>OX422217.1:429265027-430471749 GCA_949130495.1 Sambucus nigra | reverse complement strand
AAAAGATAGAGTGAGGTCACTCGTAGGAATGCTCCCAAAATAATATCTAGAAAATACGATGTATGCATTTATTGAGATATTGATCGTTATGATGAAACGATAATATATGTTAGATAAAACACCAATATGGATCAAAAATATAATATGTATTAAAATAATATATAGATGAAAATGATGCAAATGCGAAAAATGGAGAATTGGACTTGAGTCTCAGGTTTTAACCCAAAATGCCTACGTAGCCTATAAAGGCATCAAAGTCCACGTAGTTCGCATGATGCATAAGGATGGGGTTTATCCGTAGATTCAAACGATAATTTATCATATATGTGTGTGTGTAGAAAATGTATTTTAGTTTTGAGAAATTATGGTGGATGATCCCGTTGGAATTTATAGGTGTCACCCTCCTTATCTTTGTTTTGGGATTTTTTTTATAGAAAATAAAGTATGTGCAATATAAATAATAAAGGGTGAAGTATTAATGTGTATGAGCTAAAGTAAAAGCTAGATTAAGAATTTATGTAACTAATGCAAAAATAAAGAATTTAAAGAGAGAGAAGGATTTTTGGCCTTTCTTTGGAGAATTGAGACTTAATGTTGATCCTTCATACGCTCTATTGAATGTTGAGATGAATGTTTGATGAGAGAGAATGAGATTTTGCTAAATTGGGTATGAAAATATTGGGAATGAAAGATGGAAGGGAATTTCACACAAGAAAACTTCGTTGATTGCAAGAGAGAGTTGTTGAGATAACTGATATTGATGGATCTAAGGTGTGTCTTGAGGGTGAGATTATGCTCTCTATTTATTGGGTAGGGGGTAATGATCGGCATAGCCCTAGCCCTGCCAATCGACAGGTAACCCTTTACACACTGCCTATAGGCGCCAATCGGTAGTCTCGTGAAGATTTTTTCAGAAAAAACGGTTGTGGAACGCAATCCGTAAATCCAAATCGTGCACGGAGCATATTGATAAAAAGAACTTTTCGGTATATTTCGTCGTTGCTTAAAAGTCCTCTAATCAAAACTTCAATTACCTACAAAAACATAACAAACTCAAACTAAAGTGTAGATATAAGTAAGGGTATCAATCCACATCAAGGGGGTAAAGCGAGGGGAAAATATTTGTAATTCACTTTTTATTTGCTTTTTGGGCTTTTTACCTTTTCTATTTTTTTTAGCTATTTCAATATTGAAACAATTATCAGAGGTGAATGAAACTATACTAAACTAAATGAGAGATGAAAACAACTAACTAAAAAGTGACTAAAATGAAAAACAAAGTCTAATACAAAAATAAAAGATAAAGTGCGGTAAATAATAGTGAGAACAATCAGGCAGTGGGACTACACAACAAATTTTAGCTATTTTAACTAATTAATTAAATTATTTGAATTTTTCCAAATTAATATCAAATTTACAAATCAACTCTCGTTGCAATTGTAATTTTAATAGTAATCTTTTAGAAAATTAAGTTTAACCCCCCCCCCCCCCCCCCCCCCAACTCTAGAAAATAGATCTACACTCCTTTTAATTAATCACCTGCTAGGATCGATTTATCAAAATTTATGTAAATCTAGAAAATGAATATTAGAGTTGAAATTCAAGGAATAATACCACACTTAAGAAACCCATATCTCTAGTTCGAATCTAAAATGGGTATTATAACTTAGAATTTCTATTTTCTCTTGAAAATCATTTACCCTCTCTCGAGGCGTAAATTTAAGGGTGAGGGATCAAAATTAATATTCAAAGGGAAATTTCAAGTAATCAAACTAATTAAATTAAAAAACATCAAATAAGGGTTCCCCCCACCGCTTGAAAGGGGATTTAGACTAACATAATATCAAACATGATATACAAACAATTAATAGGCAATTAAAATAAAAGTAGAGAAGAGAACAATCAAACCAAATCTCTTTGAGTGAAATTGAACTCCAATCCTTCAATTTGAGGCATAAAATCCCTCTAATTGGGCATCCAATTGATTTGCAATTAAATAACCACTCAATTAAATCTCTTATAAAATTTATCCTCACAAATATATAATAAAAATAAAAACAAAAATATTTATCTCCCTAATTTATTTTCTGCTCTAACCTATCTCTCTAACTCTCTCTAGAATTCTCTACTTCTAGCCTAGATGGGTCTTCAAATGGCCTTTAGGTCTTCTTCTATATGCACATGGAGCTAAGGGGTTAAATTGGGAAATATGTTAGGGGTGTGCATGAGGTGTAGGAGGGTATTTTAGGTGACACACACAAGTGAATGTGTGTTGAGTGAGGTGATAAAATATGATTTGGTGTGAGGGGCAATATAGGAACTAAGTGGGACAAAAGGTAGATAAGGTAGTTGGGGGTAATTTAGGAATAATGGGACAAAAGGTTTAAAACACGTGGGTTTGTTTGTTTTGGTTTTGGTTTCTTGGTTCGTATTTTGGTAGCTACGATTTTGGAGAAATGGGTCAAAAAGGAGAAGTGGGTTTTGGATTGGGTTTTGGGGTCGCACAGGAGGCTGCGACAGGTCGGATTTCAGCAGGTTTGGTGTGTTCGCAGGTGGACAAAGGGTCTCGTGGGTTGGGTACAGCTGTGTCGCCGACGGGTGCTGGGTCTGGGGTTAAAGGGTTTTGGTTTTGGTGAGGTGAGAGAGTAGAGAGAGGTGTTGAGTTGTTGGTTTTGGGGTGATGATAGAGAGTGAGAAGGTGGGTGTTAGATGGGTGTTTGTTTAAGGCTTGGTTATGGAGTTAGAGAGAGGAGAGAGAATGGTGGAGGAAGAAGATTAAAAGGTGTGGGTTATGGTGTGTGGGTTATGGTGTGTGGGTGTAGGTTAGAATAGGTGAGGGTGAAGGTGTATTTGGGTGTATGTGAGTAAATGCTAGGTGGGTGTGAGTGTGAGGTAGAGTTTTGTGTGTATGAGTATGTATGGAAATAGGGTGTGTATGTGTGTGTGTTAGTTTGTGACCCTTAAACAAATGTAGACTAACTAACTAAAAAAACTAATAAAATTAAAAATTAAAATCTAAAAAAAAAAATCCTAATCTATAAATAAAATAAAGACACAATAAAAAAATGAAAATAAAAATTAAATTCTAATAAAACTAAAACTAAAATCCTAAAAAAATGTAAAAACTAAAAAATAAATGAAATCCTAAAAAAATCTATTCCTAATAAAAACTAAAAACTAATAAAAAATCAAAATAAAATAAAATTATGCTAATAAAAATAAAATAAAAAATTAGAAAATAAAACCTAGAAATTCTATATAAATCTAAAATAAGCTCTAAAAATAAAAACGACTCAAACTAAAAATATAAAAATATATAAAAAGGTACAAACTAAACACACATGGGGTATGATATAGATTTAGGCTCGGGTAAGGTTACGGGGGAGGGAATTAGCTCCATTTTAACTGCAAATTACCTCAAAATATAGCTTTTGACACCGCAACTGCAATTAAGCCTTGATATTGAACATTTACACGCATAAGACTATTTTTATTACAAATAAGCGACTAAAATGCATCTATTCGGGGTATAAAATGAACATTTTTGGGTGCTTATCACATACCATTAGAAAGGTAATCCAGAGACCTTCAAGATTCCATTGGGAAATCTAGGGTACAGTAGTTGAATTTGGGTCAAACAAGGCTCAAAAGCGCTCATCTATCCTTTGGGCAGGAGATCGTCGGACGGTAATGGATCGTTCGTCCAAACAGTAAGTCAGAATCACGCACAGGGTAGACCATTGGAAATATTATGTGAGTTAGTTCAATATTTTTAGGAGATTCACTCGATTTGGAAAGCTTACTTCGGTAAATCGGGGCCCGAAAGTGCTCGGTGACCCTTCAGAGTAAAATGGGTCATTCGTTCGTACTTTAAGGCTGATTCGAGCACGTGGTGGACAGTTGGAAATGGTATTTAGTGCTTTTAGAATATTCATTTAGTATCATTCGAGTTGAAGAGTTGACCTGGGTCAAACAAAGCCTGGGAGTGCCCAATGGCCTCCAAATCAATTTTTGGCAGAAAAATAGATAGTTTGTCCGAAAGGCTATGTTGTTTTGTTCATGGGGTGGACCATTAGAAAGAGGTTTTATTGACCTTTAAGAATTCATTGAGCTTTTACTCTGATGTTGGATTTATTTGGGGTCGAATCGGGGCTCGGGAGAGCCTGGTAGCCTCCAGATCGATTTTCGATAGTAAAATGGTCCGGTCGTCATAATTGTTATGACGTATCATGCACGGGGTGGACCATTGGAAAGGGGTTTCAGTTACCTTTGAGGATTCATTTAGCTTTCTCTTGGACGTTGGATTTTATTGGGGTCAAATCGGGGATCGGGAGCACCCGGTGGCCTCCAAATCGATTTTCGAGAGTAAAATAGTTCGTTCGTTCGAACCTTTATATTGATTCGTGCATTTTAAATACCGTTAAAAAGGGGATTCAGAGCCCTTTGAAAATTCATTCATCTTTCCCTCTAACGATATAGTTGACCTAAGTCAAATGGGGCCCGGGAGCACCCAATGGCCTTTAGATCTGTACTTGGAGTATGACCTAGGGTTTGTAGTGAAATGGGGAGGTGCTAGGGACATAAGGAGAAATTTAGGGGGTCCTACAATGTGGTGTCTACATATATTAAGGATAATAAGACTATATCTTCGTACTTTCTTGAGTATTTTACTATTGGGCATTAGGACTTGTTAATTATAATATTTTGCAATGATTAATTGCATTAAATTTATTGCCTAAATGGGAATTGGACACAATCATAAATGTGAAATTTGCGTGGAATAAAAAATGGTAAGAATTCCTTTTCTTTTTATATAATGGAATATCAAACCTTTAGAGTTAATTAATAATGATATATCTGATTTGATATTTGTGCAAACAAGAGGTGGTAAAAACTATGTCATTTCTTTTATTGATGCTTGCAGTCGATATTGCTATGTTTATCTATTTAGAAGTAAAGATGAGGCAATTATAGTGTTTAAACACTACAAAGCTTACAAATATGAAGTTACAAATCAACTTAGAAAAAAGATAAAGGCAATAAGAAGTGATAGAGGTGGTGAATATGATTCCTTATTTGAACATTTTTATTTGGAGCATGGAGTCATTCACCAAAATATATCTCCTTATTCACCTCAATCTAATGGTATCACTGAATGAAAAAATCGGACATTGAAAGAAATGATGAATGAAATGTTGATAAGTTTGTGCTACCAGAGAACATGTGGGGGGGAAACACTACTTTTCACTAATTATATTTTGAACAAAATATTTCATAACAAAACTCACAACATATGCTATAAGTTATGAAAAGGTCTTAAACCTAACTATAAACAGTTAAAAGTGTGGGGGAGCTTGGTGAAATTAGCGGTTAATAAACCTAAAAAGGTTAAGATAGGACCAAATAATATTGACTGTAGATTCATTGGTTAGGCCAACAATAGTAGTGCATATCATTTTCTTCTCCATAAATATGAGATTCCCGATGCATATGTTAATACAATTATTGAATCAAGGATGATACATTCTTTGAAAATCTTTTTACATGTAGCATGAAAGTGAATCAAGTTCACTCAAAGGACTTATGATATTGAAAATAGTAGCAATCAAAAGGTTATAAATAAAAGTTCCATAAATGAGAATGAACCTACGTGTAGTAAAAGGTCAAGAACATCAATGTATTTTGGACCATATTTTTTAACATATTTGATAAAAAAAATTAACCTCAAAGCTTTAACGAAGTAATGTATCTCCCAAGGCTTCTTATTGGAACAAAACAGTTCATAGCGATATTGAATCCATATTGCAAAACAACACATGTGAATTAGTGGAACTTCCATCCGATAATAAGTTGTTAGGCTGCAAGTGGATCTTCAAAAGGAAGATGAAACCAGATGGATCAATTGATAAATGTAAAGACGACTTATTATAAAAGGCTACAAACAAAGGGAATCACTATATTACTTTGATACCTATTTACTTGTCAAATGAATCACAACCATATGTATGTTGATTGCAATGACAACATTAATTGGAATCAAAATATATCAAATGGATGTAAAAATGACATTTTTAAATGGTGAATTTGACGAAGAAATATATATGAAAATCGACTCTTATATGCCTAAATATATTTAAATATTTGTTGTCTCCTAGCATATGATAAAATGCCACTTGGTAAGTCTTTATGGTTATCAATTTTTTTATAAACATATATTTGTCAAGTTGCTCACGTAATTTTGAGAACTTTAAGATAATGATCCCCTTATATTTGTTAAGCATACCTATATATACTAGACTATGAAGTTAATTCACTACAATCTTTGTAATATATCCCAATAAACTATATTTTAATTTCTAGAGATTACAACTAACCCTTAATCCAAGTATATAGAGTTTCAACTTTGAATTATATTATATTAAAGATTAAATTAATAGTTAAAAGTTATTTTAAAACCTAAAGCTCGTATTGAGGTTGAGTTTTTTAGAAATATGATAAGTTTTGGGGTAGAAAATGTATTTTAACCAAATTTTAGGGACTTTTATGTAAATAAAATATTTTTCGGACGTTTAAGAAATATTAAAGATATAGTACGAAATTTCCAAAATATCCTTCATGTGTAAAATGACCCTTCTACCCTTATCACTATTCCACCTCATGCTTAACACCTTTATATCTCATGGTAGACACCTCATGCTTCATTTTGATAGCTCCACCTTACATGTGTCATCCATATAGAGAAGGCTTAGAATACTTGTCATATTTTGATGAAAATAAGACTGCATGACCCCTACGTTACGCGACACCTCAACGTTGACTCTTCAATGTAAAAGCTAGTCACCTAGACATGTGTCTCCATTGTAATACCTTTAGAAACCTATAAATAGTATCTTTGGAAATCAGTTAAAACTCACACCAATTCCCTGAGAATTACAAAGTGAAATAGTGAGAGAATGTGTGGAAAAGTTTAAGAATAAATTCTTATAATTCTTAGGGATATTCATGTTAAGGTAATATTCTACTAATATTATAACGCATGTTTATAGTTCTAATTTATTATTTTATAGCTATACTAAGTAAAAATGTTAGTAAAAACTTTTACTGAACATAAAATTGTAGGATTTTCTAAATTGAATTATTTTATGAAATTGAAACATAGAACTCTTTTCATAATGAATTATCGAGTTTCAAAAATGGATTTTCACCAATGAATTTAGTCTTTTGAGTGATGAAAATTAATATTGCTTATTATTTCTAAACACGTAATACATAAATTACATTCAAGATTGAATTTACTTATTTTTAAAATTGAACTTGTTAAAAGTTGTATATGATATTTTAAAATTATTTTTGTTATATTGACACTGATATAGCTCCAGAAAAAAAACGTTTGAGTCATAGGATAGACTTTGATTTGACGATCCCATGAGCCTATGGCATTGTTTGATGAAGATGTAGGGTCCAAGCTTCAAAGAGTAGATATTCTAAGTGGTGTTTATCGTGCCAAGTTTGTCTTCACATATGCTAAGGATCTCGCATTTATGAACGTATTTTGTTTATGGGTCCTTCGAATTTTTTATTAAGGGTGTTTTGTTTTCAAAACTGTTTGGAACAGAATTTTTTGAAAATATTTTTCCTGAGCTTTACTAATGGCGGAGTTTTAATTTTCGTTGAGATCGTTCCAACGATTTCTCCATGTTGTTAAAATATCATTGTAAAGTCGTTAGAAGTATGAGCGAGCGACTAAGGCGCAATAGACTCTAGTGCGAAAGAAAACTATTGTCGATTAAACACAAAATACCTATGAGTTTTTATGGGTAATCAAGGGGGACCAATTTAAACTTTACTTAAATTTATAACTATACTCCAAACTAAATAAGGTTTAAGGAGTTAATTAAAGTACTAATTATTATCTGGATTAAACTAGGTGATTAAGCGTATTATAACTAATTCGGTTTATTTAGGTGAGTTTCTAGACTTAAGTTCTACTTTTTCGTGTTAGGTGATTAACGCAGAATTTAAATCACACGATGATTTATTTTATGTCACAAAAACCCTTCCCCTGGAAAAAATGATGGACCCTCTAGGGTCACATAGTCTACCAAAGTTCACTATAATAAATCAATACGAAGCAATTTACAAGCATGTACCAAGACTTAATGTAGGTTAAATCAGAAAGCTATTACCTATCTCGACCAAGCCTCTCTGATCTGGTTGCTCTTCTGTAATTAGACTCACAATGCAGCTCTTGTCCACCTTGCTTTCTTCACGTCTTAGCTTTCCCTCTAGCTTCCTCAGTTCAGGTTAGCTCAGTGCATATTAATTCTAATAGTGACGTGTGGTAGTGCAGTGTTTTATGATGTGTCATATTCTATATGACACACTCATTCTTAATGTTACAACCTGAATGAATATGTAACAAGTTTTAATCTCCTAAATATCAATAGCAAAATTATGTTCCTTTCTTCTGTTTAAATCAAGTTATCTTGATTTAAAATTGTTTTCATCAAACTTTATTTTCAAAATCAGAAAACACTCAGATTTGATCTAATATGCACACAAGAATCAATGCCTATGTGAATAGTGGTATACAGTGAGTGATCTACAATTGATATTCAAATGATGTATCACAGATCCTGAAATATCACTAGGATTATGTAATAAGAATAATCAAGTAAGCATGTATAATCTAGAAATACACAAAACAATATGACTTCAAATATATATATAAACAATTTAAGCACAAAGTCAAATATTTAACAAACTGTTTTAAAGATAAGTTTAGATTAAAACAGATTTAATCTAACAACCTATTTAATCAATTATAAAAAGTCCAACAGTTCAATGTTCTTGATTCAGTACAACAGTTCTTGGTTCTAGTTCTCAGTCCTTGGTCCGATGTTAATATTAATACAGTTCAAGTATATACATTCTAAGGTCAAGAATATGAATATATACAAGATCTGAATAGGATAAGTCTTGTTAAGAAGTCAGTTTTAAATGTCTAAACCTTAATGGATCTTATTAAAAATAGATTTTAACACTGATTTTATATATCGAATAAAATCTAAAAAACTTCTTAAACACAAAACAAGAATATTAACACATATACTCAAACAAACTTGAGGGTGTGAAGTGAGTGTCCAATCAACACATAACAAGGCACTTGTATTACAAATCTTATCAAATCAAACCAAAACCAAATGAATCAAAGGTGTAAAATTGTGTGTAAGGGTAACTAAACACTAAAATAAACCTATAACAAGTTTTACTACAAGATTTTAACAAAAACGTGTATGCTTTGTGCGTGAGTTGTTTACCTAAGCATAAAAATCTCAAACATGCAACGGTCTAACAACGCTTCTTGATAGAAGTAACATTAAACAAGATGTGTATTCGTGTGTGTAGTGATATACACATATATTTTTAACAACCTAATAGTTTATTCAAGATCTAAACAACTAGATCTAATAATGAAAACAGAGATGAACACAAGATCCGTGAAAATCAGTGTGTGTAGTGTACCTAAACACTAATCAGTTCACAAATACAAGAAATCACTAAGAATGATATAGAAAAATAAATTTAAATAGTAGACGAGAGATATTTCACTTTAACAAGAATAATCGTACAGATCAAAAGTGAAAATCGGTATGGTTCTATAGATAAAAGTTTCAAGAACGCGTATGAACCCCAAGAGAGTTTAAAACAATTTTTGAAAGATATCACAAATGTTTTTCAAAAATAAAATGTACACACATTAACCGAAATGTAGTTTTAGTCTTTAAAAATAATCTATGGAAGAGATTATATCTTCAAACATGAACACATATGCAAACTTAGTGTGAAATTGTAAACTCCCTCTCTCTCTCTATTTTTGCAGAGTAAGAGGACACAAATGAATTTTCTCGGATGGAAAAATGGAGAACGAAAGGTCGTAATTTATAACCAAATGAGGTGTGCGGTTATTGGAGCAAATAGGGTGTGCATAGATTGAATAGATTTAACACCAGCCATAGATTAAAATGGATGAAACGTTTATGAAAGAAACAAAAATGAACCCTTTAAAATTTAGACACTTTAAAGATAGTTGGCACCAACTTACAAAGGCCGCCGTTTTAAATTGAACGATGTTGTGTTATAAGTAATGTGGCTGATTGGTGCAACGATTTGAACAAGGCACAATCAAATTTAACAATGACTGTTGATAAGAATAAGATCCAGTAGTCTATAGAGAAACACACATCATCTACATAAATACTCGACATGTGGATTCCACAAAGCAAAACACTGGCAAAATCGTGTGCTCAAATCCTTGTTTCAAGAGTTAACATTGGAAATATACGGTATACATAGAGTATACATATGACACAAATATAGTTTATTAATATGCAATACATACGGATCTCATAGCAGGTATATCACAGGTATTAAATAAAACAAATGTTTAAATTAGAATTTTAAATTTTTTGTAAAGAATTTTAAAATAAAAAATTAAATCATAAAAATTCCAAAAAATAAAAACAAAATTCAAAAAAATATTTTAATCTTTCTCAACACAAAAAATATCTATTTTTGAATATTTATCCCTATTTCTTGTAATTTAAATTAATTTGAACGAATAATTTAAATTTTAATTATTATGATTTAAATGGTTTAAAAATGTTTTAAAAAAATTAAAAATCTCCTTAAACATATACACACAAGTCATAAGAAATGATATAAAGAAATTCAGTGAAACGCAATGTGTGTCCTATGTGGTGTAGAAATAAAATCCTATAAGCCAACGTGAATAGGTGTGAGAGGCAACCTTCGTTAATGATGAGTGTTGTAGAATTTTGAGTTAATGTAGGCTTGAGTAGAGACGTTGCAAGTTAACTAGACACATATAATTACATAAAAAAGTTAGTCAAAATATAAGTCCTTCTAGATGAAGGACTATATATCTAAAGCGCAAAAATAAAGCCTAGGAGTGCTCTATATACGTCCTTACTAATTTTACCAAAATCCTTGAGTACTTCAAATGATATACTAAGGTAAAAATTCCTAGAAAGAAAAGATTCAAAAACTGACGACCGACGAGATAACATGCAAAACAATCAATACCATTTCTCCCGAAAATCAAGTTGGTAGCACTTGCTCTACCAAATTATTAAAATACAGAATTAAATGTCCAGGAAATAATAAGACATGATAATATGAATGAAGGAATATCAACACACCTAAACAGGAATATGTACTGAACTCTCCCGCCCATTTTGACTAAATTGGACAATGGTAAGAGATTAACATATGAATGTTTATAAGTTGCAAATAAACATCTCCTACATTAAACATTGTTTTAAGAGATACCGTTATTATTAGATATCTTTATCCTAACATCTCAGAGATCTAGTAATCAGGATGCAGAATAAACACAATCTAGTTACCCGAGGTATTGTCATTCCTATCATATGTCGCAATCTTTCAAATCTTGGTTTATCTAATGGTTTTGTAAGAGATCAGCAAGTTGTTTATTAGTTGAAATATGTTCTATGATAAGATCTTTTGAATCTACAAACTCTCTGATAAAGTGATGTCTTATGTTAATATGTTCAGTCCTACTATGTTGTTCCGAATTTTTAACTATGCAAATAGCACTCTCATTATCACAATAGAGGTGAACTTTGTACTCAATTATATCATAACCACATAACATCTTTTTTAATCCGAATTACCTGAGCACAACAGGCACCAGCAACAACATATTCAAATTTGGCAGTTGATAAAGTGACACTAGTCTGCTTTTTACTAGTCCATCCTACAAGGTTCTGTCCTAAATAGTAACAAACCAATTGAGGTGGAACGACAATCATCAATGTCACCGCCCCATTTCTCATCCGAGTACCTAATTATCTCACATGATGAGTCATTGGTATACTAGATTCCATACTTAATTGGACCTTTGACGTATTTTAAAATATTTTTAGCACAAATAAGATGAGACTCCTTTGGACTGGATTAAAATTGTGCACAAATGCAGACAACATATTGAATATCGGTCATAGAAGCAGTTAAGAATAACAAACTATCAATAATGCTACGGTATAAGGTAGGATCTACATTAGTGCCACTTTCAAATTTTGTTAACATGGTTTTTATGGCCATAGGTGTAGACGATGTTTCAGCATGTTCAAGTCCAAATTTAACAATTAAATTCTTAGCATATTTAGACTGCGATATAAATAAACCATCACTACGTTATTTAATTTGGAGTCTTAGAAAATTCTGTAACTCCCCCATAAGGGACCTTTTAAATTCACTGCTCATGTGTTTTGAAAACTTATTAACTTCATTTTGAGAGGTTGATCCAAAAATAATATTATCTACATAAATCTGTGCAATGAAAACGTCATTTTTATTAGACTTCTGAACAAGTAAAGTTTGGTCCACTCCTCCTCTAACAATTCCATATGAAGATAAAAAAGCAGTTAAGCGTTCGTACCAAGCCCGTGGAGCTTGTTTGAAACCATATAGGGCCTTTTATAGTCTGTCAACATAATCAAGGTGTTTAGGATCGTGAAATCCTATGGATTGCTCAACGCAAACCTCTTCAGATAGAATACCATTAAGAAAGTTGATTTAACGTCCATTTGAAACAACTTAAATTGTAAGTGACACGCAACAACTAGAATTAATCTCACTGATTCAAGACACATTATCGAGGAAAACGCCTCGTCACTGTCTTTTCCTTCTATTTGAGAATAACCCTGAGCAACTAATCTAGCCTTGTTTCAAATGACTATAGATTTTTCATCGGTCTTATTTTTGAAAATCCCTTTTATACTAATTACTTTAATATCCTTGGGCCTCGAAACTAGATACCATACGTAATGATCCTTGAATAGAGCTAGCTCCTCTTACATCATATCAATCCAATAAGAATCAGGAAGTGCCTCATATACTGATTTTGGTTCCACGAGGGATACAAAATCAGTCAAATGAGGTACTTAACGTAATTGATTCCTAGTCCACACAGGTGTAGTGATATCTCTTATAATTTTTGTGGAGGGATGATCTTTTGAAACCAAGTTAGGCACGACTAGAGTTGGTGTTCGAAAAGATTCATCTTCTGTCAAAATTGGATCATTTAAAAGGCGTGTGTCCAATTCAATTTCAACAGGTGGATCTTTACTAACAAGCTCAACTGTGATGTCAATTACTACAACATTAATGGACACAACAATGGATTTGGTTCTTAGGTTGAAAACTCTATTTGCCATGCTATTTTGAGAGTAGCCAAGAAAAAATTATTTATCCCCTTTGGCTTCAAATTTAGAATGGTTTTCGCGATCATTGCAAACATAACAAATTGTGCCAAAGGTTCAAAAATATTTTACATTGGACTTTTTGTTGAACCAAAACTCCTAAGGGGTCATTTTGGTATTCTTTCTGAAGTAAACACAATTAATGATGTGAACAGCAGTAATGTATGCTCCTTCCCAAAAATATAACTGTAAATTTTTAGCATGTAGCAATTTCCTATATGGCTCTATTTTTCTGTTTTACAACCCTATTTTGTTGAGGAGTTTTTGGAGCACTAAACTGATGGGAGTAACCATTGGTGTCACAATATTCAATGATTCCAGTTTCTTTAAACTCACCACCTCTATCACTTTGAATTCGTTTTACTTGGGTGTCTTTCTCATTTATAAGTTTAGTCAAAATTTTCAAAAATTGGTTAAAAGTTTCGGACTTTGTTTTCATGAAAGCAAGCCATGTAAAATGAGAGAAATCATACATAATGACTAAGATATATGACTTTCCATTTAAAGTGATAGTCCTCGTTGAACCCATTAAATCCATGTGGAGAAGTCCTAAAGGAGCATTGGTGTTAACATCTTTAACTTTCTTATGAGGAGACTTAGTAATTTTACCCACTTGACATGGAGGTCAAATAGTAGTGGGTCATTTCTTTATTTTAGCCAAGCCTCTCACAAGGTCTTGTGATGACAAACGGTTTAAAAGGTCAAAACTGATGTGTCCCAACCTATTATGCCATAGGTCAAAATCATCCGAAAGTGTCACGTTACAAGATAGAGCACAGGTGCTTTGTAACAGTAGTCTACGATATGGTTTCCTTTAATAAAATCCTCTCCCGTTTTGGTCAACACATCACAAGAGGTTTTTATAAATTTGACTTGGCAGCCGTTATCATAAAAATAACTAATAAAAAGAAAATTTTCTCTCATCCCTTTAACTAACAACACATCATTGACATTAGGTAAACCCTCTTCGTTAAGGATGCCATTATCAATGATTTGGGAGGTCTTACCATCCCCAAAGGTAACTTCTACACCTTTATAATGGACAATATCCATTAGTTTGGTAACATCCCCTGTCATATGGTGCGAGGAACCACGGTCTAAGAACCAACCAGTAGTTTGCATCTCATAACGTAGGACTGTCAAGACTACAAAAGATTTTAGATTAAAACATTTTAGTTGGGTTTTTAGATCATCACTCCTTATCCAAATTGGAAAGATTTTCAAATTGTTTTGGGCCTTAATTTGAGATTGGTAAGGGCATCTGCCTATTGGTTTTGATTTGCCATTAGTTTTGGGTCTAGTCTTATAAAACAAAGGAAATGATCCAGTACAGTTCATGATTGTATTAGGAAATCTCCTAAATTTTGAGCTAAAGTAAAATTGGGCATTTTTCTTATGAAACCTTTGACACTCACAGTTTTGGAGTCCAAAAATATCACACTTAGTATATAATTTACTGGAAGTAGGCACGTCTGAATGGTGGTGTTTTCTATATAAACACTTAACAGATTTTTTATGAATAATTGGCTTAGGAGGTATATAAAGTCTCTTGGCAGGGGGCAATATTTAGATGTAAATGGTTCCACATAATTCTCAATCAAACTATCAATGTCACTTTCATAATCACTTTTAATTAAAACTTGTTTTCCTTTAGCCTTTTCAGACAACCTACTATGCAGCTGAAGATCCGTTTCTTCTTGACCTTTCACAAAGAGAGTTGGTCTATTAGAATAATCTTTTTCAAGAGTTTCCTCATATCCCAACCCTATAGTATCAAAAAAAAGTTATATTACGACTACGACACATTTTAAAAGTAGTTTCACAAAGTTCTTTAGATTTTTCGACTTGTAAAAGTGCAACATTATATTTTTCTTCTAAAGAAATCAAATTTTCATTTAAGGTCGTAATATGATATTTATAGTCAAGTGTCTATATTTCAAAATCTATTTTTTGACGTTACTCATCTCAATCGAATTTTGTAGAACAATCTTATATTGATTCTCTAGGGAATCAATATGCAGTATAACTAGATTAAATAATTCTTATCTGTTTTACAAATTTCTTTCATATAATTCTAATTAATCATCATAGCTAACAAAATTTTCATTATTCTCAGTGTCAGTGTGTGAAGTGTTGCAATCATCAGACTTAGTATCATATACACACACAACACATTTTACATCAAACGGGGCAGTTAATTCAAGCATAGAAGGTTGAATAGATAACAAAGATTTAGCAGTATCAATCAAATCAAGTACTTCATCACATTCACATTCATCTTCAAAATTAATCATCCTTGTTAAGTACACGTCTCCGCAACAGTCATAAACTTCTTCTAAAAATGAAAGGAAATTTGATTCATATTCATATTGGTCTTCTTCTCATTTAGAATCAGAAGATTCATCCCAAGTTTTAGTTATGTGAGCCTTGTGTATTTTAGAATTCTTGGTCTGTGTCTTATACCTTCACTCAGTAATGAAGTGATCGAGTTTCCCACAATGGTGACAAGCCATTTTAGATTTATCAGTCTTACTACTTCTAATGTTATAATCCGGAGTTTGTTTTGAACTTCTGTTGTGGGGTCGGGTGGACAGACTAAATTGATTATTTGCTCGCATACGTCTCTTAGCAACAACATTTTTTTGCTTCAAAAGCTTCTTAAATTGGGAAGACAAAAGAGTAAGTTGATTTTCAATCATGTCAATTTCATCTGAATCCACATCCGAGTCATTGTCCAACTCAGATTGCTGCTTAACTACCCTATGTTTATTTTTATCAAGACAGGTAGAAGGATTGGTCAACTCATTCTTAGCATAAGATGTAAGAGTATTCCTAAGGGTTAATTCAAATTCCATAGTTCTCAAATTTTGAGCTTAGCAATTCTGGTGTGAGAGATGGATCATTTATTTCTTCTATGATGTAACATTTATGGTCAAATCTAGGGGCAAGAGACCTTAAAATCTTATCACAAACTTCTTTATCGGTGTATTCTATACTATTCGCATGTAACTGGGTAATTGTATCAGTCCAGTGCATATAAAATTCATCAAATGGTTTGCTATCTTTCATAACTAACATATTATATTATTGAACCAACATTTGAGTTTTACATTCCTTTACCCTAGCGTCACCCTCGTGTGCTATTAGTAAAGTATCCTAAGTATCTTTATTAGTGATGGAGTGACATATACATTTCAATTCAGTCTCACTCACACTCATGAAAATCACATTTTTACCCTTATTATTGAAATTGCTTATCTTTTTTTTTCAACACTTAATTCAGATGCTGTAAGTTTTCTAAAAATAGTGCTACCTTCTGCTATAGGAGTAGTGGGGTGCCTATTACCATTTTCAATTAAATTCGAAGCATCATGTCCTAATGTGCCTTGAATAAACACAATCATTCTAATTTACCAATATGGAAAATTGGTTCCATCGAATATAGGAGGTCTACTGAAATTTCCTAGCCTATGTAACTGACTTAAATCTTCCATGTAAATAAGGTAAAACGAGTCTTATAATAGTTTATAAAAATAGATCTTTGTAAAGTATATCTCTGATACCTCTTGAGTGGGAGACTAAGGCGCAGTAAACTCTAGTGAGGAAGTAAACTATTTTCGATTAAATCTAAAATAGCTACGGGCTTTTACAGATTATCAAGGGGGACCAATTTAAGCTTTGCTTAAATTGATAACTATACTAAAAACTGAATAAAGTTTGTCAAGTTAATTAAAGTCCTAATTATTATCTTGATTAAACTAGGTTATTAAGAAGATAATAACTAATTCATTTTATTTAGGCGAGTTTCTAGACTTAAGTCCTACTTTTTCATGTTAGGTGATTAATGCAGAATTTAAAACATGTAGTGATTTATTTTACGTCACAAAAACCCTTCCCCTGGGAAAAACGACGGACCCTCTAGTCACCTATTCTACCAAAGCCCACTAAAACAAATCAATATGGAACGATTTACAAACATTTAACAAGACTCAAAGTATGTTAAATCAGAAAGCTATTACCTATCTCGACTAAGCCTATCTGCTTTGGATGCTCTTCTACAATTAGCCTCACTTTCCATCTCGTGACCACCTTTCTTTCTTCACATCTCAACTTTCCCTCTAGCTTCCTCAGCGAAAGTCAACTCAGTGCCTATGGATTATAATAGTGATGTGTGGTAGTGCAGTGCTTTGTGATGTGTCCTATTCTATATGACACACTCACTCTTAAGGTTACAAACCGAATGAATATTCAACAAGTTTTGATCTCCTAAATATCAGTAGAAAATATTATGTTCCTTTCTTCTGTTTAACTTAAGATATCTTGATTTAAAACAATTTTCAGCAAACTTTCTTTTCAAAATCAGAACACTCGGATTTGATCTAATATGTACATAAGAATTTGTGCCTATGTGAATAGTGGTGTACATTGAGTGATCTATAAGAGATATGCAAATGATATATCACAGATCCTACAATATCACTAAGATTATGTAACAAGAATAATCAAGTAAGCAAGTACAATCTAGAAATACACAAAATAATATGACTTCAAAAATATATATAAACAATTTAAGCACAAAGTCAAATATTTAACTAACTGTTTTAAAGATATGTTTAGATTAAACTAGATTTAATCTAACAACTTATTTAATCAATTATAAACAGTCCAACAGTTTAATATTCGTGATTCAGTACAACAGTTCTCATTTCTAGTTCTAGTTCTCAGTCCTTGGTCCTTGGTGCGATGTCAATATTAATACAGTTCAGGTATATACAGTCCAAGGTTAAAAATATGAATAGGTACAAGATCTGAATAGGGTAAGTCTTGTTAAGCAGTTAGGTTTAAATATCTAAACCTTAATGGATATTGTTAAAAATACATATTAACAATGATTTTATATATAGAATAAAATCTAAACAACTTCTTAAACACAGGAAAAAAAATGAACACATATACTCATCCAAACATGAGTGTGTGAAGTATATGTTCAATCAAAACACAGCAAGGCAGTTGTATTACAAATCTTATCAAATCAAACCAAAGACGAATGAATCCAAGGTGTAAAACTGTTTGTAAGTGTAATTAAACACTAGAATAAACCTATATTAGTTTTACTACAAGCCTTTAAGAAAAATGTGTATGCTTAGTGCTTGAGTTGCGTACCTAAACACAAAATCTCAAACATGCATCATTCTAACATTGGTTCTTGATAGAAATTACACAAAACAAGATGTGTTTCATGTGTGTAGTGGCATACATAGATATTTCCAACAACCTCACAGTTTATTCAAGATCTAAACAACTAAATCTAAGAAAAAAAACAAAGATGAACACAAGATTGGTGAAAATCAGTGTGCAGTGTATCTAAACACTAATCAGTCCACAAATGCAAGAAATCACGAAGAATGATCTAGAAAATCGATCTAAATGGTAGAAGAGAGATATGTCACTTTAACAAGAATAATCGTACAGATCAGAAGTGAAAATAGGTAGGGTTCTACATATAAAAGTTTCAACATGTATGAACCCCAAGAGAGTTTACAACAAATTTTGAAAGATATCAAAAATGTTTTTCAAAAATAAAATGTACACACATAAACATAAAGGTAGTGTTAGTTTTTAGAAATAATCTATGGAAGAGATTATATCTTCAAACATGAACACAAATGCAAACTATGTGAAATTGTAAACTCTCTCTCTCTATTTTGGCAGAGTAACAGGACAAAAATTAATTTTCTCGGATGAAAAAATGGACACCCTAACGTCTTAATTTATAGCCAATGAGGTGTGCTATTATTGGAGCAAATACGGTGTCCGTGGATTTAACATATTTAGCACCAGCCATATATTAAAATGGATCTAAAGTTTATGAAAGAAACACAAACCAACCCTTTAGAAATTAGACACGTCGAAGCTAGCTGGCACCAACTTACAATGGTTATCGTTTTAAATTGAACGATGTCGTTTTAGAAGTAATGCGGCTGATTGGTGCAACGATTTGAACAAGGATTGATCAGATTTATAGAGAAACACAAATCATTTGCCTAAATACTCGACACGTGGATTCCACTAACCAAAATAGTGGCTAAATTTGTGTGCTCAATTTGTTGTTTCAAGAGTTACCGTTGGAAATATTTGGTATACATATAGTATACCTAGGTTACAGATATAGTACATTAATATCCCGTACATACGGATCTCATAGCAGGTATATCACATGTATTAAAATAAAACAAATGTTTGAATTAGAATTTTAAATTGTTTGTAAATCATTTTAAAATCAAAATTAAAAAAGAAAAATTCGAAAAAATAAAAACAAAATTCAAAAAAATATTTTCAATGTTTTTCAACACAAAAATATTATTCTTGAAAATTTATCCTTATTTCTTGTAATTTTAATTAATTTGAACGAATAATTTAAATAAAAAATAAATAAAAATTAAAAAAAGTTTAAAAAAATTAAAAATCTCTTTAAACATATACACACAAATCATGAGAAATGATCTAAAGAAATTTAGTGAAATGAAATGTGTGTCATTTGTGGTGTAGAAATAAAATTCTACGAGCCAATGTGAATAGGTGTGAGAGACTACCTTCATTAGGGATGAGTGTTGTTGAATTCTGAGTTGATGAAGACTTGAGTAGAGAGTTTGGCAAGGTAACTAGACACACATAATTACATGAAAGAATATTTTCAAAATTGAAGTCCAACTAGATGAAGGACTATATAGCTAAAGCACAAGAGAAAAATCGTAGTAGTGCTCAATATTGGTCCTTCAAAGTATGCTTCAAATGAACATCAAGCGAGGCCTTACTATATTGGTTTTTGTTGCATAATTCGAAGCGAGATAGACTCTCGTTCGAATGAGATCTCTATCTTATTAAAATAACTGCTTAATCTTGTTCGAACGATGCCTCCACCTTGATTTTCTGTAAAAGTATTTTTAGACTCAGTTATCTGAGAGACGAAGAACTTTTGATGAAGATGAAAAGAAGTCCTGTTTTCAAAAGTTCAAACTCCAAGGTTTTCATTTTTTTATTTACAAGATCCAAGATTCATAGATCATATACTTTGAGATCTTGTGTGAGAACCTAGGTTGTTTCTTCCATCATTAGAAGAACTATTTTTGTGCAGTGGACTCCGCACGTGCTGATTGTGGTCAAGAAGTGGTAGATTACATGTTCTGAACCATAGATGGTTGTTGATCTACATCGGTGGTTACCAAGGTGTGCGTGGACTTGTGTACTGTGGACACTTGTGTAGGTGGACTCCTGCGTTGCACTATAGAGGAGTAATTAAAGATAAAATAGCGTCAAGGCTTGTGGGGGATCGAGTCATTATGTAAGTTAATGTCTGTACTTTGTAAAACCATATCATAGTTATCGTTTGGCTAGGACCGTCCGAGGTTTTTTCCTGTAGTGGTTTCCTCATACATCGGCGTTGTGAACTTGCTTTAATTTATCTTTTAATCACACTAGATGCATGCTTAGGAAGAAGATAAAATTGGATTAATTAAAATTGGTTCACATACTTGGTGCATAATAAAATTGAGAAAATTAAAAAAAAAAGATTGTCTTTGCCTAAAGCACATACACATAAGGGCCTTCTCAGATGGTATTTAAATGGTTCTCCCGTGACCCTCCATCTATACTGAGAATGAATACGAAAATGTTCTATCTAGAGTAGTTGGTATTTAAGTGGTCCCCCTGAGTTCCACCATCTCTACTAGGAACCGAATTATTAGGAAGAACTATGAATTGAATTCTTTAATTACGATCAAAGAATTTTAGAAGTTGAGAAAATGGTTTTTAGTAATCCTTTTAAATAAGTTATTATAGGATTAACATTAGGTATATAAACTAGACTTTGTTTAGAGTATGTAATTAAACATGTATTGTATTTGTTAGATTAACGGGTGATCCAAGACTCAATATCTGTATTTTTGAAACTCTGTTTTAGGTGAATACTCTATTCCATTTCTTGCGCATTTAAATTATATTATATTATGCAAAGTATATGTATTTTGTGAACTTCTTGTATTCTCAAAATTCATCTAATAGTGATCATTGATTCATTTGTGATATGTCCATATCTATCTATAAAGACATATTGATTGAAATAAGTATTGAAAACGAGATTGTATTGAATACTGGCCAAAGGGAACTCTCTTACTGGCTGACCTTCCTAGCTGGGTTATTGTTGTTGTGCTCTAAATAAGGTGTTATGGTGAACTAGTTCAATTGGCCCTCAACTATTGGGGAATAATACGGTAGAAAACCACAATATTATAGTGTACATGGCCATCAAAATAATATAAATGAAATAAAAAGATATTGCATTTGATTTATCGCATCCACTCTATTACGAGAAATTCATTTCTATATACTATCATTCAATTATAAATATATTACTACAAGTTCCTATCCATTTAGGTATATGCCTTATGTTCTTACTTGAATATGTATATATTTATTGAAAAACCTTGGAATGTCTGGAGATTGAATCTCATTCAACTTTGAGCTGATGATGTATAGTTAGAGAGGAGCGTGGATATGTGAAGATTGAATTGAAGATTATATCTTGAGAATTATTTTATGGCTAGAGGTTAGTGTATAATGAGATGTTCGAGAATTTTTTTCCCTGTAAATGATTCCGGAATGACTTATAAGGTTCTAAAAAACACGGGGCGTGATCGAGGCGTGGAGGCCAAGCCTTAAGCCTTAGAAGTCTAGGCGGGCCTTAATATATTTTAATATTTTAATATTTTTTAACCGTAATATGGCTATTAAAATACTAAAATTGTACATATCATAAAAATATGTCTGAATATATGCAAATTAAAATACTATTTGATTATTTTGGATGAGATAATGGTCCGGTTTGTAAAAAAAATCTTTATAAGGCGATATCGTTTAACTAAAGCATTGTTGTTTTTAGAAAAAAGTGATCCTTAAGGATTTTACAAAGAATAAGGCGTAAAAAGCATAAGGCAGGGCGTTTCTCCCAAGCCTCGAGCCTAGGCGGGTTTTTTAGAACAGTGCTTATAATAGAATAGTTATCTATGGGAATAAGAAGTTATGTTTTAAAAGCTCTGATGACTTGTTACCTTTTCAGCTAGTTACAACTCATAACCACATGAATGTATTTTCGCTACATTTATTTGAAGAGAAAATTTTATGGCCCGAATACTGAATGCCTTGGTGGCATGTCGAGACACTCGTTACTTTTTATTTTTAGGTCGGGGTCATGACATTATTAATTTTGGACAAGAGAAAAAAATTTGTTTGAGTGATCTTTATGGGTTAAAGAAAGATCCCAAACAATGGCATGCAAATTTTGACAGTGTTATAATGTCAAATGGATTCAAAATTCATAAGTGTGATAAATCTATTCATGTCAAGAGCACTCAAAATGGTTTTATTATAACATGTCTATACGTAGATGATATGCTTATAATTTGAAGGAATGTGAATATCATAAAAAAATACCAAAAGAATGTTAACTAGTAAGTTTGACATGGAGGACATGGGTGTCACTGATGTTATTTTAGGGATTAAAATTTCTAGGACTTCTGATGGTTTAATATTATCTCAATCTCACTATGTAGAGAAAATACATGACAAGTTTAAGGATTATAATATTATACCAACAAAGACACCAATTCATGTGAATATTCACCTTACCACCAATACTAGTGAAAGCCTGTCACATCTAGAATATTTTCATATAATAGGAAGTCTAATATATGTCATAAACCACACATAACCTGATATATCTTAATCCATAAGTAGGTTAAGTAATTATACGGGCAATCCTAGCACTGCACTACACTAAATATCAAGTAGTACTTGAAGGTTACACTAATCTAATTGGATATCCGATTCTAAAGAATCTAAATCCATAAGTGGGTATGTCTTTGTTCTTGGTGGTGCAACATTGTCTTGATATCCTCAAAATAAATTTGTATTACTAGATCCCCCATGGAATCTAAATGGCTATAAAAAAAATTTAGAGGATATTCCAAATTGGGTAAAGCCTGTGCCTTTTATATGTATGCATTATGATAGTCAATCAACTATTGGCATGGTAAAAAAAGACCATGTATAATAATAAGTATATGCATATTCATCATAGACATAATACCGTTAGGAAATTTCTCTCAAATGGAATTATTTCCATTCACTACAAAAAGTCAAAAGATAACGTTGGAATCCTCTTACGAAAGGTTCAAATAGAGAGCAAGTGGAAAGTACATCTAAGGGAATGTGCTTAAATCCTATGAGTTATTGAAGAGCCACCATAGTGGAAACCCAACCTATTTGACTTGAGATTTCAAAATCTAGGTTTAAAGGGACAATCAAACTGTGCGTGACTCAATACGCACTAAGGAATTTTCTACTCCAACCCATTTCTATGATGAGACATTGTATATCTTGCACGAGTTGCAAGATAAGTTATGTTATAATGACTTCTATATCTTTATGTGTTCAAGTGGGGTGTTGTAGTATACTCTTTATGGAAGTCACCTATATGAGTGTGAAGGGCACATTTTTGTTAGAATTTTAAAGATCGAATTCTCTGAAACACTTATGAACCAGTTAGTGTTCATGGACAAAATGAACATAAACGTGAGAACCAAATACTTCTGAAGGGAATTGTGTGACTTCTGTTATATTGGTTTACTAAATTTATGAATGTTCAATTTATTTTGCCCACGGATTGGCCAACTAAATTCAATAGATAATCACAAGGGAAATTTCCAAGTCTCTGGCTACTTATCCCAATGTAGTTTTCTTCAACCCTACTCGAACTTGCATCTACATCTTCCTTTTCATTATTTGTAAAGTCAATTTTTATTAATCTGGGGGATTCTTGGAAATGAGTTTTTTTAATCAAAGTATCTTTGGGCCCAATTTTAGGTGAGACCCACACTTTGATTTTAGTCGAATCATCAACAATCACATTTTCCTTTTCAAGGAGAGTAACATGGTATGTTTACATGTCAAAAACCATTAAATATTGAATAAGAAAATCATCTATAAAGTCACCCACTTGAGATATTAAAATGCGTATTAGACTTTCTATAGAACTTTTATCCCTTATAGGAAAAATGTGAGAAAATGGAAAAGTTAATATACTCCTAAATTGAACCATAGATTGGGCTCTAATGGGCACCCCAATTTTGTGAAGGGCAGAGGACCTAGGCAGTTGTAGGTTTAACCCCCACATACATGCATATCATCGTCGACGTTTGGTCGGTCGACCGGCTCATGTCGGGCCTTTTTCCGGTTTCGGTTCTGGGGCTTAGGCTTCATGGAGTATTATTTTTCAATGGAAATTTATCTAATAAATTTTTGGTGCCAAGTTTCAATTAACCAATTTTTTGGGACCATTTTTTGCTTTATTTTTTGCATGGGAAAAATACTAAACAAGTTGCGTATATTCGTTTGCAAAGCCATTATGAATTTTTGTATGGTCATAAACACATATATAAAAGGGCCTTCCATTCTGTAGTTTTCCACCTAAAAATTTCATTCATATTTCTCTCCCTCTCCAATATTTCTTCCATGTTTGAGTATAAACAAAAGTTGCATTCGTCGGAACCTTGATCATTTGAAGTGCTACTACAATTAGGGACAAAATCCGTTATATCATGGGAGAGTATTTCTTATAACCTTGGGACGTATTGAGGGAGAAAATTCATCTTAATGATATAATGTGAACTCATTAGGATCGAATTATTTCTTTGAAGAATTATTTTGTCCTCTGTTTTATACTGATTTTCTCTAAGTTTTTATTTATTTTCTCATTTGTACTATTTTTGTATCTGTTATCTAATTTTGTCTTTGATTATTAAATATAATTTAGTTTATCTATAAAATAATATATAGACCAATAGGTTATGGATTGTGTCACTCTTTACAAAACGTCTCATAGCTTTCTCCAAATTTTGGAAGCACCTCTAAATCGTGTCACCCAACTCTCAACTCTTCTTCACGTAGAAGAACAAGAATACTAACATCCGTTATGTATATATTTTCTCATAAATATTGGAAATCATAAAAAAATGTTAGAAAGAAAATTTTCTTGCGCACCCCTTTAGGCAAAAAAATTTCTGAACCCATAACGCGTTAGCCCCCCGCACGGTGGTAATTTGCACCGATGCGCTCGTGCAAGGCTATATTTTCAAAAATGTTTAACATGATCAAAATGAAAATTATTTTTACATAAAATATATAAATATGTGAGTGTGTGTTGGCCTTGGAATGATTGAGTCATAAATACCACAAAAGGATATGATCTCTAATTTTTACAATTGGTATGCGGAAGCTTTGACGTATAGAGACCGTATGATCTTTAATTCCAGTGTCCATAGATTCTATTGAAAAAGACTCTCTATAACTATCGTCTCACTATGAATAAAAATTTTGGCTCGATTTTGTGCATGTCTCAAATGCTCTGACACGAAATTATATATATATAATTTACATTTTTATTTCCCACTAGATGTTTCCTTAGTAACATTTTAATGAGGCAATAATCATCGAATAATGGGTATAGTGCACATCAAAGGGGAGTGTTGTAAAATATGTGTTATATAGTATATGTACAGATATATTACTTGTATCCCACATAAAAATGGGTCTTTTTTGATGCCTTACTTTGTACTTTAAATAAGGGTGAATCCCCATGAGTATTTATAAATAATAAAATGACAAATTTCTCCCTAATTGTAAACTCTCTCTGACTTATTTTTCATAATAAGATGGTTAGATTTTGATAATATTCTTTTAGGCTGGAAAATATTGTAGTTGTTGATATCGTTTTAACATTACCAAAAGTTATACACTAAATTATTTTACGCGGGAGACTCACGAAGGGTGTTCCTAGGGAAAGAATACTCATGGATCGAGTTCTGGTCTCAAAGGGAAAGGCGAGGTATAACGACACTTTGTCACTCAGATTTATATGATGTTGTTAGTTATACCTCAAATGACTAAGGATAATAAAGTTCATTGTGTGCAATGTCGAACTGGGATTAGTCAACAAAGGTGTCAATCAGAACCTAAAAAATTGATAAACCGAACCAAACCGAATGTATTAGGTTGGTTTTTTAACGTATTTGTTCGATTCCAGTTTCAAAAAATATCAAATTGATCTTTTAATATTATTCTCAGTTCTAGCAAAAACTCAAATGGAACTGGAACATAAACTAATTGGAACTGAACTAAGAATCGAGACCAAACTAGAACCAATCCAATCCTAACTTGTTTTTTGAGCTTCAATTATATGAAACAATTTACGTTTTCTCTTTAACTCAATAGTTTTAAATAAAAATGGATGCTTGTGATTTGGATAGAAGTTTAAATTTTGTTTAGAGTGCCTTTTAAGTTATATTTGAAGAAATTTTTTATTTTATTTAATATTTTGGAACTAAGAACCGGTATAAATTAACCCAAGAACATTGGTCAGGACTAGATGAATTTTAAACAAAATATATTTAGATTTCGATTCCAAAAATGTGGAACCGATCATCTCTATTCTTGTTCTAGGATATCAATGAAACTGAACCGACCTGAACCATGCGCATCCCTAGTAGTTGGGAAAGTCGAACCTCGTAAAACTTGGTTTTGGAATTCTATGTATATACTCTATATTCATATATCTATCTTTACAAGTTAATTGCTCACAGGGTTCATTTAATTCATAATGAAATATTTTGAATCACAGTGAAAACAAAAATAGTAAAATCTTTTTCACATAATTGAAAATAATTTTTTGTTTGCGTAATTTTAAATGAATGCACACACATGTATTCATCATTAACTAGACATGCCAATATAGTTATTAATTTATTATCTTATCGCAGAAGCAAAGTAAACTCATGTGGATTTCAATTTACATATGATTTTCTCAAATCACAATTCATCTTCTACCTACGTCTCCATTTTTCCATTGATCCATCCTTCTATCTATATATGCACCAATCTATCTATCTATCTATCTATCTATCTATCTATCTATCTATCTATCTATCTATCTATCTATCTATCTATCTATCTATCTATCTACCTACCTACCTATCCATCTATCTACCTACCTACCTACCTACCTATCTATCTATCCATTTATCTATATATCTATCTATCTATCTATACATAATGTTATAAAATCATAATTTACAAATGATTTTCTAAAATCGCAATTCATCTCCTATCTACCTCTCCATTTATCCATCTATCCATCGATCCGTCCTTCTATCTATCTATCTATCTATCTATCTATCTACCTATCTATCCATATATATATATATATATATATATATATATATATATATATATATATATAATACCCCGACTTACATTTATGGGTTAACCGTAGTCAACTCGATTCGGCCCGAGATTTAGGTGTGTAGTGCAATGAACAACCTACATAATGTTCCTAATCCAATTTTTATTTTAATTAACGTTTCACTTACTTAGCACGGGAGTCCAATTTCAAATCAAAATATGTGAGGGACTCGTGGGAAGCATCCTCATACTCCAAGTATATAGAGCTACTAACGCAAAATTAAACAGAATACTTACTTGTATAACACTCAAAATACAAACCCACATCCAACCTTCCATAACAAAGACGAGGGTGAAAGCTAATGCATAGTGGGAAATATACAAAATGCATTATAAAAACGAACGACAGAAAAAAGACTCTACATGTTATACATATATGCACATGCAACTACCTTGTATATATATGAATTATGAATACACATACACACACACACACACACACACACACTTATATATACTTAATGCATATAATCGTTTTACTTTCAAAAACGCTATTTAGCCCGCTTAATTTACCTTAATCTCATAAAAAGATTACTTTTTTTCTTAACTTGACAGCCTCCCTATTAAATACACGTGGTTAAATACTTGAAATCATAACACTTTTTTAACCGAAATAATTTCTTTACCCTTTCCATTTGAAGTGATGCACATTACTATTTTCATTGAAAATAACCTCTTTCAACAAACGCGAACACTGTATTAGAAAATACTTCTTTAACCTTTGAGAACCTTTCCCAATACAGCTTTTTGTCAATTGCAGGTTACACATTCTTAGGTTTTTTTAAGTCACCCATTTACCGTTACACATTCCCTTACCTTTACTTTATATACATTAATCAATTTACCCATTTCTTGTCCACTTTATTGTTTACTAGAACATTCATTAATTTATTCAAGTTAGGTTGTCTTAATATATTTTATCACACAACCCATTTGTTGGCATGTTCCGTATTCCTTTATCTTTTTCTCAAAATCTTCCAATAACCATGTACTTTAATGGGCTCCACACCACTGTCGATGCCACCATATGCTCTGGATAGTGCTTTTGTGTCTTTCACCCCAGGGCTCCAGGACCTCCTTAATTATCCCGTTGTCATCCGAGTTCCTTTTATGTGTTTTAACATTTTACAAATTTCCACATTATTCTTTTTTTCCCCTTTATACCCTGCCGAAGCCAAACCCGGAGTTTCACCCCCAACTTGTGCTACACTTGATAATTATCTTTTCATGTCCTATGCACTTTAACTTCGATTTTGTTCCAAATCATATTCATTTAGCACTAATTTGTGTAACACCATTTTTAATTTTTTTTATTTCACAAAAATGTTACACTTTAAGTAAAATTATCATTTTACCCATTTGTTTCCAAATTCACCATTTACTCCATTTTTACAAGTGTTAATTTTCCCCAAACATTATTAAGTTACACGCAACAACTTCCCAATGTTAAACCATTAGCACTTATCGAACACCTTTACTAACCATATTTCCAAATTAGATATTCTTTTACTTCCTTATTGAAGAAATCTGATTACACTTAAAGAGTACTTTTATAAGAAAATACCATATTCTTTTTATCAATACATGTAGTCTTACAACCATTTATATTCATCACACCTTTAATTCCTTTTTCACACATTTTGAAAATTTGAATTTATACTTTTCCTATTTCTTATTTAAACTAAACAAAACTCCTTTAAATTTGTTCACATGTTTATTATCAAAATACTACAAGTTTATATACATGAGAATATGGATTTTAAATCCTAAAATCCTAATAATGGGTTAAACATATTTTTGATTCTTGAAATTCATAATACTTTGCAAAAAGGCATTTTCAATACCCAAATGTCCATTTTTCATGAAATCTTCATTTTTGTAAGAAACTTTGGAATATTCTTTCACTAAATATTTTAACATCCTTTCCCAACATTTTATTTCATAAAAATATTCACTATAATATTTCTAGAAAATACATAATATTAATTAAAATATCAATTTTTATATTTCAAAACTTTGAAATATTTACTTATCCTTTATTTCCAACAAAAAAATAACTTCCAACATTTTTATTCCATAAAATGTTTAATATTAACCTACTAACAACCATCATTTATTCATGTGCTTTCTACTCATGTAATCTAACAACAAGACTACTAATAATGCAAATAGAGCCTTAAACATTAATGATATATTTTTTCACCTATAAAGACTCCAAATGGTAGTAGAAGGTTGGTGTAGGAGGTGCAACCCACACCTTTAATGGTGGCCGTAAGGGGTTATCAAATGCATCCTCCATTTATTCTCCATAGGTTCTCTATTTAAGCTTCTAAGAAAAACCCTCACCAAACTCTCTTTAAACTCCATGAAAACTTCCATCTCCATTTTCAATAACCCTCACCAAAACTCTGAGAGCCCATAACTTCACTCGGTAATGGTGGAAATGGGTGTTTTAGTTTTAAATATGGTGGAATACTATAAGAATAAGGTGGTATATGGTGGTGGAATGGCGGAGAGGTGACCAAACATGGTGGAAGACCACCTCTCCCTCCCTCTTTTCAAACTTCAAATGACCCAAATAAGACTCAAACAAACCCTTATAAAACCCTTAAAACACCCAAAATTATGTTTTGCCCAATTTGGGATCACTAGAGCTTGATAGCTCAATGATTCAATGGCCAAAAATGTGAAAGCGCATAAGGGCAATCTGATCTAGAATTTTCAAAGCACGTCATTCGAACAACATTGAGGCTCGTTCAAATGACAAGTGCATCTCATTTAATTTGGGGCTTACAATGGCCTTCTAGCGACCCTTGAAAGTGGTACAATAAGATCTTGTTCAAAGCTCGCTCGAACCCCTGATTCAAGCGGCATTGCTTCTCATTTGAAACGACATCCAAGTCGTTTAAACTATCGTATTTATAATTTCTTTTATTTCTTCTAATTTTGACCCACAACTTACCATATTTATCTTTAAGCCTCTGAAGTAATAAAATAATAATAAAAACCTAGTCATAATCATCCAAATCTCAATGTCATTATTTTATTAAAACTCATGTGAGGAAAATAAAATAAAATATCAGGGTGGGGTATTACAAACTTCCCTCCTTGGGGAATTTCGTCCTCAAAATTCTCGACTTATCAATCCTCAAATGGATGGGGTTCACCAACTTCTATTATAAGCCATAGAAATCCTCTAAACAACATCATCGAAGTCCTCAATTATAAAGTCACATTATGCGCCCTCATATGGGGTTTGTCACCAAATGATCAACGTGCGACATGCTCTAACACTCATCACTTTACTAACCTTGCGCTTCGCACAACAAACTTCACGTCTCCATTTGCTTGATAATTTTGTTCAAACAATTCTTAATACTACCCATGCTAGTACCCAAAGCATATCGGGGCCTCCATGGGCAACCCTCTCTAGTGAGTGACACTCACCCAAAGTGAATCGTAATACAACTAATCATCATATTCATCATCAAAACCAATCTCATCTTAGGATTGCGCATACCATGTCCCACAAGTTTAAGACTATCCTAACTAGACAACTTCAATAAGTTTGCCATTAACCATAAAATTTTGACTTCTCACCCTATAAGTAATACACCTACCAACTCATCACCATTCGTTCGACTGACACCTTCCATTGCATCACTATGATGACCCTAGTAGCCTCAAACTAACCCACTCCCCATGGTAAGGCAAAACTGTGTTCTATGTTTTTCCTCGATTTATAACACTACACAATATTCTCAAGCCATCATCATCTCTTTATAACCAGAGCTATCTACTTCCATGTCGTATACTCGATAGGTCACTAATCCTAAGAAATGCCAATACTACATACAAATGTGTGGCCGAAAGTGCAACCACCCATACACAGAACTTTATGCAATTACAGAATATCTCACATAGGAGGCACCTAGTTACCTAGCCATATTGACCATACCCAGTCCATCGCGCTCTACCAGGCCCTATTCATCACACCTTTAACCATTTTTTCACACACTTTGAAAATTTGAATTTCTACTTTTCTTATTTCCTGTTTAAACCCAACAAACCTTGTTTAAACTGGTTCACATATTTGCTATCAAAATACTACAAGTTTATATACATGAGAAGATAGATTTTAAATCCTAAAATCTTACTTAATGGGTTAAACATATTTTTCATTCTTGAAATTCATAATACTTTGCAAAAATGCATTTTCAATACCCAAATGGCACTTTATTCTTTCAAACACAAAAAATGTACATTTCTCATCAAATATTAATTTTTGCAAGAAACTTTGAAATATTCTTTCACTAAATATTTTAACATCCTTTCCCAACATTTTATATCATAAAAATGTTCACTACTAGATTTCTAAAGAATACAAATTTTCATCAAAATATCAATTTTTATATTTCAAAACTTCAAAATATTTACTTATCCTTATTTCCAACAAAATAACATTTTCCAACTTTCTTATTCCACAAAAATATTTAATATTAACCTACTAGAAACCATCATTTATTCATTTGCTTCTTATGCATGTAATCTAACAACAAGACTACTAGTAATTCAAATTGAGCCTTAAACACTAAGGATAGATTTTTCCACCTCTAAAGACTCCAAATGGTGGTGCAAGGTTAGTGTAGTAGGTGCACCACCCACATTTAAACGAGGCCTCAAGGGATTACCAAATGCATCCTCCATTTTTTCACTATAGGTGCTCCATTTAAGCTTCCAAGCAAAACCCTCTTCAAACTCCTTCTAAACTCCATAAAAGCTTCCATATCAATCTTCAAGAGCCCACTACAAAGCTCCAAAAATTCATAGTTTCACTCAACAATGGTGGAAATGGGTGTTGTAGGTTTACATATGGTGGAATACTAAAAGAACAAGGTGGTTAATGGTAGTGGAATGGTGCCCAAACATGATGGAAGCCCACCTCTCTATCACTCTTCTTCAAACTTCAAATGACCCAAATGAAACCCAAACAAACCTTATAAACACTTAAAACACCAAAAATTCCATTTTTCCTAATTTGGGATCACCAGAGCTTTATAGCTCAATGATCCAAGGGGAAAAAAATGACATCACATAAGGGCAATCTAATCTAAAATTTTTGAAGCACGTCATGCGAATGACATTGAGCCTTGTTCGGACGACAAGTGGCTCTAATTCGATTTAATGCTTCTAATGACATTTGAGCAACCCTTGAAAGTGGTACAGTGGGATCTCGTTCGAAGCTCGCTCAAACCCATGCTTCAACGACCTTGATTATCATTTGAAATGACATCTATGTCCTTCGAACTACCCTCTTTCTAATTTCTTTTATTTCTTCTAATTTTTACCCACAACTTCCCATGGTTATCATTAAGCCTCCAAAGCAGTCAAATAGGAATAGAAACCTAGTCATAATCATCCAAATCTCAATGTCTTTATTTTATTACAACTCATGCAGGGAAAAATAAATTAAATACCAGGGCGAGGTATTACAAACTTCCCTTGGGGAATTTCGTCCTCGAAATTCTCGACTCATCAATTCTCAAACATATGGGGTTCACTAACTTTTATTCTAAGCCATAGATATCCGCTAAGACAACATCATTGAAGTCCTCAATACTAAAGTCACATTACACGCCCTCATACAGGGGTTGTCATCAAATGATCAACGTGCAACATGCTCTAATGATCACTACTTTACTAACCTTGAGGTTCGTACAACCAACTTCGAGTATCCATTCTCTTGATAATTGTGTTCAAACAATTCTTAATACTACCTATGCCAGTACCCAAACCATACCATCACCTCCACGGTCAACCCTCTTGAGTGATCAACACTCACCCAAAGTGAACCGTAATACAACCAGTCATCGTATTCATCATTAAAACTAATCCCATCTTAGGACTGTGCATCTTGTAACACACAATATTAAGGCTATCCTGACTTCACAACTTGCATAAGTTTCCCATTAGGCATACAATGTTGACTTCTCACTTCAAAAAGTACTACACCTACCAGCTCATCACCGTGCATTCGACTAGCACCTTCCGTTGTGTCACTGTGATGACCCTAGTACTACCTTAGGTGTCTCACCCTAGTGCACTCACTTGAGCCTCAAACTACCCTACTCCCCATGGCAAGGAAACACCGTATGCTAAGTTTTTCCTCGATTTCTAACACTATACAATAATCTCAAGTCAACATCCGCTCTTTACAACCAGAGCCATATACAACCATGCTGACCACTCGGTAGGTTACTAATCCTAAGAAATGCCAATTCTACAAGCAAACATGTGGCAGAAAGTGCAGCCACCCATACACAAAACTTTATGCAATAACTAAATACCTCGGATAGCGGGCACCCAGTTATCGAGCTGCATTGACCATACCCGATCCACCGCGCTGTAACAGGCCCAATCATGCTCTATCTATCTATCGATAGATCGATCGATCAATCTATCCATCCGTCCATCCATTTATCTATAACACCCCGTATTTTAGAACATTTATTTTTAAATTAATTCGAGTATTTTTAAATTACACGTGTGCCATAATTTACTTGAATTAATTATTATGTGTGAATTAAAATATTAATCGGAGAGAGAATGATTAATGTTTACTGAATATAATTACTAAGTGAATAGTGATTTAGTATTTTACATCATAACGAGTGATAGTGATGTAATAGTGGTATATTCCAATCGGGGGTCGTGGATAGACAATCTGCGATCAAAATAGGGAATTACATTAGAATGACTTGGAGGGTGATTTTGAGGTCACATTTGATTTATAAAGGGTCAAAACAGTCGGAATAGTGTACCCAGGGGTAGTATTTGGGTCCTAGAGAGATTTTAGACCAAATCGGCACCATGAAACGTCATTTCGGTCATCAAAGAGTTTGTGGTAAAGAGAACTCTGAAAATTAAAGGAGTAAATAAGCCCATGGGATTGTAGGTCTAGGGTTATATCAGTCTTGAGAGAGATGAGGCCACAAGGGAGGAAGATAACAGAGTTCTTGGAGGTGCGACACCTCTTATCTCCACCAAAGTTGTCGGTAGCGTGATGGAAGGAAGGAAAAAAATTTCATCATACTCAACACGAAATCAGGCCTGATACTAATAAGTCAAGTGTTTATCTTGCTTGTTTTAATGAGTTATAATGCCCATGTAGTTTAGGGATCTTGCTTTGATGATAATTGATTATATTCTTGTGATTTAAGGAATAAAAATTATGAGTTGGGGTAGGATTGCATGTAGACTGAATCCACATATATAGAGGATACAAAATCAGAAGATATGTGATAATTATTGTGAAAAAAATCTAGGTAAACAATTTATTACGAATGACGAACACCATAACTAGTATTTGTGTAGAAAACATTGATGAAATCTAGAGATTTGTGGAATTAATGATGTTTTAACATAAGAGATTCATGAGAAATCTTATCCATGCTCTTATATGATGTTTGGATAAATTATATTGGAGTTTGGGTGCGTTGCATGAGGATTTGCGGGTTAAAAATGGTGAAAAGTGAAACTGCATAACGAAGAAGATGACTTTTAGCATTTCGAATCGATTCGGCTCAGAGAGCAAATCGATTCAGCCTCCTCATCGAATTAATTTAGATGCCCAGATTTGCCTAGTTTTTCTTTATTTATGCCCCAAAATGCGAATAATCAATCGAGTGAATTTTGGGTTTATCTTAAACTATAGAGAGGGATATAGTGAATACCAATATGTTTATGATGGGGTTAATGGTTACCCAAATTTAGTAGAACTAAGGCTAGGGATTATCGGGCCTACATTCATAGTTAATAAATTTGCGAGAATAGCAGGCATCACGGAGAGATAAGTTAGCCTATGATTTAGACCAGTAGTGTATGAGTGGAGTAGTTATTGATATTTATTTAGGGGTAAATAGGACCCTTTAGGTAGTGAACGATACTGGAAAATATCTAATAAGAGGTTATGATTGTATTGAGTTATACGTTGAGGATGCGAGAGAAATATACTACATACCGAATATATACTTATAGTTTGTGTTTATACCATTGCTGGACACACACACACACACACACACACACACACACACACACACACACATATATATATATATATATATATATATATATATATATATATATATATATATATATATATAGGTTGTGTGAATACCTATGATGTGTTTTTATTATATGTGTGACATACCTACGCTACCCGCTATCCAGAGAATTCTACGCAAAGGGTGATCAAACCTTGACGATTCCAGTGAGGTCTAGATTTTTGCCCCAAAACACAAAACTTAGGGTGACTCGCTATGTGTCGTGTATTTGTGGGATCAGTGTGTCATTTGGGTACGTTAGGTATGTGCGTATCCTAAAGGATTAGAACCATATTGCGTCCATTGTGTATTGATTGATTTTGGGTTTGAGGAGACATGTCGAACTATTAGTCCTTGATTTCATACGAGAGGTACATGGACCTGATAGCAGAGTATGCCATCATCACGAGGGGCCATTCTGGGGATGCTATATTTGTATATATTATATGTGTGTTAAATATTAACATGTGCGATATATCTACTTATGTGTGTGTAACACCCCGCCTAATAAGATACCGGGTGATCACTCCAATATTAAATTAAAACAGGAGTCTCTTATGGATCATTCTTAGCATCACTGTCGAAAATCCATTTAATTACTAATAACCTATTAGGATGGCGTCAAAAAAACTTTTACTTAACTACTCTTTTTAACAACTGTAAATAAAACATCCACACAGTTTTGCGGAAATGAAACTGAAATGAAATAAAATAACCGAACACTCGGTCAAAATATACAACCATATCGAATGCTGAACTCAAAGAATAAATAAATGCAGTTGGGCCTTTGGCCTGAGTGTTTATACAGTACCTCCTATCTAGATTACAAGGATATAAGTGTCTACAGAAAGTCCTGCACGCATCCACAGCTGCTGCAGCTGACGTCTGACTCGAAGGAATTGTCATCCAGGCGTCCCGTGTAAGGACATTTTTGTCCATTATCAATTTGTTATGTCGTACGCCGTTACACCGTTGAAGAAATTAAAGATTCATACAATCATCAACGGATCCGAATATCAAAAGAAGAAGAGGAATCAAAGTCTGACAGGCCCGACCGGTCCGCCCAGAGAAAATGAACCGATCCGACCCCGGACCGGTCCACCTGCTGAAAAGCCAGTACACCCCGGACCGCAAGCGAACCGAAGAAGCCAAAAATAAAAAGAATCGGTCCGCCTAACCGGTCCGACCCTCCTTAGACCCGAACCTGTTCGCCTGGGATAAACACAAAACAGATCGTGTTCAGATTTTCAAGGCCCAGGACTTCTTATTTAATTTCACTACGAGGAGTTGGTTTCTAAGACTTATGCACACGATTTTCAGAGTTCAAAAACCAAAGAGTCTTCACTTTTATGAGTTTCAAAACTCATGGTTTGACTCACACAACTACTCATACATTTGTGAATCACTTTTGGTAACCCAAGAACACAACCAGAAGCTGTTCAACCCTTGTGGAGAAGACCGTACTTCTTCATCATTGCAGCCCTCCTGGAAAGGGATATTTCCAGCCGCCGACTACAGAATCCGATACCTGAGGGTAATTCTTAGTCACTTGTATTTTCATTGTAATCTGAAATTGTACAGTTACAATATTATAATGAAAATAAATGGTTTTGCCCCTTTGGGGGATTTTTCCTCAATTGTGTGTGTTTGATTAATCTTCATGATCTACTTATTGATTAAATCACACCTAGTTGCATGTTTAGGGTTTGTTTGGGTTAAACTGAATTTAATTATATAATTTCCTATTTGAGCGCACGCGCAATACTCTTTCAAATTGGTGTCAGAGCAGGTTACGCTTATCTATCGCGTATTCCTATTTTCCGCAAAATCTTTTCTAAGATATCATTTTTCTAAAAAAATTAATTTTTGAAAAAGTGCGTGTTCAAATGGAGAAATCATATAATAAATTACCTGTTTTTGACGGGACAAATTATGCTTATTGGAAAGCCCGAATGAGGTCGGCTTTAAAAGCCATAGATGAAAGGGTTTGGATTTTACTTGAAAGAGGGTGGACACCTCCTTTCGTCACTGTGGAAAATGTGACTAATTTAAAACCTGTCACCTCTTGGACTGAAGATGAATTTAGATGGTCTTCTTTTAACTCTAAAGGTTTTAGTGCTATTTCCAGTTCCATCACTCCCGATGAGTTCCGACGTATCATGACGTGCACCACATCAAAGGAGGCATGGGATTTCTTACAACTTACCCATGAAGGAACCAATGTTGTAAAAGAGTCTAAATTTCAAGATTTAACAACTCAATTTGAAACCATCACCATGCATGAATCTGAATGCTTTGATGAATTTTATGCTAGACTTTCTGACATTGTGAATACTAGCTTTAATCTTGGTGAACATATTCCTAATGCTAGAGTTGTTAAAAAGATTCTTCATTCTTTGCCTAAGCGTTTTATCCCTAAAGTCACTGTGCTAAATTCTATGGGTAATTTAAATACGCTAAAATTGGAAGAACTCGTAGGAGATTTGCAAACTTATGAAATTGATATGTTCCCTAAAACTGCTAGGTCTAAAGATAAGGGAATTGCACTTAATGTCAAAGAAAAAAAGAGTGAGGGGTCGGCTAGAAAGAGGGAAGAGTCATCTAGAAAGAGAGAGACTGACACGTCAGATTCTGAGTGTGATTTTGACTTAGATGATTTGGCTCTTTTTGCAAAAAAATTCAAGAGGGTCCTCAAATTTAAGAAAAATGGCAATTTTAAAGATAAAAAGAAATTTGAGAAAAATAATTTTGAAAAGAAAAATGAAAAAGATTCCAAAAATCCTCCTAAGAAAGAAAGTGATAGATGCTTTGAGTGCGATGGTAGAGGTCATAGAGCCTTTGAGTGTGCCACTCGTCTGAATAGAGAGCAAGGGAAAGTTGTCCTTAATGTTACTCTTAGTGACGACAGTGAGGTCGAGACGGTGGATTCAGGAGATGAGTCACCGCATGAGTGTAACTTCACCGCATTCATGGCCAGTCAAGTGAGCACTCCTAGTTCTCTTCACGACGATGAGGATGATGCTTCACAGGGACACCTCGATAGTGAGATCGATGTGAGTGAGGGGGAGGATGACTCAAGTGAGAGCGAGAGTGATATTCAACGCGCCTACGCTGAGTTATATTTTGAGTCTTTTAAAACTAAAAAAACGTAGCAAAGAGCTAGTTCTTAAGATCACCGGCTTAGAGGAAGATTTAAGAAAGGCGAGAGAGAGAGAGTCCTCCACCTTCACCGCCCTGAGAGAGAGAGAATCTGCCTGTGTTGAGAAAGAGAGTTTGTTTAGAGAGAGATAGTGTGTTTTGAGAAAGAGAGAGGGGACTTGACTAAACAAGTGGCTAGTCTTACGAGTGAGCTTCATTCCTCCATGGAGACTCGAAAGAAACTTGAAGCATTTGTTGCCCAGCTGACTCATGATCTTGAGAAAGCATGGGAAGTCAAGGTACAAATCGAGGACAGATCAGGGAAAATGGGAAAGATGCTCCTCGGCCCCGCTTTAGGTTTTGGTGATAGGCAGGGAATTGGGTATGATGGTGGCTCCACCTCTCAAATTGCACCTGGACCAGTTCCTGAGTTTACTACTACTCCTTATGGTCATCGTTAAAAACCTCGAATGAGAGTTCGACCAAGAAAAGCAAACCAAGGTCCGCCTTTGACTGTGTTCTTCCGTACTTATTGCAAAAGAAAAGGCCACCTCAAGGAGTTTTGCTATAGTATGGGTCGGACATGACGTACTGCTCCACCACATAATACTGATGAGTTTTCTAGTCTGAGAGAACGAGTTAAGTTCTTAGCTGCCACATCTCAGAGTTTGATGGAAGAATTCCGACGGATGTCTTTGCCGTTAGTGAATGCTTCTCACATTCCAACTAAAACCAACAACAACAAAGGCAAACAAAAGGTCACCACCTCTTGGGTACCTAAGAAAGATAAAAAGGCTTTTGTTGTTCATGTTGCTCTCAAAGCTCATAATACCTCACAGTGGTATTTTGACAGTGGGTGCTCCAGACATATGATAGGTGATGCCTCATTTTTTACATCTCTTGAGGATTATCAGGACGACAGAGTCACCTTTGGAGATGGGAGCAAGTCTAGCATTATAGGACGAGGTACTATCGAGTTACCTGATTTTCCTAAGCTAGAAAATATTTTGTACGTCAGAGGTTTGAAAGCAAACCTTCTTAGCATTAGCCAGCTGTGCGACGATGACTTTGCAGTAAAGTTTGACCGGGACACTTGTAAGGTCTATAATCAAGCCGGTAAACTATTAGTGCAAGGGGTGAGGACAAAGGATAATTGCTATAGGACTGAGCCCACATCCTCACTTGTCTGCAACAGCGCCACGATCACTCCTATGGATCTGTGGCACCAACGTCTAGGTCACATAAATATTAGAGATCTCACTCGCTTAGCTAGAAAGGACCTAATACGTGGCTTACCATCTCTTGGAAGGCCGAATTCGACGGTTTGTGGACCCTGTCAGATGGGAAAACAAATTCGTAGTCCCCATAGGACGTTGCATTCCATTACCACCTCTCGTGTTCTTGAGCTTATACACATGGACCTTATGGGTCCCACTCGTACTGAGAGTCTAGGTGGTAAGAGGTATATCCTAGTGATGGTAGACGATTTCTCCAGGTACTCCATTGTAGGTTTTTTGAGAGATAAATCCAATGTTGTAGAGTTTTTAACGACCAAGTGTCGTGTCCTACAAAATCAACACGGAGTCACTATTAAGAGAATACGTACTGACAACGGCACTGAATTTAAGGAAGCAAAGGTAGATTTGTATTGTGATAGCTTTGGGATCAAACATAAGTTTTCTGCTGTGAAGACTCCTCAGCAAAATGGGATTGTTGAGAGAAAGAATAGAACAATCCAGGAAATACCTAGATCTATGCTTCTAGGTCGTAAAGTTTCTAGGAGATTTTGGGCAAAGGCAGTGTCTACTGCATGCCACACGGTGAATAGGGTTTATCTGTGTCCACACACACTTCAGACACCTTATGAGTTCTGGACTGGCAAGAAGCCCAACCTTGCATATTTTCGTGTCTTTGGGAGTAAATGCTACATCCTACGGGATAGAGAGCAATTAGGAAAGTTTGACTCCCGAAGCGACGAGGGAATATTGCTAGGATATTCATCGACTAGTAGAGCATACCGGGTTTTTAACCTGAAGATCTCTAAGGTTATGGAATCAATAAACGTCACCGTGCAAGATGACGAATCGCCGACGGTTATTGATCCTAACCTTCAGTGTGAGGATGAGGACTTTTCTGACAGTGATTCACTTATCCCCCTCTCACGCTCTGTGAACCCTACTCATGTGCTAGGGGACACACCTACTTGGGTTCGCAAGAGTCGTGACCCTTCTGCCATTGTTGGTGATCCCTCTTTTGGGGTCAAGACTCGTGCTCAGTTAGAGAACGTCGTTAGCCACTTTTGCTACACGTCCAACGTCGAGCCCAAGAATCATAAAGAAGCACTCAAGGATGAACACTGGATATCTGCTATGCAGGAAGAGTTGCTTTAGTTTAAAAAGAATAATGTCTGGGAACTTGTCCCCCGACCTAGTGAGACAAATGTCATAGGTACCAGATGGATATTCAAGAATAAAATGGATGAAAATGGTACCATAATCCGAAACAAAGCTAGGTTGGTCGCTCAAGGCTACACACAGATAGAGGGTGTAGACTTTGGGGAGACATTTGCTCCTGTTGCGAGGCTTGAGTCCGTCCGTCTACTACTCGCCATCGCATGTCATATGCGCTTCAAGTTATATCAGATGGATGTTAAGAGTGCAATTCTGAATGGCATTTTACAGGAGGAGGTCTAAGTGGAACAACCAAAAGGGTTTGAAGACCCTCAGCACCCGGAGCACATCTACTATCTGAGGAAAGCCTTGTATGGTTTGAAGCAAGCACCCCGTGCTTGGTACGAGAGGCTTACTTCCTATCTCTTAGCTCGTGGCTTCAAGAGAGGGGGAGTAGATATGATGTTGCTCATCAGGAGAGATGACGGTGCTATTTTGGTTGCCCAGGTCTATGTGGACGACATAGTCTTTGGATCCACAAGCTCCCACCATGCTCACCACTTTGAGGAGGAAATGAAAAGTGAGTTTGAGATGAGCATGGTTGATGAGCTTAGATTATTCCTTGGTCTCCCTAGAGGATGGGATGTTCATCTCCCAATCCAAGTATGCTAGGGACCTAGTGAAGAAATTTGGTTTAGACTCCGCTAAGCATGCACGTACACCTATGAGTACCACTACCAAGCTTAGTAAGGACACTTCAGGCAAGGACGTAGAGCAAATCTTGTATCGGAGTATGATAGGTAGTCTTCTCTACTTGACTGTCAGTTGTCCCGATATAGCCTTTAGTGTTGGAGTATGTGCGCGATATCAGGCGTCCCCAAAAGAGTCACATTTACTTCCTATAAAACGTATTATTAAATACGTTAGTGGGACTCTCTCATACGGTATTTGGTATTCCTTTGATACTGATGACCGTTTGTCCGCCTACTCAGATGCCGATTGGGTCGGGGATGTAGATGGTTGTAGGAGCACTTCTGGTGGGTGTTTCTATTTTGGTTCTGCTCTTGTCTCCTGGATGAGAAAGAAGTAAAATTCCATCTCTTTGTCCACTGCGGAGGCTGAGTACATAGCCGGCGGGAGTTGTTGCACACAACTCTTGTGGATGAAGCAAATGTTGGCCGATTATGGGATTTCACAGGACACCATGATCATTTCCTGTGATAACACGAGTGCGATACACATATCCCGCAATCCCGTCCAACATTCGCGCACCAAGCACATCAGGATACGCGAGCACTTTATACGACAGCTTGTTGAGGAGAAAGTCGTATCCCTGAGTTTTGTTCCTACCGATCGTCAGTTAGCCGATATTTTCACTAAACCTTTAGATGCCCTTAGATTTGAGAGTCTTAGTAAGTCTTTGGGGATTTGCACAGTTGACTGAGAGGTTGGTCCATATCTAGAATATGATGCTTTTTCATGTTCATATCATATGCTTCCTATTGCTAGTTTGTTTTATATGTATCATTGTTTTGTTGTACAGCTATTTATTTATTCTGTTTAAAAAAATATATATATATTTTTGTTTTTGTATATTAATATTTCAAGAAAAACACAAAAAGATTTTTGTATTTTTTATGCACCCTTTATGGATGAACATTTAAGATAGTCAAGTCACACCTTCATTCCATTTATCCATGTGATTGTTTGATAGAGATTTGCGACGCTACATCATTTCATCCATGTGCTTTACATAGTATGGAGTCTTTGAGATGTAATTAGTGATATTTTCCTACATGTTTGACTCCTATCTCCTTTATTGCACACATGCACGGCTATATTTGATTATTGCACTTATCTATCACATAATGGCTTGAGTGTTTCCATCTCAATTCTGTCTATACAACTTACAATATGCTATAAAACTTGACAAGATTGGAATGCATGTAAAAACCATTTTGGTGAGACTGAGTGTTTGTTTAAGAACGGGGAGGGGCTGCGAAAGGTAATTATCTCTTCTTTGCGCAAAAGCCACCGTTCAAAAGGATGTAAAAAATGGAGGAATTTTATTATCCGGGGTCCAAAGAGGTTAAAAGAGCCCAAAAAATTTAAAGGTAATAAAAAGCAATTCATGCCAAATATGGGCCATTAGGTTCACCATCAATTCTCCAAAGTTTGAGAATTTAGTATACCTCTATTCAAAATATATATCTGAGGGAGTTTGGTTGGAGAATCTTTAAACGGGTTTGCACTTCCTTGATAGGCTTGAAAAATCATAAAATCATTTTGGACGTTATTGGTGTGAAAATAACTTTGATTTGATTGAGTCAACATCTTATATTGTCATTCTTTTACACCAAAGGAAGCATTTGAGTTCATTCGCTAGGAATATCCAATATTCATTGTGCACATATGTCATGTTTGTAAGCATTGATCTTCCTATCGAATTATGTTCACCCATTCATTAACGCTATCATTAACTTGGTTGGTTTGTGTTCATTCATGGTGTGATTTTGTTTGATAAATTTTAAAAAATTCAAAAAATAGTTGTGTATTTCCTTGTGACACCCCGTCATTGCTTGTTTGCATTATTTCTCTCATTTTTCTATTTGGGGACATCATAAAGGGGGAGAAAGAGTTATCACTTAAGGGGGAGTTTTGTAGTGTTGAGTTGTTTATCACCAATTAGCATATTGGCATATCTGTTTATCTCATTTCAAACTCGATACGTCACTTGGTATCTTGCTTTTTCTCATGTGTGTAGGTACTACATGGATTATCATCTGTTTATCTCATTTCAAAATCGATACGTCACTTGGTATTTTGCTTTTTCTCATGTGTGTAGGTACTACATGCATTATCATTGGATTGCACACCCTGATGAGAAAAGTGTTGAGATTCTTGAAGATTCGAAGAGCAAATGTTGAAGTCTTATTCAATTGTATCTTTTCAGTTTTGTGTTCATGGAAGGGTAGATTTGTATAGGCATTTTTAGTTGGTTGATAATTCGGATGTTTAATTTTATGTATGTACCTGCATAGACATAGGGCGAGATTTGTAAGGACATTTTTGTCCATTATCAATTTGTTATATCGTACGCCGTTACACCGTTGAAGAAATTCAAGATTCATACAATCATCAACGGATCCGAATATCAAAAGAAGAAGAGGAATCAAAGTCTGACAGGCCGGACCAGTCCGCCCAAAGAAAACGAACCGATCCGACCCCGGACTGGTCCGCCTGCTGAAAAGCCAGTACACCCCGGACCGCAAGCGAACCTAAGAAGCCAAAAATAAAAAGAATCGGTCCGCCTACCCGGACCGATCTGCCTCAGACCCGGACCGGTCCGCCTGGGATAAACACAAAGCAGATCGTGTTCAGATTTTCAAGGCCCAAGACTTCTTATTTAATTCCACTACGGGGAGTTGGTTTCTAAGACTTATACACACGATCTTCAGAGTTCAAAAACAAAAAAGTCTTCACTTTTATGAGTTTCAAAACTCATGGTTTGATTCACACAACTGCTCATACATTTGTGAATCACTTTTGGTAACCCAAGAACACAACCAGTTGCTGTTTAACCCTTGTGGAGAAGACCGTTCTTCTTCTTCATTGCAGCCCTCCTGGACAGGGATATTTCCAGCCGCCGACTATAGAATCCGATACCTGAGGGTAATTCTTAGTCACTTGTATTTTCATTGTAATCCGAAATTGTACAGTTACAATATTATAATGAAAATAAATGGTTTTGCCCCTTTGGGGGATTTTTCCTCAATTGTGTGTGTTTGATTAATCTTCATGATCTACTTCTTGATTAAATCACACCTAGTTGTATGTTTAGGGTTTGTTTGGGTTAAACTGAATTTAATTATTGTTAACGCAAAAATTCTCCATCTACGAGGACCAATCAGAAAAGGACACATATCATCCTACGTGGGAATATTCGACATCCGAGGAGAGTTGGTCGGCACCCAAGGAGTATTAGTCGGCACCCGAGGAGAGTTGGTCACTACCCGAGGAAAATTAGTTGGCACCCGAGGAGTATTAGTCGGCACCCGAGGAGAGTTAGTCAGCACCCGAGGAGAGTTGGTCGGCATACCAACCAGGAAGATCAAAGGACAACTATGCATTTAATGTGCATTAATGAAGATGGCAGCGCATTTAATGAGCCTTAATGTACATTTATACTGTATTAATAGATGACAACACATAGCATACCAAGCAATTCAACAATTAGATTCGTTGAATGTAGACATAAATGTCTACATACAATGAATCTCTTTATCTCCCATCACTATAAATACATGTATTCCCTTAGCCAAAAAGGGAGAGATCCAAGAGAACCTAGAAACCCCATACACAAGATACACATCCTTTCTCTCTCTACACCCTATGGTGCTATTGTAAACCCCTGGGAATAAAATAACAGTGGACGTAGGCTTTATTCATAGCCGAACCACTGTAAAAATCTTTGTCTCTCATGTGCTTGATTGGATTGCTTTCATCTATTTATCTGTGATCATAAAAACGGGATTCGGTCCAGTTTTTTGCATCAACAGATTGGCGCCGTCTGTGGGAACGTGTTACAAGCATTGTTCTCCATCAAAAAGCTTGGTACTAATCAGATTGAAGAGTTGGGTTCAAAAGCTAGTATGTTACTCGACAAAGTATTCAGAGAATCATAAATCAGAAGAATCAAGCACGTGAAGTTAGCACTCAGTTGCTCGGCACAGGAGGCAGTTGGTCGGCTAGCAAACCAATCAACATACTGGAAGATTATGACAAGCTACAAGCTGCATACTATGGCATGGCTGCATCCAAATTCCCAGGGGTGATACATAGCACATTAAGTTCCTCAAAAGAAAGATTAGCAACCATCGATCATCCTGCATCATATGCCATCCAGGAGATAATGCACTTTATGTTGAAAAAATCAAGAAGGTAGATCAAGAATTTCACGAGCACCGAGCAACACTGCAGAATAAATACTCCATCCTTTCAAGTAAACCATCAAGCATGGAGCATTGGGGGCTTCTGCTAACGCAAAAATTCTCCATCTACGAGGACCAATCAGAAAAGGACACATGTCATCCTACGTGGCAATATTCGACATCCGAGGAGAGATGGTCGGCACCCGAGGAGTATTAGTCGGCACCCGAGAAGAGTTGGTCAGTACCCGAGGAAAATTAGTTGGCACCCGAGGAGTATTAGTCGGCACCCGAGGAGACTTGGTCGGCACCCGAGGAGAGTTAGTTAGCACCCGAGGAGAGTTGGTCGGCATACCAACCAGGAAGATCAAAGGATAACTATGCATTTAATGTGCATTAATGAAGATGGCAGCGCATTTAATGAGCCTTAATGTACATTTATACTGTATTAATAGATGACAACACATAGCATACCAAGAAATTCAACAATTAGATTCGTTGAATGTAGACATAAATGTCTACATACAATGAATCTCTTTATCTCCCATCACTATAAATACATGTATTCCCTTAGCCAAAAAGGGAGAGATCCAAGAGAACCTAGAAACCCCATACACAAGATACACATCCTTTCTCTCTCTACACCCTATGGTGCTATTGTAAACCCCTGGGAATAAAATAACAGTGGACGTAGGCTTTATTCATAGCCGAACCACTGTAAAAATCTTTGTCTCTCATGTGCTTGATTGGATTGCTTTCATCTATTTATCTGTGATCATAAAAACGGGATTCGGTCCAGTTTTTTGCATCAACAGATTGGCGCCGTCTGTGGGAACGTGTTACAAACATTGTTCTCCATCAAAAAGCTAAGTTTTGACTTTCTCTACGTATAATCAATTATACATACATCTTTTGATTCAATCATGATTTTTATGTTTATATACATAAATTAATTGTCCAATTTTTATCTACAAAATATTGCATATCATGATTTTAAAATCATAACTGTTAGATTAATTATTATTTAGAAATTTGAAAAATAATGGATTTCATAAATCACAACTTTTTGCTTGATTCTCAAGTTTCAATTTTATATTATGGAATAAATATTTTAAATGATTACATATACCAATATATATGACGGTGGTAAGATTTGATAATTTTGATTATAAATTTTGTAAGATCTTTGATGTCTATTCAAATTCCCATCATATTTTTAATCAGAGAATGTGAAAAGGTTAAAGACAATAAAAAGTTTTCTCATGGAAATCATGACCCAAATCTACTTTCTCTCTCTTCAAGTTTGAGTCTCTTTGTATTTATTTTTATGAACTATATACTTAATTTGGTTCATCTTCAATCTATGTCAATAAAGTCTCATTGATTTATTTTTGATATAAATTTGGTAATAACTTCGATCATTCAACATATTTTTATCTCTCCAAATAGGGAATAGGAGAGGATCAATATAAAAAATAATTTTCTCTCACCTGAAAAATCATTACCCACCTCTTGTAAAAGAGGATCAGTAAAACAAATCATGACGATATCAAGACTCTGGGCACAAATTTGATATGTTGGCCCCTCGTTCATCACATCACGGGGTTTCTTTATCGAAATCACACGATATAGTGGATTATATAATTATTCATTTAATTAACATTCTTAATGCCTAAATTTTACATCGAATGTTATTTTTCTGATCTAAGGATTTGAGATATTCTGGTCATCCATCCATATTGTTGGTCGGCATCATCTTGGGCCATCTTTTATTAAAAGGAAGCTTAACCAGACCATTTTTGTTTGTCGAAGAAAAGATTTGAAGATCCATCAGCAACGTTGAAATAATTTTATCCAACTACGAGGTATCTTATTGTTGGTCAGAGACTCTTATTGTAGCTCGATGGAACCAATTGCAGGTCGACGATCATCAACTTCTTGATCGGCGACATCTCAGTCTTGTTCGGAGGGTTCAATTTACTGGTCGGAAACTATCCAACCATCCACTTTTTGGTCGGTGACATCTAATGTTGTTCGGTACTGTCAATGCACCATTTTTGTTGATCGGCGAAATTGCTCACCTGGTCGGGGACCATTTGCTTATTGGTCGGCACCATATATTCTATAACTTGAGATATCCTTAAATGTTGGTCGGCAACATCCATGCCGTTTGTCGGCAGCAGTAGAATCTTGGGGTATTAAAAAATGCGAAGCACCCCAGATATTTCTTTAAACACGAGTTCAGCTCGGGGATAAACAGGGGCTTCAGTCTTTTTTAACTTGTGATCACCCCAAAAATATTTTTAAATCCAAGTGATAAATAATTTTCAAACAGCAACTTATATCTGATTAGTTGTTGGAGATTAAATAACTTTACAAAAAACTCTACGTCTTATTTATGATGCATAACTGATAAAAATTTGTCCATCTCACACACATTTGGCATAAAAATAATTTTTCATATTTTGAAATTTTTATTATTTTATGCTGATACACATCACATATTGTTTGGCTGAATAATTATTCTCATGATAATAATTATTTTCTCTAGTCTCGACAGGAGCTCGAGAAGCTTATTAAAATTTCATAGGGACGAGATTCAATCCCGATGAAAGCTCTCGAAAACCTCTGGAAAAGTAGTATTGCTCGACATCAGGAAATTGTGCCTCGACATATCAATATTATTTCATTTTTTGAAATTAATATTTTTATTTCTCAAGCATATACATATCATATATTGATTGGATAAGTAAATTATTCTCACGACTAATCAATTCAGCCTACACAAATGGTAGAGCAAGATATTAATTTTTACACGTACAAGACTCAACGCCGACGAATGCTCGGAAACAATCTGGAAACGATTATCATTGCTCAGCATTATGAAATTTCACCTCAGCAAGGAACTATATATTTTATTATTTATTTGATTTGTGCTCAAGCACGAATTATTCTATATATCCGTTTGGATTCATATTCTATATTCATCTCTTCATGGAGCTCAGCGAAATACTTATTATCATATTCAGCTCCGAGGAAAAGCTACAACAATTATTATATTTCACCCCCAACGGATAGTTGGTCGGGGCAATTCTTATTTCTATTCAGGCCTGGATATCGGCTCAAGCACAAATTATTCTATATATCCCTTGAGATTCATATTCTATATTCATCTCAACATGGAACTCGGCGAGATACTTATTATCATATTCAGCTCCGAGGAGAACTATAACATTTATTATATGTCACCCCCAATGGATAGTTGGTTGGGGTAATTCTTATTTATATGCAGGCCCAGCAAAGTTCTCGGCCATATTCTTATGTTCTGGAAAATATTATTCTTATTCGGCATTATGCAATTGTGCCTCGACAAGATACTTATTCTGCTTTAAGGAGAAATACAACATTCGTTGTATTTCACTCCCAACGGATAGTTGGTCGAATAATTCTTATTTATATTCAGGCCTGACAACATTCTCGGCCATATTCTTATGTTTTGGAAGATCTTATTCTTGTTCGGCATTATATAATTCTACCTCGACAGATCAACGAGGCATTTTATTATTTTTAATTATTCTTTATACCTATTTGGATGCATATTCTATTCTTATTTCAGCAAGGAGGTCTCCAACATTTATATTATCTTATTCCCAACAATCTGTTGGTCAGCTCCAAGGAGGTCTCCAACATTTATATTATCTTATTCCCAACAATCTGTTGGTCAGCTCCAAGGAGGTCTCCAGCATATATTATCTTATTCCCAATAATCTGTTAGTCAGCTTCAAGGATGTCTCCAACATTTATTATATCTTATTACCAACAATCCGTTGGTCAGCTCCGAGGAAGTCTCTATCATTTATTATAAAAAATGTATTCCTAAAAATGCCGACTTATGTTGGTTAGGAAGTAAATGTATTCCTACGGGAAGTAAAACTATGTATTTCTAAAAATGCCAACTTATGTTGGTTAGGAAGTAAATGTATTCCTACAGGAAGTAAAACTATTCCTAAAAATGCCAACTTATGTTGGTTAGGAAATGTATTCCTAAAAATGCCAACTTATGTTGGTTAGGAAGTAAATGTATTCCTACGGGAAGTAAAACTATGTATTCCTAAAAATTCCAACTTATGTTGGTTAGGAAGTAAATGTATTCCTACGGGAAGTAAAACTATATAGTCCTAAAAATGCCAACTTATGTTGGTTAGGAAGTAAATCTATTCCCAAAAATGTCAACTCAGGTTGGTCGGAAATAAGGAGTTGTCAACTACAGTTGGTCGGAAACATTTTATGAGTATGTGAAAGCGATCAAGCAAAAAGCATTCAAAGTTCACATTCCACACTTGGGGGCTTCTATTACAGATATATTTGTTCATTTGGTGGCACATTCTTATAACATCATGCAGTCGACCATCAAATTCAACTCCACAAACTCACACGGCCGGGACCCCGACTAATTATCATTCAGGAGTTATTTTTTCTTGCTCAGGAATTATTTTTGATATTGAAGTTCAGGAGGCTATTGAAGTTCAGGAGGAATTCAGAAGTTCAGGAGCCATATTCAGGAGTTATTATGCACATACTATTGAAGTTCAGAAGTCAAATTTAGCATCTACAGCACTGAGATCTTTACTACTACTGTCCCGACCAACATTGGAGAAGAAGTTGTATGAAAATGTTTCGAAGTCCACCACTAGCTTGGTACTAATCAGATTGAAGAGTTGGGTTCAAAAGCTAGTATGTTACTCGACAAAGTATTCAGAGAATCATAAATAAGAAGAATCAAGCACGTGAAGTTAGCATTCAGTTGCTCGGCACAGGAGGCAGTTGGTCGGCTAGCAAACCAATCAACATACTGGAAGATTATGACAAGCTACAAGCTGCATACTATGGCATGGCTTCATCCAAATTCCCAGGGGTGATACATAGCACATTAAGTTCCTCAAAAGAAAGATTAGCAACCATCGATCATCCTGCATCATATGCCATCCAGGAGATAATGCACTTTATGTTGAAAAAATCAAGAAGGTAGATCAAGAATTTCACGAGCACCGAGCAACACTGCAGAATAAATACTCCATCCTTTCAAGTAAACCATCAAGCATGGAGCATTGGGGGCTTCTGCTAACGCAAAAATTCTCCATCTACGAGGACCAATCAGAAAAGGACACATGTCATCCTACGTGGCAATATTCGACATCCGAGGAGAGTTGGTCGGCACCCGAGGAGTATTAGTCGGCACCCGAGAAGAGTTGGTCAGTACCCGAGGAAAATTAGTTGGCACCCGAGGAGTATTAGTCGGCACCCGAGGAGACTTGGTCGGCACCCGAGGAGAGTTAGTTAGCACCCGAGGAGAGTTGGTCGGCATACCAACCAGGAAGATCAAAGGATAACTATGCATTTAATGTGCATTAATGAAGATGGCAGCGCATTTAATGAGCCTTAATGTACATTTATATTGTATTAATAGATGACAACACATAGCATACCAAGCAATTCAACAATTAGATTCGTTGAATGTAGACATAAATGTCTACATACAATGAATCTCTTTATCTCCCATCACTATAAATACATGTATTCCCTTAGCCAAAAAAGGAGAGATCAAAGAGAACCTAGAAACCCCATACATAAGATACACATCCTTTCTCTCTCTACACCCTATGGTGCTATTGTAAACCCATGGGAATAAAATAACAGTGGACGTAGGCTTTATTCATAGCCGAACCACTTTAAAAATCTTTGTCTCTTATGTGCTTGATTGGATTGCTTTCATCTATTTATCTGTGATCATAAAAATGGTATTCGGTCCAGTTTTTTGCATCAACAATTATATAATTTCTTATTTGAGTGCACGCGCAATACTCTTTCATCCCTGTGTCTGGAAACCTATATATATATAATATATCAAGAAAGGAAAAGTTAATAAACAGGTCAGAGCCCGAGTTTTGAAAATATTTAGCAACTGCATAAATTCCTTATTATTTTGAAAAAGGTTTTATCTCATATTTAAGTTTGGTTTCGTACTCCCATGAGATACCCTCACCTCTCCACTAACAGTGCACTCCTAGTGCATCCCTCTAAACATCCTAGTCAAGCTACCCTGCTAGACTAGTCTATCACCCAACCACTATCAACCCTAGATAGTCCAAGCAATTTACTAAGGGCTAAACTTCACCCCAGTCTCAACGCTATGCCATGTTCGTGCGTGGGGTGTCTCGCAAAGCGAAATCCAAACAAGGAATCCCCCCGATACACTACTACGCGGCACGGTCGATCGTCGAGATCCGCCAGTCCCTCAGTATAGAATATATATATATATATATATATATATATATATATATATATATTTACATCATATAACAAATATCAATATAAGAGCACTAAGGATGAAACTTCTCCCTAGTCTCAACACGTTGCCATATTCGTGCGTGGGGTGTCTCGCGAAGCGAAATCCAAACAATGAACCCCCCCGATACACTACTATGCGGCAAGGTTGATCGTCGGGATCCATTAGACCCTCGGTACTCGATTCATCCATATATATATACATTTTACCATAACCATCCGAATCTATCTCCCGGACTGAGGATTCATATATCAAGTATTTATCAATACTTTCATTTTTCTCAAAACTTCCCATTTCCCTTTTTATACTTAGAAAATGTAAATATAAAATCCAATTCATTATCATGAATTGCTTTAACCAATCATATACTTTTTAAAAGCCAGTTTTATTATCATAAAAATGCTTTTTCGTTTTATGTCATCCCATTTCCCTTTTTATACTCAGGAAATGTACCCAAAGCCATTTCCATTATCATTAAAATGCTTTGATCATATCATATGCTTCCACATCCCTTCTTCCATCCGGGAGTGTTACCGAAGCCAAACCTTTATCCCATTTCCCTTTTTATACTCAGGAAATGTAAATTAAAGCCAATTTATTATCATAAATTGCTTTAATAAAACTAAGACCGCCCCTCCGGGTTTCCCCACTGGACGCGCCCCTAAATGGCTATCATCTTCCAGGGCCTATCTATACAAGACAACCTGGGAACCTACCAACGTCGGGAAGAGGCCATATTGCCTGCGGGAAAGTCAAGACCACACCTAGAATCTCCTAACCAGCGCAGTAAACAATAATCGCCCATATGGCCTATAGGACTATAGCCACCCTGCATTCATTAGCCAAGGGGCATAGCCATAACGCACGCAACTTCCCTTATGATAGAGATTTAGGGACGTGTGTAACCATAATTCATTAATTATGAAAATAATTTACCTTTTTCCCATTTTGAAAATATTCATAATTTATTTTCAAAATCTTTTATCTCAAATTATATATATACTTTAATCACATAGTATATACATATACCATATAATCCTCCTAGAATATATAATCGGCCATAATTGCCTATATCATCTAGCGATGACCAATAATCCCAAAGATTCCCTCCAGGAATCATAATCATGCATTCATATAAGCATGATACTAAACACAAAGTATTTCTTACTTTAATAAGTAATATGTACCAAAATCTCATCTAGGGATTCGTTTTGATATCTCCAATCATACCATTTCTCATTTAGCGAATATATAACTATACTCCCCAAATTTATTCTAATCCACTCAAAGGATTTACCCAACCAAGATCAATATGATTATGTTATCTCTTTAGATCATAATCCTCTTTAATACTCAAATTTAGAAAGCCCGCTTTAAACTCAAAGAGGAGAAGTAGTAACAATTTCCAAAATCTTGGGCTGAAAACAGGGCACTGGTCGACCGGTCCTAGACTCCCAATCGACCGCGGGTTGCAAATAAGCCAATGAAACAAAGCAGTAGACCCTTTCTCCTTGACGCGGTCGACCGGCCTTAGGGGCGTGGTCGACTGTTCACACTAGGTCCCCAAAACTAAATTCCTCAAATCCATTTTCCAACAACCCAAATTCATTATCGGGATTTCTAAATTACCCCAAAAATTATCCCGAACATCTACGCAATTAATTCTAGCCGTAATTTTTCCCATTCCCGATTTGATTTCTGAGTTGATGATTTCAACCCAGAGCTGCCATCTTGTAAAAATCATATCAAATCTTAGAAAAAATAGAAAAATACACGGTTGGTTCCCACACGACCGTATCGAAAAGATCTACAACTTTCATGTTTTGGCCGAGAGCTAAATCAATTATTTTCCTGGCCAAAATGGCCCCCTAATGTCACGGGTTAGTATTCATCGTCTTCTCCGAGACGATTTCGGCCATTAAAGCTTCTCCCAAGCTTTTTTCGCCTCACCCAACGTCCTACAACCTCAACCAACTACAAATACACATATACTAAGGGTTCTAAACATCCTAGAATCCAAAACCACCAATTAATTTAGGTTAAAACCGAAGTTCCACAAATTGAAATATTATTGGGGTTTAATTGTTTTAACTCCCAAAAACCCATTTTTATCCACGATAACCCACCCCAAAACCTTTAGGGTTTGTTCATACCAAACTACGGTATGAGATATTTATGCAAAAAAATAAATAAAGCAAGTAAACACTTGCCTCGTGGATAAAATCCGACGACCTCGAGTCGAATCTGGCGGAGTTTGGCCTGAATCTCCATTTTCTCCTCCTCTTTCTCCTTCCTCTCTCTCTTCTCTCTCTTTTCTTTCTTTCCTTTATCTTTTTCTCCCTCTCCCTCTCTTTATAAAGAAAGAAAAAGGGTTATACCCCTTAAAATCCAAAAACGACTCGTTTACCCAATTACGAGTTACTTTTACCTCTAAAATTACCCGAAACTCAATTTCGATAATCGGACACTCTTTTCCGACTATCTCGGACATTTCGAGACTTACGGCGCAGTCGAAAATCTCTTTCGGGGTACTTGACCGCAAATCACTATTTCAACCCAAAATAACTTTATGCGGGTTTTCTAATTAAAATTTTACCTTTTTGTCACTTTTCTCCACGGCGACATATAATTAAAATATTTCGACCTATATAGTCCCAAAAATAATCACAACATCCTTCGAAAATCATTTAATCCTCAAAAATCCCAAAAATTACTATTTAGGAAAATTCCCCCAAATTACCAATTTATATTTATTTATGGAATTTAATTGTCTCCAAAAGGGCGGGTTGTTACATACTCCCCCCCTTACAATGGAATTTCATCCTCGAAATTCAGATGCAACCTACATCAACAAACTAGGATCGCTCCAAATCCTAATACCTCTAGGGGAACGATACTAACCCAATGGTTCCCAACCATATACAATACGACTTCCACGATCGTAAAGTGACTCTAATACGTCACATAATACCCATCATCTATAGTGCCTAACGGCATAAACTTCAAATTTATATACTAAGCCCCTTCTATTTCAAGCCGTATATAAACCAACATTACTAAGGTTCCCATACACCTTTCTAACATGTGCACATCTGCACATCCACAGTGAACGTCTGACACGTAACACTCTCTCCCATTAAGGGTCTCCTTTCCTCGGTGTAATACTCACCTATGGGTCCTCCCAACCCGTAAAATTTCAATCCTCCTAACAACGGCGCCACTAACTCTATCAAACTTACATCCAAAAAAATGCTACATTCTATACGCTACCCTACCTACACGAGACGAGGATACTCCTAAATATATCCCTAGTGCCCAAGGCCTCTCTTAACTCCTGACATTTGCTAGGTTTTGTGCATGGGACGTCTCGCCAAGGCGAAATCCAAATAAGGAACCCTCTCGTTACACTACTCCCTCGCGTCGTCGGTCATCGAGATGTAAAGGCCCAAGGCACACCAGCGGGACGTCCTAAATCCAGCCTACGCTAACCTACGAACGCGTCTCTACTATCTTATCCTTCTGCCCATACGGAAGGAAACCTAATCAATCGAAGTGCCCACTTTCTGTAAAAGTGTCACGTACATAATACCCAAAACATACCTTCTCAAAATTTGCCTTTTCATTAAGGCTGGTTATTATCCTCAAACCAATTTCTCTAAGTCCAACCTCATCCACCCACTTGTGGCGAGGGGACCACTTTAGTGCTTTTCCATAGCACAATCTTTCCATAAGTATGTCAACATCATGTGACTCATAGCCTATAGTGGTTCATCCACACTATAAGACCTTTCCACAAAATCAACATCCTTGAATCCCATAACAGCTCTCCACTCCCGACGCCGTTAAGAGTCATGTGTGGAGTGTCTCGCAAAGGGAAATCCAAAAAAGGAACCCCTCCACACATTAACATATGACTTCGTTGGTTATGGAGTTCCGTTATTTCAACATGCGACCGGGATATCCCTATCCCCTAATCCAACAAAAAGGTGGTCTGAACTCCTATCTCTAACTAAGACTCATACCACCTTGCGCTCGCACTCATTTTTAAGTCCTTGCGCAAATAGTAATGAGCTTTATCTTCAGCGCAACACTAATCATGCGGCCTTAAATCATATATATAAGGTCGCCATAAACAAAAATCACAATAATGAAACCTCTACTCATCGAAGTTTCGTATCCCACAATAAATAAGGTGAACTCAACCTATATCTAGGTGAGACACCGCAACAATAACCCGTTCCCTCCAGGAACCATGGACACGATAGATTTGCCATTCTTAGCATGCTATTGCTTCAAAAATACCAATAACATTATATACTCACCATAATACCATACTTGTATAAACATATAGAACAAGTATCCCTAACCAGATATATATGTATACAATATATCAACACCCACATTTATGGCGAAAGAAGGAAAATAAAATTCCGCTATCGCGGAAAACACATAGGCATACATTATAATGTTATCGATGCTGCCATAACTCAAATTACACACACGATTCTAGGGCTAACTAATACCGCGACTTTATCTAGCCAAGCCAAATATACCTCCTCGATTGAGGTAAAACTCATAACAATATCCTTCTCATTCCGACTAAATCGTGGGGACTCACGGTTAAGACTAAGGTCCCCTTTGAACCCTCAATTTCAATGAGGAATTCGACTTTAGTACCACTCTCTACTTCAGTGGTACCGCGGTACTCCTAACTACCATTATTTAGTAGTCGCCGCCAAAATCCTTAATAATTACCATAAGGAGAGTGACCTCTACTCAGGTCCTCATTCCAACCTTCTACCAGCTGCTCCAGCTAAGCCCCACCTCCTGCTGCCATCCAAGCCCCACACACGATTCTCAAACGAGCGCGCAAAAGATTTCTTAAATCTTCTAACATAGCAGGAGAGAAAAATCTCACAAGAGAAATCAACAATCCTAATCCTGAGGCTCTATATCAAATCGAGAGCAACGCTGAAAGTGTAGTACGTCCACACAGATTCCTAAGGACACTAGACCTGATGCTCTGATACCATCTGTAACACCCCGCCTAATAAGATACCGGGCGATCACTCCAATATTAAATTAAAACAGGAGTCTCATATGGATCATTCTTAGCATCACTGTCGAAAATCCATTTAATTACTAATAACCTATTAGGATGGCGTCAAAAAAACTTTCACTTAACTACTCTTTTTAACAACTGTAAATAAAACATCCACACAGTTTTGTGGAAATAAAACTGAAATAAAATAAAATAACCGAACACTCGGTCAAAATATACAACCATATCGAATGCTGAACTCAAAGAATAAATAAATGCAGTTGGGCCTTTGGCCCGAGTGTTTATACAGTACCTCCTATCTAGATTACAAGGATAGAAGCGTCTACTGAAAGTCCTATACGCGTCCACAGTTGCTGCAGCTGACGTCTGACTCGAAGGAATTGTCATCCAGGCGTCCCTGTGTCTGGACACCTATATATATATAATATAGCAAGAAAGGAAAAGTAGATAAACGGGTCAGAGCCCGAGTTTTGAAAATATTTAGCAACTGCATAAATGCCTTATTATTTTGAAAAAGGTTTTATCTCATATTTAATTTTGGTATCGTACTCCCATGAGATACCCTCACCTCTCCACTAACAGTGCACTCCTAGTGCATCCCTCTAAACATCCTAGTCAAGCTACCCTGCTAGACTAGTCTATCACCCAACCACTATCAACCCTAGATAGTCCAAGAAATTTACTAAGGGCTAAACTTCACCCCAGTCTCAACGCTATGCCATGTTCGTGCGTGAGGTGTCTCGCAAAGCGAAATCCAAACAAGGAATCCCCCCGATACACTACTACGCGACACGGTCGATCGTCGAGATTCGCCAGTCCCTCAGTACAGAATATATATATATATATATATATATATATATATATATATATATATATATATATATATATATATATATATATATTTACATCATATAATAAATATCAATATAAGAGCACTAAGGATGAAACTTCTCCATAGTCTCAACACGTTGCCATATTCGTGCGTGGGGTGTCTCGCGAAGCGAAATCCAAACAAGGAACCCCCCCGATACACTACTATGCGGCAAGGTCGATCGTCGGGATCCATTATACCCTCGGTACTCGATTCATCCATATATATATACATTTTACCATAACCATCCGGATCTATCTCCCGGACTGAGGATTCATATATCAAGTATTTATCAATACTTTCATTTTTCTCAAAACTTCCCATTTCCCTTTTTATACTCACGAAATGTAAATATAAAAGCCAATTAATTATCATGAATTGCTTTAACCAATCATATACTTTTTAAAAGCCAGTTTTATTATCATAAAAATGCTTTTCCGTTTTATGTCATCCCATTTCCCTTTTTATACTCAGGAAATGTACCCAAATCCATTTCCATTATCATGAAAATGCTTTTGATCATATCATATGCTTCCACATCCCTTCTTCCATCCGGGAGTGTTACCGAAGCCAAACATTTATCCCATTTCACTTTTTATACTCAAGAAATGTAATTAAAGCCAATTTATTATCATAAATTGCTTTAATAAAACTAAGACCGCCCCTCCGGGTTTCCCCACTGGACGCGCCCCAAAATGGATATCATCTTCCAGGGCCTATCTATACAAGACAACCTGGGAACCTACCAACGTCGGGAAGAGACCATATTGCCTGCGGGAAAGTCAAGACCACACCTAGAATCTCCTAACCAGCGCAGTAAACAATAATCGCCCATATGGCCTATAGGACTATAGCCACCCTGCATTCATTAGCCAGGGGGCATAGCCATAACGCACGCAACTTCCCTTATGATAGCGATTTAGGGAGGTGTGTAACCATAATTCATTATTTATGAAAATCATTTACCTTTTTCCCATTTTGAAAATATTCATAATTTATTTTCAGAATCCTTTATCTCAAATTATATATATACTTTAGTCACATAGTATATACATATACCATATATTCCTCCTAGAATATATAATCGGCCATAATGGCCTATATCATCTAGCGATGACCAATAATCCCAAAGATTCCCTCTAGGAATCATAATCATGCATTCATATAAGCATGATACTAAACCCAAAGTATTTCTTACTTTAATAAGTAATATATACCAAAATCTCATCTACGGATTCATTTGGATATCTCCAATTATACCATTTCTCATTTAGCGAATATATAACTATACTCCCCAAATTTATTCTAATACACTCAAAGGATTTACCCAACCAAGATCAATATGATTATGTTATCTCTTTAGATCATAATCCTCTTTAATACTTAAATTTAGAAAGCCCGCTTTAAACTCAAAGAGGAGAAGTAATAACAATTTCCAAAATCTTGGGCTGAAAACAGGGCACCGATCGACCGGTCCTAGACCCCCAATCGATCGCGGGTTGCAAATAAGCCTACGAAACAAAGCAGTAGACCCTTTTTCCTTGACGCGGTCGACCGGCCTTAGGGGCGCAGTCGACGGGTCACACCAGGTTCCCAAAACTAAATTCCTCAAATCCATTTTCCAACAACCCAAATTCATTATCGGGGTTTCTCAACTACCCCAAAAATTATCCCGAACATCTACGCTATTAATTCTAGCCGTAATTTTTCCCATTCCCGATTTGATTTCCGAGTTGATGATTTCAACCCGGAGCTGCCATCTTGTAAAAATCATATCAAATCTTAGAGAAATTGGAAAAATACACGGTTGGTGCTCACGCGACCGTATCGAAAAGATCTACAACTGTTGTGTTTTGGCCGAGAGCTAAATCAATTATTTTCCTGGCCAAAATGGCCCCCTAATGTCACGAGTTACTATTCATCGTCTTCTCCGAGACGATTTCGGCCATTAAAGCTTCTCCCAAGCTTTTGTCGCCTCACGCAACGTCCTACAACCTCAACCAACTACAAATACACATATATTAAGGGTTCTAAACATCCTAGAACCCAAAACCACCAATTAATTTAGGTTAAAATCGAAGTTCTACAAATTGAAATATTGTTGGGGTTTAATTGTTTTAACTCCCAAAAACCCATTTTTATCCACGATAACCCACCCCAAAACCTTTAGGGTTTGTTCATACCAAACTACGGTATGAGATATTTATGCAAAAAGATAAATAAAGTAAGTAAACACTTGCCTCGTAGATAAAATCTGACGACCTCGAGTCGAATCCGGCGGAGTTTGGCCCGAATCTCCATTTTCTCCTCCTCTTTCTCCTTCCTCTCTCTCTTCTCTCTCTTTTCTTTCTTTCCTTTCTCTTTTTCTCCCTCTCCCTCGCTTTATAAAGAAAGAAAAAGGGTTATACCCCTTAAAACCCAAAAACGACTCGTTTACCCAATTACGAGTTACTTTTACCTCTAAAATTACCCAAAACTCAATTTCGATAATCGGACACTCTTTTCCGACTATCTCGGAGATTTAGAGACTCACGGCGCAGTCAAAAATCCCATCCGGGGTACTTGACCGCAAATCACTATTTCAACCCAAAATAACTTTATGCGGGTTTTCTAATTAAAATTTTACCTTTTTGTCACTTTTCTCCACGGCGACATATAATTAAAATATTTAGACCTATATAATCCCAAAAATAATCACAACATCCTTCGAAAATCATTTAATCCTTGAAAATCCCAAAAATTACTATTTAGGAAAATTCCCCCAAATTACCAATTTATATTTATTTATGGAATTTAATTGTCTCCAAAAGGGCGGGTTGTTACAGTGTGATAGTAGAACTAATATATTATGTATATTTAAAAGTACTTAGTCGAGAAACTTAATTGATTGACCCAATAATAACATGTGGATACAAATTGATTATTGAGACTGTGGTACCGTGGAGTAACGGTATTACGAGTGAGATAGACTCATTGAGGTTATTTAGGTACGTTATCTAGTTGGGATGGGTAGCATAGCTATATAGGGTACATTACGCGTGCACATTAGTTGAGAGGTGACGATCCCAAGAGAGTGTACGTGGAACTAACATGTGTATCTAATAACTGATTTAAATTTTGATTTAAACACTTCCAAGATATTTTCAAACTGTTTTCTTGGGCTCTGACCCGTGTCAAAATATTCTCAAAACCTTAGGTGTCTAGCCACAGGGATTCTAAGCTTGATGATTATGTCCAGGGATGCATAGATGCAATACTCGTGCAGGCTTGCCGGAGTTGCTTTAGATGCTTCAACTTATTCATTCTAGATAGGATTTTAATCAGTATTTCATTTGGGCATGTTTTCCCTCAAACCATTTAGTTTTTCAGTTTATTTATCAGGCTATATTCAGATTCAGTTACTTATTTCAGATTTTAATTAGATTATTATTTTGAGAATCGATGGTTTATTCGATCCTATTCATTTGTATATATTTCGTGTGATTATTCAAACTATTATTGTGTGGATAATTTGGTTTATTGAGATTAATTTATTTTTGCATATTATTAATAATGAAAGATAAAATTTGGCATCGGCTTATTTTAATATATGTGGTTAGTAATTAAAAAAATTCTACAGTGATGCTAGAATGGACCATATGAGGTTCCTGGTTATTTTGATAAATGACTGATCAATCGTGATTAAAATATGCAGGGTATCACAGATGGTATCAGAGCATCAGGTTCTAGTGTCTATAGGATATATGTGGCTTACTACGATTACAGTGTAGCGTTCTTTGATATAGAGCCCTATTATTAGAACTCTTGCATTTATGATAACGCATTTGAGATTACAGTCTTTTGTTGTTATATTTGTATTAACTGTGAACTCATAAAATTTGATCATTTTATAATGCCACCCAAGAGAGGAAGACCAGCAAGAGCAACGGCTAGAGCTGGTGTGAGGGAGGCTCGGTAGGAGACACATGCACTTTAGGCACAGCCATCACAGGGGACAATGTCAGCAACAGAGGTGGCAGGGATAGTGGCACAGGTAGTTAAAGCAGTGATGACTTCCATGGATGTCTATTTTCCTTAGGCCCAGTAGCCACCACAACTAGTGGCGTTAATTATCCAGGCCCATCCGTAGCTGTCAGAGTGGATAAGGGTTAGGGAGGCTGTTCAGACTGGCCACCCACCAGAGTTTCATAGAAGTTTAGATATGATTGTGGTGTTCCAGTGGAAGAAAGATATACAGTGCCATATGCGCATGATAGAGTGTAGCGAGGTGCAGAAGAAGATGATAGCCACTTTTATACTAGTTTGAGAAACATTACAATGGTGGGAGTCGGTTACCACCATGGAGAAGAGGGACACGATGTCTATTGCAAAGTTCTGGGTGCGGTTTGACTGCAAATATTTTCCACCAGTAGTTGAGACACAGATACGGAGGAGGTTCAATGAGGTGACTCAGGGTGACTGCTCGAGGAGGAGTTCATGTGATACCCTGTAATTTTTAAGATTTTTAAAAATAAGGGATTAATTAAAATTTAAATATGGGAAATTTAATTAATAATTAATCCGGATTAAAATAAATATTCGCTAGCGAGATAAGGGTTAGTATTTATTGATGAGAATAATCGTGAATATTATTGAGCGAATAAAGTAATATATAATTGTGAATTTATGAAAATTGTCATGAGTCAAAAATACGATAATTATGGTAATTAAGTCGGGACGCACGTGTCAGTCCTGTCGGGACTAAATTAATGAATAAAAAGTAAATTATTTATAAGTCACTTAAATGGTCATTTTGAGTGCGCCAATGTGTTCGGAAGGGTCGAAATAGTCAGAAAGATCTACCCAGGGGTTTAGTTTTGGTCCCGGGCCAATTTTAGGCCAAACTAGCATCCCGAGAGGGCAATTTGGTAATTTGTATTTTTGGAGTATAATTAATGACGAAAATTAAAGGAATAAAATATTAAGTAAGTGATTTAGATTAAGTCTATCGGTGTTAGACACAGAGAGGCCACTAGGAGGAAGGAGGATGAGAGGTTTCTAGGGGGAGAACCACCATCAGTGCACTTTTTACACCACCGAGACCACAACCGCGTATATCGGAAAGAAAGGAATGCAACCATACAAACTACATCAATGGATTATTTCTTCTTTCATGAAGTAAGTGTTTAATTCTTGCAAATCTTCAGTAATAATCATGTTCATGTTAGTATAGGTGTATAATACCCATGTATTATTCATAGTATAGGTGTATAATCAATTAAAGTCTGAAATTGAATTAGGTTGAATCCCTCATGTATGTAGGTTAGAAATCATGAATTGATGATTAATTGTGATGAACAAATTTGAAATTTTTATGCTCTTGAAGAGAAATTTGAAGAACTAGGGTTTATTTTGTTAATTTGGGTATTTTCGAAGTTTTCAAGTTTTATGCATGATTAAATGATTCTAGGTTGTTAGAAATCATACTTACATGTTGGAATAAGGATTGGAGTTAATTGCTGGGAGTTTGGGAGTAATCAGTGGAGGTTTTTAGGTTTGTTAATGGAGAACAACGCAGCAGGCAGAGGTAGGGGACGAAGCAATGCCATCTCGTTCAAATGAGATTGGGCCTCGTTCGAGTGAGGTCATTCAAATGACCTACGATCTCATTCAAATAAGATCATCCCTGGTTCGAACGACGTGTCTGATTTTTGGGAATTTCTTCCGACTTCAGTTTGTGTGACATAGTTAATTCGAGGGAGATTAAATAATGTGGAATTAATTTCGGTATAGGGCAGAATTATTAAAGTTATTTGGGAGTAAAACTTTAAGGTGTTTGGAGCGATGAATTATCCTTGAGAATTTCAAGAGAGAGTATTCGTGATTAAATAAATATATTGTAGGTAGTAATGAGTGCAATACTACGTATGAACTAAAATATTTGGGTTATGAGTATACCTAATGATCTTGATGGGTTTGTGTGAATACCTATAATACTATTAATTTTGTGTATGACATACCTACCATACTTTCTATCACTGGAGGTCTTAAAGAGAGTATAGTCTTATCTTGATGAGCCTTTGAGGGGATTTAGATTGGTGCCTCAAAATATAGAACCTAGGTACGGGCTATCTGTGAGAATGATAGTGTTGACGATCATATGGGTGCGTAGGTATGTGCGCCGCCCATAGGCTTGGAACTATGTTCGCCTCCAATATTTGTGACTTGTATTTATATCATTTGAGAGCCATACTGAACTAATTGTCCTTATTCAGTACGAGATGTACCGAGAGTTGATAGCAGAGTATGCACGCACCGTAGCTGAGTCTAATGGTGTCGTATTAGTATTTATTTATAATAGCGTGTGGAAAATAAATACTTTTATGTGAATATGTATATGAGCATGTTAATGGAATTAAATCAATATGTGAATTCTTAACCTCATTGTGGAATTTTACTTGAGATAGTAAGTGCAGGAATATTTAATAATAATTATATGCGGGCAATACGGGTTAATGCTATGGGTGAGGGTTAGAAAGTTTATGGCAACGACCTAGTTAGGTGTGACAAACATAATTAGAACATTTTAGAGGTACGTTAGGTGTGCACAATATATGAGAGGTAAGAATCTCAAGTGAGTGCTCGAAAAGCTAACATGCACATAATATTTACTTTATTGCAATTTTGGAATACTTGTAAAATTGTTTTAAAATGTTTTACACTCGGGATGTGACACGTCTCTTGCAAAATCTCTTCTTCTTATGAAATTATTTTACGTGTCCAGCCACAGGGGCCCCAGGATTAGACTGTTGGATCTTTTGACGTGCTACCTCTATTGTGGGAGTTGTAGGTCCTCGTAGTTAGACGCCTCCACATCTATGACTTCAGTTGTTTGATTCAGGCTTCTCATTTAGGGCATGCAGGAATATTGATTTTTCCCGGCATACATTAAATGCCGAGAAAAGCACTAAAAATACCGGTAACACTTTTTGCGACACTTTTGGCGGCATTTTCACAAGTGCAGTAATAGCCAATGTGGTGAAAGAACAACGGCATTTTAAAAAATGTCGTGAAAAGTTAGCAGAACTTTTGGCGGCATTTCAAAAAGTATGGTAGCCAATGTGGTAAAAGAACAACGGCATTTTAAAACATGTCGCAAAAAGTTAGCATCATTTTTAAGCATTTATATTAATGTTGGTAATAACCTTTTAGCGGCATTAAAAAAATGTTGATAATAACCTTTTTACAACACCTATTAAATGTTCAACACACTGGGAACAAGTGTTAAAAAAAATCATTTATAATAAGTATTGTATTTATGTGCAAATAGATTACCATAACATTAAATTAAGAGGGCAGTAATCAAATTAAAACATGATTAAATTAAAACCAATACCATTCATCGTAAATAAACATAATTGTGCTTGGATCAATTATCCATCCACAAAATAAAATGTATCACATGTCCAATAAGAAAAAGCGGGGAAACACAAAGCGAAACGAAATTTTATATAATGTACGATCCTTCTTTATCAAAGTCAAACATCCTCTTAGACCTACAAATAAAAAAGTCAATCGTTAGTCATTGTTACTTATTCTTTAGTATTTTAATTAAAAAATTAAAATTAAAATTAAAAATTAGTACATTAGCAATATGCCACGCTATAGTTGAATGATATGCATCTCTAGTTGTGGACTTGTTTCCATAAGGTCTAGGCAATGGTTCATTTGTTACAATTGTTTTCTCAATATATAGTTTTCAAAAGTCTTCACCCAGTGGCATACCCCCTATTTTTGTTGAAAGGTCCTTGATCACAATAAATCCACATGCCAAAATCACTTTTGAAAGTCCGAATGTAACAAGGTCTATAATTTTAGAAAGTGCATTATTTAGGACCATTTGTCATGGTTGATGGTGCTTCTTTTTCTTTGATGGTTTTTTCTACAAACAAGATGAATATGTCATCAACCATATAGTTTTGGGAAAAAATTGGCAGAGTTTTATTTGTTTTTAAGACATCCCAAAAATTTTAAGACTATATACAACCAAATAAAGCAACCACCAAATGTCAAGTATACATAAACTCCCCAAAAAAGAGCAGATATATTATGCCCTTTAAAATCCTTTAAATTAGTAACATACCTAAATTGAAGTAGCATTCGTTTATTCACTAACACGAGAAGTAATCTCAAGGGCAACTAAGTGCTAAGAATTTGCAATCTACAAAAAATAAATTATTTTTGTCATGAAAATGTAAAGTCTTAAATTATGATTTTAAAAAGTAGTTATCAACTTACCTGTTGAGATATTGCTAAATGGTGATTTGATTGTGGTATCACTATAGGTTAAAATTGGTTGGTTTCTTCTAATTGTTGCTCGGGTTGCAAAATAGACCTATATATGGTATGTTTTGCTCGTTAGAGGATTGAGGAATCTGTTAATAACATAATTTAATATATATATATATATATACACACGATAATCAAGTGTGTATATATACATGATGATTAAGCACAAAAAATCAAGCCTCTTGGCCTAGTGGTATAAGGCTGCCACTGAGATAGTCTTGGGGTGGATTGGGTTTGGTCACAGTTCGATCACTGGCACTGTCAAAATAATGCTTGGCCAGCGGAAGCCACGAATCACGAATGGGGATTAGTCGAGGTGCGCATAAGTTAGCCCGGACACCTCATGGTATGCTACCAAAAAACAAATTAAGCACAAAAGATAAAAATGTTCACTTATTAACCTTTTTGGATACAACAGAAGGTCAAGTCAACATGTGTGTGTATCAACTCAAACTGAGACTCTAAATGATCACATTTATCCTAAAATTCAGATTGAATCTCAAATCGTAGTCGCTCATACTCTTTTTCATTAACCTTTAATTTCTTATTTCCATCCACATTAGTTGAAGATAGCTTATGCCCATAAGCTTGACAATGGCCGTGTTTATACCTCTTACGGGGTTGTTTGGGTTTTTCGCCTCTAACAGCGTGTTTTTAAGCCTAAGTCTACCTATTTGCAAACTCTCATCATATTTTTAAACCAGGAGACCCGTGACTATGTGGTCAGTTCCTGCAGGTTACATTCGTCACGTGCGAGGTGTTCTTGCCTCTTACGAGGCTGTTTAGGGGCTAATTTGGGTTCTCACCCTCTAACGAAGTATTTTTAGCCTAAGTCTTAAAGCCCATTTTATGCAATGATTAATTTAAGTCTTCTCATATAAATATGTGCAATATAATTAAGGATCATTTGGACTTGGATCATCATTGAGGGAAATAAATTTGTGTTCATTATTACAAAAAATGACAAGAGAAAGTAGAACACGAATAAAACAGGTACGTGTTGATATATGTATATAATTACTTGAGCACCTACAACAGCTTCCTTTGATTATCTCAGCCTAATAAGAAGCTCACTAGCAGAATGAACATCTTTTTAATGTCTCTAAGCTCGAAGCAAGGGACTTGGTAAAATGAGATCCCTGGCCTTTACCTCCTGCTTTTGTAGTTTCCCTTTTCATGTCTGCTATCCCTTCCACGATTGATTGGTGCTTTTCAGCCAAGTTCATTTTTCGTCTCCTAGGTGATAAGCGCCCATTTGTTATCTCCGATTTGTTTACATTATTCAGATCCAGCCAGTCTTGTACTTCTTCTTTCAGTATCTTCACATAAGAATCTCGTAGTTATAAACTAAAATGATATATAACCAGATAACATTGTATGAAAATAACAAATTCAAAATCTGACTAGTTTAAAGAACCTTAATAAAGGAAATGTGTAATTGGAATTCAGTTTGATGCTTAAAATTTTCAATCTTAATGAACAAAGAATTCAGATAACATCGTAACACTTGCAAATGCAAAATAACTGAAAATCAAAGACAAGATTCATCGCTAAAAAGGTGAAATATCTAGAGCTAATTAAATGCCTAAGTAGGTGCAAGTAATAAAGATTAAACTTAATACCTTATTTGCCTCCAATGACACTCCAACTATACCATTAATGTAAGACAGAGGCACCTCCATATGGTAGGGTGATAGATCAGGGTACACATATGATTATATAACTTCAACTGGTTCAACCTCAAACTTTTGCTCACAGTACATAGAAAACATAGTTACCTACAAAACAAATGCATAACAAACATAGCTATCAATTCATGCCAGCTCAATAGTGGTAAGAAAACAAAATGCAATGGGAAGTTCTCTATATCTTACCATAATGTTCAAAACAATTTTGGCCTTAGTCAAATCAGTAGTTGTGCATTCAAGGAACACATTATTTATCTTTAAACTAATGGCGAAATGTGCACCATTTATAATTGGGGGAAGAGAAAAACAGTTTTGCAAAAATGAGCATTAATTAAGAGGAATGGCCAACATCATAGTAACAAAAAATGTTTTGGGCTAAGTAATCCAATTCAACAACATCTATACAAATTCGTAAGGAACAAGCAATAAAGATTAAAAGGAATTACTAACTCTTCTTTGTGGGTATACACTAAGAGAGCAAGCATAGATCACATGTTTAAAGGGGCATACTGGCATTTACATTCCTGCACAAACTTTAGGTTGTCTAGCATGCTTTGAAGATGTCTTTTATAGGTTACTTTCATTGTTTTGTTTATGCTAATTGAGTGGACAAGTATGCTTTTTCATTGTAAATGTTCAGTTATGTTTAATGAAAGTTTTTGTTTCCAATAAAAAATATGGCACACATAAGTGAGATTTCTGTAAAATCTTACAATGAATTTTCAAATTTAGAGAAGCAAAATGTGAGTTTTTTAAATGAGAAGAAATATGTGATTTCCTCATCTTGTTATTATATTTAATTGGTTGAATGAGTGTAAAATCTGACATATCTTCTTTAGCACAGATAGAAATGAGGAAGAAAATAAAACATTAGTAATAACGTGAGTGACAAGACTATGATGCACAAAACTTAAATTTCTTGGCAATACAATAACATTTTGAAGCATCAACACTGATTGATAGAATAACTTAACAGGATATCTAATCATTAAAATCATGTATTATTTTATAGTGATTTGGATGGGAGGACGTCATCTCATATTTCCACGTGTGAGGGGCACGTGGAGGTGGTGAAGGTATTATTGAGCCAAAGGGCGAATATTGATGCGAGGGATAGTTGGGGGAGTATGGAACCTGCAGATGCTAAGCACTATGGTATGGACATGAAGAGGCTTACCATATTTTGAAGGCGCATGGAGAAAAAACTCCTAAAACCAGAATGATGCTAATGGTAGTTGCAAATCCTCGAGAATTTCTAAAGTATGAACTCAATCCGCTAGAGCTTCAGGTTTGCAGAAATGATGGTATCTAGGCTGTCAAAAATTTCACCCAAAATCGCAAAACTAATGCATCCTGATAACTATAAACGAGGATGGTTGAGAGACACGTTCAAGTTCCGTTGGAAATAAAAGAGCCTTTAGTTAAATTAAAATTGGAAAGATTTCGATCAGGTTATCTACCGAGACTCGAGTTTTTGGAGCTTCACGTGTTGATTCATTTATAAAGTAACTTAGAAGTGATAATCGGTTTATAATTAAATGGGATATCTGTATCTCCAAAATTATGAGAGATTAATGTTGCGATCACATTGAAGTACGACTTTCACAAAATTTTAATTAGAGGATTATACTGTGTAGTGGTTATAAAATTTTACCATAACGTCATGATAAAAAGTACGACATCAGGTGCAAACTCGATGGTGCAATGCGTCATGATCATCCAAACAATAGCTTGGACATATTTATTATCGATATTACTGTTATACTCTTTCAATTCCAATAAATGAAAAAAAGTACAAAAATACCCTTACATAATAAAATGAAAAATAAAGCTTTAAAATATATGCTCCTGCATTAAAAAGCTACTAAGGGTTGGGATGCCTCTAATAGATCATAAATTAATGAATTAACAAACAATTCACAAACTTTTTAATGACATATCTCTTTGTGGCACCCCGACTAATTAAATACCGGTTAGCTACTACTTTATTAAATCAATTCAAAATGCCAAGTTGGTTCAGTTAATAGCATCACTGTCGAAAACATTTTAATGATTACTAACCACCTAGTATTTAAAAAGTAAGTTGCCAATTTTAAGTTAAGTCTGGTTAACATGCAATAAGAGAATAATGGAAGAACAACATAATCCATTCACCATAACGAATTAATGAAATAACCAACAAATAGTAATAAGTCCGGAGGAAAACTCCTCACAACAATCCCACAACTGAAAATAATAAGACAAGTCTGAATCCTGAATTAATTACATGCCAGAAGTCTGAATACTGAAATAAATGAAGTGACTCTAAAAGAAATGGGAGACATGCCCTACAACTGATAAATGCTGAATATAGAGTCAATATAGATGAAGCGTCTACAAGCAAAGTCCTGTAACTTCCACAAACAGCTACAGCTCATCACCTGAATGAGGATCCTAAGCATGGTGTCCTTGTGGCTGAGCACCTAAAATGGTTTTTACAAAAATCGATTTGAAAGCAAATGGGTCAGAGCCCTAAAGTGGAAATCATTTTAAAAACAGCAAGTGTTTTAATAACATTTAAAACAAAGAATGCAAAATACATGTTAGGACGTGCTCTCACGTGAAATACTCACCTCTCGTCTAACTGTGCACTCCTAACGTTCCTGTACCCATTCATGTGTTTTCTCATAACTATTTAGTTCAAAAGAGTTTCTAACACTTCTACTCGGTTCACGTTTTAATTCCAACCTTAACAATTAAAAAGAGAGTTCTAATGTAATTCAAATTCTCAATTAGTAACAGAATTCACTATCGGTTAACCCGTTATGATTTCTCAAAACGTTACCATAATTATATTCACAATATCAACATGAAAGTTCCCATTAATTAAGTGTATATTATTCACGTCATAAATATACAATACAAGCACCCCAAGACTAAGCTGCGGTGCACATATACTCTGCTATCCATCCCGGTACATCACGTACATAAGGATCACGCATTCCGAATCTCTCAGGAATCGTTCTCAGATAACAACAATCACAAACAATGGAGGCGAACATAGTCACATCACATGGGTCACGCACATACCTGCGCTCCCACGATCAGCAGACTTATTAACATCCCAATAAGTCCTTCTTTGACCTATGTTCATCGAGGTACCAGTCTAAATCTGGGCAACACAAGGATTAGAGGGCCCTAAGCGAACGTAAACCTCCCGTGATAGAAAGTATGGTAGGTATGTCATACATATAAAAATCATATGCTAAGCATTCACACATCTTAGATATCTCAGTATTAATAAAGGTATTCTCTACATCCTTATACCATTATTCCAATTTTATATCTATTTTAAGTCTCCTGATAATATAGAGTTTAAACTGTCGACACGTCACACGTCATAGTTTCTTATACTTAAAACCTATCTTAAATAGATTAATAAGTTCCTATTATTCCCACATATAACATCATCATTCCTAAGGTCCTTACTTCTGCCCCGAACCTCATTTCATCAATTATTCTAATTTATACTTTTAACCCAAATATTATCTCACTTATCAATTTCCATAAGATTTAGAATAATTCCTCAAATTTAATTCTAATTAAGGTCCAAATTTCATATCCATGTCTACTGGTCCTCCTTAAGTTTAAGGGTATTCATAAGGTCTCCAATAATATTTTCCAAGGGTTAACATCATTAAAATTTAAATAGGGAAAACTTTACTCATTCTGGGAAGGTCGATCGATCGACCTTTTCCTTCGATCAATCGATGGTGGTTGATCGATCGACTGATGAATGTCGATCGATCGAACGCACCAGGTATGGAAACGGACTGCTTCGTTTTGCAGTTTTCAAATCATCACAAAACATCCTTAACGAGCATGAAACTCCAAGAATATGTTATATTATCATCATACAACCATCCTACAATAGTATTAACGTTCTAAAACCAATAATTCATCATTCAAGGGCTTTGTTTGGGTCAATTCTTCATCAAGAATTTCAATTTTCTATTTCTTTCAAGAACATTAATAAACTTCTTCCAAAATCCGTTTTTAGATCATCAATGGTCATAATTCTGAATTTATAATTCGTCCAGATTGTTTCTACATGCAGTCCCTAACATAGTTCATAGTTTTACATCTTCAAATTCATGGGTCTAATCAATCTTCCAAGATAAATTTGATAATTTCCTAAAAATGGAAAGCATAGCATTGAATCAACTGGAATTATACCACTTGCCTTAATCTTTCTTTGAATTTGAGGTTGAATCTTGAAGGTTGAATCTGTCCTCTCTCTCTCTCTCTGCAGAATTCTCCTCTTTCTCTCTCTCTCTACAAGTTCTTCTCAAGGTGATAATGGAGGTTGGGTTGGTTTTTGCCAAGTTTTAAAGTTTCTAACTTCTCCCGTAGCCCACTTCCTAAATTGGGGTTGAAGATGGCTTAGTGGGTTAAGACTAAGTCAGATTTTTAACTCTAATTTTCGTGGGTTTTAATTACCCAATTTCCGAAATTACCAAAATGCCCTTATAAGTTACCGGTATGGCCCAATAATGCCCCGGGACCTAAACTTAACCCCCGGCTAGTGTTTTCTGACTATTTCGACCCTTACGGACTCGTTGGCGCACTCAAAATGACCATACAGGTGATAAAAATAAAATTCACTTTTTAATTCAAACAATTATATTCATGACGCGACTGTCACGCGCGTATTAAACAAAATTTCCCAAATTGCCGTATTTCAATCTCGCGACAATTTCAATATTTCCAATATTCATATATTGCCATATATACACATTATAATCAAATACTAACTCACATCTCGTTAATATTTTATCCGGATTAATTTTCAATTAGTACACATATAATTTAATTAATCCCCAAAAATAAATATCACGAAAATACAGGGTATTACATACTTCCCCCCTAATAACTGAATTTCGTCCTGAAATTCGGAACTAGAAAGTACCTGGTAAGAATAACTCTGGAGAACGTTCGCGCATCTCATCCTCTCGCTCCCATGTGGACTCCTCGACATTATGATGTCGCCACTGAACACGCACTAACGAAACTATCTTTGACCGCAGTTTCCGCTCACTTCGGTCCAAAATAGCAATCGGCCCCTCCTCGTAGGAGCTATCAGGCTGGAGATCGATGTCCTCCAAAGCAATATGAGAATGAGCCAAATCATCCCTACGATATTTCCTTAGCGAGAAAATATGAAATAAATCGTGAATCCGATGCAAATGCTCCGGTAACCCAAGCATATAAGCAACCGGTCCAATCCGCTCAATAATAGGAAATGGTCCCACATATCTCGGTGCCAACTTCCCTTTCTTCCCGAAACGCATAATCCCCTTCATAGGAGATACTCTGAGCAAAACCTGGTCCCCCACTTGGAACTCCCTGAAGAACCTCTTCGCATCATCATAGCTCTTCTGCCTGTCCTGAGCTACCCGAATGCGACTCTAAATCAATTCTATCCTCGCCGAAGTATCCTGAATCACTTTCGGCCCAAGTAGTTTGTTGTCCCCCACCTCCAACCAACATGTTGGGTAACGACAAGGTCTACCGTACAACGCCTCAAATGGAGCCATGCCAATGGTGAACTGGTAGGAGTTGTTGTAAGCAAACTCCACCAGTGGAAGATACTACTCCCATCCACCCCCAAAGTCAATGATACTCATAAGTAGCATGTCCTCCAACATCTGGTTCGTACGTTCGGTTTGCCCATCGGTCTGCGGGTGATACGCCGTACTCAACCGCAACTCCGTGCCCATGGCCTCCTGAAAACTCTCCCAAAATCGTGAAACAAATATCTTGTCTCGGTCAGACACGATATTTAGGGGCACACCGTGAAGTCTCACTATCTCCGCAATAAAGAGCTGGGCATACTGTCCCGTAGTGTAGTCTGTACTTACGGGTAGAAAATGAGCGACTTTGGTCAACCTGTCCACAATCACCCATACGGAGTCATGACCTCTCTGTGACGTAGGTAACCCCGTGAAAAAGTCCATGGATATGCTCTCCCACATCCACATCGGGACCTCCAATGGCTGTAGAAGTCCTGCCGGTCTCTGATGATCCACTTTTACTAGCTGACAAGTGGCGCATTTTGAAACAAACGCGGCAATATCTCTCTTCATCCCGCTCCACCAATACTGTTGTCTCATGTCTTGGTACATTTTATCCCCACCGGGATGTACTGCGAATCGTGAGCCGTGCGACTCTGCCATCACCTCGTGCCGCAATTCCTCTCCTTCTGGAACTACCAATCTCCCATTGAAGCGTAATCCCCCATCTGAGCTAACGGTATAGGATTTGACTCCCTCTGCCAATAATCGGACTATCTGCTCCTGACAGAACGAGTCATTTGCCTGTGCCCTTATTACCTTCGTGACAATCTATGATGTAACGGTCATCACAGACATGAACGATCGGGCCCCTTCATCCTGGTGTCCCAACTCCTTCCATTTGGCCTTCCACACCCCTGCCACCTCATCAACAGGTTTGCGGCTCAACGCGTCTGCTACCACGTTAGCCTTCCCCGGGTGATACTGGATATCAAACTGATAATCGTTCACGAATTCAAGCCACCTCCATTGCCGCATATTCAACTCCTTCTGCGTGAGTAGGTACTGTAGGGACTTGTGATCCGTGAACAATCGAAACTTCTCCCCCAAAAGGTAATGTCTCCAAATACGAAGGGCAAATACAACTGCCGCCAACTCCAAGTCGTGAGTGGGGTAATTCTTCTCGTGAGGCTTAAGCTTACGGGAAGCATAAGCTATGGCCTGACTCTCCTGCTGTAGTACACCCCCAAGTCCTTGTAAGGATGCATCGGTGTAAACAAGATACTCAACTCCCGGTCTCGGCAATGCTAACACAGGTGCTGAGGTCAGCTTGTCCTTCAACTCGTCGAATGCCAACTGACAGGCATCACTCCAAATGAATGGCACACCCTTACGAGTCAGATGTGTCAAAGGACCCGCTATCTTCGAAAATCCCCGAATGAACCTCCTGTAGTATCCTGCTAATCCCAAGAAACTACGGATCTCTATCGGTGTCGTGGGCTGTCCCCACTCCCTCACCGCGGATACTTTCCCCGGATTAACAGATATCCTCCGGTCAGAAATAATATGTCCCAAAAACTGGACCTCCTTCAGCCAAAACCCGCATTTCTCATATTTTGCATACAGCTCGTTCTGACGTAGCATCTGCAGAACCTTCCTCAAATGCTCGGCGTGCTCCTCCTCTGTCTGGGAGTAAACCAGAATATCATCGATGAAGACAATGACAAACTGATCTAGGAAATCCCTGAACACCCTATTCATCAAGTCCATAAACACTGCTGGAGCGTTGGTCAAACCAAAAGGCATAACCCGAAACTCGAAAGAACCATATATCGATAAGAACGCAGTCTTCGAGACGTCCTCCTCCCTGATACACAACTGATGGTATCCAGATCGCAAATCAATCTTTGAGAAGAAAGAAGCTCCTCTCAACTGGTCGAATAGGTCATCGATTCGAGGCAGCGGATACTTATTTTGTATCGTGACCTTGTTCAACTCCCGGTAGTCCATGCACAATCTCAGTGAACCATCTCTCTTCTTCACGAACAACACAGGGGCACCCCACGGTGAAGTACTCCTCCGTATAAACCCCTGACCCAACAACTGCTCAATCTGATCTCGTAGCTCTCGCATCTCTGCCGGAGCCATGCGGTACGGTGCGCGTGCTATAGGTCTCGTATCTGGTAATAAGTCTATGACAAAGTCTATCTCTCGACTGGGAGGTAGGCCTGGTATCTCCTGAAACACATCAGAATACTCCCTGACAACTGGGATCGAATCTAAATGAATCGCAACCTCCTTAGAGGTATCCTCCTCTACGTAATCAAATGAGCGGTCGAACCTCCCTCTGGGCGAGGCATCGCCACTACAAACATCTCTTGCCCCGGAATGGCAAAAATAATGCTCCCACCGAAGCAATCAATCATGGCTCTATAATCAGCGAGCCAATCCATACCGATAATCACATCGTGCACATGCATATCTAATACCAACATGTCTGCAGGTAATACCAGACTACCAATCTCTACCCCCACTCCCCGGCATATAAAGAAAATAAGCGACCCACTCCCCAATGGTGAGTCTACACACGTCACTGTGCTCTCTGCTGTGGCTAACAACCCTAAGGCTTTCGCAAAATGTGTAGCTATAAAACAGTGTGTTGCCCCCGTATCAAACAAAACCCGACCCATAGTACCATGGATAGGAAACATACCCTCAATCGCGGGTGGTGCCTGTGGAGCTGCTGCCTGGTGGACGTTATAGACACGTCCATAATGTAACTGCCCCTGCTGCACAGGAACTTCTGGAATGGTTGGAAGTGCTGGCACCTGGGCTGGAGCTGGGAGAGCAGGTGGAAAAAGTGGCCTATGTGGCTTATGTCGAGCACCCTGCTGCTGCTGCGGGGCCCTGCCCCTATCAGGATAGTCATGGCGTTTATGGACAGTCTTGCCACAAACGAAACACTTCTCCGGGAAGTTCCCCCCTCTCTGTCCCTTCTGCCCCCGGCCCTGGTGGCCGTTACCGTTCCTCCACTGGCCCTGCTGAAACTGCTGTTGACCATTCTGACCCTGCTGGTTCTGATGGCCGTTCAGACCCTGATGCCCCTGCCGGAAACCTCCCTGTCTGTGCCTGAAATTTCCCTACCTGAACCTCTTGTGATCCCCCTGTTGGGAACCCTGATCACCCTGCCTCTGCCCCTGAACAGAATGTGCCCCAATGGCACCATTTCCTCCAGTCCTGCCCTGATGGCTGGACTCTCCCGATCCCTTGCCCTCAGTCATGTGAAAGCGGTGATCCTGAAAATGGAGCAATGCAACGTTAACCACATCAAAATAAGTGGCTAACGAGAGGTTCCCTAACAAGTGCTGACGAATCCTCCATGTCAACCCGTCCGTAAATTTCTGTATCTTCTTCTCCTCTGTCGGTATCTTATCTGGAACAATGTTCAGCAGATCAGTGAATTCGGCCTCATACTCGGCCACAGTCTTACCCTCCTGCTTGAGGCTCATCAACTTCCTCCTCATTTCCGTGTGAACAGCTGACGGAAAGTATTTGCGGTCGAACCGCACCCAGAACTTTTGAATAGTGAGAGTATCTATCTCCTCCACGGTGGTAATAGACTCCCACCACTGCAGTGCAGACCCCACTAGCTTAAAGGTAGCTAGTATCTGCTTCTGGACATCGGTGCACTCATACATCCTCAAGTGCCGCTGAATATCCTTCCTCCACTGACTCGAAACTACCACATCGGAGCTACCTGCGAACTCCGGAGGGTGTGCTTTCTGAAAAGCATCAGGTACACGTTCCCAAGCAGACGGGAATGCATGTGCCTGAACCGGCGCGGCTCCTGGCGCCTGAGCTGGTGCCTGCTAAACTACGGCTAGTGCGGCTTTACCGCCTGGGCCACAATGGCTGCAACCTCAGCGGCATTCATCGTGCCCTGAACTGGTGCGGGCTGTGGTTCTGGCGTTGCATCCCTGGGAACCCGTTGTGCACGTCGTGGAGGCATCTGAAATAAGAATGAAGTTTATACGTTCGCAGTTATAAACTTAAAATAGCTGAAGAATGTAGCATATACAAGAGAATACAACAGTCCTAAAATATAGGGCTCTACATCAAAGAAAGCTCAGCAGAAACATAATAAGCCGTACAGATCCTAAAGGACACTAGAACCTGATGCTCTGATACCACCTATGGCACCCTGACTAATTAAATACCGGTTAGCTACTCCTTTATTAAATCAACTCAAAATGCCAAGCTGGTTCAGTTAATAGCATCACTGTCGAAAATATTTTAATGATTACTATCCACCTAGTATTTAAAAAGTAAGTTGCCAATTTTAAGTTAAGTCTGATTAACATGCAATAAGAGAATAATGGAAGAACAACATAATCCATTCACCATAACGAATTAATGAAATAACCAACAAATAGTAATAAGTCCGGAGGAAAACTCCTCACAACAATCCCATGACTGAAAATAATAAGACAAGTCTGAATCCTGAATTAATTACATGGCAGAAGTCTGAATACTGAAATAAATGAAGTGACTCTAAAAGAAATGGGAGACATGCCCTACAACTGATAAATGCTGAATATAGAGTCAAGATAGATGAAGCGTCTACAAGCAAAGTCCTGTAACTTCCACAAACAGCTACAGCTCGTCACCTGAATGAGGATCCTAAGCATGGTGTCCTTGTGGCTGGGCACCTAAAATGGTTTTTACAAAAATAGATTTGAAAGCAAATGGGTCAGAGCCCAAAAGTGGAAATCATTTTAAAAACAGCAAGTGTTTTAATAACATTTAAAACAAAGAATGCAAAATACATGTTAGGACGTGCTCTCACGTGAAATACTCACCTCTCGTCTAACTGTGCACTCCTAACGTTCCTGTACCCATTCATGTGTTTTCTCATAGCTATTTAGTTCAAAAGAGTTTCTAACACTTCTACTCGGTTCACGTTTTAATTCCAACCTTAACAATTAAAAAGAGAGTTCTAATGTAATTCAGATTCTCAATTAGTAATAGAATTCACTATCGGTTAACCCGTTATGATTTCTCAAAACGTTACCATAATTATATTCACAATATCAACATGAAAGTTCCCATTAGTTAAGTGTATATTATTCACGTCATAAATATACAATACAAGCACCCCAAGACTAAGCTACGGTGCACACATACTCTGCTATCCATCCCGGTACATCACGTACATAAGGATCACACATTCCGAATCTCTCAGGAATCGTTCTCAGATAACAACAATCACAAACAATGGAGGCGAACACAGTCACATCACATGGGTCACGCACATACCTGCGCTCCCACGATCAGCAGACTTATTAACATCCCAATAAGTCCTTCTTTGACCTATGTTCATCGAGGTACTAGTCTAAATCCGGGCAACACAAGGATTAGAGGGCCCTAAGCGAACGTAAACCTCCCGTGATAGCAAGCATGGTAGGTATGTCATACATATAAAAATCATATGCTAAGCATTCACACATCTTAGATATCTCAGTATTAATAAAGGTATTCTCTACATCCTTATACCATTATTCCAATTTTATATCTATTTTAAGTCTCCTGATAATATAGAGTTTAAACTGTCGACACGTCACACGTCATAGTTTCTTATACTTAAAACCTATCTTAAATAGATTAATAAGTTCCTATTATTCCCACATATAACATCATCATTCCTAAGGTCCTTACTTCTGCCCCGAACCTCATTTCATCAATTATTCTAATTTATACTTTTAACCCAAATATTATCTCACTTATCAATTTCCATAAGATTTAGAATAATTCCTCAAATTTAATTCTAATTAAGGTCCAAATTTCATATCCATGTCTACTGGTCCTCCTTAAGTTTAAGGGTATTCATAAGGTCTCCAATAATATTTTCCAAGGGTTAACATCATTAAAATTTAAATAGGGAAAACTTTACTCATTCTGGGAAGGTCAATCGATCGACCTTTTCCTTCGATCGATCGATGGTGGTCGATCGATCGACTGATGAATGTCGATCGATCGAACGCACCAGGTATGGCTACGGACTGCTTCTTTTTGCAGTTTTCAAATCATCACAAAACATCCTTAACGAGTATGAAACTCCAAGAATATGTTATATTATCATCATACAACCATCCTACAACGGTATTAACGTTCTAAAACCAATAATTCATCATTCCAGGGCTTTGTTTGGGTCAATTCTTCATCAAGAATTTCAGTTTTCTATTTCTTTCAAGAACATTAATAAACTTCTTCTAAAATCCGTTTTTAGATCATCAATGGTCATAATTCTGAATTCATAATTCGTCCAGATTGTTTCTACATGTAGTCCCTAACATAGTTATAGTTTTACATCTTCAAATTCATAGGTCTAATCAATCTTCCAAGATAAATTTGATAATTTCCTAAACATGGAAAGCATAGCATTGAATCAACTGGAATTATACCACTTGCCTTAATCTTTCTCTGAATTTGAGGTTGAATATGTCCTCTCTCTCTCTCTCTGCAGAATTCTCCTCTTTCTCTCTCTCTCTACAAGTTCTTCTCAAGGTGATAATGGAGGTTGGGTTGGTTTTTGCCAAGTTTTAAAGTTTCTAACTTCTCCCGTAGCCCACTTCCTAAATTGGGGTTGAAGATGGCTTAGTGGGTTAAGACTAAGTCAGATTTTTAACTCTAATTTTCGTGGGTTTTAATTACCCAATTTCCGAAATTACCAAAATGCCCTTATAAGTTACCGGTATGGCCCAATAATGCCCCGGGACCTAAACTTAATCCCCGGCAAGTGTTTTCTGACTATTTCGACCCTTCCGGACTCGTTGGCTCACTCAAAATGACCATACGGGTGATAAAAATAAAATTCACTTTTTAATTCAAATAATTATATTCCTGACGTGACTGTCACGCGCGTCCCAACAAAATTTCCCAAATTATCGTATCATCTCGCGACAATTTCAATATTTCCAATATTTATATATTGCCATATATACACATTATAATCAAATACTAACTCACATCTCGTTAATATTTTATCCGGATTAATTTTCAATTAGTACACATATAATTTAATTAATCCCCAAAAATAAATATCACGAAAATACGGGGTATTACACTCTTCCCCTCTACTATCATATGTATTTGTCTCTTTCAATTATTATGAGAATTGGGCTAATCTATGAACTTACTAACAACTTGAAGAAAATACCACTGAATCAGAACAAAACATAATAGAGGTTATGTAAATTTTTAGATTGATGCATTTTCTAAAATTATAAGATCCCTAGTTTTTTAACTGAAGGATCACAAATATGTTTAATAAACTTTTGTTCATATTCATAAAGACTTGAAAACAAAACTCAAGGTTTGATTTTCTATAGCAGACGGTTAATTAGGCAATGTAGTTGACAGTTGATATTCAACTGTAATATGCATAACATACATATCACAATCTATAATGCATATTAACCCTGTATTATGCATACTACATTGCATATTTTAACTTTAATATTACACTCCATACATTCCATTTTCAAAGAATTCCATTACCAATATTAGTTACTGTTTTTTGGCAACCATGATTTATACATAACTTCTCACCATCTCCTAACATTTTTCTATATAAGGGACAATTGTAAAAGGTTGTAAGGAATAGAATTCAAGTTATCTTTGTCTTTGTGAATTATGGAGCATAGTTAAAAAAATCCATTCATAAGAGAGTTAGGACTTACTACTTTTACTTAAAGAACTTGAAATCTTTGCAAACAAGTTGAATTTGAAATGGAGAAAATACAAAGAGAAGAAAACCAAGGCCAATAAAAAAAAGTATTGAACTCCTCAAATGCAGTATTAAATAATGTTCAGATCCAGCCTCCTAAACCAATCAAGTAGCTAAAGATTATTCCATTTGATCCTATTTTTAAAAGAATCACTATAGGTAAACTCAGTAACTTATCCTCCTTTATCTTAATGACTAATTTTTATACATTGGAATATGAGAAGAGTTGCTAACAAATCCACCAACAGAAGAATCAAAAGATTAGTTAGATCACACAATTCACCTATTATAGCTCTTGTGAAACATAAAGTCTTGGCCAACAAATTAGACTTGTATTAGAACATGTGGAATTTCCATAGTGGTATCTCCAATAATTTTAACAAAATTTGGTTCATGTGGAATAGTGAAGTCCAAATGAGTGTGATTAAGAGTGAAGATCAACTATTGTGTCTGCAATTTGATTTAGAGTCCCTGAATAAAAAAGTTTATATTGTGATTTTGTATGCCAAGTGTTCTATTGCTCAAAAGAGATTGATTTGGGACAACATTGAAGAGACGGTTCTCCATACCACTCCTCACTCTCGGATGGTGATTGAGGATTTCAATGTGGTTACAAGTGAGGAAGAAACATTAAGGGAAAATGAACTGGAATTTTATGCCATTTAGAATTTCGATGAGATAATTTCTACTTTATCTCTTATGGACTTAGGATTCTCTAGATTTAGAATCACTTGGACAAACGATTATTGGTACCTTCTTGAGTGGACTGGACAGGGGTCTCGCTAATCATCTGTGGTTGATGATTTTCCTAACTCCAATATTTATCATCTGCACGGAAACTTCTCAGACCACAGTCCACTAATTCTCTCAATTAAAATTGCTACAAATTATTGTCCTAAGCCTTTCAACTTACTTAAAATGTGGTTCATTGATTCTAATATCAAGTCCACTGTCCAAGAATCTTGGTCTCCTATTTAAATAGCTTCCCCCATGGCCTTATTTTCTCTAAAACATAAAATATTGAAGATCACGCTAAAAGAGTTGAACAAATCCCAGTTCAATAACATCTTTCAAAATATCAAAGATTTAAAAGAATCCCTTCTCGTCAAGGAAAATTATTTTGAGAATGATCATAATCCTACAAATAGAAGTGAGGTGTTTGAGACTGGGGCCAAACATAACACAACTCCGAAGAGAGAAAAATGTTATTCACTATAATGCCATCCATTACCACATCCCCATTCAATAGAAGTGGTAATTAAACGTTTCTAAAATTATCTTCATCGCTACCTTAACGAAGGTTTTTAACACGAAGCTCTTTTTACAAAGTTGATTCCACTAATTAGTTTCGACAAAATTGTTCAGGTTATATCATTGAAAAAACCAAAAAATAGAGGAACTTTCATATAAACACTGAATTTTTGGTTTTAGACTTACTGTTTGGTATGTGTGTGTGCTTGTGTTTGCTTTTTCCAGTTTTTACAAGAAATTTCCTTATTGGAAAATTAAGGAACATTAATACAAACTCTAGACTTTTGGTTTTAGACTTATTGTTTAGTACATGCGTGCCCATGTTTGGTACGTGTGCATGTTATTCCTATTACTGGATGAATAGACAAATCGTAGACTAATCCATAAAATATAAATACATTACAGAAGGTTGTATACGAGAACGCAAAAACGAAAACACTACCTTTAAGGCTCCCGAACTGGTCCCAATACTTCGGGTTCTCTACGATCTCTCCTGGAATATGGTATCCGTTCTCTTTATGTACACAGAGTTACTCAATTTTGTGCTTTTTATTTAATATCGTGAGTATTTTATAACATATATTGAAAGGTCCATTCCATTCAATTGACAAGAAGCTAGCATGCCAAATATTTCGTGTTCTTTAATTGAAAAATCCATTCCATCAATGCCAAATATAACGGTAAGGTCTATTCGGCAGATGGGGAAACCATTGCAGGATGTTATCTCAGATTAGGTTATAAAATTTAACAACCAATAAATACATCGATCAAGATTGCCACTGAATCATGCTAAGATGATAACTGGTGGAACACATGTTTTCAATGAATGTTATGAAAAATTATTCGCATTCCTCTTGTACTAGTTTCGAATTTCGTTTCATTGCTAAGATATCATCTCCCACAAGATGCATCTAAAAGGGAATATAGTTGGTACTGGTATGCTTGTCAGACACAGCACCATAGTGAGGAAAACATGTCGTGTAACTATGAAGCACGGACAGAGTATTGAAGACACGGTGCTGACATTGAAGACATGACAAATCTGAAGAAACTAGGACATGGCAGGAGGAAGACACGATACAATTTAGGATATGACTCCTAAATGTAATTTTCAAGCGTATACTAGTTAACTTCATCAACTAAGAGCCCGGTGAGGACACGATCCTTCCCTCGGGTTACATCGATACCTTTGGAGTTGATAGAGACTTTTTTCATGCCATTTAATTCATGTTTTTTTCCACCCAAAACTCACTTTTAATCCCAAAATGAGCATTTACTATTCAATATAAAAAACAAACACTTACTAGTTAGCTTAAAAATCAAGTCTTATGAGAATACGTGGCCAAACCTCGTGAAGATGAACCTTTAGAACTGAAAAGGCCTCCTATATCTCAAAGAAGTATAACAAGGTCAGTTTCACTACAAAAAGAAACTCTACCTAGCCTTTAAAGTATAGTTGACTAGTCAGACACCTAAAAGTGTTAACACATAGCCATTATAATGTAGACCAGTGAACATAGATTAAAGAACTTTAATTTTAACACAATCTAAAATGGGGGGAGACTCGTGAAATACTCATGGGCACACCTTGAAGACCAAACAATCTCTTGAAAGTACTATATTGAAACATGGGAATCGTCCGATGTCATTCTACACAGAATAATGAGGCGAGTTTGGCTATACGCGAACTCGTAACTTTGCCCCGCCCCAAACCCGTTTAAAAACACCGCGAGGGACCTGAACCCACCCCAAAAAAAATTTATGATATTTTCTAACTTATTTTATTCAATTATTTTAACGAAATTCAAGTTTTTTCATATTAAACTAATAAAAAATTAAAGTCCTCTAACTAAGAGTGCATTAATTTATTATTATATCAAACCAACTAAGGTGCATAGATTTAATCAAAATATTTGTTATAATACCCTCAAACAGGACAGGTTCGAAGTTTTTACATACAAAACCCGCCCTGCCCCAAACCCGAAGTTTTTTTAATTTCAAACCGGACCCAAACTGTTTGTTTACCCCAAATTCCCCAATTAGGGGAGGGTATGGAGTGGGTCCCCGCCAAAACCCGCCCCATTGAATTAGATGATCAATTATAAACAAACATATCGATAATCTAACTAAAATTCACACAAACTAGTAAATAAATATTATCTTACAGTAATATAAAAACATACTACAACAACCAATTAGCAATCCGAGTTTTCAGTTGGCTCACCCTCAACCTCCTATCACCACTACAAATAAATCTAGGTTTTCAATTGGCACACCCTCAACTTTATATCACCACTACAAATCGTATGTTCAAAAACCAATGATATAGATTAATAATTAATAATTAAAATTACCTCTTATCCGTATCAATTAAATGTTGTAAGTTGAATGTCCGGGCATAGATAAAGTATTTTGAAAATGAATGAAAAACGATCACGCAAGCAGTAGCTCCATGTTAAATATCAATTAAAGAAAAACATGTGTATCAGGGATGAAGCCAAATATGAAAAACAAATGAATTTTTGCACAAACTATCATAATCTACATGCTTGAACTATAACTCACAGAATAAATTTTAATATATTGTTCAATTTGAAATTTTCCAATACTAATTTGTGTACTATCCTTCTATTATATAATATATGTATAGTAAGAATATGATGAATGGTAGTATAATAAAATCGATCACCAATACTACAATGATTTCATTATTTTTCACTTTTCCAATTACAAAATATAAATACAATAAATAGCATCTACATAGGTGAATTCAAAAACAAATATATAAACAACCCATTATCATGGGTGATACATGCTCAACTATATAAAATCAACCTATAAGAAAAAATAAATAATTTACATTTACCACAAAACCTAATGTGACTCTTTGTAAGAAAAAAATAATAATAAAGTAAGATTCAAAACAAACACTTCACCTAATAACTTAAAAAAATAAATCAATAAACCAAATCTAAATGTTAAGACACAAAACACAATCAAAACTAAATATACCTAATTAAATATTGAAATGAAAGGATCCATTGTCTAGATTGTCAGATTCAAACCAACTATAACTTTAAATCAATAACCTCATCGATTCTCATATTCATCTACTACAAAGCTTAAATACTTAAACAAAGAAACACATTTGTAGATCTTAACTTACTTAACCTAGATAAGTAGAACAGTGGGAATCAACATGGAGGGTGAGCGAATAGAGAGAACCTTCGAAGAGGATAAATTCGTGGAGGAGGAGAAGTCCGAGGAGGAGAACTGCCGTAGATCAGAGCAAATCTTCTAAATGCAAAACCAAAATCAAACCTGAGCACCTACTAAATGCAAGAGAAAATCAGAGGATTTGGGGAAATAAGAGTTGTAGCACATATGAGGATTTGGGGAGATTTATAGTAGCAAATTAGACTCGTAAGAAGAGATAAAACGCACCTGCTAATGGATTTTTTTTATTGGATTTGGGGGATGAATGAAAGATGAAGAGGATTTGGGGGATGAATGGGAGAGGTTCCGGTTTAGTGGATTTTGGAGGGAATGCACCTAAAATGTTTTTTTTCGTAGAAATTCATTTTGGAGGGTAGATTGAGGGTAGCTGAAATATTTTTTCGGGAAAATTAGTATATTTGTTACTAATGAATATACATTAGTGGCAAATATTTTAAGTTTGCAACTAATTAAAATTTTGTATTCCTGCTAAATGTCTAATTGTTCTAATTTTACATTTAGTGGGAAAATTAGTGGTGATTTTAATTTGTTGCCACTAATACGTTATCTTTTAGTGGCAAACATTAAATTTGCAAAAAAAAAATGTATTTTTTAGTGGCAATAAATGATTAGTCACTAATAAAATTGCCACGAATTGATATTTTTCTTGTAGTGTCATCTTTTCTGAAAGGTAACTCCATTAATGTGGGACAAGTAAATATGTGAAGCTCCTCTAAGGCAGGTGCAGTCCACAATAATTAAAAATTTCATCATTAAGACCATCTTCACAAATTTCATCACAATAATTCAACCATATATTGGGTGAAATGATTAATCAAAATTTGTAACGGTCGAAAGTGCACATAAATACTTATTTTGCATCCGAACAACTATATGATTGAAATTCTGATAAATTTGACAGAAATGATGTTCATCTCATCTTCACCTAATTTTGTTAAAAACTTGATCATGTACCCCTACAACATGGTGGTATGTTATATGAAGTATCTTAGGGTGGGTGACATATATTATATGTGTGATTGTGTTCCACGAAAAGAATTTCTATTAAGTTGGTTTCAGTAATATACTTACAAAATGCATACATACAAACGTTGATTAAGTCACACAACAAGTCGATATGCAGGGGTGCTATGCAAAAGGGAACTTTTCATTCTTAGTAGTTTTAGTGTTTAGTATTCAAATTTCCATATAACATCACATTTAATTGTTGCATTTTTTCTTAACAATAATACCATTTTGATTCTATTGACACATAAGAAAATATTCTCCATGTTATTTATATGATTATTCTTATATACCCAAAATTAAGAAGGGTTATTTGGGGTTTGGCCCATTAATATTTTGATATTGACCCTGGTCTCAATATATGTAATTCTTGGCACTTGACACAAAATGACTTTCAACGATGGAAAAATTGTGGAATACAATCTTGGTAAAACTATTTTTGACACGTTTTTCATCGCTAGAAGTCATTTTGGAATCAAATCCCAAGAACTCTAAACGAACTTAGGGTGCCTTTTAGTGATAATCCAATTTACATAATTTATCAAAAACCCACAAACATATCAATCAGCAACTTAATAACTTTAAAATAGTTGAGCATAATGTATATATATATATATAGTGACCCACATTATATTCTTGATAATGTATAATACGCAATTAAAATCAAAGATAGCTCTCAAATCAGACAATTTATAGAAAACCCATAAGTCCTATCAATTGGCAATTCAATATCCACTTAAGAACAGTGTGTGTACGTGTGTAGAGAGAGAGACATGGAGAGAAAGAGAGAGAGCACTCACTTGACTTTAGAGAGACTAGAAAAATGTTCTTCTTCAGCCATGTCATCAATAGAGACCATTGTTTCCAAAATCTTGTCATTGTCATTTGAACCCAGTGAGCTCAATTTCTGAGTTGAACCCTCTTCATCATCGTTCAAAAATAGGTGGAGAATAAATAAAAGGGAGGATTATTAGGTCAAACTAATTGAGGGGATAGAGGTTTGGGTAGGATTAGGATTGAGGAGTTTCTTCTGAATAAGAAGAGACGTGGTGGGAGAGAGTATTGAGGTGGTAGGGGAAACTTGCAAATTTTTTTTCTTAAAAAAAACGCCAAAAACGTAAGGAGAGACGCTTTTTTTTCTTAATTTAGTGGAATTAGTTATGAAATGCCTAAAAAATACCATATTTATTTTGTCATTAATTACAAAATGCCCTATTTATGTGGCACATCAATATAAATGCTGTAAATATTTAATACTTATAAATAAATGCTGGTAAAAAGAAAATTCTCAACATTTTTAAATAATACCAAGAAAAAAGTGCAGGAAAAAATTAGTTTTCTTGTAGTGATGTGTAGCCCATTCTCATTTTATATATGTTAGAGAGACATTGTACTCATTTCATTTTAGTATTTCAGTTTCAGTTGGATTTGCTATTATTACGATTGATGGTTTGGATTTTATAAATTGGAATGATTATGTCAGCTGTATCATTTTCAGTTAGATTGTATTTTTATCCGTTTATTTTTTCTCGTAAGAATAATGAATGAGTTTAATGGATTAAATTAAATGACTTTAACTATTGGACAAAATGTTTTGACACTAGCTTAATCAATTATTAGGTGATTAATAAAATAAATATTTTCGACAGTGATGCTAAGACTAAACCAACTGAATACTTTGATTTAATTTAATAAAGGTGAAAAGTGCCATAATTTAATACGGTGAGTGATATTGAACTAAAAATTATTCGCAAGTTTCCAAGTAAACCATATTTAAATAATGTCTATTTTTAAACAAAATAAATACAGTCCCTAAACATGCGTTCAAATTAAGAAGATATTTAATTAAACACAGTTTTTCAATTAAATCCTAAGAACATGCAACTAGATGATTAATCAAATAAAATAAAGCATGTGACACAAAATATTAGAGAAAATCCCAGCAGGGAAAAACCATATTATTTTCACTATAATTTGTAAAAACGGTTACACGGATTATAATGAAAATAAGTGTGACATACGAAAATACCCGTTGGTGTCGGTTCTGATGTCGTCGGCTGGAATCTCCCGCAAGAATTTCAGATGGGCAGCAATGAAGAAGATACCGTCTTCTCTACAAAATACTCGAAAATGAGTAAGAATAATCTATTGAAGGTTTATGATGTGCAATTGATAAATGGGAATTAAGTGTGCATTTATAAGGAAGTTTTAAAGCCTAAAAAACATCTTTAAGAAAAGAAGGCAGAATCTGGGCTGGAATTTGCTAAACATGCTGCAAAAGGAATTTGACTAGCAAATAGTGGTGACAGCATTTGACACAGAAATTGAGGTCGATGGCATCGTTCGAACGACATTGGATGTCGCTCGAATGAGGACACGTGTCGTTCGACCGAGTTCGCGCAACATGCATATGTCACTCGAACGACATGTGATCTAGTTTGAACGAGAACGCTTTCCAAAAAAGTCCGATTCAGCTTAGAAAAAAATTCTGCATTTGATAAAAAATAATTACAGACTTCAAAAAATATTTTCTAAAAAATTCCCAAATATTTATGCAAATATAAAAACTCCAATTAATCATTTTACGGATAGTGCGTCGTGGAGTTATGGGAAACGGTTGAGAAGTACGAACATGTAGCTTAATGCACATGTGAAGATGATGGATGCATGGATTCGGATAAAGGTCGTCGTGGATGATCGTGATGATGTGCCAAATGTAGCGGTATCAGACATACCAACTATGATGTAGGGAAAACTTAAAAATCATTGATTCTACCCCGGAAATTTATAAAATTATGCCTTACAAATCTCCCCCTATGTCTACGCCGGTACATTCATAAAAGATTCGAATTATGCAATCTCTCAAAAATAAATGACATATAAGATAATATCCCCATTAAACCATCAAACTGAGAATACTAAATGACATGTCTTCAATCAAACTTGAACATCTTCAATTCTTCAACACTTCAGAAACTCCAAAAGCTTTTCTCATCAGGGTGTGCAATCCAATAGATATCAACTTTGTACCTACACACATGAGATCAAGCAAATACCCGTGACACGCAATAGTTTGATTTATAATGATATGCAAGAATCAAAGATCATTTAAGCTTAAGCAAATCATTGATAAATCAACATAATTTCTCCCCCATAATTCATTCTCCCCCTTTTTATGATGTCCCCAAATAGACAGATATGACAAGCATGAATATGGTAAATGTCACAAAATAATTTTCTATTTTTGATTTTTTTTTTTAAAAAAAATTACACAAAAATAAGATACTAAAAATTACACCATGGATATAAACTCAAATAACCCAGTCATGGAAATGGAATGTATGGTGTGAACGCATTCAATAGGAAAATAAACTCAATCAATCATATGTGCACGATGAATACGTGAACTCCTAGCAAATGAACATCAAAAGAATCCTTAGGTGTAAAATTGTTGCATTTAGATGACATCGTCTTATACAAATCAACAAATCAAAGTTGCAGTGATTTCCACACCAATAACGTCCAAAACTATTTAACGCTTTTTCAAGATTTTCAAGGACGTGCAAACCCGTTATAAAATCTCCAACCAAACACCCTCAAATATATTTTCTTTTAGAGGTGATAAACTAAATTCTCAAACTTTGGAGAATTGGTGCAAAAACCTAAATCGCCCATAATTGGCATATATTTCTTTTTATTGCCTTTAACTTTTTTCGGGCTATTTTAACCTCCTTGGACCACGGATAATAAAATTCCTCAATTTTTTAGGTCCGTTATAACGGTGGCTTAATATTCGCAAAGGATAGATAATTACCTTTCGTAGCCCTTCACCGTTTTCAAATAAAGCACACAAACTCACAAATGGTTTTTACATGCACACCTTTCTTATCAAGTTTTATCACGCTTGGTTCATTTTAAGGACAGAATTGAAGTGACAACACCCAACCAACATGTGATAAGACAAGCACAATAATCAAACAAATTCGTGCATGTGTGCAATAAAGGAAATCATGAGTCAAACATGTAGGAAGTAACACTTAATTACATCTTAATGACTCCAAACATTATAAAGCACAAAGATGACATGATATATTGTCTCAAAACACTATCAAATAGTCACATGAGATATATGGAATGATGTTGTGACTTGGTCATCCTAAGTGTCTATCCATAAACGGTGCAAACAAAATACAAATTTTTTGGATTTTCAAATAAATTTATCAAAATAAAATCTTTTTGTATTTTTTTTTTTAAATTTATACACAAAGTACATGTCATAACGCTAGCAAATATACATATCATGAATCAAAAACTAGCGCATGACAAACATGCGAACACAATCATCTATATGATATAGAAAGAGAAGAATCATGAGCAAGCAAAAGAGAATCAAAAAGTCTAAAATCTAGCGTATCCAAAAGTGATTTCCTAACCCAAGTAGATGTGAAAAGTCGTGTGGGGGCTTTGGGAACCACGAGAACACTAGACTTAAACTTCCTAGGACATCTTCCAAGATCAAAATAAAATCTCCTAAGGTGACCTTTCCTACCACAATGTGAACATGTGTAAACGAGTGAAACGACACCTATGGGTTGACTTTTTCTAATGTCCTTAGGAATGGTTGACCCTCTAAAACAAATAATGGTTTTGGCTTTAGCACTAGAAGCATGAGAACAAAATGAGCCATTACCATCACTATCAAACCTACTTGAATCGTTTAAATCATTTTTAACTTTAAAAAATTTGATTCAAGCAAAGAATTAGACTCTTCCAAATTAAGGGACACCTTTTTTAAATTTTCAATAATTCCTAAAAGCATGTCTCTCTCTCCCTGAATTAAAACAAACTTATCCCTAAGAGTCTTTTCACATGTCGTAAAATCATCGATTAATTTTTTATCCTCGACGGCACAAACGAGAAGTCTAGAATTTTTTAACTCCTCCAATTCCTTTTCTAAAAACAGGACTTTATCAACACTCCCTTTCTTGGAAAATTTAAAATCATTAAAGTCACGGTCCATGGAAACAATTTTTTAACGATAAAAATCTCTTTGATTTTGAACCGTTTGCTAAAGATCCATTGCAGATTTAAAAGGAGAAATTTATTTTTTTTAAACTTTAATTCTTTTGCAAAGTGTCAAATTCAAAAGTTTTACTTTTTCAGCACTGTCGTGAACTTTTTCAAAAATAGGCTCCTCGTTAGATGGGCGTCCACTGGAAAAATTGCGAATAAACACAAAACATATTTTTTTTGAAAAAATCAATATCACACAAATATTACGAAAAATAGGAATACGTGATAAATTAGCGCAACCTGCTCTGATACCAATTTGAAAAGTGCCGTAAATAAATACGGTGTGTGATATTGAAATAAAAATTATTTGTAAGTTTCCAAGTAAACCATATTTAATTAGAATCTATTTTTAAACAAAATAAATACAGTCCCTAAACATACGTTCAAATTAAGAAGATATTTAATTAAACACAGTTTTTTAATTAAATCCTAAAAACATGCATCTAGATAATTTATCAAATAAAATAAAGCATGTGACACAAAATATTAGGAAAAATCCCCGCAAGGCAAAACCATATTATTTTCACTATAATTTGTAAAGAACGGTTACATGGATTATAATGAAAATAAGTGTGACATACGAAAATACCCGCAGGTGTCGGTTCCGATGTCGTCGGCTGAAATCTCCTGTAAGAATTCCAGATGGGAAGAAATGGAGAAGATACCGGCTTCTCCACAAAATACTCCAAAATGAGTAAGAATAATCTCTTGAAGGTTTATGATGTGCAATTGATAAATGGGAATTAAGTGTGCATTTATAAGGAAGTTTTAAAGCCTAAAAACATCTTTAAGAAAAGAAGGCAGAATCTAAGCCGGAATTTTCTCAACATGCTGCAAAAGGAATTTGACCAGCAAATAGTGGTGACTGCATTTCACACAGAAATCAAGGTCGGCGGCGTCGTTCGAATGACATTGGATGTCGTTCGAACGAGGACACGTCTCGTTCGACCGAGTTTGCTTGACATGCTTATGTCGCTCGAACGACATGTGATCTCGTTTGAACGAGCATGCTTTCCAAAAAAGTCCAATTCAGCTTAGAAAAAAATTCCGCGTTTGATAATAAATAATTTCAAACTTTAAAAAATATTTTCTAAAAAATTCTCAAATATATATGCAAATATAAACAAATCCATTAATCATTTTATAGATAGTGCATCGTGGAGTTGTGGAAAACGGTTGAGTAGTACGTACCATGTAGCATGATGCACGTGTGAAGATAATGGATGCGTGGATTCGGATAAAGGTCATCGTGGATGATCGTGATGACGTGTTGAAGGTAGCGGTATCATACATACAAACTGTGATCTAGGGAAAACTTAAAAATCATCGATTCTACCTCGAACATTTATAAAGTTATGTCCTTACAAAAGGAATAATCACTCGATATTTAATTTGGCGGGGTGTCACTGTTCACTCATTTAGCTAATTTTGTACCAGATGAGGTGAATAATGAGGAAAGGAAGAAGGTGAAGTTTATGGATGGGATAGCCTAGCGGATCAGGCATCACTTGATTGGCTACCCTATAATGGTGACTTATACAGATGTCATCAATGTCACACTCTTACACTGCCAGGACCATAACTTCCATATAAAGGAAATCAAGAGAGGAGGTGAGCCAAGCCAGCCGGGCAAGGAGGGAGGGAGCGGTGCTAGTTTAGCACCACAGCAGGAGTCAGGCAGACATCAGGGGTAGGATTCTTGACAGGAGGATCGGGCCAAGAGGTTTAGATTTGGGGGATATCAACTTGATGGAGGTTACAGGCAGGGCTAACAGGGTCATCATCAGCAACAGTTCCTCAGGGCCAAGGTAATAATAGGGGCGGCTAGTAGGGTCGGGCCCATCAGGGCCAATAGCAGGGTCTGCACCACCAAGTCCATAGATCGAGAGATTTTCTAGGCATGTGCTTTACTTATGGATAGACGTGCCGCAAGAGGAGAGATTTACCACAACAGGGTAGAGTACTATAGCAGCAGGGTGCCTCACACTAGCAGTAGGCACAAAGGTCACCTGCAGCACCATCCCTACCCACCCCACCACAGGAGGGGAAGTTATAGTATGAACATTTTTATTACGCCCGAGATGCCATCATACAGTAGCCCCCACAGGAACCACCAGCAATAGATAGTATGTTTTCTATTCACAGACTTGAGGGTAGGATTCTTTTTTATACTGGATCATCAAACTCTTTGATAGCGACTATATTTACACGAGCTGTCGGCCTATTAGAGACAGTTGATAGTCTCTTTATATGTGTGTAGTCACCGTTGGAAAGTGGGTCGCTTATACACTCGATCTTTAGGGGTGTGGATATCGATGTAGGTAGATTATTCTTAGCAGGCGACCTTTTTGTGTTAGTTATAAAGAGGTATGATGTCATTCTGGGCATGAACTGGTTAGATGGATACATGGCGATGGTGTATTATTTCTGGAGTACTATTATGTTCTTAATTCCATGGTAGGAGGTGTTCTTAGTGGCGATGCCTCTTCCCAAGGGAGGGTCGGGCACCAATTTGTATTACATAGAGGAGAAGACCTCACATGAGGTGGTTATTTCATTAGACTCGATTCCAGTGGTGAGGGAGTTTAAGGATGTATTTCAGGAGATATCCGGGATTCCGCCTAGCCGACAAATTGAGTTTGTTATCGACCTAGCACCGGGTACGAGGCCTATACCCCAAGTGCCTTATCGCATGGCCCTATCCTAGATGAGGGAGTTAAGGGAGAAGATTCAGCAGCTCCTAGGGTAGGGTTTCTTCATACGAATTACTTCACTGTAGGATGCGCTGATGTTGGTCGTCAAGAAGAGGGATAGGTTGTGTATCGATTAGAGAGAGTTGAATAAGGTCACGATTCAAAATAAGAATCCACTACCTCAGATCGATGATCTGTTCGACCAGATGAGGGGAGAAACTTACTTCTCCAATATAGATTTTAGGTCCGGTTATTATCTATTGCAATTCAGAGAGGTGGACGTTCCTAAGACTACTTTTCTGACATGGTATGGGTTGTACGAGTTTAGAGTTGTGCCATTTGGGCTCACCAATGCGCCAAAAGTATTCATGGATTTGATGAATCGGGTCTTTAGGTAGTTCCTTAACCAGTTTGTGATAGTGTTCATCGATGATATTCTGATTTACTCTCTCTATGAGGATGAGAACATCGAGCATCCGCATATGGTTTTACCGACACTACGCGATCATTAGTTTTATGCCAAATTTGAGAAATTTGGGTTTCGTCTTTGGGAGGTGCAGTTTTTGGGCCACATTGTGTCTGACAAGGGTTTCGCAGTTGATATGAGTAAGATATCAACGATGAGGGAGTAGGGACAACCCATAACACCGATCGAGGTTCTTAATTTTTCTGAGGTTGGTCGAATTATGTAGACGATTCATTTGGGGTTTCACGAAGATTGTGGGTCCGCTGATGAATTTGACTCGTAAGGGGGTGCCGTTTGTTTGGAACGACCATTGTTAGTTAGCCATTGATGAGCTAAAGGACAAATTGACCTCATAACTTGTACTTGCACTGCCCAGGGGAGGAGTGGAGTACCATGCCTATACTGATGTATCCTTGCAGGGACTTGGGGGTGTATTACAGCAGAAAGAGAGGGATATAGCCTATTCATCTTACAATTTTAAGCCGCATGGGAGAAATAACCCCACAGATGACTTAGAGTTAGTCAGGGTTGTATTAGCCTTGAGGATTTGGAGGCATTATTTGTTGGGGGGAGAACTTTACCCTATTCATGGATCATAAATCTCTTCAGTGTCTTTTCACGTAGAAAGATCTGAACATGAGGTAGAGGAGGTGGTTGGAGTTCGTAAAGGATTACCAGTTTAATATTCAGTATCATCCTGGAAAGGCTAATGTGGTGGAAGATGCGTTGAAATGGTGACCTACCGGGGAGATAGCGGAGGTTTGGAAGGAAAAATGGGGAGAGATTCGACACAATGATGAGGTGGCCAGAGCTTGCATGTACGTATTAGCTATCACGCCCGATATTTTTTTTAGGGTGGTGAGAGCACAGGCAGGCGATTAGTATTGCCAGGATACAGTTTGTCAATTGTTAACTCATGGGGAAGAGTCCTACTCAATCAGTTTAGAGGGTGGTTTTCATTTTATTAGGAGACTTGTGGTGCTAAAGGATGAGGATTTGAGACATGAAGTGATGTTAGAGTCTCAGGGGTCCAAATTTACAATGCATCCCGATGGGGATAACATGTACCAGGATATACGAAGGTAGTATTGGTGGTCGAGAATGAAACGGGACACAACTGAGTTTGTCTCTAAGTGTGCTACCTTCCAGTTAGTGAAGGTAGAACACCACAGACCTACAGGGATGTTACAACCACTCGAGATTCCAGTGTGGAAGTGGGAGAGTATTTCCATGGATTTTATTACCGGGATTCCGTTGTCGCAACGTTGTCACAAATCCGTATGGGTCATAGTGGATCGGTAGACTAAAGTGGGACATCTTCTTCTGATTCACATGGACTTTGAGAGGAGGCAGTATGCATAGTTATTCATTATAAAAATAGTACGATTATACAGGGTTTCGATTAGTATTGTGTTCAATCGAGACAAGATCTTTGTGTCCCTTTTTTGCCCAGATTTTAGGAGGCGATGTGCATTGATTTACGATTGAGTAAAACATATCAACAACATATAGATGGACAAACATAAAGAGTTAATCAAATCCTAGAGGATATGTTGTGGATGTGCATACATGACTTCAGGGGAGGATTGGAGCAGTATCTTCCATTGGTGGAGTTTGCGTATAACAACTCCAACTAGTTCACCATCGACATGGAACCATTTGAGGCACTGTACTGTCGGGCTTGTCGTTCAATCGCTTGCTGGTTAGAGGTGGGAGACAATGAGTTTTGGGGCCAGAGATGATTCAGGACACCACTGCCAAGATTGAGCTGATTCGAGGGCACATTCGTATAGCTCAAAATAGGTAGAAGAGTTATGTCAATGCAGATATGAGGCACATAGAGCTGGAGATTGGTGACCAGATGTTGGTGCTGGTGTATCCTATGAAGGTGTGATGACGTTTTTAATAAAAGGAAGCTAGCACTGAGATATGTGGGACCGTTTTTTATCATCGAGAGGATAGGATGAATGGCGTATAGGCTGGGCTACCGGAGCACTTACAACGGATTCACAATGTGTTCCACGTGTCATCGCTGAAGAATTACCAGAGGAGTGAGTGGTCCTTCTGGCATGTTCCATTGGAGGAGATCGACCTGCAACCAGATATCTCATACGAGTAGAGACCAGTGGCGATACTTGATCTTAGTGAGGCTAAGCTACGATCTAAGATGGTAGACTTGGTTAGACTTCAGTGGGGGAACCACAATGTTGACTAGTGGATGTGGGAGCATGAGGATGACATGCGTGAGAAGTATCCAGAGTTATTCACTACAGATACGTCCTAATTTTGAGGGTGAAATTCCTTTGTAAGGGGGGAAGTATGTAACACCTCGTATTTCTGAGCATTTATTTTTAAATTAATTCGGGTATTTTTAAATTAAATGTGTGCCAAAATTTAATTGAATAAATTATTATATGTGAATTAAAAATATTAATCGGAGAGATAATAATTATTATTTATTGAATATAATTACTAACTAAATAGTGATTCAGTATTTTATGTCATAATGAGTGATAGTGCCATAATATGAAATTATTTTAGAGTGATTCGGAGGGAAATTTTGAGGTCACGATTGATTGTGAAAGGGTCTAAATAGTCGGAATAGTATACCTGGTGGTAGTATTTGGGTCCCAGGGCGATTTTATACCAAACTGGCATCATGAGAGGGAGTTTTATTCATTCGAGAGTTTGTGGTAAAGAGAACTCCAAAAATTGAAGGATTCTATCAGCCCATGGGAGTGTAAGGATAGGGTTATATCATTCTTGAGAGAGAGGAGTCCACAAGGGAGGAAGATTATAGAGTTCTTGGAGGTGCAACACCTCTTCTCTCCACCAAAGTTACCGAAATCGTGATCGAAAGGAAAGGAGAAACACTTTCATCATACTCAACACGAAATCAGACCTACTACCGATAAGGCAACTATTTATCTTTCTTATTTTAATGAGTTATAATGCCCACGTAGTGTAGGGACCTTGATTTGATGATAATTAATGATATTCTTCTGATTTAAGGAATAAAACATATAATTTGGGGTAGGATTGCATGTAGAATGAATCCACTTATGTAGAGGATACGAAATTAGAAGATACGTGATAATTGTTGTGAAAAAAAATTTGGTTAAACAATTAATTATGAATGAAGAACACCATAACTAGGGGTTGTGTAGAAAACCTTGATGAAATCTTGAGATTTGTGGAATTAATGATGTTTTATTGTAAGACATTCGTTAGAAAAGTTTTACAAACTCTTATATGATGTTGGAATAAATTATATTGGAGTTTGGGTGCGTGGCATGAGGATTTGTGGGTTAAAAATAGTGAAAAAAGAAACTGCATAACGAAAAGATTAGCTGTAGCATTTCAAATCGATTCAGCTTAGAGAGCAAATTGATTCGGTTAGCGAATCAATTCGGCCTCTTCACTGAATTTATTCGGCTACCCAGATTTGCCTAGTTTTTCTTTATTTATGCCTTAAGAAACGAATAATCAATCGGGGGACTTTTGGGTTATTTTTAAACTATAGAGAATGGTACAGTGAATTCTAATAGGCTTATTATGGGGTTAAGGTTTACCCAAATTTAGGATATTTAAGGCTAAGGATTATCGGGGCTACATTCATAGTTAATGAATTTGCGAGAACAGCAGGAATCACGAAAAGATAAGTGAACCTATGATTTAGACCAATAGTGTATGAGTGTAGTAGCTATTTATATTTATTTAGGGGTAACTAGGACCCTTCGGGTAGTGAGCAATACTCGAAAATATCCAGTAAGAGGTTATGATTGCAATGAGTTGTACATTGAGTATGTGAGATATATATAGTACGTACCAAATATATACTTATAGGTTGTGTGTATACCTATGCTGGACACATATATATATAGGTTGTGTGAATACCTATGATGTGATTTGATTATGTGTGTGAACATACCTACGTTGCCTGCTATTCGGAGGTTTTCGCGTAGAGGGTGATCCTACCTTGACGATTTCAGTGAGGTCTGGATTTGTGCCTCGGAACATGGAACTTAGGACCACCCACAATGTGTCGTGTATTAGTGGTACCGTCATGTCGTTTGGGTATGTTAGGTATGTGTGTATTCCAAAATATTTTCACCATGTTCGCCTCCATTGTGTGTTGATTGATTTTCGGTTCGAGGAGACATGCCGAACCATTAGTCCTTAATTTGGGACGAGAGGTACATGGACTTGATAGCAGAGTATGAAAGCATCACGAGGGGTCATTCTGGGGATGCTATAGTTGTATATATTATATGTGTGTTAAATATATACAAGTACGATATATCTACTTATGTGTGATAGTAGAACTGATAGATTGTGTACATCCAAAAGTACTTAAATAAAGCAACTTAATTCATTGACTAATTAATAACACGTGAATAAAAATTGAATATTGAGATTGTGGTACCGTGTCGTATGGGTAATACGAGTGAGATAGAATTATGGAGGTTATTTGAATACGTTATCTAGTTAGGATGGGTAGCATAGCTAGATAGGGTACGTTAGGCGTGCACATAAGTTGAGAGGTGAGGATCTCAAGAGAGTGTACGTGGAACTAACATGTATATCTAATAATTGATTTAACTTGTGATCTAAACACTTACAAAATATTTTCAAACTATTTTCTTGGGTTTTAACCCGTATCAAAATATTTTTGAAACCTTTTAGGTGTCCATCCACAGGAACGTCAAGCTTGATGATTCTATCTAGGGATGCGTAGCTGCATCACTTATGGAAGCTTGCATGAGTTACTTTAAACGCTTCAACTTATTCATTCCAGCTAAGATTTCTCTTAGTATTTAATTTGGTCATGTTGCCCCTTAAACTATTTAGTTTTTCATTTTATTTATCAAACTGTATTTAGATTCAGCTACTTATTTCAGATTGTAGTTGGGTTATTGTTTTGGAAACCGATAGTTTATTCGGTCTTATTCATTTATATATTTGTCATGTGACTGTTCAGGCTATTATTATGTGGATGGTTTAGTTTATTGAGATTAATTTATTTCTGCATGTTGTTAATAATGAAAGATAAAATTTGGTACCGGCTTATTTTAACATAGGTGGTTAGTAATTAAAAAGTTTTTAACGGTAATGCTAAGAATGGACCATATGAGATTCCTGGTTATTTTAATAAAGGTGAAAGGGGTCATAAAGACCAAACGCGCGGTGTGTGATATTTAATAAAAATTATTCGCAAGTTTCCAATTAAAACATATTTAATTAGAGTCTAATTTTTGAACGAAATAAATACAGTCCCTAAACATGCGCCGGCGTGTGTGCGTGTGTCATCCCATAAATAAATAAAGCATGTGACACAAAATATCAGGAAAAATCCCCGCAGGGCAAAACCATATTATTTTCACTATAATTCGTAAAGAACGGTTGCACGGATTATAATGAAAATAAGTGTGACATACGAATATACCCGTAGGTGTCGATTCCTATGTCGTCGACTGGAATCTCCCGCAAGAGTTTCAGATGGGCAGCAATACCGGCTTCTCCCCAAAATACTCCTAAATGAGTAAAATAAATCTCTTGAAAATTATGTGATCTAGGGAAAACTTAAAAATCATCGATTCTACCTCGGACATTTATAAAATTATATCCTTACAAATCATCCCCCTATATCTATGCCGATGCATACATAAAAATCCTAATTATGAAATATCCCAAAAACAAATGACATATAAAATAATATCCCCATTAAACCATCAAATTGAGAATACTAAATGGCATGTCTTCAATCAAACTTCAACATCTTCAAATCTTCAACACTTCAGAAACTCCCAAAGCTTTTCTCATCTGGGTGTGCAATCCAATAGATATTAACTTCGTACCTACACACATGAGATAAAGCAAATACTCGTGACATGCAACAGTTTGATTTATAATGATATGCAAGAATCAAAGATCATTTAAGCTTAAGCAAATCATTGATAAATCAACATAATTTCTCCCCCATAATTCATTCTCCCCCTTTTTATGATGTCCCCAAATAGACAGATATGAGAAGCATAAATATGAAAAAAGTCAGGAAAAAAAATCTTCTTTTTTTTTGAAATTTTTCAAAAAAATTTCCTTTTTTTTAATTTTTTTTACCCAAAATATACAACAAAGAATATTGTACATGTCAAAAAACAATTTTCTATTTTTGAATTTTTTTTTTTAAAATTTTACACAAAAATAAGATACTAAAAATGACACCATGGATATAAACTCAAATAACCCAGTCATGGAAATGGAATGTATGGGTGTGAACACATTCGAGAGTAAAATAAACTCAATCAATCATATGTGCATAATGAATATGTGAACTCCTAACGAATGAACATCAAAAGAATCCTTAGGTGTAAAATTGTTGAATTTAGATGACATTGCCTTATACAAATCAACAAATCAAAGTTAAAGTGATTTCCACACCAATAACGTCCAAAACTATTTAGCACTTTTTCAAGATTTTCAAGGACATGCAAACCCGTTATAAAATCTCCAACCAAACAACCTCAAATATATTCTCTTTTAGAGGTGATAAACTAAATTCTCAAACTTTGGAGAATTGGTGCAAAAACCTAAATGGCCCATAATTGGCATGTATTTCTTTTTATTGCCTTTAACTTTTTTCGGGATCTTTTAACCTCTTTAGACCCCAGATAATACAATTCCTCAATTTTTTAGGTCCGTTATAACGTGGCTTAATATTCGCAAAGGATAGATAATTACCTTTAGTTGCCCTTCACTGTTTTCAAATAAAGCACACAAACTCACAAACGGTTTTTACATGCACACCTTTATTATCAAGTTTTATCACGCTTTGTTCATTTTAAGGACGGAATTGAAGTGAAAACACCCAACCAACATGTGATAAGACCAGTATAATAATCAAACAAATTCGTGTATGTGTGCAATAAAGGAAATAATGAGTTAAACATGTAGGAAGTAACACTTATTTATATCTTAATGACTCCAAATATTATAAAACACAAAGATGACATGATATGTTGTCTCAAAACACTATCAAATAGTCACATGAGAAATATGGAATGATACTGTGACTTGGTCATCCTAAGTGTCTATCCATAAGCGGTGCAAACAAAATATAATTTTTTTTATTTTCAAATAAATTTATCAAAATAAAATCTTTTTGTATTTTTTTTTAAATTTATACACGAAAGATACATACTAGAAATAGGCAAAAAAAATGCATCATGAAAATCATCCTATGCTAGTAAACAAGTTAAACCTCAATCGTTAGGTGCGGAGGGGTTTTCAAAAGGTGGTGACAACTTATGAAAAACCTCCATCAAAACTTGTGAAGTATTGACCAAAAACTTAACCTTCTCACTTAAATGTGCAAACTTTCTTTCCAAATCTAAAACCCGATGACCTATATTTCTATTATACTTCTTTGTTTTCAAGGTCTCGGTCCACAAATTTCCACATTCACTTTCGCATTCTCCCTCACTTGAAGCGCTCAAATCATCACTATCGCATTCGTGTGCACTATTGTGGGACAAAGATGGTGTGCTCACACGACTTGAAAAAGCGACAAACTTCTCACCACTAGTCTTATCACCCTCACCTTAACTACTATCACTAAGTGTGGTGGGATGGCTACATTCTTTCCTTTCTTTCTAAGTCACGTAGGACACTCAAACGACTTATGCCCCTTACCCCCATATTCAAAACACGTCACGTTCTCAAACTCCTCCTCACACTCCTCATATGAGTCACTCTCTTTTTTCCTCCCACCTATTTCTTTGGCCTTTCCTTTCTTTTTATTTTTATTAAAAAATCTCTTTTTATTGGAAGAATTTTCTTTAGAAATTTTGAGAAACTTTTTGAAATTTTACACAAATAAGGCCAAATCATTAAAGTCTATCTTAGAATCGGACTCACAAACTTTTTCTTTCTTTTTCTTAAAATCAGTCTTTAAAGCAATGCCTCTATCCTTAGCCTTAATGGCATGGGGAAACATGTCAATCTCATAGGTTTGAAGATCTCCTACAAGTTCTTCCAACTTAAGTAATTTCAAATTTTCCAAAGAGTTCAAAATAGTCAATTTAGGAATAAAGCGTTTTAGAAGAGATCTCAAAATCTTTTTAACAACACGCGTGTTATCAATCACCTCACCTAAATTAAAACAAGTGTGAGTAATGTCCGACAAACGTGCATAAAAATTATCAAAGCATTCAGACTCGGATATAGTGATAGTCCCAAATTGGGTGGTCAAATTTTGTAACTTTGATTCTTTAACCGCATTCGTACCCTCATGTGTCAGTTTCAAAACATCTCATTCCTCTTTAGACGTGGTGCACGTCATAATACGGTGAAACTCGTCGGGAGTGACTTCTCTAGAAATAGTACTTAGACCACGGGAATTAAAATTAGACATTTTAAAATCATCTTCAGTCCAGGATGACACGGGTTTTAAAGAGGTGATATTATCAACGATGACCGTGGGAGGTGTCCACACATTTTCACAAAGCAACCAAACACGCTCGTCAATGGATTTTAAACAAGATTTCATACGAGCTTTCCAGTAGGCATAATTAGACCCGTCAAAAATAGGCATCATATTAAATGAAGGTTCCACTAGAAAAATGCGAATAAACAAAAAACTGATTTTTCAAAACATCAATATCACACGATTTTGCGGAAAATAGGAATACGCGATAAATTAGAGAAACTCGCTCTGATACCAATTTGAAAGGGGTCGTAAAGACCAAACGCACGGTGTGTGATATTGAATAAAAATTATTCACAAGTTTCTAATTAAAACATATTTAATTAGAGTCCAATTTTTTAACAAAATAAATACAATCCCTAAACATGTGCCTGCGTGTGTGCGTGTCATCCCATAAATAAATAAAGCATGTGACACAAAATATCCGAAAAAATCCCTGCAGGGCAAAACCATATTATTTTCACTATAATTTGTAAAGAACGGTTACACGGATTATAATGAAAATAAGTCTGACATACGAAAATACCCGCAGGTGTCGGTTCCGATGTCGTCGGCTGGAATCTCCCGCAAGAATTCCAGATGGGCAGCAATGAAGAAGGGACCGGCTTTTCCACAAAATACTCCAAAATGACTAAAATAAATCTCTTGAAGGTTTATGTTGTGCAATTCATAAATGGGAATTAAGTGTGCATTTATAAGGAAGGAAAATGGCCTAAAAATATTTTTATAAAAAGATCGCAGAATAAGGGTCGATTTTTGCTCAACATGTTGCAAAGGTGTTTTGACCACTAAGAAGTGGTGACAGCATTTGGCACAGAAATTGAGGTCGGCGGCGTCGTTCGAACGACATTGGATGTCGCTCGAACGAGGACACGTGTCGTTCGAACGAGAACGCTTTCCAAAAAAAATCCGTTTCAGCTTTGAAAAAATTCTTCATTTTATAAAAAATAATTTCTGACTTCAAAAAATATTTTCTAAAAAATTCCCAAATATTTATGCAAATATAAACAACTACAATTAATCATTTTACTGATAGTGCATCGTGGAGTTATGGGAAATGTTTTATCAGTACGTAGCATGTAGCTCGATGCACGAGTGAAGATGATGGATGCATGGAATCGGATAAAGGTCGTCGTGGATGATCGTGATGACGTGCCGAATGTAGCGGTATCAGACATACAAACTGTGATCTAGGAAAAACTTAAAAATCATCGATTCTACCCCAGACATATATAAAATTATGTCCTTACAAAAGGGATGACCAACCGTGATTGCAATGGGCAGGGTGTTACACTATCTATCTATCTCTCTATCTAGTTAGAAAACAGTGTTTACGTTTTCATTTTCTCTTTTGTTATAAAAAAAATGATATTGCTCCTTTCATTCGTTTATTATATTTATATATAACATATATTTTGATTTGAAAAGATTTGATATTGTCTTTGAAAAAATTTCTTACCATATGTTAGATAAAATGTTCAATTGGCAATTGTGTTATTTGGAATATATATATATATATATATATATATATATATATATGTGTGTGTGTGTGTGTGTGTGTGTTTTAGGGCATAATTTTGGTACATTTTTGTATAATACTTTACCTTACGCTTATATGTATGCATGAATTTTTTTCCCATGGGTTTGATAAAATTTGAAAGTGACACTTGTGCATGTATACATATTTTGCCGATATTATACATATAAGCTAAGATTAATACAATTTATACATTATACTTTGGTTTTGTTTTGCTTCTATCAAAATCAAGTTATGTTTTGATTGTTTCAATTAGTCGAACAAATAATATCGTCAAATTATTTGTTTGATAATTTTTAATGGTAATCTATATTTACAATTGAAAAGATTTGATGTTTTATAAGGATTTGTTTAGCACATATGTATGATAAAAGTTACAAGTTCAATTTTTTTTATATTTTTGGGCATATATGTTTGTTTGTTTGTTTTTGTCAAATTTTAAGTACAATTTCTCAAACTTTTGTTTATATTATTTCACCGCAGAAGCCAATATCTTCTTCGAACGTTTTCATCCTCAGTCTTTTGCAAATTTGTAGCAAGTTGGACATTTCAGGTGAAATAAGGTACGACCCTTTTCTTTTCTTTTAAAAACTATATTTTCCCATTGTTCTTTCCCCCATTTCCTTGAAAAAAAGATATAGAATATGAATTTGAGAATAAAACACATAATATTATCCCCAGGGTATCAAATTGATTGATTGTAATGGAGAAATTAAGCCCACCACATGTCACCAATTTAGATGGTCTTACATTAATTAGTCCTCTCTTAAAATTCATTCCACCACAGGAATACAATTGATTTTTTGATTTTGTTGATTTTTTATCTTGGTGGTAGGCCTGTCAATGGGTCGGGTCTAGACCCGGACCCGACCTGGACCCGATTCGTATAATAGGGTCTGAGCATATTTTTTTGGACTCGAGACCCGAAGACCCGAAAACCTGAAGACCCGTTTATTACACGGGTAGGGTCTGGATCTTATACAAAACCTGGACCCAAAGACCCGACTCGATTTGTACATTATATATATATATATCAGAATAACAAGTAAGTATTATATATAAAAAAATATATTTATGTATATAATAAATATAAGTAATATATGTTGTATTTATACTAATCATGTACTATAATACATTACAAAATATTTTAATCAAAGACTAAAAAATAAAGAAAAGGGATAAAATAAAAATAAATATATATATTTGGTCAGACCCGTTGGATCCGGATCTGGATCAAATGACTTTTGGAAGACCAAATGACTTTTCAGTTTTATGCGTTCTCTGTGTATATATAACATATTCATGACATTTCATGTCATCGAAGTGTTGTGTCGTTATTTTTTTTAGTTTATTTTTCATTCTATGTTCATTTTATACTTGGCACCTAATATGGGTCTGTTTGATGTTAAATAAAGTTTAAACAAGTTTTATGTGTACTGGATATTTGGAATGCCAGAAATATAAATGAAATGTTGTCGAATTTATTTAGACTTGTTAAATGTTCGTGATATTTCTTCTACTCCTTATTTTAGTACTTTTTCATTCTACTCTCATCATTTAATCAGTTTGTGAAAATATAAAGATATTTGCAATAGCTCTTACACTTTTAACAAATTCAAATTTTGTAACTGTTAATAACAGTTGCAAATTTCTCACTACTACCAATTTTATAACCATTGTGAGTACTTCAAAATATTAGATTCGTAATTGTTGATAGCAGTTATAAATATCAGATTAGTAACTGCTGAAAGCAGTTACAAATTAGGGTCACCATGTCATAACCCCCATGGGGGTTATAAAAAAATTGTGAATGTTGTTAGGAGTGACAATTTTGTTCTTGGGACCCATAAATCATGACGGCAAATAGCAATTATAAAGGTCATATGCAACTACTAATGGCAATTACAAATCTCCTTTTTTGGTGCAGTGTTTGTTCGCATAAAGTGTATAATTTTATATGATTAGTATTTTGAAACTTTCAAGTTTATCATTTCTTTTTGAAAAGCTCAATTTAATACATTTTCAACATACTTAATCCATTTATCCCAACTGCATGAGTTTATGTTAATGAAGGTAAGGTTTTATGCCAATAAAACTCAATAAATGCATTCTACCATTTCTTAACAGGTTCAATATAACATTTTATCATGAAATCAACAAGTTTAACATGATTTATACAACAAATAATTTTCTTAAACATTCTGAAATTTATCATTCTTTCAAACTTTAACTTTTATCTATTTTTATCACATATATTTCATATGTAGTGATAATATATATATATATATATATATATATATATATATATGGCATGTTTTGATTTCAAAATTGAAAATAGTGTAAAACATCTACCTCTTAAAGATATTAATTCCTTTGACGAAGAGGTTGAAATAAAATCCAATAAATTTTTAGCTCCTTTCCAAGCTCTTTCTTCGAAAATCACACATTCAACACTCACTTTAACCCTTGACAATGGTAAGGTGGAAGGGTGTTCTTGCAACTTTGATGTATGAAGATAATTATGACGACCCTAGGCTACTGATATGAGTGAGGAATAAGACTAAAAGTCTTGATTTTGGGACTGCCTTACAACTAGGAGAATTGGGTAAATGAATGAGCAAAGTCTCTCATTGATCTCTCTTAGAATTGTTCCAAACCCTATTTTAATGGTCCCCTACCCATCAATGATGTTCCCACTTGGTATAATGAGATAGGAAGCCAAATAACATGGGCTAAAAACGTGGTGGGTAGGTTCCATTTGTTTTTTAATAATTCAAAAAGTTGACAACTCAAAAAAGAACCAATCTCCAGGTGTCGAATCGATTCGGCCCTAGTCTAAATCCATTCGCATCTGTCAAATATAATTATTGTTCTAATAATGATTTTTTCTAATTCCTTAGTTATCTTAATAATATTATAACATAAATATAAATATGATTATATAATATGTTCCGTATAATTTTCTTAATTCGATTTAGAATGCGTAACGCAGTACGCGATATTTTTGAATTTTTCTCCTTAACATCAGTTATAAAAATAATATATTTATATTGATCCCATCAATTTTTCATAAAGCTATTTTATTAATTCAACAAAATTCGGGTGTTACAAAGAAGTTTGGAATAATCACCTGTGACACCCCGCCTAATAAAATACTGAGTGATCAGTCCTATATCAAATTAAATAGGAATCTCATCTGGTTCTTTCTTAGCATCACTGTCGAAAACTTTTTAAAACTTACTAACCACCTAGTATTCAAAAGACATGGTGTCAAATTTTATCTTTTTATTAAGCATCACTAACAACAAGCAAAAGAATATATAATAAACCATCCACATAATCACTGATTTGAACAATACTAAAAATGAATGATTACAACCTTTGCCGAGAAAACCAATGGCTACAACCCAAATAAAAAAATATAAACTACAAGAATGATAAAAATGATTACATCATCTGGCTGGAACAGGGAAATAATTAGGGCGACATGCCCAAGTGAATTACTGACTGCATCCTACTTTAGGAATGAAATGACTAAAATGGCTAAGTCAAAATCCTGTAGCATCCACATATGACGTAGCTGTGTAACCCTGGAATAGAACAATTCGGGCATCCCTATGGATGGACACCTAAAAAATTTTGAAAATATTTTATAGCAAGGGTTAGAACCCAAAATATTTTGAAAATATTTAGCAAGTAAATTAAATTGCAGTAAATTAAAATGTATGAATACTCTTCATATTTAAGCTAGTGTCGCACTCCTTTGAGGACCGGGTCACCCCTCAACTATTGTGCACAACTAACGCTTTTCTATATAACCCACCTAGTCACCTACCCCATAACTAGTTCTCGATAATATTCTTCCTGTCACACTCTCTAACCCGAGTATGTTTAATATATGATTTTTAAGTTATATATCATATTAACTTAACTAATCATTATTTTCACTTGAGACCATATAACATTTTCACGCGTTATATGCATAATCAATACAATTCACACCATGTATTTTACCCGTATATAAATATCTGTACCATATATACGTGTCACTAGATTACAACATTCACACACATGTCGTAAATATATAACCATCCTCCCAAGTAGGCATTCACCGTATGTTCTCTAAAATGCTATCATTTCTAGGTATACTCATCCACCCGGACACCCTAACACGGTTAGATCCCCGAATTAGTAAAAATAAATAAACTCATTAGAGGCGGTCATAGTTTCCCCCGAAATGAGACCGAATCATACCCAAAGAGTCTCATTCTTGATTTCGAATGCTATTACCTGGCGACTATACTCACCCTGCTCCTCAAGCCACGAAATTCACCCACATCGCGCAACCTCCCATGATAGTACTAGAGGGGTATATATTCCAATAAATATTACTCACACAATATTTATAAATCACATATATATATATATATATATATATATATATATAGGCTTTTCATGCACAATTACCATAACACTAGCCTAGTAATCCCAAGTCTATATACCGACTTGATATTTAGATCATTTTTACAATTATTTATTTATCACTGAAGTTGTGTCACCTAACTAAATTAGTCGAATTGGCTCCTTTGGTCCACTTATAAAACTTATTCCTCAAATTCCACATATTAAGGTTAACACCCTTTTTATTTTGAATATTCCATAATTTATTATATAACCCTATAATAAGTTAACTCGACCAAATACGTGCCTAAACACTCGTAACACTAGTCCAAATTTCACCTGAGTTAATATGCCGCCTCAATTGAATCAATCACGCATTTATAAATTTATTATTTTGGCGTCACTCAACCTATATACCTGGACGCACTCACTTGACAGGAAAATACAATATTTAGAATTTACTATTTAAATTCTCCTTAATAAATTTTGAACACTTATTAATCTAAGGTTTTCAATTTACTCAATTTCAACCTTAATTCCCTTATGGATTATTTTATCAACAATTACAATACTTACTTGTCTCACTTTATGTAAACCTAATCTCCACTTTAGGCCTAATGTCCTTAGTATACAACAACAATCACAATCAATCAATCTAGGCAACCTCAAATGGAATAACAACTAAAAAATAATATTTCTTAAAACTTGCCCCACGAATCTGCCCAGATTTTTAAAATGCCGTTTTGAGGCATTTTGGAACCATTTTTGGAGAAAACATATCAGAGAACAAGATGTAGAAAACAGGATTTTCTACAAGGTAGCGCGAACAAAATCACCATTTTCGAAACCAAAACGTCGAAAAATAGTTTCTAAAATGACGGTTTAATTTACCCAATTTCATAGACTTCTTCAAATTCAAGAAGTTGTTCTACAACTCAACCCTACCCATCAAAATCCAATTTAGATATCAACTGACCCAAATGCCATATCATCTTATCACACCCACTATGATATGAGTAGAAATCTGCAATTAATTTAAAAGCAAGTTTAACCACTTGCCTTAGGGTTCATAGGGTTCATAGGGTCTGAATCCGTTGGTGTAGATGATGATTATTTGGTGAAGAACACACACATTTGTTCTTGAGGTTGGCTCCTATGGATTCGCCCACTTGCACCCACTTTCTCTCTATATAAGGGTTTTTTCTAAAATGTGTTACGGCTGCCACACCCTCTCACTTTTAGGGTTTAATACATCAATCTCGTTTTTAGGATTGTGGGCTTTATAAAAAGGGCTCAAACACTCTTATGTGGGCTTAAATATGCCTAAAAATACCCAAGACCCATTTAATACCCCTTGATACTCTTTTCCAACTACTTCAACCCATTCGGACTCAACCATGCACTCAAAATTGCCAACCGAATTAATTTATAACATTCTCCAAAAAAAATTAACTAAAACATGCGACACAAAAATTATCCGAACAATTAAATCTCAATCTGTCAATTTAAATAAATCCTCCAGTTTAAAATTTTCTCAAATCATGAATTTAATTCCTCCCAATAAAATAAATTATCTTATCTACCAATTATAATTAAATTAAAGGTCCTTAAATTTACGGGGTGTTACATACTTCCCACCTTACGATGTAATTTCGTCCTCGAAATCCAGATAAGCCTAGTACTCTTAGCTTCGACTAGCTCCCTGGTCACTTACCATTAGCATTGATTCACCTATTTCTTAAGCTAATATAGTTAACCAGAGCACCCATACACCCTGTACCTATACTTAACCGCACAAACTAACACCCGACTTTTACCATCCTTTAAACCGTAATATAACTTCGATCTCACAGTCATAACACCCTAAATACCCTTATCTCGGCATAGAAGGATACACATCCACTCTTATGCTACAAAATACAACCATGTCATATCGCGCCCATACTAGCACTAGTTTTCTTGAGGGGAAAAAATAAATCTCGAGCTATATCTCCCCACTTGACAATAAGTCAACCCAACCTGAATCACCTCAGTAACGTCCCTACTCCAGGGATTTCAATTAACACTATTAATATTTTATTATGTAACACACCATCATCATATACACTCGTATATATACGCTAGATCCCATCTCATGTGAGACCTAGTAAAGACCATTCATACCCTGGTATCGCGAACACCCAGTTTTACTATAACTATCCACTATAGCCTCAAACTATCGCTAACCAGCTGAAACTTAAAAAATCATCCACACTACTTCCACGATTCTCGAAAGTAGAAATCTCTCGTATAATGCAACCATACTCTTAGTATAATCCCCCACTCTCTCACGGTTAACACCAAAGAATCTCATTACCCCACGGTACTCATATATAAAATATAGCCATCACGGCTCACGCACCCACTAGATTCATCTCACTTGCGAATCCTAGTGATAACAATCTTAGGTTGTGACACATCCAATGTCACTCCAAACATACCCACGGTCAACGTTTCACATTTCGAGGGGCATTTTCTTCCCTTTTATTTCGAAATATATCTAAAATCATTGCCCTTGCGTTTGCTCCCAAAAACTGCTAGGCATCTAACTAGGTAAGACTCTGGCCCCACCCAGGGTGGCCATACACCCTATATTTCGTGCATATTTGCACAAACCTCAGATCATCACACGTAACATATTTATCTCAAGTTTCGTTCCCGCATTCTCAGTGTGGCTATATCCTACAGATATTTTCGATGACCTTACTAATTACTATTCAACTCGTGGTGTAAGTCCTCACATTGTTTATTTCGAAACACTTGTCGACTCCCCTGGACCTGTCTCTTAGTGTCTCTCTGTTCAACGTATTTTCTCCATATATTCACTGATTATCATTTAATCCGATGACCTAACATCCGATGCCGTCTTCCCACTTCTGATATTTTTATTTAGGCTTATGCGTATAACACCTTCCATCAAGGTCCAAAAGAGCTTTTCCCAATAGACTATTTCTCAACATTATCGGTCCTCAATTTTTGTAAACCCTAAAGCATGTACCCGAGACACTCAAACCCTGTCCCTATACTCACCAGTCTAATTATGGACTCCCGCATCTCTAAAGGGTTCATATCCTACTGCGCTCACACTATCACTAAGTCCTTAGCGCTAGGTTTACTAATGAGTTATATCTCTCTACTCCAAGGTAACCCTATATGCCCTGAATTTTATCAGTAAAAGTCCCTACACACCGGGATCCAATATAACTAGACAACTGTACTCTCTGAAGTTTACTTCACAAAAATGTCGTCACGAGGTCAACCCTCTTTCAGGTGGGACATCACAAAAATATACATCCTGACCTGGAACAACGAATATGATAGCCTTGCTATAATCGCCCACCATTGCGAACCCGTTCGTACCCAGGATAAAACCATACCCCGAATATCACTTTTCAATTGAACTAATCCTCAAAAAAATATATATCATCTCAATGTTCCCACCCATTCCTTTACAGGTGGAACTGAAGCGCGCCCCACTACTCCATGGTAAATATACACATACTAGTGATATTAATGATACCTCCACCAAATCCATTTCTCACGCGAATCTAGTACTATTACATTATTGTGACCCGCTCACATCACACAAAACACACCCCAATAATCTCGGAATAGAAACTCATAGTTTTAGTTACCTATAACACTGGCAGCTCAAATGGTTACTAGACATAATACCCTCATCCTAACCAAACCAAAAAATTATCTAACTATTGACCTTGCTAGACATCTCACTCTTGTCCCCTAGCTCATTGCAGACAAGATCCACCCATATGTTTCTACTCTTTTACACATAAGACACCTTTTCTGATTCATTCCCCTTTATCTGGTCCCACCGTCCATATCGGGGTTGTCCTTTTCATGGACCTGGTAGTCTTGACCCTGATTGTTACCCCAAATGTCCCTTTAGATCTGTTGGTCCCATGGGACTTGTTGATGGCCTTAACGGCCCTAACTGAACCCACCGTCACTTGGTAAAAATTCTATTGATCTCGATCATTAATCTGGGTCCTCTACTGGGTATCCCTTCCTTTGGTACCTTACTAGCACTAAAAATTCAGCCTTACTCTTCTGATATATTCTCCAACTCCCTTAGCTCCACTCCCCTGAGAGCATTGATAAAAATTGTAATGTAAACCTTGATGACAATGACACCAGTCATCCTAGCAGAACCTCCTAATCATGCTTGTATATTCAACCCACGGGTTTATTATCAACTTACAAACCCTATTTAATTCTTTGTATCTCTTTTATCAGTTATCAAGTTTGCGAATTTCTTCAACCTTCCTTCACATACATCTACCGTCCATCCCTTTTTGGAAATTTACTGAAATATCCCTTACCTCTTTATTTAAACGCTGGTGGGAGGATTCATAATACTCCGCACCCCAAATTCCTTATTATTCACGGTATCTCCCCATGAATGTGGTGACTATATACCATCACCCCATATTGCTTCTAAGAGCAAACTTCTTTGCTCAGAATTTTGACTTGGTGTCACTACACTCCCCCACATTTGATCTCAATTGTATGTTCTCCGTCCATTGGTTGATAACCAAAGGATTGTTGTTCTGGAATGAAACTTCTTCGACCCTTACCCCTTGTCGTCTACACTTAGGGTTTTAACTTTGCACCATCGTCCTTCACAATGGTTCTTGGGGCAACGACTGCGCCCCAGCGGTTACTCTAACTTCAATTATTTGAACGATATGGTGACTCTTACCATGTCACTGTTTCCAATATACTTTATGGCTTCTGTTGATCCTTCCCCCTACAATCCTTCTAACATATCACGTTTGTCATTCTATAATGTTCGATCTACCACGCTCAACCGAAATCATATATTAATCACATCAACTAAACATTATAGTAGGAGAAAGTAAGTCGCATACGTAAAGAAATACAGCAATCCTATAATAAGGCTCTATATCAAAGAACGCTATGCTGAAACGTGAAAATCTGCACAGATCCTAAACACACTAGAACTTGATGCTCTGATACCATCTGTGACACCCGCCTAATAAAATACCGAGTGATCAGTCCTATATCAAATTAAATAGGAATCTCATCTGGTTCATTCTTAGCATCACTGTCGAAAACTTTTTAAAACTTACTAACCACCTAGTATTCAAAAGACATGGTGTCAAATTTTATCTTTTTATTAAGCATCACTAACAACAAGCGAAAAAATATATAATAAACCATTCACATAATCACTGATTTGAACAATACTAAAAATGAATGATTACAACCTTTGTTGAGAAAACCACTGGCTACAACCCAAATAAAAAATATAAACTACAATAATGATAAAAATGATTACATCATCTGGATGGAACAGGGAAATAATTAGGGTGACATGCCTAAGTGAATTACTAACTGCATCCTACTCTAGGAATGAAATGACTGAAACGGCTAAGTCAAAATCCTGTAGCATCCACATATGCCACTGCTGTGTAACCCTGGAATAGAACAATTATGGTGTCCATGTGGCTAGACACCTAAAAGGTTTTAAAAATATTTTATAGCAAGGGTAGGAACCCAAAATATTTTGAAAATATTTAGCAAGTAAATTAAATTCCAGTAAATTAAAATACATGAATACTCTTCATATTTAAGCTAGTGTCGCACTACTTTGAGGATCGGCTCACCCCTCAACTACGCTTTTCTATATAACCCACCTTGTCACCTACCCCATAACTATTTCTCGATGATACCCTTTATGTCACACTCTCTAACCCGAGTATGTTTCACATATGATTTTTAAGTTATATATCACATTAACTTAACTAATCATTATATTCATTTGAGATCATATAACATTTTCATGCGTTATATGCATAATCAATACAATTCACACCATGTATTTTACCCGTATATAAACATTTGCACCATATATACATATCACTGTATTATAATATTCACACACATGTCGTAAATATATAACCATCCTCCCGAGTAGGCATTCACCAGATGTTCTCTAAATTGCTATCATTTCCAGGTATACTCATCCACACGAACACCCTGACACGGTTAGCTCTCCCAATCAGTAAAAACAAATAAACTCAATGGAGGCGGTCATAGTTTCCCTCGGAATGAGACCGAATCATACGCAAAGCGTCTCATTCTTGATTTCGAACACTATGACCTAGGGACTATACTCACCCTGCTCCACAAGCTAAGGGATTCACCCACATCGCACAACCTCCCATGATAGCACTAGAGGGTTATGTATTCCTATAAATATTATTCACATAAATATTTATAAATCACAATATATATATATATATATATATATACTACACATCACCGCATATATATATTTAATTAAATCCAGGCCACCCGTGCACAATTACCGTAACACTAGCCTAATAATTATCACTGAAGTTGTGTCACCCAACTAAATTACCGGAACTGGATCATCCGGTCCAAACTTCTCTACTTGTAGAACTTCCTCAAATCCCACATATTAAGGTTAACACCCTTTTTTTTAATATTACATAATTTATTATATAACCCTATAATAAATTAACTAGACCAAATCTAGTCCAAATTTTACCCGAGTCAATATCCTGCCTCAATTAAATCAATCATGCATTAATTAATTTATTTTCTTGGCGTTACTCAATCAATATACCGGGACTCACACACTTGGCCATAAATACAATATTTAGAATTTACTATTCAAATTTTCCTTGATAATTTTTGCACACTTATTAATCTAAGGTTTTCAATTTACTCAATTTCAACCTTAATTCCCTTATGGATTATTTTCTCAATTATCCCCTCAATTATCCCAATACTTACTTGTCTCACTTTATGTAACCTAATCTACACTTTAGGCCTAATTTCCTTATTATACAACAACAATCACAATCAATCAATCCAGGAAACCTCAAACGGAATAACAACTAAAAATAATATTTCTCAAAACTTGCCCCACGAATCTACCCAGATTTTTAAAATGTCATTTTGAGGCATTTTGGAGCCATTTTTAAAGAAAATGTATCCGGGAACAAAATGTAGAAAACAGGGTTTTCTACGAGGCATAGCGGACAGAATCACCATTTTCGAAACCAAAACGTCGAAAAATAATTTTTAAAATGATGGTTTAATTTACCCAATTTTATAGACTTCTTTAAATTCAAGAAGTTGTTCTACAATTCAACCCTACCCATCAAAACTCAATTTAGATATCAACTAACCCCAAAATCATATCATCTTATCACACCTACTATGATATGAGTAGAAATCTGCAATTAATTTAAAAGAAAGTTTAACCACTTGCCTTAGGGTTCGTAGGGTCTGAATCCGTTGGTGTAGATGATGATTATTTAGTAAAGAACACACACATTTGTTCTTGATTTTGGCTCTTATGGATTCTCTCACTTGCAACCACTTTCTCTCTCTCTCTATAAGGGTTTTTCTAAATGTGTTATTGTTGCCACACCCTCTCAATTTTAGGGTTTCATAGCTCAATCCCATTTTTAGGCTTGTGGGCTTTATAAAAAAAAGGCTGAAACACTATTATGTCGGCTTAAATATGCCTAAAAATACTCCAAGACCCATTTAATACCCCCGGGTACTCTTTTCCAACTATTTCGACCCATTCGGACTCAACCGTGCACTCAGAATTGTCATCCGAATAAATTTATAACATTCTCTAATTTGTTTGACCTAAAAAATGCGACACAAAAATAATCCGAACAATTAAATCTCAATATGTCAATTTAAATAAATCCTCCAATTTAAAATTTTCCCAAATCATGTATTTAACTCCTCGCAATAAAATAAATTCTTTTTTCTCCCAATTATAATTAAATTAAAGGTCCTTGAATTTACGGGGTGTTACATACTTCCCCCCCTTAAAATTCATCTTGGATATTTATTCCATCGGTCTTAAGATCACAAATTATTTTTAGAGTTCATAGGCTTGTTCAACGATATATTTATTATTATAAACTTTATAATTTATATAATTAGAAATAAGAAACTTACAATTACTTGTTCACTCATTTTGATATTTATTTTTCAATGCCTTCCATAACTCCTTTGTCGTAGGAATCATTCAATGTACACTATAGATTGATTAGGATAACGTGTTGGCAATGTATCCACAATACATAAGTTTGTCATTACTCTTTGTCAATTTTATTTGATCTTTTTTGTGTCTTCTATCTAAGATCGAAAAAAATTTGAGTGCATGATGAAGGATGTAAGAAATTTCAAAGATGAGAGAAATAATATATTTTCTCTTGCCAATAGGTGAGATTTTCTCCATCAAAACGATTGAGTTGAACCAAGTCATGACTCATAACTTCGATAGATTGTGCCCCCATTACTTCCATTTTTTAGAAAATTAAAGGCAAAAACTGCAGAAAATTAATCATATAATATAGAGTAAAAATTGAATATAAGTTACTGCAAGGAACATTTTAGAAATTCTGTGTAACAACCCCCATTTTCTCACGTAAAGGTTGGCCAAACACGATACGCCGAAGATGGGGCTTTTTGGTCAATTAATACCATTCTTAACATCAATATCATATAAAGAATATATTAATAAACTATAATTGATTTTAAATTAATACTCCAACAATAATAAAATTCAATCAAGCACCAAGCATATGATAGATCCAACATAACAGTAAATATCTCAAACTGACATGAAGTAAATAAATCCCAGACTTATGACCATACAATAATCCCAAATAAAATAAATAGAGTGAAGCGAGATAGAACCTAAATAAGAACCAATAAGTCTGAAAAGTCTGATGAGCAAAAGGAGACTCCAAGGCTGATATGCCAATAACCCGTTTATCCCTGTCTAGGAGCACCTGGGGGGGGAAACATTTAAATTTGAGTCAGCGCCCTAGAGTTGCAAGAATTAACTTATTTAAAATTAAAGTGCAATAAGTACAGTCAATTCAAAGTAAATATCCCCCATCATTATTCACATGTGATTAACATCTCAGCTCTCAGCTAAGTGTGATATTACCCACATCCAAACAAGTCCCAAAATAGTATATGACAACCATGCCAATTAATACCAAATGCATTATCTATAGTCAACATGCTAAAATGTAACCATGTACATTCATATTATAAATGCCCCAAAGAATTCCAATGTCATATATCTCCCGAAGGTGACATAAACATCTAGGTAATTTACTGTTTACGTTCTTAGACAAATTAATCAATTTCATTTAATTAGGGTAATTATATATATATGTCCTTTCATATATGCGACACTCAAAAGCATCTACCAATGGTGTCTCGTTCGATTTCTATAAGTAAGTCCGAATGAAATCTCAATCCAATCAGACATCATAAGCACACAAAAGTGGGGCGGTCCCTACGCAGTACATCAGTTCACGGCCCATACCAAGTGGTGACACACCTACATCTTGTAGATGGAGTTACTACGTAATACCTATAAAAATGATGTACACAATGTCTATCCCACATGTGTCGGTGTGCGCTATGGTCCCAAAAGCGTGAAACCCCAAACCGATAGGACCCTCCATGAACATTGGTATATCAACACAAATAAATATAAATACATATTAATCCAGTATAATGTGTAGGTAATTACTCTATAATTACCAAATGTATCCCACGTGATATCCATAAATATTTACCCATTAATAATTTACTATCCAGTTAATTATTAATTTCTTATTCCTTAAAATATTATTTAACCATCTAGTTAAATATAAATTCCCAATTAATATATGTGCCACATTAGGATTTTTTTAATAAAATCATCGTTGACCCAAACACTGTCCCACCAACTCGTATGGTTTTCTAAAAATACCCCAGATCCATCCCCGATCTCAACTCAACCTGCCCCAGGGTCCGACTCGATTCAGGTTCATAGCTGAATCGATTCGTACCTAGCTAGAAGCCCAAATCTGCTACGTTTTTCTATAATGGGATTTCTTAACTCCTTCCCAAGATCCATTCCAATTGTTAATTCATTTTTATAATCATATGATCAGGTTTCTACTATTTAGTCACTCATCTTAGAACAATTAATCTCATGTATTAACATTAAATTCTTTCCCCAAATCCCAGAATTTATATTAATAAATCAAGACCCTTAGCCCAAATTCTCTACTGTGATTTCAACTACATACAAATAAGATTCTAAGGCACATAACAGGAGTTTAAAGTCACAATTTCCCAATCTTAGACATACATCAAAGCCTCTACATGTGAATCCAATCTTCAAAATTTATCCCAAAAAATCCTAAGTCATTTATCATCAAAATCAAGATTTCAATTATCCGAGATTTCTGGGTTAACAACCTATATTCCAATTAGTCCTCTACACGCATAAGATTAATCCCTAACATTAAATCACCAAATTTCAAACAAAACCCCAGACTTCACTTGCGGTTTACTACGATGAATCAAGAAACACGTTGAACATTATTATATTAAGCAAGAAAATCCGTGCCTGGGTATGCGGTTGATGAATTTCCCCTTGAATCCCTTATTCATTCTCCTTTTTGGCCTCTGTTCCATTCTCTCTTGAGGTGGGGATGCTAGGGTTATGTATTTGATTAAGTGTAGGGAGTGTTAGTCTTCTCCTTTAATCTTATATTAGTCCCAAATCCTGAGTTGGACTTATTTTTCCAATTTCGGGCTCCCAAACCGGCCCGAACCCATAATTAGACTGGCCCAAAAGTCTTCCAACTGATATACCTATACCATGGGACCATTTCTAAAGGTTTAAAACACCTAAAATAGATCTTATAACATCCCGGAATGCGTCCCAATTATTTTTATCCACAATTATATTTACAATCAAGTCACGCATTGTTTTTTAATTTTCTACTACACATGCAATTATTTTCCATTGTACTTATTAACATAAAAAAATCAATCACACATGATTATGACATAATAACAAATTACTTTTTTGCAATTAATAAATTTAATTCACCGATTTAATTTAATTTCCACGAATTTTATTTTATTCCAAAAATATAGTTTTATGTATTCTAAAAAAATACGGGGTATTACATTATTCCCCCTAATAACGGGATTCTGTCCTCGGAATCTAGAAGAATATGTACCTAGCTATAAGAGTTCGGGATATTTTGTGCACATGTCGTCCTACCTCTCCCAAGTCGACTCGTCCTCTCGATCGTGTCCCCACTGCACCTGAACAAAAGGAACAACCTTGGATCGAAGTCGAGGATCTTGATGATCTAGAATAGCTACTGGTCTCTCCTCATAGGTAGCGTCTGGATGGATCTCTATCTCATCAATATCTATATGCTGGTACACTATCTCTTATCTAAGGAATTTTTACAATGCATATATGTGAAAGACGTCGTGCATCCGCTGCAAATAATCTAGTAGTCCCAACCGATACGCCACAGGCCCTATCCTCTCAATAATAGGGAATGGCTCCACATATCGGGGAGCCATCTTCCCTTTCTTCCCAAAACTCATCACTCCCTTCATGGAAGACACTTTAATCAACCCCTGATCTCCAACATTAAAGTCTAAGTGTCTCTAGTATGCATCAACATACCTCTTTTTTCTATCCTGGGCAATCTGTATCCTGCCCCGAATCATCTCAACCTTCTCTCAGGTGTCCTGAATGAAATCTGGCCTAAGTAATTTATTATCCTACACCTCCAACCAGCATGAGGGTGAATGGAAAGGTCACCCGTAAAGTGCCTCAAATGGTTCCATCTCAATCATGAACTGGTAGTTGTTGTTGTACGCAAACTTCGCCAAAGGAAAATACTGCTCCCAGCCCACCTTAAAATCTAATATGCACATCCATAACATGTCCTTTAACATCAAGTTCACCCTCTTCATCTTCCCGTCGGTCTGAGGATGATATGAGGTGCTCAATCTCAACTATGCCCCTAAAGCCTATTGATAGCTCCTTTAAAAATGGGACACAAACAACTTGTCCATGTCTGACAAAATGTTGAGCGGTACCTCATGCAACTTTATAATCTCTACGAGGAAAAGTCTAGTGTACTGCTCTGAGTTGTAATCTGTCCGGACCAATAAAAAGTGAACCACCTTAGTCAATCTATCGACGATCACCCAAATGGAATCATGACCCCTCTATGATATAGGTAACCCAATGATAAAGTCCATAGAGATGCTTTCCCATTTCTATACTGGGATCTCCAAAGGCTGTAACACACATGCAAGACGTTGATGGTCCACCTTCACCAGCTGACACATAGAATATTTGGACATAAAATTTGTTAAGTCCCTCTTTATCCCGGCCCACTAATACTAAAGTCGCATGTTATGGTACATCTTATCCCCTCCAGGATGTAGCGTAAAGCGTAACTCGTGAGCCTAAAAAATAATGGCTTGCCTCAACTCCTCATCATCTGGGACAACTAATCTACCCTAGAATCTCAATCCACCATCTGACCCAATAGAATAATGCTCCGCTCCATCGACTATCAATTGTCTAACTCACTCCTGGAAAAGATAATATCCTACATGAGCCTTCACTACTCGAATAATGATCACGAGTGTGATGGTGAGAACTGTCATATATGCACGGGTCAAGTCGTCATCCCCACGAAGTGATTTCCACTTCGCCTTCCACACTACCTCTAACTCCAACATCGGCTTACGGCTCAAAGCATGACATTCTCCTTCCCGAGAGGTGCTGAATGTAGAATTGGTAGTCTTTCACAAACTCTAGCCATATCCTCTGCTCATGTTCAACTCCCGCTGTGTGAATAAATACTGTAGGCTCTTATGGTTTGTGAATAGTTGGAACTTCTCCCCCGGGAGATAATGCCTCCTTACTCGCAGTGCAAATACCACGGCTGCTAGCTCCAAGTCGTGGGTGGGGTAATGTCCCTCGTGAGGCTTTATCTTCTGTGAAGCATAAGCTATTTTCCTCTCCTCCTGCATCAAAACCCCTCCAAGTACCCTCAAAGACGCATTTGTGTAGACTAGGGGTGGTAAACGGACGGATACAGATTGGATACCATGGTTTCCATATCCGTATCCGCTATCTGAATGTACTATCTGTATCCATATCCGTATCCGCCCAAATAGTTAAAACAACTATCCATATCCATATCTGCTCAGATACCTCGAATTAGGATAATATCCGTATCCATTTACATTATTTAGCCATCGCAAAAAATAACAATTAAAATATCCAATCTAATGAAATCTAATCCAATCCAAATAAATATATCATAAAATTATCGCCTCCTAACATCAACAATTATGAATTCCATAATAATAGTATCATTCCATAATGATAATATGGCTTAAATCCATCCATACTTTACAACCATATAAGCTTAAAGCCATCCAAAAAAAATAATAGTCGCATTCTATGATAGTAGAAATAAATATGCACCTTTTAGATTAATCAAATTTATTGAGAATGATAACCTCATGGACCTTTTGTCTTCAAAACATACAGATATTTTTATTTTAATAATTATACATTTCTATTTTGTATATAATATACATCTTGTTAACTTCAGTTCTCATCACAATCAAAACCATCTCTTTATTTTTCTGTTTCTCTCTTACATTCTATTATGCTTCTCTCTTACATTCTTTTCTGTTTCTCTCTTACATTTATTTATAATTAAGAAAACTAACGAACAACCGCATTAGAGTTTCTTTTCTCTTGTTTTGTACGAAAGAGAAATGAAACGAAGTTAGTTTTTTTTTTTTTTAATGGAGTATATGTTCTTTAGTCGGTGTATGTTGTGTGGGACAGGATGTATTGTCAAACTTTAATGTAACTCCATGATAATATACTCAATAAAATAATAACTTTATGATGTTTTTGTTTTGAGTGGAGTATGTGTTTATTTTGTTTTGGGGAATAAAAGATTAAGTTTTTTTTTAATATTATTTCATTAGTAATAACAGTACTAATATTATTAGTAATATTTTAAACATATGTTTGACGGATACGGATATCCGGTAAAACGGATATCTTCGCATCGGATACGGATTATCTGTGTCGGATACTAGTACTATCTGTATCCGTATCCGTTTTCTCGAATATTTTTATAGAGTATCCATATTCGTATCCATTTCTATATTTTCGGATAAATATTCGCAAATTTGGATTCGAATATCGGACGGATGCGGATTTTTGAATATTTGTTTACAGCCCTGGTGTAGACCTTATAATCTATCCATGGTCGAGTTAGTATCGTAGTCAATCTAGTCTTCAACTCATCAAACTCCTATTGGCACGCATCATCCCATACAAACGACACTTCTTTCCTAGTAAAATTTATTAGGGTCCCAAATCTCTTGGAGAGTCCCTGAATGAATCGACAGTAGTACCCAAATAGTTCCAAAAGGCTGCGTACCTCGGTGGGTGTAGTGGGATATCCCCACTCCATCACTGGAGAAACCTTCCTCGGGTTCACTAATATTCCCCTCTCAGACATAATGTGGCCTAAGAATTTCACCTATCGCAACTAAAAACCCATATTTCTCGATCTTAGCATACAATTGGTGGTCTCTTAGTGTCTGTAAGACTACCCGTAAATGCTTCGCATGCTCCTCCACAGCCCTAGAATAAATCAGAATGTCGTCAATAAACACTATGACGAACTTATTCAAATAGTCTTTGAACACCTGATTCATTAAATCCATAAATACAGAAGGTGCGTTGGTTATCCCAAAAGGCATGACCAAAAACTCATATGACCCATATCTCAGGAGAAACGTCGTCTTCGAGATATCCTGCTCCCGAAATCTTAACTGATGATAACCTGATCTCAAGTAAATCTTAGAGAAATACGCAGCACTCCTCAGTTGGTCAAACAAATCATCAATGCGGGGCAACGAATATTTATTCCATGGGATGACCTTGATTAACTCCCTGTAGTCGATACAAATTCGTAATGATTTGTCCGTCTTCTTAACGAATAAAACTGGAGCACCCCACGAAAAAGTACTCCTCTTAATGAACCCATGTCCCAATAACTGCTCATTCTGATCCCGAAGCTCGTGCCCAGAATCAAATCAATCATGAAGTCTATCTCCTAACTAGGTAGCAACCCTGGAATCTCCCCAAACACATCTGAAAACTCGCTAACTACCAAGATTCAATCTAGAGACACCACGACCTTCGAATAAGTCTCATCCTTGATATAATATAAGTGTATGCTCAACCCACCCCCAGGGTACGGCATCGCAACCAGGTACATCTCCTACCCTGAAATAGCAAAGACGATGGACCTCCCATAACAGCTAACACATGCTTTATATGTAGATAACCAATCCATCCCTAAGATAATATCGGACTCGTGAAAATCAAGTACCAATAAGTCGGCTACAAAAATGAGTCATCCAATCTCAATCCCTATACCCCAACATATCAAGTGTATGGGTTCCCCTGGCCTCTATGCACCAGTGAGTCTATGTGTAGCACGATATTAGAAGCAAAGTCTATCATCCAAGTCTCACGGTCAAAAATCGTGCTAACAAATGAGTGAGATGCCCTTGTGTCAAATAAAATACGACCTACTTGTAGAAAGATAGGGAATATACCCTCAACTGTCTAAGCTGGTGTTAGCCCCTCTATGGTTTCAATGTTATAAACCCGCTCGTACTGTAGAGGTGGCGATTGTCCCTAAGGTGGGGCGATGGGAACTGGAGTATCTAGTGAAATAACTCCCAAAGCTAGTAACGGTGGGTATTTCCCCTGCGGTGCCTGATATCCCCGCCTGATTACCCCGAGGACACCGCCTTGACGTATGGCCCCTATCCCCGCAAGTGTAATAATTCCTATGAAACGGATGTCGCTCTGCCTATTGGCCCTGATGGCGTTGAACCTACTGACCTTGGCCCTGATGGACTTTGTGTTGTTGGCCCTATTGACCCTGTCCCGACTGCCCCTGGCCCGGCATGTTCCGATCATCAGAACCCCTGAATCTCTTATGTTAATATGTGGACGAAGTAACCCTGAATTATTGGGTCCAGAATCTGCTACCCCCACTCGTCTTGCCCTGTTGGCTCGATGACTCGGCTCCATGTTGCTTCTCTCCCTTATTCTTCTGGAAGGACCTGTCATCCTGATAGTGGAGAAGTGCGGTATTCACCATCTGATTTTACATGGTGAATGTCGGGTTCCCTAAAAGAGCCTTCCTAATGTGCCAAGCTTACCCCACTATGAATCTGTCCATCATCCTTTGCTCAGTATTCATATCTTCCTTTGCAAAGTATGAAAGGACAGTAATTTCCTCCTCATACTCAGCCATGGTACGTCCCTCCTGCCTGAGCTCAATTAATCGACTCCTCATCTCAGACTGCATAGCTTGGGGAAAATACTTCCCCTCATATCTCTCCTAAAACTCATCAATCTCTAAGTTATCCCTCTCTGCAATCGATGTGACTGACTCCCACCACTGGAGCGCGTCCCCCACTAGTCAAAATGTAGTTAACATCTTCTTCTGCACTTGTGTACACTCCACCATCCATAAATGTCTCTCTATATCTTTCTTCCACCTGCTTGCCACTATAATATCTAGACTTCCCGAGAATTTTGGAGGTTGTCCCTTTACGAGGGCCTCCCTAGCCCTGTCCTAAACTAACTCTGGTGCCTAGGCTGGTACAGATGCCTGTTGTGGCGGTGGTGGCGGTGATGGCTGCTGCTGAGCCTTTTGCGGTGGAAAATGCGGGAGCATGGCCACCATGGAAGTGGAAACCGCCTAGGTCACAATAGTGGCAACCTCTTCTAGAGTAATCAACTGTGGGGCTGGTGGGATGTGTGGCTGTTGTGGTTTCGAATGAGCCTACTCATCTATAGTGGGTGAGACTAACTGTCTGGGTTACCTCTCTGTTCAGTTTCCATCTGAAAGCAAACAAGATTCGAGTTAGTATAAATTGCAAGAATAAAATTAACCCTAAGCATAGGCTCTACATATCAAAGGATGCAACACAAAAATTAATAAATGTAATACAAATCTTAAAGACACTATAACCTAGATGCTCGGATACCAACAGTAATAACCCTCATTTTCCCACCTAAAGGTTGGTCAAAGACGATACACTGAAGATGGGGCTTATTTATCTATTGATACCATTCTCAGCATCAATATCATATAAAGCATATAGTAATATACCATTATTGAGTTTAAATTAATACTAATAATAAAATTCAATCAAGTACCAAGCATATGATAGATCCAACATAACAGTAAATATCTCAAACTGACATGAAGTAAATAAATCTCGAGCTTATACCCACAAAATAAAATAAATAAACTAAAGCGGGAAAGCACCTAAACTAGAATCTATAAGTGTTTAATGAACAAAAGGAGACTGCAAGGCTAGTCTATCAAAAGTCGTGTTATCCCTGTCTAAGAGCACCTGGAGGGGGGGGGGGGACATTTAAATTTGGGTCAGCGCTCTAGAGTTACAAGAATTAACTTATTAAATTTAAAGTGAAATAAATACAGTCGATTCAAAGTAAATATCCCCCATTGTCACTCACATGCGATTAACATCTCACCCCTCAGCTAAGTGTGATATTACCAGCATCCAAATAAGTTCGGAAATAATATATGACAACCATGCCAATTAATACCAAATGCATTAACTATAGTCAACAAGCTGAAAAGTAAGCATCTACATTCATATTATCAAAGCCCCAAAGTATCCCAGTCTCATATATCTTGCGAAGGTGACATAAACATCTATTATGCATAGTATAGTATGGGTCTGTAATTTACTATATATGTTCTTAGACAAATTAATCAATCTCATTTAATTCAAGTAATTTATATATATATATATATATATATATATATATATATATATATATATCATTTCATATATACGACACTCAAAGGCATCTACCAGTGGTGTCTCGCTCGTGCTCTATCGAAAAGTCTGAAGGAAATCTCTATCCAATTAGACTTCACAAAACACACATAAATTGAGCGATCCCTATGCAGTACACCAGTTCACGACCCATACCCAGCGGTGACATAGGATCCCAGCATCTACACCTACCTCCCGTAGAAGGCACTGCTACATAGTACCTACAAAAATGACCTACACAACGTTTAGCAGACATGTGCCGACGTGTGCTATGGTCTCGAATGCACAAAATTCCAAACCGATAGGACCGTTCACGAACATTAGTATGTCTACACAAATAAATATAAATACATCTTATTCTCATATAATATGTGTAGGTAATCACTCTATAATTACTTAATGTATCCCACATGATATCCATAAATACTTACCCATTAATAATTTAACATCCAGTTAATTATTAATTTCTTTTTCCTTAAAAGATTATGTAACCATTGTTGTCAATTTTATCAAATACCGCAAGTGCACGAGCTATTATAGAATAGTGGGTATAAGTACGGGTCGAACTCACGAGGATTTGTCAATTTTAATTTTTAAAAGAATTGCAACTGTCCAACTAGATAAAATGGGATAAGGAATATGTACTAAACTAAATAAAAGCAACTATGATAAATGAGAGTAACGCAAGGGATTTGTAAACAATTAGGAAATAATTAGGATTCGGGGTCCATTTATCACGTAATTAATATTGCACACTAATTTAATGTTGTCATTTCCTTTTCATAACTCAAATTAAACCGACTTTCGCCGCATTTAATTCGGAAAATATGACGATTTTGTTCAAAATATTTTTAACGTCTCTACTAGACGGCTAAAATCCATATTCCCTTAGAAAATACAAGTTTTAAATTTTGCAAATATATTTAAGCATGGACTATCAAAACAATCAAAGTACAAGCATAATCCATCAAAATTTACTATTTTTAAATCTCAAAACTTGATTTGACAAAATAATTTTGAAGGTTCTAAAGCACACTCTCGTGTCACTTTAAAATGAATACCGAATCTTTAATAACAATTAAAACAAGTAGGGAATAGACAATAATCAAATTAACATGACAATATTAGCTAACAATTATATACTTCACCCTAATCCTAATACAATAATCAAGCTATCACAATGAAAGAGAAATTGCAAGAAGTAGAAGAGATTTTCATTAATAGATCAAACTTATAATAATTCTCTCACAATAATCTTCAATACTCTAAAAACTTGGCCCTCAAATTGACTACAATTTCTCAAAATTACTGTACAAATCTCTCATTGTTCTACACGGGAAATAATGAGCCAAAGGGTCCTATTTATAGGCTTAGGGTGACGTTTTAGGGTTTTGGTGGAACTCTTCAATTTCCCCATCTTTAATTTCCACCCACTCGAAAAGTCTTCTTTTTTCTTGCTGAACACGGATGTCAAATTTTGTCCAATTCGGAGAATAAAAATTCGTGAGTTTTTTTACGATTTCACAAGTGTAAAAACAGCATTTTTTTCGAACGATCGTAAAATTCAGCTTTTTCGCGCCTTTTTCAAATTGATCATCAATTTGCACCAAATTCCATCATTACCTGCAAAAATTTCACTGGGCAACTTTTTTCACAAATTAGCACAAGAATATTATAAAATTCTTGATGCACCCCTTTTTACTTGGAATTGCCATTTTAACTATGAATTCAATCATTCTTGCATTTTTTCCCTTTTTAATAAAATAATCCTAAGAACTTATTAAATAAAATAAAATGGGACTAACAAGGTATAAATTTGGGTATTAAATATACAAAATGATGCACTCATCAAATACCCCCAAGCCTAAACTTTGCTAGTCCTTGAGCAAAACTAAAATTTAAAAATCTAACTCACTTTCGTAGGAATCACGATTGCACTTAGCATGTGCAACAAGCCGTTAAACCCCTAGGTTACCCTAGTGGACGAGTTTTGTCTCTGGAGGGTTTGCAGTGAATATACTCACAAAATTCAAAAACTTGACACAGTACAAAAGATACAAAAGTAATATAACCAAGTGTGAATGCAAACTTCATTAATATAGTAATATTTCACTTTTCAATCTCAACTTATCGTGAGTGTGTGCATAGCCAATTTAACCGTCCATTTCAAAAGATTTGATCGTTACATTTCTTATCCGAAAGTTCTTTTTGATTTCAAAATCTCACAGAATACACTCACAATTGAACACTCGAAAATGGATTATTTTCTCTCGGTATATGTGAATAAAATAGTAAATTTAGATGAACAAATTTCACATATACATGATCAAAAACGGACTTTTATAATGGATGAATATGATCTCATGAACGGAAAATCGATTACTTGTTGAAAACATTGAATCACACCATAGATCATATTCATCTTCTCTCCACACTATAACTAACTTCACTTAATATCGATTAGTACTTTCTTTGGTTGTATTATAGGCTTAGATTTTGATAGAAAGAATGGTTGTTTGGAGTTCAAAACTTCTGAGAATATACAGGTTTTTCGGTATTTTGACTTTAAGGCACTTTTTCTTCCAACCTCCATTTTTCTTTTCTTTTTTTTTTCAAACTCATTTTTTTTCTCTCTTTCTTTTTTCTAACTTTTTTTTTCTTTTCACACATTATTTTTTCAACCTCCTTCTATTTTGTTTTTTTAGCCTTTTTCCTACCGTAATTTTACCCTAATATTCTCAAAAAATGGGTATGGCTTAATTTTATGGGTTATAAACTCCTAGTTGGAGTTAGGTAGGTGTAACACCCCGGTTAAAATAATAACGGGTGGCCAGCCCTATACTATATTAAATCAGGAATTTCAGATGGTCCAGTCTCAACATCAACTGTCGGTACTATATAACATAGGACTAACTACCCGATATCATATAAGCGAGATGTTAAATAAAGTAAAACATGCAACATAACACAACCCAACACTACAAAACGACTAATAAATAAGAGAAGGATGGAAGAAAGAACTATGATAAACGAAATGCTATAATAAAACAAAATAAATAACTACAACTGAATGTACGAAAGTAGACCCGAATAAGCTGTCGGGTCACAGCTAATATAATAACTGGAATGGAATAAGTATAAACATCTATAAATATCCCTTGGGTACAAACCCGATATACAACATGAATCCTACCTAGAATTTTAAAAGTAGGAAGCGACTACCAGATACATCCCGCAACAGTCCGTACCTGTCACGGCTCCCAAGACTCTGGATAGAAGGTCATCCGGCATCCATGCGGTAGGATACCTGTAATAATATATATATATATATATATATATATATATATATATATATATATATATATATATATATATATATATATATATATATATATATATATACGGGCAGGAGAGAAAAGAAAACGGGTCAGAGCCATGATTGTGAAAAATATTTAGCAAGTGTGTTAACCGTGCATAATAAATACCGGTGCACTTATTTTATAATAAAAATGGGATCGCACTCTCGTGGAGCCCCAACTCACCTCTCATCTAAAGGCGCGCACCTAATCGCGTCCTCAAGTTTTAGTTAAATTACCCCCATTCTATTAGGACAACCTAACTTATCATAGGCCTAGCCTATACCCACGAGAAATGCCTTCCTAACTTACCCCAAGAATCCACCCCCTTTTCTAAACACAATTAAACATTTATTTTCAATCATATGTGCCTTATTAGGCTTAGTGGATTCCGGTTTATACTTTAAACAATTAAAATTTAGTAGATTGCCCAATATGCAACTGGGTTGAAACATCTAATTTAAATTTCTAATTAATGAACATGAACAATCATTATTGACACAACTTCCCTCCAATTTCAACGCTGCGCTGCGTTTCGTGCGTGGGGAGTCTCGCAAAGCGAAATCCAAACAAGGAACCGCCTCGTTACACTACTCCATGTCAACGTCGATCCTGAAGATCCATTATGCCACACATAAATATCGACAGAACTTCTCTCTACTCTCAACAATGTACTACATTTCGTGCGTGGGGAGTCTCGCAAAGCGAAATCCAAACAAGGAACCGCACCGTTACACTACTCTTTGACAATGTCGATCATAGAGATCCATAATGCCGTACATACCACAACTGGCCGAACTTTTCTCCAATTTCAACACTGCACTGCGTTTCATGCGTGGGGTGTCTCGCAAAGTGAAATCCAAACAAGGAACCACCCCGTTACACTACTCCTTGACAATGTCGATCCTAGAGATCCATAATACCATATATACAATATAATACTACTACTACAACTAACCTCTCCAATCATAACCTTGGGATGATGTAATCGAAATATTCCTTAAATGCAATACATCAACCCCCATCAATTTAGTACACCATAATCATTCAAGATGTACTTTCCCAAAATTCTATATCCTTTCAGATATAGGATATATAAATATATATATAGGTATTTTATGCTCACCATATATATACATATACCAATCATCCATACCCATGACTAAGTGTACGTATCATATCTGATGTACAATGGACATGCACATAATCCACCCGGCTATATATCGTCGATAATACTGCATCAATGCTATCATCTTTCCAGTGCCCGGCTCACGTAGCAATACTGGGGCCACCATGGTGGGACTAAACGACACCCATATCGTGGTAAACTCACGCACACGACGTCCCGAGAAGCGGTCATAGCTCCAAACCGGCAATGAGACGAAACATACCCACCACGTCTCAGCCCAAAAATATAAAAATGTAAATCACATAATAACACACGAGACGACTATGACCTGGGGAATATCCACACCCTGCTTTTCGAGCCAGGATGCTCACCCTCTACGCGCGCAACTTCCCAATGATAGCATGAGCGGGGTATGCTTAACCAAATAGTATATATACCATTCACATGCATAATATATATACATCCATATGATCCAATCATATGATCAAATAATAAACCATCATATCCGGTTTAAATATCCATACCATGTATGTTCACAACATAAATATATCCATACATTTATATGCATACAGATATATATATATATATATATATATATATATATATATATATATATATATATATTTACACATATTCTCATATCCATATCTATATATAAACTAGTTCTCATTCATATATATAAGATATACAAACCCGGCTATAAGTATACATAAATCCTCAATATACAAGCCGTCACCACAAACTCATATCATTTACCTTAATATGTGTATACAATCCCTCACTTGAACATATTCAATCATCTTTCCTATGATGAATAGTCTCCTAAAGCCATATGTATATATCTATACATATATATTCAATATTAGGGTTATCACCCAAAAAATTTTGTAGGAAACCATCACTACACATTCCATCTATAACCCGAGATTTACATTATAAATCTAGTAATGATTTCGACTATCGGTATACATATAACTAATAGTCTATAAGCCTCAAGCTCATTCTTAACTTCATCAAATAATCCCATTGCTCTCGATTTCGACTACAGTTCAATCACTTTTGTGAATCCCCTAGTCTAAGATCTCTCGGATTTATTTCTTAAATTGTATCATTACTAAGGGTATGCAACTACACTCTTCCATTTTGCCCAAAATCGTATCTTAATAATATCCTATCCTTATAAGGATTTGACATAAAGGTTGGCCTAGAATTTCACACCATACCCTCACAATTCTCTCTAAGAGTTCTTAGCCTCACATCACATCTATACTTACTTTAATCTACAATTAGGATCCTCAATCCCAAAAGGTTTCCCCAAAATCTCTATACACAACTCCAAATACATACATGGATACATTTCTCCCAAATTACCCTAAGGAGTCCCCAAAATTCTAATATGCTAGAAACTCCTTATATGTCTCCAAGAACATATCTCTTACATCATAAGAGAAGGCCCCAAATCAATAAACCCAACCAAAAAGGGTTTGGAATCACTATGGAGAAAACACCTCAAAATACCCTGTTTCCGAATCGATTCGGCCTCCAAGGGGAATCGATTCGGGTCCAAAGAACTGGGCTTCTGCCACAGGCCGAATCGATTCGGCTTGGGTCCGAATCGATTCAGTCAATGCAGACCTGCCAATTTCCCTATACTGAATCGATTCGCTTAAGGGGGCGAATCGATTCGGGCTTGTAAATTTTTGAAGGGGTCTTCTTCTTCATCAAAACCCACGAATTTTAAACCCTACATTTTTCATTCTAACCCCCAAACCTTCATCAAATCATGATTTTAAGCCCATTAATCAACCCAAAGTTGATCCCAACCATTTCTATGCCATTAAATTCATATATAAACATTGATTTCGAGATTAAACCTAAAAATATAGGTTTTGATATTAATACCCACAAATTCTGAAATGAAATACACAAATAGCTATTTAGCAAGATTAAACACTTGCCTCAGATTTGTAGAAGTTGGATCGTCCTCGATGTCGCGATTTGGCTGGAAATCTCCAAGCTTTTCTCCCTCTCTCCTTTTCTTTCTTTTTCTCTCTTTTCTCAAAAGAGAAGGCTTCATCCGTAAGCCTTAGATCCTTTAAAAAAAACCACTTTTTAAATGTTAATACACACTTTAAATGACTCGTTTACTCCAATTCGAGTCAAAATAACTTAAAAACATTCCGGAGCCAAAATAAGACCCAATGACAGTCATTTTGACTATCTCAACCCTTCCGGGATCAATGGTACCTTCAAAATCATCATCCGGAATACTTTAAAATGCCCTCTATTTTTGAATTTAAATTCCCAAATTTTAGAATTCTCCAATTTAATTAAATTTTATTTTCCCAAAATTTAATTTCTCTGTCTCAAAAGTCTTGGGGTGTTACAATCTTCCCCCTTACAAAAATTTCGTCCACGAAATTTAAGATGTGCCTAGGACCTCAATATCATCTAGTCCTTACATCAACCCTCAGGATCACTATGCTGATCCTTTCTAGTCCTCACGTCGAACTATATAGATCCTCACCAGTCTTTAAAATCAACTAGCTACCCAGGGCGCCCATACACCCCGTACCCGAGTTTCCACTCGTAGAATTATAATTAGGCTTCATTAGCCTCAAATATTAACATAAATATCACCAATATAATCTATAATAACATTTTAAATATATAAAAGTTTGAAAATTCCCAACAGTTGAACTCTCCTCAATTCCTGACACTAGCTATCTTCGTGCGGGGGAGGTCTCGCAAGCGAAATCCAAACAAGGAACCCTCCCAATACACTACTGTGTAGCTAGGTCGGGGATTGAGATTAGTTGAACCAGGGTTAAGTTTTTATAAAAGATTTTCACATATTACATATTGCCCGAAGGCCTATATAAGAATATAATATAATTAAATTCCGCGTCTCCCGACACGCCAAACAAACACCTTATGTTTAGGACACAAGGTCACAACAAATACAACACTATAACCAATACCTAGTTCTCAAAACTAGCACATCTATGAGCTAAATTACCCACTCAAAATAGAGCTACCAAACTTGAACTTCCCAAGTATAAAAAAAAAACTCTTCCCTCATACGAACACCGCAATTACACGCCCTAACCCATCCATAAGACGAATAATCACGACTTAACAAACCTTATCATTCCGCACCACCGAAATTCAATATTATAACTCTCGACGTTCCCGATATCACACAAAGCATGACTTAAACCCAAAGAAAAGTATTCTACCTTGTACTTCCATAATCTAATGGTTTCAACTCATCCAAGGATCTCAGTTCAAGACCCTCTACTTCTTCCAGGACGATCATTACTCCTAAACCTATTTCTCCATAAGAAAACATCTTCCCCAAAATCCTTCCTAACCATTTTGAAGGACAGTACCATTGTGGCTACCGAAAACCCCCTCAGTCCCACTCAACGAAACTGAGTCTCCAAATTTCTTACTCCCTCTTCCCAGAAGGCAACACTCCTGATATTGGGACAACTACACCTTCCTCACATCGGTAAAAGTCACCAACACCAGGTTTCCTAACGAAGGTTAACGGGTTTCTCAACCTAAACCTCCCAAGGACTACACAAATCCTCTCCTAAGACTTTCCTCACTAAGTCCAAGGTTCACTATTCGAGAAATTTTCCTTTCTTACTCAATTGTTGATAAATCACCTCACACCACTACGAGAAATCTCCTCTTGAATCGGGGAAAACAAATACCGTCGATTAAAGCGTACCCAACATATGCTATGGGTATTATACTTCTAATCCTATCCTTTCCTAGACGACAAAATCTAAGCGACGTCTGAAATGAAAATAAGAGCAACTGTTATCAGAACGTCAATCAAGTGAATGTACTTCACAGAAGAAAACAACGCAGTGAACACAACAGTCCTATTTATAGGGCTTTATGTCAAGAACGTTAGTGGAAGAATCCACAACTCGCACAGATCCTAAGGACTCTAGAACCTGATGCTCTGATACCATCTGTAACACCCCGCTTAAAATAATAACGGGTGGCCAGCCCCATACTATATTAAATCAGGAATTTCAGATGGTCCAGTCTCAACATCAACTGCCGGTACTATATAACATAGGACTAACTACCCGATATCATATAAGCGAGATGTTAAATAAAGTAAAACATGCAACATAACACAACCCAACACTACAAAACGACTAATAAATAAGAGAAGGATGGAAGAAAGAACTATGATAAACGAAATGCTATAATAAAACAAAATAAATAACTACAACTGAATGTACGAAAGTAGACCCGAATAAGCTGTCGGGTCACAGCTAATACAATAACTGGAATGGAATAAGTATAAACATCTATAAATATCCCTTGGGTACAAACCCGATATACAACATGAATCCTACCTAGAATTTTAAAAGTAGGAAGCGGCTACCAGATACATCCCGCAACAGTCCGCACCTATCACGGCTCCTAAGACTCTGGATAGAAGGTCATCCGGCATCCATGCGGTAGGATACCTGTAATAATATATATATATATATATATACGGGCAGGAGAGAAAAGAAAACGCGTCAGAGCCACGATTGTGAAAAATATTTAGCAAGTGTGTTAACCGTGCATAATAAATACCGGTGCACTTATTTTATAATAAAAATGGGATCGCACTCTCATGGAGCCCCAACTCACCTCTCATCTAAAGGCGCACACCTAATCGCGTCCTCAAGTTTTAGTTAAATTACCCCCATTCTATTAGGACAACCTAACTTATCATACGCCTAGCCTATACCCACGAGAAATGCCTTCCTAACTTACCCCAAGAATCCACCCCCTTTTCTAAACACAATTAAACATTTATTTTCAATCATATGTGCCTTATTAGGCTTAGTAGATTCCGGTTTATACTTTAAACAATTAAAATTTAGTAGATTACCCAATATGCAACTGGGTTGAAACATCTAATTTAAATTTCTAATTAATGAACATGAACAATCATTATTGACACAACTTCCCTTCAATTTCAACGCTGCGCTGCGTTTCGTGCGTGGGGAGTCTCGCAAAGCGAAATCCAAACAAGGAACCACCCCGTTACACTACTCCATGTCAACGTCGATCCTGGAGATCCATTACGCCACACATAAATATCGACATAACTTCTCTCTACTCTCAACAATGTACTACATTTCGTGCGTGGGGAGTCTCGCAAAGCGAAATCCAAACAAGGAACCGCCCCGTTACACTACTTTTTGACAATGTCGATCATAAAGATCCATAATGCCGTACATACCATAACTGGCCGAACTTTTCTCCAATTTCAACACTGCACTGCGTTTCATGCGTGGGGTGTCTCGCAAAGTGAAATCCAAACAAGGAACCACCCCGTTACACTACTCCTTGACAATGTCGATCCTAGAGATCCATAATGCCATATATACAATATAATACTACTACTACAACTAACCTCTCCAATCATAACCTTGGGATGATGTAATTGAAACATTCCTTAAATGCGATACATCAACCCCCATCAATCTAGTACACCATAATCATTCAAGATGTACTTTCCCAAAATTCTATATCCTTTCATCTATAGGATATACAAATATATATATAGGTATTTTATTCTCACCATATATATACATATACCAATCATCCATACCCATGACCAAGTGTACGTATCATATCTGATGTATAATGGACATGCACATAATCCACCCGGCTATATATCGCCGATAAAACTGCATCAATGCTATCATCTTCCCAGTGCCCGGCTCACGTAGCAATACTGGGGCCACCATGGTGGGACTAAAAGACACCCATCTCGTGGTAAACTCACGCACACGACGTCCCGGAAAGCGATCATAGCTCCAAACCGGCAATGAGACGAAACATACCCACCACGTCTCATCCCAAAAATATAAAAATGTAAATCACATAATAACACACGGGACGACTATGACCTGGGGAATATCCACACCCTGCTTTTCTAGCCAGGATGCTCACCCTCTACGCGCGCAACTTCCCAATGATAGCATGAGCGGGGTATGCTTAACCAAATAGTATATATACCATTCACATACATAATATATATACATCCATATGATCCAATCATATGATCAAATAATAAACCATCATATCCGGTTTAAATATCCATACCATGTATGTTCACAACATAAATATATCCATACATTTATATGCATACAGATATATATATTTACACATATTCTCATATCCATATCTATATATAAACTAGTTCTCATTCATATATATAAGATATACAAACCCGGCTATAAGTATACATAAATCCTCAATATACAAGCCGTCACCACAAACTCATATCATTTACCTTGATATGTGTATACAATCCCTCACTTGAACATATTCAATCATCTTTCCTATGATGAATAGTCTCCCTATGCCATATGTATATATCTATACATATATATTCAACATTAGGGTTATCACCCAAAATTTTGTGTAGGAAACCACCACTACACATTCCATCTGTAACCCGAGATTTACATTATAAATCTAGTAATGATTTCGACTATCGGTATACATATAACTAATAGTCTATAAGCCTCAAGCTCATTCTTAACTTCATCAAATAATCCCATTGCTCTCGATTTCGACTACGGTTCAATCACTTTTGTGAATCCCCTAGTCTAAGATCTCTCGGATTTATTTCTTAAATTGTATCATTACTAAGGGTATGCAACTAAACTCTTCCATTTTGCCCCAAATCGTATCTTAATAATATCCTATCCTTATAAGGATTTGACATAAAGGTTGGCCTAGAATTTCACACCATACCCTCACAATTCTTTCTAAGAGTTCTTAGCCTCACATCACATCTATACTTACTTTAATCTACAATTAGGATCCTCAATCCCAAAAGGTTTCCCCAAAATCTCTATACACAACTCCAAATATATACATGGATACATTTCTCCCAAATACCCTAAGGATTCCCCAAAATTCTAATATGTGAGAAACTCCTTATATGTCTCCAAGAACATATCTCTTACATCATAAGAGAACATGGATACATTTCTCCCAAATTACCCTAAGGAGTCCCCAAAATTATAATATGTGAGAAACTCCTTATATATCTCCAAGAACATATCTCTTACATCATAAGAGAAGGCCCCAAATCAATAAACCCAACCAAAAAGGGTTTGGAATCACTATGGAGAAAACACCTCAAAATACCCTGCTTCCGAATCGATTCGGCCCTATTCTGAATCGATTCGAATCGATTCGGCCTAGCGAATCGATTCAGCCTCCAAGGCGAATCGATTAGGGTCCAAAGACCTGGGCTTCTGCCACAGGACGAATCGATTCGGCTTGGGTCCGAATCGATTCGGTCAATGCAGACCTGCCAATTTCCCTATACCGAATTGATTCGCTTAAGGGGGCGAATCGATTCGGGCTGCAAATTTTTGAAGGAGTCTTCTTCTTCATCAAAACTCACAAATTTTAAACCCTACATTTTTCATTCTAACCCCCAAACCTTCATCAAATCATGATTTTAAGCCCATTAATCAACCCTAAAGTTGATCCCAACCATTTCTATGCCATTAAATCCATATATAAACATTGATTTCAAGATTAAACCTAAAAATCTAGGTTTTGATATTAATACCCAAAAATCCATTTCTTTAACCCACAAATTATGAAATGAAATACACAAATAGCTATTTAGCAAGATTAAACACTTGCCTCAAATTTGTAGAGGTTGGATCGTCCTCGATGTCGCGATTTGGCCAGAAATCTCCAAGCTTTTCTTCCACTCTCCTTTTCTTTCTTCTTCTTTCTCTCTTCTTTCTTTTTCTCTCTTTTCTCAAAAGAGAAGGCTTCATCCGTAAGCCTTAAATCCTTTAAAACAAAAAACCCAATTTTTAAATGTTAATACATACTTTAAATGACTCGTTTACTCCAATTCGAGTCAAAATAACTTAAAAACATTCCGGAGCCAAAATAAGACCCAATGACAGTCATTTTGACTATCTCGACCCTTCCGGGATCAATGGTACCCTCAAAATCATCATCCGGAATACTTTAAAATGCCCTCTATTTTTGGACTTAAATTCCCAAATTTTAGAATTCTCCAATTTAATTAAATTTTATTTTCCCAAAATTTAATTTCTCTGTCTCAAAAGCCTTGGGGTGTTACAGTAGGACAATGGATTTTCAACAAAAAGGCTTATCTTCTTTTTGGCTCAAATGGGCTTGAAATGTAATAATGTAAAAAGGTTGGAGTTTGGGCCTAATTTTTGGTCTTTCAAACGATGGCCTAATCTCATTTCTCAAGCTTCGTTGAGTTAATTTGTGTCTCAAGACGACTTACTAAGACTTCTAGTGCTTAAGATTCACATTTTAACTTTTTTGTTTTCAGTAATCGAACAAAACAATGAATTTGAGATCATCAATGAATATATCACTGAATGAAATTTTGAGTTATTTTAACTCGGATTGATTTAAATCTCTCGAAAACGATGAATGGCACAATATCTCACCCGGTTAAAAATCTCCACATTTATTCGTTAAGATAATTTACTTTCGCCTTAATATCCATTTTCGATCATATTATATGGCTAATGTGTAAAAAAATTCATAAGTTGAGAGATCCATGAATAAATTATATATTAAGAAATCGTTTCAAAACTCAATTATATTGAAAAAAAATTTGAATTTTTGATAATTTTTTTGATTTTTTTTTTCAAAAATGGACCCCGAATCCTATTTAGTTACGTGATAAATGAACCCCGAATCCTAATTTTTCCTAATTGTTTACAAATCTCTTGCGTTACTCTCATTTATTATAGTTGCTTTTATTTAGTTTAGTACATATTCCTTATCCCATTTTATCTAGTTGGATAGTTGCAATTCTTTTAAAAATCAAAGTTGATAAATCCTCATGGGTTCGACCCGTACTTACACTCGTTATTCTATAATAGCCCGTGCACTTGCGGTATTTAATAAAATTGACAACAAGTTTTTGCTGCCGTTGCCGGAGATTTGTTCGGTTTTTTTAAAAGAAGTTGTGACTTTCGGACTAGTTTTTTTTTTTTACTTTTAGCATTTTTGTTAGTAAAAGTTTCAAAAACAAAAAATCTTCTGTTGTAAATTTCAATGGGTGATCCTCATATTGTTATCCCGTCATCTTTCTCATATTCCACAATTGATCATGTGGACATGTTTTTACAAAATACTAAAAATTTAGATGACTATGTATTTCAATTTAACTCAGATGGGTCAGTAGTCATCTTAAAAATTAAAAAAGGTATGGATGAGAATCCAACCCCTGTAATTACTATTTGTCCACCAAAGTGTATCGATTGGAAAGAGGTAAACAAACGATATAATGATGTTATTTCTAAAAATAATCATGAATTAAATGGGGACAATCAATTTGATGAGGAGGAAAAAATTGACAATCTTGGCACAGGTAATACTTGTGACGATTTGAATGTTGATTTCTGTCGAGATTTTTCTCCTAATTTAATTGAGAAAAATACTACTTCTTTGTATATGTAGGCAAATTTATTTGAGGATTCGTCATCCGATTTTAGTGACACTTCAAGTATTTATGACGGTCCTTCAATTTTTGACAAAGAAAGTGTATCGCCCTGTGATACCTTTTCTTCTCGCGCTTTTCATAAAATCTCACATTTAGGAGTGGAGTATTCATCCCCAATTTTACGTGACTATTTTCAAGAAAGGGATAGTAAATATTTAGATCCTTATTGCAATTTATTACCTCCATGTGATGCATCGACATATGATTTGTACGAGTCAAATTTATTTATTATTGATAATGTAGGTGCACACCATTATGACCACGGATTTAGGATTGAAATTTGTGTTGTGCGGTCATGCTCTCAAATTTATGATATTTTGGCAATTAGTGCTATAAAGTTTATTAATTGGAATGACCCACAACTATTTCGATTATTAATTTATGGTGAGGATGGTAATTGTCATGTGTTTGTATATTATTTGTGTATTTATTTTTCTTTTTGTTATTTTTTAGTTAACATGTATCATCATTTTACTTCTTTACTTTATTTTCTTTGTCCATATTTTTATGTGAGCATACATTGAGGACAATGTAAAATTTAGGTTTGGGGGTATTTGATAAAATTGAAAACAAATTTTTGTGAGCACATGAATTTAATGTTGTCATTCCCTTTTTTATAATTCAAATTAAACCGAGTCTCGCAGCGTTTAATTCGGAAAATATGACAATTTTGTTCAAAATATTTTTAACGTCTCTACTAGACGGCTAAAATTCCTATTCCCTTAGAAAATACAAGTTTTAAAATTTGCAAATATATTTAAGCATGGACTATCAAAACAATCAAAGTGCAAGCATAATCCATCAAAAATTACTATTTTTAAATCTCAAAACTTGATTTGACAAAATAATTTTGAAGGTTCTAAGACACACTCTCGTGTCATTTTAAAATGAATACCGAATCTTTAATAATAATTAAAACAAGTAGGGAATAGACAACAATCAAATTAACATGACAATATTAGCTAACTATGATAAATTTCACCATAATCCTAATACAATAATCAAGCTATCACAATGAAAGAGAAATTGCAAGAAGTAGAAGAGATTTTCATTAATAGATCAAACTTATAATAATTCTCTCACAATAATCTTCAATACTCTAAAAACTTGGTCCTCAAATTGACTACAATCTCTCAAAATTACTGTACAAATCTCTCATTGTTCTACACGGGAAATAATGAGCCAAAGGGTCCTATTTATAGGCTTAGGGTGACGTTTTAGGGTTTTGGTGGAACTCTTCAATTTCCCCATCTTCAATTTCCACCCACTCGAAAAGTCTTCTTTTTTCTTGCTGAACACGCATGTCAAATTTTGTCCAATTCGGAGAATAAAAATTCCTGAGTTTTTTTACGATTTCACAAGTGTAAAAATAGTATTTTTTCGAACGACCGTAAAATTCAGGTTTTTCGCGCCTTTTTCAAGTTGATCATCAATTTGAACCAAATTCCATCATTATCTGCAAAAATTTCACTAAGCAACTTTTTTCACAAATTAGCACAAGAATATTATAAAATTCTTGACACACCCATTTTTTACTTGGAATTGCCATTTTAAATATGAATTCAGTCATTCTTGCATTTTTTCTCTATTTAATAAAATGATTCTAAGAACTTATTAAATAAAACAAAATGGGACTAACAAGGTATAAATTTGGGTATAAAATATGCAAAATGATGCACTCATCAACCATCTAGTTAAATATAACTTCTCAATTAATATACGTGCCACATTAGGATTTTTTTAATATAATCATCGTTGACCCAAACACCGTCCTACCAACTTGTATGATTTTCTAAAAATACCGAATCGATTCAGGCATGAGAAGAAGCCCAATTACAAAATTTCTTAACTCCTTCCCAAGATCCATTCCAATTGTTAATATCATTTTACAATCATATCAACAGGTCTCTACTACTTAGTCACTCATCTTAGAATAATTAATCTCATATATTAATATTAAATTATTTCCCCAAATTCCAAAATTTATATGAATAAATCAAGACCCTTGGCCCAGACTTTCTACTATGATATCAACTACATACAAATCAGATTTTGGGGGACATAAAAGGAGCTCAAAGTCACAATTTCCAGATCTTAGACATGCATCAGAACCCCTAAATGTGAATCCAATCTTCAAAATTTATCCCAAGAAATCCTAAGGCATCTATCATCAAATTCAAGATTTCGATTATCCTAGATTTCTAGGTTAACAACCTATATTTCAATTCGTCCTCTACGTGCATAAGATTAATCCCTAATATTAAATAACCAAATTGCAAACTAAAGGGGTTTATTACGATGGATCAAGAAGAACATTGAACGTTAAAAATTAAGCAAGGAAATTCTTACCTGGATATGCGGTTGATGAATTTCTCCTTTATTACCTTGTTCCTTCTCCTTTTTGGCCTCTCATCGCTTCTCTCTTGAGGTAGGGCTGCTAGGGTTATGTATTTGATTAAGTGTGAGCAGTGTTAATCTTTCCTTTAATCTTATATTAGTCCCAAATTTCGAACTGGACTTATTTTCCTAATTTTAGACCCCCAAATGGGCTCGAACCCCTAATTAGACTAGCCCCAGAGTCTCCCAACTTATATATCTATACCTTGGGACCATTTCTAAATGCTTAAAACACCAAAACAAACCCATATAACTTCTCGAAATGCGTCCTAATTATTTTTATCCTTAATTATATTTATAATCAAGTCACGCATTATTTATAAATTTTCTACTACACATGCAATTATTTTCCATTGTACTTATTGACATAAAAAAATTAGTCATACGTGATTATGACATAATAACATATTACTTCTTCGCAATTAATAAATTTAATTCACTATTTAATTTAATTTCCACGAATTTTATTTTATTCCAAAAATATAGTTTTATTTATTCTAGAAAACTACGGGGTATTACATTTTGTCTTTTAGGCAATATTTCTAAAATTTTTGGTGAGTGAACCGCGAGTACACTAAGGAGGTTATCTAAGAAACATGACCTTCGGGACACAATGTAGCGGTGTCACTTGTTTGATGCAAATTATGTACGATTTGATCAAATCAAGAATGCTCTGAAATGTGAGTCTCACAACACCAAAATGGGAGATTTGTGAGTGTTGTTAGCACTCACAAATGACCTTTATAACTGCTATTTACCGTCATAATTTAGGGGGTGACAAAAGAAAGTTTATAACTCCTAACAGCAGTCACAAATTTTTATAAGCTCTATGGGGGTTATGACTGGTGACCTAATTTGTAACTGTTATTTGTAACTGCTATCAGCTGTTAGGAATATTAGATTCGTAACTACTGACAGTAGTCACGAATATTAGATTTGTAACTGTTGAGAGAATCTTATATTTGTGACTGCTGACAGCAGTTATGAATCTAATATTCCTAACTGCTGTTAGCAGTTACAAAATTGATAGTAGTGACAAATTTGTGACTGATATTAGCAGTTACAAAATTGAATTAAATGTGGTAAGAGCTATTACAAATATTTTTATATTTTCACAAAATAATGAAATAATGAAAGTAAAATAAATATCATGATAACAAGTCTAAAAATTTTGACAACATTTCATTTATATTTCTCATATTCCAAATATCCAGTAAACATAAAACTTGTTTAAACTTAATTTAACATCAATCAACCCCTTCGTGGGCGCCAAGTACAAAATGAACATAGAATAAAAATAACTAAAAAAAAAATAACGAGACAACACTTCGACAACATGAAATGTCATGAACATGTAACAAATCATTCTAAACCTAGACAAGTGGTCACCACGCGGTGGATACGCTTCGTGAAGTCTAGGTATATCAACCATAGAGGGTATTGATGCGGTGACATCCTCCCTTATGTACTCGGAGTATGCCTGTTGAGCAAGTTCAATGGACTCGATTTTTTTTAATACGGCGCCTCGGTATCCATTGACTTGTGCTTGTGTTGCTTGCCACGAAGTGTAAACACTTGGATTTAGGCCTTTGAATACTACGTATGTCGAATATGCCATGTGTATGTCTGCAAATAATAAAATATAACTGTGTTAGTTACACTAGTAACCGTAGTCAATGGTAAATAAAAGACCAAAAGTTCAGTAAAAGAGGAATAGAAGAGCAGCTATGGTAGACATTGGAATAGAAGATCAGCTATGGTATATACACTATGGTATATAGAGGTTTAAGAGCAGCTATAACAATTAAAAAGTATTATTGACCAGGGATTAATATGGAAAGCTCACGAATTAAAAAGCTAATGGTCTTTTTTTTAAAAGAAGCTAAAGTGTATAAAAAGATTAAGTTTCAAATTATGAGTGTCCTATGATCATTCAAACTTAATACTATATTACTTAAAAATGATATTCAATATATATATGTGTGTGTGAATGTATATGTAAAAACCTATTTTTATATACCTGCCAACCTGCTTCAATGGTGTTAAGGTCTCCAAATGAACGAGAGCTCGTCCATAAGATCGAAATTCATAGTGTTGTCCGCAAGTGTTCCTAACGTGGTATTAGGCATAGAGGCACCGTTATCGATCATGAACTTTCTCATGTGTCCAATCATAAAGCCTATATATTCCAAAAATGAAAAAAAAATCACAACCCAGAACAGAGAAGAAGCGTAAATATAAAGAACAAAAATAGGAACTTCCAGAAAGGATCACTTTCTCCGGCCTTCAAACTCTGAATCAACCCAAGTCGCGCAAACATCGCCAATAAAAATTTCTTTCTAACTGCAATCAAAAATGCATCTCAGAGAAAAGAAACATAAAAACAGTTCATACAAAACTATTACCACACGCACACACTCCCTACCTGTGAATGAATGAATCAATGAATCAAGTATGCGAATCAATTATCATATATAATACTGTCTACTGATCATATCAGTTATCCAAGTACGTGAATCAATGAATCAATTATAATATATGTGAATCAATGAATCAAGTATGTGAATCAATTATCATATCTGATTTTGAGGTTTCTTCCAGCAGTTAAATACATTCTGAATTTGAGTTTTTTTTTTATAAATGATCAAATGATTCAGACATGCTGTTATAAAGATGCCTTCAAACACTACTCCAATAGAAGCAGTTTTAAAGATAACACAGTAAATGTGCAAAAAAGATAGCATATTTAATACACCAATCTTATATCCAACTGAACTATGACATGCATTGATATCATTCCGTTTTTTCTTTCCCGTCTTCTGTCTCTTCTCTCATTCCTCTCTAGATTGAGGCAATAGTTATCTCAAGAGTCAAAACTCAAGCATTGGGAAGAAGTGTTACCTGTGCAACCAACTTTTGAAGTCTTTAAGTTGTCATCTTCATCTCCATCCTTTGCATCAACTCCCATTTTTTTTTGTCAGACATCAACATCATCATCGGTTTGAAAACCACCTGTTCAATAATCCATCAAGCTTATCAAGCATCTTAGCATACAAATCATGCTAAAATTAATAACTTGCATAAAAAATGAACAAACCAAATGAATGAACAAAAACAACATAAAAGTAATGAGATAAGAGAAAACTGTACTGAACTGAATTACTGCGCGCTTTAATCAATAAGGTTTCCATTCCAACAAATGAAGAATTATAAATTTATCAACTGCGCGTTGGAATTTCATCGTTGCACACTGTTGATGTAAAAAACTAGATTACTCTAATTATTTAATCACAAATAAATAAATAAGACAAAAGATTTTAAAGTGGTTCAGCCTTATATGAATGGCCTACGTCCACTGTTATGTTATTGCTGAGTGTTTGAGAATTCTCGATTACAAGTGCTATCAAGAAATTCTGGTCCCTTTTAATGAGGGTGATACAAGGTATTTATAGCCCTTAGGCTGTATATGAAAGGGTGTAACATTAAATGATACACATATGAAAGGGTAATTCATTTAATGTTCTTCAAACGTGCGCGTCAAGATGATAAGCATTCAATGAATAGTTGAACTGTTGATTATCTGGCAATTAATGCTGTGGTCGAGGTGCAGCTCGAACCGCCTTAGTTGCTCGTCGTCCAAGAGCTCCTCGGAGCATTGGAGTTCCTCGAAAGATAAGAGTTCCTCGGAGGGTTAGTGTTCCTCGGAAGACTGGCGTTCCTCGGAGTGAGTATGTTGGTTGGGGAAACAATCTTCCTCGTTGCTATTGTGCCACGTAGATTGACACGTGTCTTCTTATTATTCGTCCACATCAGCATACTAATTTTGGTATCAACAGAAGCCCCCAATGTTTCATATTTCGAACTTTGAGGAGTATGGAACATTCTTTCTCGATATATGGCGATATTAAATGACCTTCCTGGGTTTTAGGAGCCTTTTCTTTATATTTGAATTTCCTTCCAAATTCGCAGAATTCGCCATTTTGCATTTTTATAGGCGCTTCGATCTTCGTGCCCTTTTTGTCCTTTTAGCCGTCGGTAGCGTAATAGTTTTCTTTTTTGTAATCATTTCTTTCGCCGTTTCCCAAGGCAAAGTATTTAAGCTTCAGAAGCAATCCCATCGTCTTCTACCTTTTCAATTTTTGCTTTCGAGTTTTCTATAGCTTTTCTCTCTCCTGTGCGTCCATCCTTTTCTTCATTTGTTTGTCAACAGATCTCCTTTTTCCCTGTAAGCTCTTCTTCCTTCTTCTTTTATTCATCATGGTTTACATTATTGAGTCTCTTGAGAAATTCCGTTCTGATTTCTCTATTCCATCTTGGGTAATTTTGGAGGTTCTTTCTGAGCCTTCAAGTTATTTTGATTTGGCTGAGGGACATTGGTTCCCTAGCCTCTTTATTGCTGAATGTGGATTTTCTTTTCCACCAAACCTTTTATGCTTAGAGTTCTGTCAGTATTTCGACGTTGTCCCTGCAAAAATAGCCCCCAACACATGGAGAATAGTTAATGGGGTGTATAGGTTAAATCAAACTCATGGAACTCGTATAGGAATTCCTGAGATTATGTACTGTTATAGATGGGCTATTTTAGACAATGTCTATTATTTAAAAACTAGATTTTTGAATAGGGCTCTAGTAGTCAACCTCCCTGATGCCAACAGGGATTATTTTTAACATGGAGTAGTTGTAAAAAATTGGCAACATGCCCCTCTGGTTGGAGACGAATTATATGAGGGTCCCAAATGCCCTCCATATGGCAATGGGATAGGTTATTTTCATCTTATTTTATTTTTTGAAATTATGATTTCATTGTGTTTGACAAAATGTATGACTGATATTTCACTATGTCTTTATTTGCAGTTGATAGCAAGAGAAAAACTCCAAAAGAAACAGAAGTTAATATCAAGCATTTAAAACATATCTGGAGTTTGCATCAAAAGGTTGCAGATGAGTACATTAGGTCTGCTTCATACTTGCTGCAATACAGGAGCTACACATCCTCTTACACTGCTCGTCCTGTGACTAGCATTAATGAACCATTGCTAGCTTCTGAAGATTCTTCACCAGATTCTCACATTCCTCTCAGTCAAAAGATGGGCAAGATAAGAGTTCCTGCTCTCTTTGAAGAGACCTCCTCTGCTGGAGATGGAAAGAGAAGCAAAGCCGATGTCCCAAAGGGGACAAAGAAAGTTGATGATGCTCCTTCTGCTTCTCCTCAGAAGGTCGTCGAGAAGCCCCCTGTGGCCCATGTCCAGAAGAATGCGCCAGTGGAAGTAATCACTATCTCTCCAACCAAAGATTCTTCTTTGGTTGAGGTTGTTGAGAAGACACCGAGGAGATTGAAGAAGTCTTCCTCGATTAGATTTTCTGAAGTCATTCCCCAGCTCCAAACCAGTGGAGCTGGTGTTCCAACCATTATTCCCCCGAGCTCTGCAATGAACTCGGTAAAGACTTGGATTATTCCTGAAGTCCAAGGCATCGAGGAAAACATGCCTAGGGATATGCTGACATCCCTAGCTACTCGTCACATCGCTTCAGTAAGTTTCTTCTTATCTTGAATTCTTATTTCCTTCTATCAATATATGTATCTCGGCACTAACTCATCACTACCTTATTTTTTCAGCTGGTGAGTTGCTTTAACACCATTGTGAAGAAAGATGAAGCACTCAAAGCTTCAAGCTCCTCGTCTGGAGTAGAGGATGCATTCCAGGGTTTGGCTCAATCCCTGAAGGACTCCCGTCAGAAGTACGATGAGGATAAAGGTGAATGGGAGAAGAAATTGGCTGCATCTGAAGCAGAGAAGGTGCAGTTGGGAAATAAAGTGAAGGACTTGGAGAGGGAAAATAAGAAATACTCCGAGAAGCTCACCACCTTCGGGGAGCTTGAAAATAAGCTGAAATCAGCTGAGGAAGAGCTGACCCTTCTGCGCGAAGCAAATCGTCAGAAGGAGGAGTTGGAGGCCAAGCTGAAAGCCTCCGAGGACCTTTTATCAGAGAAGCTCTCCTCGAAGAAAACGAAAAGAAAGAAGGCAATAAAGAAGTCTTTCAGCACAGGTTGGGACAAAGGGTGGAACAAGGGAGTAGCTGCTATGATGACTCAAGTGCAATATGGAAGTTTTAAGTACTTCCGAGATGGCTGGGTTGCAGCTTTGCAAGAGTTCAAAGTGAGCGAGGACTCCGAGCTATTTCAACAGCATCTCCCTAGTCCTCCTCCAGCTATCGAGGATGAAGAAGAGGACGAAGCTGCCTCAAAAGAATCTTCATTGGTTATGGGTGATATCATCCTTACCCAGCCTGCTGACGAGGAGCTTTCATCTCTGCCAGCTCCTTTAGAATAAGTTCCAGCTTCCGCCGACCAACTCCTTATTTCCACCGAGCAACCAAGCTCCTCGTCCCAGCCTCCCGAGAAAGTATTGGGAGATAAGGAAAAGGTGTGAAGTTGTTCGGTATTCTCTTTCTGTTTTTCTTTTACTTGTACTTTGTATCTCAGATCTTTGTAACTTTGCCTTATGATCTAATAAAATTTGAGTTCTTTTCTTCCATATGATTGTCTCTTCTTTATCTGCACTCTGTCTTGATCTTCTTTTTCTTTCTCTGTTAGTTTCTGGCCAGGATGGATCTTTTGTCTGCTAATGACACAAAGTTGATGCAGCAATGCCATGAGTATTATAAAGCTGGTCACACAGACCTCAGTGCATCAGAAGTTGCCGACATCCTTGGCCATGATGCTTCAGAGCAGGCAGTAGAAGCTTATCAATATCTGAAGGGCTTACTTGATCGAGATGTGGCCAATAACGTGGCCTACTATGATATGATCGAGGAGCTTCAATATACTCTCGAAGATCTCAAGGATCAGTACAAGGAGTCAAATGCCTTGTTACATGAGGGGTATGAAAAGAAATATCAACAGCTTTCTGCCGAGAAGGGCTATGACAAACTCATTGCTGGGTCTGATGTCAGGGAGAGGACCCTAAAGGGAGAAGTTGAAGCCTGTAGACAAATTGCTGAACTGCTGGAGAAAGAGAATAATAATTTACGGAAAGAACTAGCGCAATACAAGTCTGCAGCCTCTTCTTCAACAGCGGTAATCCCAGTGACCGATGAGGGATTTTCCTTCTTAGAGGTTGAAAATGCCAAATTAAGGCAATAGTTGGATGTCTTGTGAAGATCTGGTACTTCTACTTCTGCTCGGGGACGAGGAAGAGGTTCTCGTGGGCGAGGAAGAGCTGCCCAGGATGTTAGCGAGGAACGAAGTACTCCAGCTACTCGGGGTCGATCAAGAACTCCTCGTAGTATTGAAGAAGCTCGTACTCTGTCAACATTGGAAACCCAAGCGTATCAACTGAATTCCAAAGATCGGGCTTTGTCTGAAATGTCCAAGAAAATCCTAACTCTGGAGGATCAACTTGCCTCGACCAAATCTGCTCTGGATAATAAGGATACTCTTGCCAAGAACTTTCATGAGCAGTTAGAGAAATTAACTTTCCAATTCCACAAACAACCTCGTGAGTTCTGGATGGCAGGCTACAATGAAGCCCTTTATCACTTGGATGCTCGCATTGAAAATGCCAATAATGAAGGTTATAAGCAGGGATGGTTGAACGCCCTGGGTGTATTAAAATTGGAGCAAGGGCATTATTTATGGGATTATCATACTCCTGGGCTATTAGACTTGCCTGTGCCACCTTATAAATTGGACATGGAATGGATCCCAGCTCGTGCCATTCCTCGTAGCTTAATTGCAAAATACCTCGGCGACTATAATCTTCATTCACAAATCGAGGTATCTCGTCCCGAGCATCTACTGGATACACCTTCTGTGATGAACGTCAGAATGCTCAGAGATATTAACTTCATTAATCCTCCTTTTTGCCTGGAAGATCCTCCTGCTGGCGAGGAGCCTGTTTCAAAAGCTAAGGGAAAGAAACCAATAGAGTAGGAATCTCAATGTAATAGTTAGCACACATGTAATTTGTAATTCGTTTTGAATTTTAATGAAAGACTTTCATTTTCTGTTTGCAAATCTGTATTGCTATTATTTTGTACTTGTCTAACACTTTTATATTTGTGATTGCATAACAATTCTTTGTGGTTCATCGACCAATCTAGTAATAAAAGATTACAAGTATAAAAAATGTTGCTCGATCACTTAATAACAAAGTAATGAGTATAAAAAATGTTTAAACTTTTTCCAACCAACCAAGGTTATTAAATTGTGCTCATCGACCACTTATAATTAGTGAGAGTTTTTATCCCCGACTAACCATACTTGGCAATTTTTTTCATAAAATGTGTCCGACCAACCAAGGTCGATCATTTTATCCTCGTCGACCAAATACAGTTAGTGGATTTTTATCCCCGACCAACCATACTTGGTTCAGTTTGGAATATTTTCTATTTTCTAGAATAGTTTTACCTTCCCACCAACATAAGTTGGCATATTTTGTTTCTTAACCAGTCGAAATTGGCATTTTTAAGAATGTTGTTCTTGCCCTTTTACCAACCGGAGTTGGTCATGGGTTTGAACTATCATGTCCACTAGTTATTTTACCAACCGGAGTTGATCACGCTAGTGTATGCCTCCTAACCAAAGGAGTATAGTTTGTTCTCGCTATTTTACCAACCGAAGTTGATCACGCTCGAACTCTCAGTGTCCACTAGTTATTTTACCAACCGGAGTTGATCACGCTAGTGTATGCCTCCTAACCAAAGGAGTATAGTTTGTTCTCGCTATTTTACCAACCGAAGTTGATCACGCTCGAACTATCAGTCTCCACTAGTTATTTTACCAACCGGAGTTGGTCACGCTAGTGTATGCCTCCTAACCAAAGGAGTATAGTATGTTCTCGCCCTTTTACCAACCGGAGTTGGTCGTGGGTCTGAATTATCGTCTTCTTTTTGCTGTTGAGCAGCGTAGTGTTGTACACTAGTATTCCCCGAAAAACTTTCAATAAAAGGAGAGAAGATGGTGAAACATCATCGTTTTATTCATATTGATAGAACTGCTTTACATTTTACATTACTGATAATACTTGCGTAGGTGTTCAGCATTCCATGCATTCTTGAATTCCTCTCCTTCTAGAGTTTCTATTCGGTAAGTTCCTGGTCGAACAACTTCTGTAACTCGATAAGGTCCATGCCAATTTGCTTCCAATTTATTGTGCTTCTGAATGACCTTCTTTAGCACGTAATCTCCTTCATTTAAATCGCATTTTTTCACCCTCTTGTTGTAAAACAGAGTTGTTCGTTGTTGATATGCAGCATTCCTAATGGCTGCTTCTTCTCTAACCTCCTCGAGCATGTTCAAATATAATCTTCTCATCAAATCACTGACTGGGGAATTGAAATTCAGCACTCTGTGTATTGGTAGACCCAACTCGGCAGGTATTACAGCCTCACTTCCAAATGTCAGCATATATGGGGACTCTCTAGTTGCTGCTTGGGGAGTTGTTCGGTAAGCCCACAATACTGACTGTAGCTCATTAATCCAATTTTCTTTAGCCTCATTTAACCTCTTCTTCAAACCATTTAATAATGTTCTGTTCGTCACTTCAGTCTGTCCATTGCTTTGAGGATGGCCTGGTGCTGAATGAACCTTCAAAATGTTTGACTGATGATAATAGACGACAGACTCCTCGTAATCGAATTGTGTTCCATGGTCGGTGATGAAGGCATGAGGGAGACCATATCGGCAGATGATGTTCTTCCAAATGAATTGGTACACCTTCTCATACGTCATATCAATCAGAGGCTCAGCTTCTACCCATTTAGTAAAATAATCCACTGCGACGACGAGGTACTTGAATCTTCCTCGGGTCGTTGGCAGTGGTCCAACCAGATCAATTCCCCACATGGCAAATGGCCAAGGGGAAGTTATGGGTGTCAATAATGCTTGTGGAGTACGTTGGATGGAAGAAAAACGTTGGCATTTATCACATTTTTTAGCATAGGCTATACAATCAGCTCTCATCGTTGGCCAGTAGTATCCTTGCGTCATCACCCTTTGCAAAAGTGTTCGACCTGCTACATGGGCTCCACAGGACCCTTCATGGATTTCTTCAATCAATTCTTTCACCTCGAAGGGATGTACACATCTTTGCAAGCCTGCTAAAATTCCTCGTCTATACAAAACACCATTAGTTAGTACATACCGAGTAGCTTTAAACTTCAATTTCTTGGCAGCGATCTTATCCTCCGGTAATTCTCCTTCCTCGACATATGCCCTGATGGGATCCATCCAATATGGTCCTAAATCAAGGGAAATAACATTCATTGTCAAGCTTTCATCTATGCTTCTTTCTAACACCTCAATTGGTATCATTCTTCGCAACTCGGTACGAGTAGCTGATGCTAGTCGGGCCAGTGCGTCTGCTTGTGCATTCTCCATTCTTGGTATTCTGATCAACTGAATGGCATCAAATTCTGCCAACAACTCCATTGCCTTTGCAAGATACTTGACCATTAATTCTCCTTTAACTTCATATGTTCCCATCATCTGATTCACAATTAATTGAGAATCACTGAATATCATCACTTGTTGCGCTTCCATAATCTTTGCTAAATTAAGACCTGCTATCAGGGCTTCATACTCAGCCTCATTATTGGAAGCTTTGAATTGGAAACGTAAGTCATATTCCACGTCAATCTCGTCTGGAGTGTTCAAAACAATCCCTGCTCCACAACCTGTTGTACAAGATGACCCATCTACATACAATCTCCACGTAGGTAACTCGTCTTCAAAATTCTTATCTGACAGCGTTCCTCGATGAAATATTTGATGTTTTGTTTCATCCTCCCCTGGTATCTTTTGCTCCTCGTCGACCATCTCTTCTCGCCCTTTTACCAACCGTAGTTGGTCTGGGTTTGAATTTGATGATCTTTCTACATCCACAAGCCCTTTTACCAACCGGAGTTGGTCTGGACTCATGTCTGTTGACCCTGTAACATCCACAGGTTGGTCAGCGAGCAACTTTTGTTCCTCGGGGGTATCAGGATATGTAAACTCTGCTATAAAGTCTGCTACAGCTTGACCTTTTAAGGATGATCTGGGTTCATACACAATATCATATTCACCAAGCTCTATTCCCCAGTACATCAGTCTCCCTGACTTTTCTGGCTTATGAAGGGCTTGTCTTAATGGCATGTCGGTATACACGATGATGGTATGGGCCTGGAAATATGGCCTCATTCTTCTCCTTGCTTCAATTAATGCCAATGCCAATTTTCCAACTTTGGGTACCTAATCTCTGCACCTCGGAAAGCCTTACTTGTGTAATAAATTGGCTTCTGAACTCCATTCTCCAATCTGATCAATGCCGAGCTGACCGCATTTTCTGATACTGCCAGGTATAAGTACAACTTTTCTCCCATCACTGGTCTGGACAACAATGGAGGTGTTCCCAGATATTTCTTCAAGTCTTGAAAGGCTTTTTCACATTCATCATTCCACTCGAAAGTTTTTCGGAGTGTTTTGAAGAATGGAAGGCACCTATCAGTTGCTCGAGATACAAATCTATTGAGCGCTGCAACTCGTCCTGTAAGACTCTGCACTTCTTTCTTCGTCGTTGGAGATCGCAACCCTAAAAGAGCTTTGATCTTTGCTGGATTTGCCTCAATGCCTCGCCGGTTGACGATGTACCCGAGGGACATTCCTTCTCGTACTCCAAAGGTGCACTTCATCGGATTTAGCTTCATCTGGTATTTATCCAGTTGATCAAAGGTCTGACCTAAGTCAACTAGATGCTCAGCAGCTTTCTTGCTCTTTGTCAGCATATCGTCGACATAGACTTCCATGTTGCAACTGATTTATTCAGCAAAAACCTTATTCATCAGCCATTGATACGTCGCTCCTGCATTTTTCAAACCAAAAGGCATAACATTATAACAATAAGTTCCCCTAGGGGTAATAAAAGAAGTGCTTTCCCTGTCTTCAGGTTTCATTTTGATCTGGTTGTAACCAGAGTAAGCATCCATGAAGCTGAGCAGCTCGTGCCCCGAGGTAGCATCCACTAGGTGGACAATTCTGGGCAATGGGAAATGATCCTTTGGGCAGGCCTTGTTGAGATCAGTGAAATCAACACACATTCTCCATTTATTATTTTTCTTCTTTACCATCACCACATTTGCCAACCAGTCTGGATACTTCACATCTTCAATGAATTGGGCTTTCTGGAGTTTGTCGACCTCCTCTTGAATAGCTTGATTCTTCTCGGGGCTAAATACCCTTCTTCTCAACTTTACAGGCTTGATCTCCTTATTCACATTGAGCTCATGACACAAGAAGTTTGGATCTATTCCTGGCATGTCTTCATGACTCCACGCAAAAATTTTCTTTCTGTTTCTCAAGAAAGTTATCAACTCCTGTTTTATTGAAGCATCCAACGATGAACCTATCTGGGTTACTCGTTCAGGGTGTTCGTCGTCCAGAATAACATTTTCTGTAGATTCTACCACCTGTCCTTTTACAAGTTGGGATTCATCTCTTGGATCAAGTGTTTCAATTTCCGTACTTTCATCCACTTGGTAAGTAGTAGTCTTTTTCCTTGATTCTTCAAGCTCCTCTTGCTCGGCAGATGAATAATAGCATTCTCGAGCTACTTTTTGATCACCTTTCACCACTCCCACTCCGAAATTCGTTGGGAATTTTAAACATTGATGTACTGTAGATGGGACTGCTTCTAACTTCTTCAAACCAACTCTTCCCATGATGATGTTGTAGGCTGACTGCACATTCTTATCCATCACAAAGAAGCGTATTCTCTCTGTTCGACAAGCAGGCCAAGTTCCAATGAATATATCCAACTTGATCGTCCCAAGTGGAAAAACTTTCTCGCCAGCGAAACCCAGAAGAGGTCTGTGATAAGGCTCCAATTGAGATAACTTCAAATGTAAACTGTCAAAGCACGAATAGTACATGATGTCTGCCGAACTGCCATTGTCTACCAGCACCCTTGAAATCACTACTTCTTTCATCCTCATTTTGATCACCAAAGGGTCGTCGTGAGGGTAAAGAACACCTGCCAGGTCATTTTTTGAAAAGCCAATAACCAGCTTCTCTTTGTTTACCTTCCTCAGACGATCCTCCTCGGCCAAATTTATTCGCTGAATGTACGAGCAAGCTTGTGCCTCTCCAAGGTAAGCTTTTCTTTCTGCAGTAAGATCTCCTCCTCCTGCATCTCCTCCTGTAATAACATTATAATCAAATGTCCCAAAACGTATGGAAAATACCTCTCGTTCTGGCTGCCTTGGTTTCTTGGGAAGATCGGGGTCATCCTCGGCATCATCTTCATGACCTCTCTTCTTTTTCTCCTCTGCTCGACGAGGAGATCTAGATCTCTCTCTAGTTCGATCATTATTTATTCTTTCACCTCCCCGATCAACATACTTTGCTAGCTTTCCTCTTCGGATGAGTGTTTCAATCTCGTTCTGAAGAGCTATGCAATTTTTAGTCATATGGCCATGATCTTTGTGGAACTCGCAATATTTGTCCCTGTTCCTCGCATCAGGATCTGACCTCAGTTTCTTCGGCCACTTTACTTCCTCGCTATTCTTGATTTCTTCCAAGACATGATTAATACCCATTTTCAAGGGAGTATAATTATCGAATTTCTTCAGGACTTCCCATGATGACTTATTATTTTTGGAACGCTTGTCATCGCCATTGCCCTTATGCTCTTTATTTTTAGACTTGTCGACGTCCACCTTGGTGTCTTTATCTATATTCTTCTTTGCAGCCGTAGCTTCCTCGGCATTTATGATTTTGGCCGCTTTTGCCATCAACTCTGACATAGTTTTAAGTGGGTCTTTCGCCAAGGTGTAATACAACTTATTAGGCAACAACCCACTCATCAAGGCAGTGATTGCTATCTTCTCCTCGTAATCTATGACTTCCAGCTTCTCGTTATTGAAACGAGTTATGTAATCTCTAGTACTCTCACCAGATTTTTGTCTAACACTTAACAAGTGTGCTACTCGTTTTACTGGCTTTGCTCCGAAACAGAAATTGCCGATGAACAACTCAGCCAACTGAAAGAAAGTTGAAATCTTACCCCGAGGAAGATTATTGTACCATATCTGGGCAGCTCCAGTAAGAGTTCCTGAGAACGCTCTGCATCTCATCTCGTCGGGGACAGCATAGATATCGGCGGTAGCTTGATATTGTTCTATATGAAGAACAGGATATGTCTTTCCATCATATTTAGGGGTCACTACTGGTGCTTTAAACTTTGATGGTGTAGGAAAATTCACTATGGCCTGGACAAAAGGTGTCCCTTGAACAAAAGTTCGTTGTAGGGGATTCTTCGCCCTAGCCATTTCTCCCAATCTATCCTCCAATCGCTGAAGGGACCCTTTCCACGCTTTATTTCCTTCCTCGGGCCTATTGGTTCGAGTAATAGATCGTTCTGAAGTAGCCTCTTGAGATCTATCTTGACGAGCAACTGGTCGTGATTGTGCTGATCCTTCTCTTAGATATGATGGTTATCGAAAACTTCTCGACGTGGTCTTAGGTGGACTCCTATTCCTCCTAGGGCCTAATCGACTGAAAGGAGACACCCTACTCAGTCTTTCTAAGGCACTGGGTCTTTCTGGAGAGAGAGTGATACGTTGATCAGTATCTGTAGCCCTTATTGACAAAGTTCGCCCAGGTTGATAAGAGAAATCATCAGACTCCTCATTACGATATGACTCAGTACGCCTGGATTGTGAAGAAAGTAAATAAGTTTGCCTCTGACCACTTCGCTGTCCTGAACGTGCAGGTGCACCGCCATGAAGGGTTTGTATGAGTTGCCTCATTGTGTCTTGCATGGCGGTTTGTCCTTGAGCCAGATTCGTCATAATCCCGGCCAGATCTGGAGGTGCAGAGGGATTTGGAGGATTTCCAGCATTTCCAGCGTTTGGATTGCAAGATTCTGGATTATCCGCCATTGATGATGAATGATTATTGGTGAAAAACGATAATAACAATCGATTCCCACAGACGGCGCCAATCTGTTGATGTAAAAAACTAGATTACTCTAATTATTTAATCACAGATAAATAAATAAGACAAAAGATTTTAAAGTGGTTCAGCCTTATATGAATGGCCTACGTCCACTGTTATGTTATTGCTGAGTGTTTGAGAATTCTCGATTACAAGTGCTATCAAGAAATTCCGGTCCCTTTTAATGAGGGTGATGTGACACCCCGACTAATTAAATACCGGGTAGCTACTCCTTTATTAAATTAATTCAAAATGCCAAGTTGGTCCAATTAATAGCATCACTGACGAAAACATTTTAATGATTACTAACCACCTAGTATTTAAAAAGTAAGTGCCAAATTTTAATTAAAGTCTGATTAACATGCAACAAGTGTAATAAAGAATAATAACACCATTCACCATAATGAAGTAAATAGAATAACCGTCACATAACGTAAATAAAGTCTGGAGGAAAACTCCTCACTACAAATCCCACAACTGATAAGTAAACTGAATACTAAAACAATACATGCCAAAGTCTGAAAACTGTAATGGAAATGTAACTTTAATAGAAATGGGCAACATGCCCTACAACTGATAGATAATGAATCTGGAATCCAAGTGATAGAAGCGTCTACAAGCAAATCCCTGTAGCTTCCACAAACAGCTACAGCTCGTCACCAGAATGAGTATCCTATGCATGGTATCCTTGTGGCTGGGCACCTAAAATGGTTTTACAAGAAAAATAGATTTGAAAGCAAACGGGTCAGAGCCCGAATGTGGAGTTATATTTTTAAAACCTGCAAGTGCTTTAAAAACATTTAAAACATTAAATGCAAAGTACATGTTAGGACGTGCACTCACATGATATTCTCACCTCTCGTCTAACTGTGCACTCCTAACGTAAGTACCCATCTATAACGACCCAAACCGCTAGCTAAGTGACATAATATCTAGCTAGACTGCCATAGGTCCTACCCTTATTACTCGGTTCTATTAACATAATAACGCTCGTAATTAAATAGGGATTTAACGTAAACTCAGATGCTCAATATGCAATATTTTCACTATCAGCTAACCCGTTATGTAACTCGAAACAATACCGTAATTATATTCACAACATTAACATGAAGGTTCCCATTAATTAAGTGTATATTATTCACAACATAAATATACAATACAAGCACCCCGAGAACTAAGCTGCGGTGCACACATACTCTGCTATCCATCCCGGTACATCACGTACATAAGGATTACATATTCCGAATCTCTCAGGAATAGTTCACAGATAACAACATCACAAATAATGGAGGCGAACACAGTCACATCACATGGGTCACGCACATACCTACGCTCCCACGATCAGCGGACTTATTAATATCCCAATAAGTCTTTCTATGACCTATGTTCATCAAGGTAACCAGTCTAAATCCGGGCAACACAAGGATTAGAGGGCCCTAAGCGAACGCAAACCTCCCGTGATAGCAAGTATGGTAGGTATGTCATACACACAATTTATATACCAATACTAAGTAAACACACGTCTTAGTAATCTCGTAGTTTAATTGTAGTACTATCCTCATTATAGTACCAATATATAATTTAAACACTTTATACGATTCCGGTTTATAATCATACGCCCCATAATCTATTCTCACGTCGTAGTAGACACTCACGTCTCAACCCAAACGGTTCATTGATTTAAATCACTCGTATATAATTTACTCCTCGTAATAACTCAAAAGTCCCAAATCTATCCATATATCATCAAAGGAAAGCTATCCCTATCCTCGAACAAGTTTACGGGACTCCAAAAATCAAAACAGTCTAAAAAGGCCCAGACTGCCAACTCGTTAGAAGTCTCGTTCGAACGAGACTGTTCGAACGAGATCCAGTTCGTTCGAACGAACTGTACCTTCTAACGATATCTCGTTCGAACGAGATTATCGAACGAAACTGCTTCTCGTTAGAAGCGACTGGTCAACTCGTTAGAAGCTCGTTCGAACGAGCTCGTTCGAACGACCTGGGTTGGTTTCTAACGAGCTACCAGCTGCGAGCCCAGAAATTCCAAAATCGTTTTTCACCCAATTTCTACTCCTCAAATCTCCTCTAAACTTCGTCCCAACTATGTTTTAAGGTCTCTAATCAATCCTAAACATATATAGTCACATCCTAACATGTTTTAAGGAATTAATTCGTCCTAAACATCATTAGATCACAAGATTCTACACTTTTCCCCAATTCTTTTCAAGAACACAAATCCTAACATTTTAAATCATGAATTAACCCAATATAAATCCGTTTAATTCCTTCCAATCATAAATATCATGAGAATAATCATCTACCTATCATTCTACATGCAATTCTCCTCAAGATTTTCAAGTTCTAAGTTCCAAACTACATGGGTTTTCATATTTCACCAAGAACAAACATAAAATTTGAATTATCTAACATGGAAAGAACATCCTCTGAAATTAAATGGAATAAAGTCACTTGCCTCGAGTTTATCTCTGATTTAGATGTTGGTTTGATGGAGCTTTTCTGCAGAATTTCCTCTCTCTCTCTTTCTCCAAGCTTCTTCTCCAAAGGTGGCTATGGTGGCTAGGGTTTGCTTTGGGAAGGTATTAGAAAACATAATTCTAATAACCTACGTAGCTTGTTGGGTTAATATGGGTTGGTTAATGGCTTAGTGGGTCAATTCCCAATCAGATTAAAACTCCCAATTTTCGTCACTTTTAATTCTCCAAAAATACAAAATTACTAGAATGCCCATTATGTTGTCGGTATGGCCTAAAAATACACCGGGACCCAAACTAAACCCCCGGCTAATGTTTTCTGACTATCTCGACCCTTCCGGACGCGTTGGCGCACTCAAAACGACCATACGGTTTAAAGAATTTAAATTCACTATTATAATCAAAATATTATACCGTGACGCGGCGGTCACAAGCGTCTCAACAAAATTCCCAAATTGCCGTATATAAATCTCACGACAAATTTCATAATTCAATATTCATATAACATCATATATGCACATAATCAAATACCAACTCGCATCTCGTTAGTATTTTTAACCCGGATTAATTATTAATCCCAAAAATAAATATAACCAAAAATACGGGGTATTACAGGTGATACAAGGTATTTATAGCCCTTAGGCTGTATATGAAAGGGTGTAACATTAAATGATACACATATGAAAGGGTAATTCATTTAATGTTCTTCAAACGTGAGCGTCAAGATGATAAGCATTCAATGAATAGTTGAACTGTTGATTATCTGGAAATTAATGCTGTGGTCGAGGTGCAGCTCGAACCGCCTTAGTTGCTCGTCGTCCAAGAGCTCCTCGGAGCATTGGAGTTCCTCAGAAGATAAGAGTTCCTCGGAGGGTTGGTGTTCCTCGGAAGACTGGCGTTCCTCGGAGTGAGTATGTTAGTTGGGGAAACAATCTTCCTCGTTGCTATTGTGACACGTAGATTGACACGTGTCTTCTTATTATTCGTCCACATCAGCATACTAATTTTGGTATCAACACGAACCTTAATTAATATAGTAATGAGATAAGAGAGAACTTTACGGTAATACATGTCAGACTCAAAAGACAGTTATCAGATCTCTATTCCAACAATTGAAGAATTAAAAAAAATTCCCTCTCTATTCCAACAAATGATGAGTGATGACAAATTATATTGAACTTTTTATATCGGAAGAGACTTTGTGGAGTGGAGCTCAAGGCCGGAATTTCAAAAAAATGTGTATGTCTATATATATTATCATAAATCAATGTATTCAAGCCTTCGAGTAGACTTATCCTGAGGGCACGTGTAGACCCTATAAGCCGAATGGTTGGGACCCAACTAAAAAGATGTCTCCACAAGGGTGTATGCAATTGCAGAGGATCCCAAAGCTATACATGAGATAATTTCGAAGACTAGAAGAAGCTTGAACTTCACTCACGATTTAACAATCTCAGTGATATCAAATCAAAGGTCAAGGCCCTTCCCAATGCCATCCAACACGGCACAAAGATGATAAGTTACTGTGTTTTAGATAAATTTTTTGAATTGCCACTGTTAACATCAAATTGAGAAAAATGTAAAACTATATATCTGAAAATGCTCTAACAACAAAAGTGAATATGGCAGTAAATCGAAAGGGTTAATCATTACAACATTTGGACTTATAATTAACATAATAATTATGATCCGATTTGTGACTTACTGTGATGATCTAGGCCTTCATATAACTCAACAGAATTCATTGCCAAACGCAGCCTTTCTTGAGAAGTTGGAGAAATTGCTTGAAAAGTAAGACTTAATTATAAATAACTTCGTATAATAAAAGTAAAGCCAAGTCCACATCAAATAGAAAAATCAAATAACTTTCTTGTTGAAGGAAGCCTTTCAGGAGGTTGCCATAGCTCCACATCATCACAGTTCTTCGCCTTTGATGTTATAAGCTCACTTGAAATATCAAAATGATGGCTCCCACTGGAGGAATTTCTTTATGCATTAGAAGTGACAGACGCTTGAGGTTGCTTTTTATCATTTGTGGGAGAAACATTCTCCAACACAACCAACTCATTATCGGGATTCGAGCAATTTCTCAATGCATCAGCAATGGTAAAATCAAATGATCGCGAAAGAATGAGGTTTGTATATAAACTGATCACAGAAAAGAGAACACTAGATCTGAACATAAATTCACAGGGTAGGAGTGTTAGCCTCGTTTTGTTAGAAACAACAGATAATTACGAGTTTTATAACATAACTTATATAACAGTTATGTTATATAACTTATATAACATAACTGTTATGAGTTTTATAACTTATATAATAGTTATGTTATATAAATTTACGGAGTTATGTTATGTAACTTATACAACATAGTTATGTTCAATAGAGAAACTAGTATATTTTAGTTATTCTCTTACGAGTTACGAACTAAGTCAAATACGCATTAGTTTTAACAAGTAGAATGAATACTTTAATGGGAAAATAGGCAAAGAAATCATGTGTTGTTTCAACGAATAAGGTTTGGGGAGTTAACTCTTTATCTTTGAGATATACCAATAATCTTGATCACCAATCACACATTGGGTCCAACTAGAAACAAGCATCAAAGTCTCAAAAGTGCGAGTTCTCATTAGAATTACACACTACATTAAAGTCGCCTGCTACCAGAAGTTGCATGTTTATGAAAGAATCAGAGAAATCCTTAATTTTTGGTAACAAAATTAAGGACTACTCAGATTCAGTTCATAGAATTCAGTTAATGAAGATTCATCTTGATATAATTTAGTTATTATAGTTCAAAATTCATGCTGATAGGGTTATTTCTTATAAACCTCTCACACATATAAATATGAATTAAGCTACACGTGTATATGGAATTTAAGGATAGCGAACCCCAAATAATTGGGAAAAGGTTTTGTTGAGTTGAGTTAAGTTGAGTTATAATTTTACCTTAAATTAAATTCTGCTATAACCAATATCTTGATTAATGCCCTTTTCCTTATAAAAATGCTTTCACTAGTCAACACCAACAAAAAAAACTATAAATATGTGTGTTTTTCAAATATAGACATAACATTAGGCGTTAATTATATGGGGAAAAGGAAGGGGTCGTCCCAAAGGAATTAAAATCCAACTCACTTTGTAGCCAACAGTGAAATACTCTTTGTGCTCAACGACTCCAATCAACTGGATTGCATTGTATCCAGCTTCTTTTACATGAGAGAAGACCTATCATGACAAAAATAAAATAATTGATAGTACTAATCACAAAATGGAGAAAACTGGGAAAATAAAATAAAAATTCAAACAGAGTAAAAGGATATTGACATAACATCAGTTGTATATTGATTATATGACAACAATAAATAAGAAAAGAATACGTAACAAACTATCAAATAATAAAAGCAGGTGAGTTTATCGAACATGAACCAGGATTTTATCCTAAAATAACATGAAAAAATTAAGTGATGAGTGACTTTCAAAAGAAAATGTTAGGCTACCTGGAAGCACGTAAGTAGCCCATGCAGGGACTCGTTCTAAAGGCCCACTAGGAGTGTTGAAATATACCTTGTATTTTCTTCCATGAGGAATACCAAGAGTATACTTTTTCAACCAAGATTTCCTTCCTTTACGAGTCTCTAATCAGTACGAAATTGGAGGCTTTTTAGTACGAAATTTTACCCCCAACACTGGATCGTCTATGACATTAAAATTGTCATATTCCTTTCCGTTGTCAATCACATCGTATGGAGGTAAGTTCCTCGGTGGATCATCTTTATGTTGCTCTTTTCATGATTCATATCGTGTCTCGGTATCAGGCATTTCTTCCAATACCTCTTCAGTTTGAGGCCCATTTGGCCCAAATATTTGCTCGTACAACTTAGCGGTAACTTCATAACGTGATTTTATAAAGCGATCTTCCCCGGGTTCCCAATATTCGTCACTTGCTTTCTGAAAAACTTCCTCAATGGTGACTCCCCTGTCACCTTTATCATAATCATCCACTTAGTTGTACTGAGTAGACTTCATCTGACTCTTCTCCCTCCCTCAATTTGTCTTCTAGAATGATAAACCAATATCCATAATCATCGTGGCCAAAATGACCCTCTCTTGCACTATCTTGGTGACCACTCATTAAAATCTCCAACAAGTGCACAGTACCGAGCACCTGATTACAACATGCGCATTGACAAATGAATCACGAAGGAGAAAGAACAAATGAAAATAGAAAATAGATTAAATCTACTAGGGAAAATGAACATGACAATGGCAACGTTGATTGCAATAAGGGCAATTCTTGGTTTAAGAATTAGGAGACGTCACAACTATTCGACGCAATTTATATTCCAACAAAGAAACAAAGAAAATTTTGGGCGTGTAGTTTATACTCGAAAAATTAGCTATATATGCAATTTTATAGGGAGAAATAATCAGCTAGTGATTGTGTTAGATAACTTGGATATTTTAATGAATTCTAGTGATTCTCATCCAGAAATTTTAAAATAAGATGAAGTTTAAAAGATGTCACTAGTTGGCTGGTTAGTGACTATCATTAATCCACTCGATGTTGCATGTTGCGGTCCATACCCAATATTTCATATCTGGAAAAACCAAGCGCTTATTGGTGGCTTGGTTGGCAATACGCTTGTCAGTGAGAGCATGGACAATAATTGTGTTGACATTCCCAACTCAAAGCATGATTTCTCGATGGTGGTTCCAATTCAGGGAAATGTTTGACTCGTAAATTTTTGTGTAGGCCCTGAAGCTAGAATGGACTTTGAGATGTTAATTTACATGTTTCGTTAGTAATATTCCAGTTCTATAAAGATTATTCATTTTCCTAAACACTGAAAAAGATTTGAAATGTTAAAAGAGGAGGAGAATACATACTCCTTAAAACTGAAATAATACAAATAGACACAGGTGACTTCAACAGTTCAATCTAAAATTAGATAAGTTACATGTGAAGTCATATTATTTAAATCTCTCATATTTATATAGTTAAATTAGATTAGATTAGATAAAAAGGGAAAAGCATAATATTTACCTTCAATATAAGAGGTAGAAGGAACAGGTGAATCCATTTGAGGCTTAGAAGCAAGACTCATCTGAGTTGAAGACATATACATTAGTTGGTGATCTGAACCAATTATCTTTCAACTCGTTAAGAAACATGAGAAGCCTCAAAATAAATGATTTGATCGATCGAAGCCTGAGAAGATTGCACAATCTGGTTAAAACAAGAATTATTTTGTTTAGGATTATAATAAGGTGGATATCCATAAAATTTATAAAATAATCAACTCTATACCCAATATAACCATAATGATTATAAGTAGGTATCTCTTTCTTTGGAGACTTCATTCCTGATTGATTAAAATGTGATCTAACAACCTCATTCCTAACACAAAACACCATAGAATCGTCAAGGGAAGCATAATTCATGTTCAGGCTGATTTCTTATTGCTTTCTTTCTTGAGACATCACATATTCCATTTTAATATCATTATCTAAAGCCTTAATACTGCCATAAGTTCATTTACCACAAGAAAAAAGAATGTATTTGCTAAGTTCATCCCAACTCGCTTTTAATTATGCGTAATATGCACTCACAGAATTCTGACTTTGAGCGAGACTCATCAAATCTCGTCGATCATGCAATTAAAAGTAAAGCCAATTACGCAATTATTTAGAGGGTGAGTAAACTAACCAAATTGTAAGAAATATAATAACTGATACAAAAAATTGAGCTCACCGTCATAAATCGAATATACATTTAAAATGATTTCGACATCATCAAGCACCAATTGTGTTTAAAATAATAGCATTTAAAATGAGACACATTCAACTGAGCATATAAAATTAACATAACTAAGCACTAATTATGTCAAAGCATATAACAATTACTTACATTCCATTCATGAAACTATAGCTTAAGGACCCGAATTGAAGAGGAAGTTACCTAGAGGCATATTCCAATAAGTATTATATGGGGAGGAAAATATTTCAAGTTCTTCACCACTAGGTTTTTTCATCATCTTATCACTTTCAATATTTTTTGTCACTTCCTTCTTATGTTCTGGATTTTTGAATAAGAATTAATCTTCTTTGTGCCCGATAAGAAACCAATTTCCTCATCCATTAGCACATGATTAACTAATATTGCATCAAAAAAGCAGAGAAATATGGATATAACAACAGAGAAGATGGAAAAATTTAAGAAAGTACAACAACAGAGTAGCAAAATCAAATTTTAACCATATTTTAGATAATGTTATTGCTAAAACCTACCTAGTTGTAAGAAAAAAATATCATACACAAACTACTCCATACACAAACAAAAAAGTATTTTGTACAATTCAAATGAGTGAGTGTTTATATGTATCACACAAACATATGTCTCAACCATATCCACAACCTTGCACTCTTAATACTTCTAACATAATCATATGTCTCGGTCATATTCAGAACTTACAATCTAAACGCTTTCTCAAGCAGTAGAAGAAGAACATCTACAGATTTACACACAAATAACTACATAATTATGCACACCTGACTACAGATTTATACGGACATCTAACCTTTATAGACGACTATACACACATGACTACAAATTTGCATATTTATACACACATAACTATAAATTTGCATATTTATACGCACATTACTAAAAAATTTCACACACATAACTACATATTTGCACACACATCCAACATTTATATAGAGAGAGAGCCCTAAGTTTGCAATTGGACATTATACCTGTCTAAAAAGAAGATAAAACGTAGACTTAGGTTTGAAATTGATCCAAATATACCTGTTGAAATTGTAAGAGATAAAAAACAAAAATAGAGATTAGAAAAATGAGATGAAGTTTGCACTATTAGTAGGTGATAAAAAACCTGAATCGAAAATTTTACTATTTGTAGATGCATCGAAATGAAACAAAAACATAGATTAGAAAAATGAGGCCTCGTATATAGTTGAAGGTTGAATTTTTTTATGATCACACTCCCAAAGGCTCTCCAAACACATTATACATTAGGATATATAACAATACAACAATAAAAGGTCATCTAATTATGTTGTTTGCACATAACATAAGTATTTGGAGTCTATTGAAATTCATTTACTAAATTAATACCATAAGTGTTTATTTAGAAGAAAAATTAGAAACGAGAATTGTGTTTTCAGTAAAAATGTCTAGTTTTTTAGTTTTTCGTCAATCACCTCAGCTACTTTTACAAACTGTCCACGTTAAAGAAAATTGGGACAAAAAGAATAATGAAACAATAAATAAAAGTCATGTGACTAATAGGTTATATATATACGTAAAAACATAATCCTTATCGTTTTGTGTTAGGTCGTGTCGGGTCGTATTCTTGTCAAAATAACCCTTGTCGTGTTGTGTCGTGCCGTTCGAAACCTGAGCCAAAAACACGAATTGTAACACCTAATATAAATTTAACCCACATATGTCTAAACTAATTATGAATGATAGAAAAATGCAAATTAAACATTCATACACATATTACACTCACTTGGCCCATATTATTTAACAATAAATCAAAACTCCTAAACTACACCAACCAAAAAACCCTTAATCATCATTATATGGGATATTTTTCATGGAATTAAAGCAATTGGGTAAATCAACCTAGAAAAATCCTAATCTTTTTGTTCCATTCATTTCCAAATGAGTGCATTCATTCAGTAAAACATAAACATAAACATAATACTATGTTCTTCGTGTTCATAACGATTTCCATAAACATAAACTCAGAGCAATTTTACGTTCTTCACAAAGATTCAATAAGTAAAACATAAACATTGTTCTTCACAACGTTATTCACAACATTGTTTTTTACTTATTAAAAATTTATTTAATTATATTTTGTCCAAAAAATATAATGTCTAGGGTTTTTGAATAATATTTTGTCAGAAAAATAACCTCAATAAAATTTCTAGGGTTTATTAACATATAATACAATTTGTTCATAGTTACACTCATAAACATGCATACACAAACATATAAACAGAAATCTATAAATACACACATATACACATAAATTTATACATATACACACATATAAATAGAAATCTATACATACACACACATACCCACACACAATGAGAACGAAATGCGCACGCACACACAATGAGAATCAAAATTAGGGCTTTAGTCATAAATGAAGATATGAGGATATGTAAACTACGAAATTGAAATAAGAAAATTCCGAAATGAGAATATGAGGATATCGACTAACCCATACAGTAAAAATAACAAAAAATATATAACAAATATATACATAAAATTTATGATCGAAAAATACCTGTTTGGATAGAAGGGGGAGTTCTTCATTTTGGTTTTGGCAAAATGAAGGAAATAGATGAGGGCGGGAGTTCTTCACATATAGCTGAATGATAGGAGAGATAAAGAGGGAAATTAAAGTAGGGGTAAAAAATTTGTGACCTCTAATAGGAGTCACAAATTGAGTCTCAGGTATAAATTTATGACTGTTGTGAGCGGTTATAAATTTGTGACTCTCAATAGCAGTTACAAATTAAGTCTTATGCCAAAATTTATGACTGCTACAAGCAGTTACAAATTTATGACTGCCGATTGCAGTCACAAATTGACTATTAGGCTAAAATTTGTTACTCCTCATAGCAGTTATAATTTTGTGACTGCTCATAAGAGTCATAACTTAGGCCTACTAATAAATTTGTAACTGCTTGTGACAGTTATAAATTTGTGACTACTTATAGAAGTCACAAATTAATTATATGGTAATATATGTGACTCTCATTAGCAGTGACAAACTAAGTGACTCAAATTTTTTATTTTTCATTGATTTTATCACCCCTAATGGGAGTTACAAATAATTTTGTGAGTGCTCTGGGGAGTGATAAGTTTGTCACTCCCATTAGCAGTCGCAAAATTAGCATTTTGGTGTAGTGTCTAATAACGCCAAATGATAAAGTAGAGATATGAGAACATTGTAGAACTCTTTTTATAGACATTTTAGTGGTTGTTCATTAACAGTCACCTCCTACCACGCGTGTGATCCGTAATCGCTTGATTTTGTCTGTTTGAATTTATTTTGATCGCACAATCTTAAAGGCTCCCATGCTCCAAGTGACGATGCGCACATGCGAGATGCCAAGTGTACCATCAAAGTGCACAATGCATCCTAAGTCTCCCAATTTCACGTTGTGGGAATACGTGTTGCGAGTCATGATGATGGTGCTTCGCACCAGCTTGAAGAACCATATCATATCCTCTTTGACTACAAAACAAATCGATTTCTTTTTGTTATATACCTTTTCACTTGGGACTTTAGAAACCATAGTCATTTCCCTTTTCATCTATTTCTTTAAGTTTTCTATAAAAAGACCCAAACTAACCTATTTATATATAATTAATACCTATTAATATTTTGAAATTTCAAGCAATATACACCTATATACACAGGCACACACATATATGCACATGCACATGAAGATGCACTCACACACACCTATACAACAAATCTAGAGATCGAGATTGATATTGGAGATAAAGAGAGATTGAATGAGTCGGATATGGAGAGTGGTGACGTAAAGTTGCTCAAATGGATTAGATGTGGGAGATATGGATTTTAATGGGTAGTTTAGATATTTTAAAAAGAGGACTAATGAAGCTAATTCCAAGTCAGTATACTTTTAAAATGAGAGCTGACAAAAAAAAAGGATAAAAATACAATGATCCCTAAAAAATCTTTGCTATAGTCCACTAACATATTTTGGGCATTAAGGTTCTTCATCCCTTAATGTATAGCTCGTAAGTTAGGATATTCATAAATTTAGCACGTGTATATTACAAAAATTAGTATATAGATTACAAAATTCCACATACAATTTACAAATTTTGTAAAAATATTAAAAAAATAAAATGTATACTTTACTAACTTTATTGTTTACATTACTGAAAAATCATGTATACACTAATTGTTCCCTTAATCCCCAAATATCGAACGAGAGTGTAAAATAAAAAAATGTATTAAAAAATTAAGAAAAATATAAGCATATGATCCAACACTTATTAATGCCTAATCAACTTCATAATTATATGCATATACTATGTACCGACAATAATATGCCAAATCCAATATATGAATTAATGAGATATAAGTATGAAAAAGAAAATGCTATAAAAAAGCATTGGAAAAAAATATGATTAGGTATAAAAATTCTTATATAATACCTATAAAGGCCCAACGAATGAGAAATGCGTGCCTTGCATACTGTTTCTTTAGTTTGTTTAAGATCATGTCCAGGTTCATGAAAATTGCTACAACACAACAAAACGCAGCAAAAAAAAGTAAGATTTCTGTCAGCAAAGGATAAGGTTTTAAGTCCAATTGTACCTAACTGTAATGGCAGCCAAGTTCATTTGTTATGGTGAAATCTCATCCCCATTAGCTTCTTCCATTATCATTTACCAACCATAATTCTTCCCACCTGGAGAAAAAAATATATAATTCTTCCCTTAAGTTCTCCGTTAAACTTAATTGTAACAATAATTTAAAAATTATAAGAATAAAAAAAATCTGCTTTTTTTTTAATTTTAAAACAGTTTAACCTATTTTTTTAAGTTGAAAAATTACAATAGTTTTTAATAAGAGTAAAAACATTCTAAATGTACCCCAAATAATAATTAAAAACTGAGTTTTTTTTCAAAAGGGATATCAACTGTTTTTCTTTTAAATTTTATAATACCCATTTTATTATTATTTTAATAAATAAAACAAAAGAAAAAAAATTTAAAATTCCGAGAATAAATATTTTTTGCATTTTTTCTTTGCTTTAATAGAAAACTGTAAATAAAGAAATAAAATTGTAGAAAAATTGTTATAAAAGAGTGTTGTAATGATCCCAAAATAAAATATTCTTTAATTTATAGTTTTTCTATTAAAAGAACTGTTTTCTTAGAACAAAAGTAGCAAAAAAACTAAAAATATTTCCCAAACAAAATTTATTATTTTATTTAGAATTTTTTATTGATGAAAGAAAAAATTATTAATTTTTAATTATTTTATTTTTTACTATTTCCCTATCCAAAAAATTTAATTAGCCTCACCAACAATAATCTCTATGAGTGATCCTTTGATCTCGAAAGATACTTTAGTACAAGGTTATAATTTCTTTTATCATTTTTTTGATAATTTTTTTTACCATTTCCCAGTCATTAGAAAACTGTAAATATAATAATAATAAATTTTTTTCAAATATTTTTTTGATTTTACCCCCTTTTTTAAATAAAGAACTCATAATTATTTTTTGAAAAAAAAAATCCGTTTTTTTTTTATTTGGGATACATTTTGAAGCTGTTAACTCTTACTAAAAAAGAGAGTAATTCTTCAACTAAGAAAAAAATAGTTTAAAATTGAAAAGATAGATTTAATTTTTTTAACCCCCATAGTCCCTAAAATAAATTATAATAAAATGGGTGTTAGAAAATTTGAAAAAAAAGCAATTTTTTAATCCAATTTTTTTTTAAACTCGAAAATATTTTTTTAATCTCAGTTTTTTTTTTTTTGTTAGTTGGGGTATAGTTCGGAGGTTTTAATTTTTATTTAAAAAAAAAGAGTAATACTTAAATTTGAAAAAAAAACAGTCTAAAAACAGATTTAATTTTTTTATCCCCATTGTCCCTAAACTAAAACAAGAAAATGGGTGTTATAAATCTGAAAAAAAAATACAATTTTTTTATTCCCTTTTTTAAGAAAACTCACATTTAAAAAAAATATTTAGAGTACATTTCGAAGGATTTAACTCCAATTAAAAAAGATAGTAATTCTTCAACTTTGAAAAAATTAAAATTTAAAACTATTTTAAAATTAAAAAAATTAATATTTTTTTTTATCCTTTTAGCCCATAAATTATTGGTGCAGTTAAGTTTAGGGACAAAATTGGCCAAATTTGAATAGTTTAGGGGTCATTGGGGTTGTTTACTCTTTTTTAAAAGAATCTCTATTTATGAATATAAAATATTGCACAATATATCAAAACACCTTTACTAAATACCACTTATAGGAACATGTCATGTTTCAAAATGATCTTTGATGCTTGATTATTAAGAATAATGTTTTAAAATTATTCATTTTTAGGAAAATTCGTGAGAGCCAAGAAAAATGTCATTCATTGTATAAATTTGAGTTATTATTATTGTAAAAATGATTTTCGGGTGTTGTGCCACTTGTGTTCAAAATGAGGCTATAGACACATAATCGAAGTGCAAAAATGTCCAAAATATGTTGTTGGTATTATGTCAAGCAAAATAAATACGACATGATCATACGACTCAAACAAAATTATTAGTTAATGACTGAACTTATAATGATTTCGAGTCATATTCATACTAATCGGGTAATGCACAGTAATCAATCAATTGATTTGATGTTGACCCACTTAATCTTTAAACCCAGTTAAGATTTATTGATTTAAGTAAGAAATATTTCAAAGACCTTTTGGTCCTTTAAAGTAAATGAAATTCACAAATTTCATATCGAATTTTACTAGTGTCATCCGTATGATACCATAATATTTTAGGAGCTCTATGCGAATCTTTTGTTAGGGCCCTTATATATAGTAGAAATTGCAGAAGAAATTGTAAACTTTTAGAAAATAATCATATTGGTAATGGTGATTCTCTTATTTCTTGATTTCAAATAATTTTCGGTTCAACCGGTGTGATATATAAATATTATTTCTTTAGTTGGGGCTTTAAGTGATCGCTTAGGCCGCCTATCCTCAACATTGACTCTGAATTTACTAAGTGAGTTTAGTGATATTAATGAATTAATGAGTAGGTTGAACTGCTGCAATTCAAAATAACGGATGAACACAATTTGGATTTAAAATGTTATAAAAAATTCATTCAACCTGTAAGAGCATCCGTAGTGAGGGGATGCCACGAAAGGAAACTTTGCCTCACTATCTCACTATTTGGCTTTCGCTAACAACGAGTGCATGCAGTGGTGAGTTTCCTACGAACTTCATTTGTTCATAGGAAGTTCAAACGACAAAAGAAGTTCGTTGGAACTTCCTACGAACAAATGAAGTTCGTAGGAACCAAACGGCAACATCACGTCTACAAATGGCTAGTCTTTATTCTGTCTATTTAAACAGTTCTCCTCCTTCATCTTCTTTACACAACCATTTCTTCATATTTTTCTCTCAAACTCTCCAATGTTTTAAATTTTCTAAAGCCTCCGATTTCTATAACCATAAACAGTCCCATTATCTTCTTTTAATTTATTCATTATGGAAGGTAGAAAATGGAAAAAATACTTTAATATCGGAAAATCAAAAAAACACAAGTCGACTTCAACAATAATTCCCGCTCCTTTTGCGCCGATTGAACCGTCGAATCCCGTACACGGTAATTATACCCGAATTTACGAGGGAATATCACACGCGTCGGACGAAAAAACTCCGATCATAAACGGAAATAAATTTGAATTCTGGGGGAATTGGGGCGGGCCCAATGAAATTGTACAAATTGATCGGAGAGAAAAAAATCGACGATCAAATCAATTATCGACATTGCCGATTTTATGTCGAACTTATTTTCTATGGTGATACTCAATTTCGATCAATGTATTGTGACGGCGATGATCGAACGTTGGTGGGATACGACACATACCTTCCAACTACCATACGTTGAGCTTGCCTTCACTCCGGTCGACTTCACAATGTTTTCCGATAATTATATTTTTTTTATTTTGTTGTACTTATATTCATAATTGTTTCAATATATGAAAATAATTTGTTGTACTTACATTCATAATTAATTGTTTCAAATATATTTTATTGTATTTATATTCATAATTATTTAAATATATTACAAGAATTTTAAATTACGTACATACATTCCGATTGGACAAGGGCGACCCATTCTAAATCTACCGAATGAAAAATATACCAATTTTGCAAATACCATAAATGAATTTTCCCCGAAATTCATATACAGAGATTTATCGGTGTGAAAATTCCAGTTTTCGAAGTTAAAAAATACATAGAAAATTTTGTTAGGGTTGAACCTATACCTGATTATATGTTCCTAATCATAGCTCGGACATTTTGGTTCTATGTTATCGGAAGTGTATTTTTTTCAAATGCCAACTCCACTTTCGACATCGGTTTTTTACATTATTTGGAGGATATTACTGTCGTCGGCACATACGACTGGGGTTCGACTATTTAGACCCGTATTATATGATCTTTGGACAAAGTCAGTCGACGATCGTTGACTAGCGTTGAATGCATGTGGCAATTACTCGAGGTATATTTTCGTTTAATCTTATTTAATCGCATATATGAAATTTATGTTTCATTAAATAATAGTCAAATTATTCTAATGAATTAAATGTATTGACATATTTTGCAGTATTTACATCACGAGTACATGGCCATGGCATGTCCAATTCTCGTTGATTTGTCCATCGATATGAGGCCCCACATATTCCGTTGGTCGAGGGGGAACAAAAAGCATGTCAAGGGAGCATAACGGTTTAATATCTCAAGCAGTCAACATCATCTTGAGATACGATCACCCGAGTCCATTATATGGCAGACATATGAGACTTCTGTCTACCGTGACACCGATGTCATCCTATATGCTCATTATTTATCGGGGTTACGGATGAATTTTTGGGATCCCTTATTTAAGGGTTTTTGGTACTTAGGTGACCGGGCCATCAGACAATTAACTGGACAGATATGTATAGAAGACAACCCACCTTCGAGTTTGTGTTGTGGATCAGAACACAAATTTCAAGCAACTACTACCCAAAATTGGCCTGTCGCAAATCAACACATACGAGATGTCTCCCAAGAAGAGTACAATTCCTACTGAAAGTCAGTAGCACTCGGGCCATTACTGCAGCCGATTGCGAGATACGTAAATGTAGATTTGATTGGAGTTGGTTCGGTGGCACCTTCAACGTTGCGAATCCCATGAGCACCAGCAGCGACGAATGAAACACATGTGTATGAGAAACAGTTCTCGGCGGGTGGTTTTACGAACGTCCAACCACCGAGGCAGAATTAAACGGTATACATCGGCCTACCGGAGGGGGATTCATATTCGGTAGATGTCCCGCGACCCGAGTATCCAACCAACGCACCTCCATCTCAATCTTTGACACAGTTAGAATGGCGAGAGTCCTACATTCATGCAATAGATAACATTCGAGGTCTCCGTCATTTATTACTACACGAGACACATCAGCGAGAGGATCAACTCAAAGCACGTGATGACCGCATTGAGAAGTTTGAGCGTAGACTAACACGCTTTACTATGCCTAGTAGTGGGTTTGAGCAGGGTTGTAGTAGTCCTAGACGTCCGAGTGTTTACATACCACAGCCCTCCGACCCGATCCCCGCATATTAGTCGTAACAAATTTAGGGAAATTTATTTGGGTCTGACCCATTGAAGGGTCCGCATGTGGATTTATGTGCAGATTATGAGTTCGGCCCGGGGCACCCGTGATGTAAAATGTAGTATTAAAATTTTTTAAGAATTTATTATTTACAGTTGTCTAAATTTAATTGCATTTTCTTTTAATTTTTGTTGCATAATATTTATTATTTATAACACATGGAATGCATTACCTTGTTGTTTACTTTATTAATATTTTAAAATCAAAGTGGCACTGTAATTTAAATTATGGAAGTTTTAATATTAGGAAATAAATTTAAACCTTTATTAGTATTGAAATAATAACTTAACTAGTACAAACATTCTTACAAGAAAGAAATGATTATTAGGACACCTAGTTCAAACACTTAGGTAGAACCTAGTAGAAGTATAACAAAATGGTTTCCCATTGCGCACTACACATTTAGGTAAGTAAGATCGTTGTGTATCGAAATCAACATATTCTTCATTATAGTTCGATATATTTGGTTCGTATTCTTCCCCATCATTTTCATATATGCATTCCGAAAAGTAATCGTAACCAGAATTGATGTAGTCGGAAATGTCGTTATCTGATGCCAACGTAGAGTCGTTATATATGTTAATTAATTATTCCTCGATCTAACGACCTGATAACATCGCGGGTTGTGCTTTGTGATAACGTTGTAAGCACCTCTCCATTTTCCATACCTCTTCCTCCAATAAATCAAGACAAAACATATCCACTTCTTCGGGATACGATATTGGCCAAAGTGCGGCAGCCTGATTTTTCGACACGGGTATGTGATGGTAATGGAAAAGCACCTCTAGGTCACACCTTTCATCATATTTACCTGGCCATGTGAGCTGTTCCCAATGATACTCAACTCCGTCTCCAGGTTCCGAAGTGGGAGAGATTAAGAATATATGACCAAAGTCATTAAGAAAACGTCGAGATGTATCAATCGGATATGTTTGGAAAATTAGTTTCTTCCCATACCAATAATTACCAGAAATCTGTGTATGATCCATTGTAAACGGATGATTTGTAGGGAGATGATGTCATCTTTGAAATATAAGACAATGGTATATAAGAAATTGTTCCAATCGTTCAAAAGTATTTATAGGTAATTTTTAACCAAACAAGTAAATATTTATTTACTATGGCACACATAAAGTAAATTTTAACTATAAACTAAATATAGTAAACAATATTTATAACGACACACATACCAATTCTAGTAGTTCAAAAAATGTAGTAGTCCAAAAAATAGTAAATTGTAAATGTAAAATAATTTAGTAAGAAAATAAGCACACATCAATTGACATATCAAGACGATTATTACTAGCCTGTATAAAGGCACACATACCAATTATAATAATAATTATGTAGGCGCACATATAATAATTCTATAAGGTAATTAACTATAGGAACACTTTTAATAATTTTGTATAAAGGCACAAATATAATCATTCTGCAGGCACACATGCCAATTCTGCAGACATACCAATTATTTGTATGGACATATCAAAACGGTTATTATCAGATACGAATATAAAGGCACGCATGCCAATTATAGTAATAATTCTGCAGGCACACATATAATAATTCTGTAAGGTAATTGACTGTAGGAACACTTTAATAATTATGTATAAAAGGCACAAATATAATCATTCTGCAAGCACACATACCAATTATTTGTATGGACATATCGAGACGCTTATTACCAGCATATCACATTTATAAATAGATTGGTAAATTATGATATTTATAATACAACTTATTAAATTTCAAACCAAAACAATTAATGAACTCCTCCAATTTTAGCGATGAGAGCCGAAATCTTTTGCTATAATATGCTCAATTTAATGAAGGTGGATCATCCGATGATTCAGACGAGGAGATGATAACTATGATGGAGATTACTCGGTGGTGTACTGAAAAAAATATAATTCGCAATGGGAAAGAACTCGAAACCAGACGTCGAGTCAATCGTAGGAGAGAAAGGGATCATGCAACACTATGAGAATATCACTTTGGTGAAGATAAGGTATATAACGAGTATTTTTTCGAAGGAGATTTAGGATGCGGTATAGTGTTTTCAATGGCATCCTTGAATCTTTTTGTCTTTATGATAACTATTTTTTTCAGAAGAATGACGCTTGTGGTCGTCAAGGTTTAAGCTCTCATCAGAAACTGTTGGGGCAATTCGACTATTAGCTAATGGAGGTTCCTATGATGTGTGGTCTGAGCAGTACGCCATGACTGAAACCACTCTATTAGAAAATGTTATTATATTCACAGAGGCAATTGTGAGGATTTTCGGTCCCCAATACGGCAAAAATCCAACACAAGGCGTCGTCACAAGGTTATTAGAATAAAATGCTAATAGAGGTTTTTCAGGAATGCCAGGCAACATAGATTGCATGCACTGGCGTTGGAAAAACTGCCCCAAAGCATGGCATGATCAATATAGTGGTCGTAAAGAGTCACCTACTATAATACTTGAAGCGGTTGCCTCATACGACCTTTGGATTTGGAAATTGTTCTTCGGGGTGCCTGGTTCTTGAAACGATTTAAATATCTTGCACCGGTCTAACATCTTCTAGGAATTGCGCAATGGGACGGCAACTCCCGTTAATTACACTGTTAACGAAAATTCTTACGAAATGGGGTACTACCTTGGTGATGGCATTTACCCTCCCTACGCTTTAATAGTAAAAAATTTAGGAACGAAAATGGTATTACACAAAAATATAAATTATTTTGCAAGTACCAAGAAGCGTGCAGAAAAGATGTAAAACGTGCTTTTGGTGTACTAGAAGTTCGATTCGCTTTTGTTCGGGAACCTTATAAATTATGGAATAGGGCGTCACTAACAACCATTATGAAATCTTGAATTATAATGCACAATATGATTAATGACGATGAACGTAGAGATTGTCCATGAAAAAATGAATACAAACAGAATGATGAAACACCTGTAATTATGAGGTGCCAAACTAATTTCTATGACTACCTCATACGGGATGCTAAGATAAGAGACGTAACTAAACATCAACAGTTACGAAATGATTTGGTAGAGCACATTTGGAACACCCACGGTGATGAAATGGCCGGTTGAAGAATTTAACGTATTTGTGATTGTAACTGTGGTTAATCGTTTTCTTACTTCCATTTTCACTTTGTAATTGTACGATCATGTAGTTGTTTATATTGAATATAAGGTTTTAACCCATTATATTATTGAAACTAAAATTTTAAACAGTACTCACATTTCATATGTTTAAACGGTGACATTTGATTTATTAAGACACATAGTGGGTCACTCTACATATACTGAAACAAAATGATGAAATAAAATAATGAGGGTTTAATACATCTATAAAAAATACTACTGGTCATTAATTTAACCTCTTGGACCAGACAAAGGGTTAGACGACCCGGCAGATTTCGACTCAACTCGAAAATCGCAGCTTCGGTGGTAGCAACCATCGTTGTTAGGTCGTTAAACCTTTTAAAATGAAACTGGTTTTGAATTTCATTCATATTGTTTATATCTAGCTCCATAATGTACGACTGCTCTCGGCCTAGGCGCACGAGCTGATCTTATTTTTGGGTGAGTTGATCATCTTGCTTCATCTGAATAAACGCATCTATTTGTGAGTCAAATTTAAGGGGATGATTATTCTTCCACTCCTGTTTGGTTTTAAACATTGCATTGAAGTTTTCTCAATGTTTCATTACCGCATTATTATAATCTAAGTTGTCAGAACGCGCTTGTTGACGTGCACGTTGTTTCTCACCCTTTCTGCCTGGGGGTCTATCTGGTACGTCTCCTACCCTCAGACAATCATCTTCGCCTACGAGTGCAGGCATGTCGTCGTTCCCCGCTGTGTTTCGCAAATCAAATTTTGGTAAATCTTTCAAAATTTGATAACAGTTATCGAACGAGAATTATTTGGTGGTTTCGGCGCGGCTCGATTCTCGTGCATTTGTAACCACTTGGAACTCGTTCATCCCGCTTCCCATATGATTGAGTTGGTGATAAATCTTTGCAATATATATCATTATGAGATGCAATATATGATTGTAACGTGTTGATAGCATGGATCTCGTACAAGTAATTGTAATTCCATGTGTGACGTTATACTCATTCATCATGGTATCCCAAAATGTGCCCGATGACATCGAGTTCCCTTCAATACTTCGGCCGGTATAATTTTCATAAACGGTACATGGGACTTCGTCCTTAAACGGAGTCATATTAGGTTATCGGTTATTACTCGAAGAAATTGGTTGAGAAGAAGACATATTTTCGTGAAAATATAATTTATTATGTATGGGAATAACAACATAACACTGAGAAAACTAGAGTAGAAGAAATGAAGGGTTATAATGAAATTTTAGAGTTTGTGTGGGTAGTATTTATAAACAAACTGCCGTTAAATTTACATGCAGTAAAAATGTTCCTACGAAGTTGTTTGGTTCGTACCAACTTACTACGAACTTCTTTTGTTCGTAGGAAGTTCCTACGAAATTCTTTTGTCATTTGGGGTATTATTCAGAGGTTTTAACTCTTATTTAAAAAAAGAAAGTAATTCTTAAATTAAAAAAAAAACAGTTTAAAACTGTTTAAAAAACAGATTTAATTTTTTTACCCCCTAGTCCCTAAACTAAAAATAATAAAATGGGTGTTATAAAATTTGAAGAAAAAATACAATTCTTTTATCCCCTTTTTAAAAAAAAACTCATATTTTTTTAAAAAATTATTTGGAGAACATTTTGAAGGTTTTAACTCTTATTATAATTAATTCTTCAACTTTAAAAAAATTAAATTTCAAAACTATTTTAAAATTTAAAAATAATAAATTTTATTTTTTAATCCTTATAGTCCCTAAGCTATTGGTGCAATTAAGTTTAACGAAAAACTTAATGGAATATGCCGAATTAATAGTTTAGGAACTAAATTGGTCAAACTTGAATAATTAGGGGTCATAGGGGTTGTTTACTCTTTTTTAAAATGATATTTGTTTATGAATATTAAATATTGCACAATACATAGAAGCGCCTTTACTAAATACCACTTGTAGTAACATGTCATGTTTCAAAACGATCTTTAAATTTGGATCATTAAGAAAAATATTTTTAAATTATTTATTTTTAGGAAATTTTGTGAGACCCAAGAAAAATGACATTCACCATTCAGATTTGAGTTATTATTGTTGTAAAAATGATTTTTGAGCGTTGAAAATGAGGTTGTAGGACATAACTGAAGTGCAAAAATGTCCAAAATATGTTGTTGGTATTATGTCGGGCAAAATAAAAACGACATGATCGCACGACACAGACAAAATTATTAATAAATGGTTGAACTTATAATGATTTCGAGTCATATCCATACTAATCGGGTAATGCAGAATAATTAATCAATTGATTTGATGTTGACCCACTTAATCTTTTAAAGCCGGTTAAGATTTATTGATTTAAGTAAGAAATATTTCAAAGACCTTTTGGTCCTTCAAAGTAAATGAAATTTATAAATTTCATATCGAATTTTACTAGTGTAGGCCTTGAGATACCATAATATTTTAAGAGCTCTACGCAAATCATTTGTTCATGGGCCTTATATATAGTAGAAATTGTAAACTTTTAGAAAATAATCATATTGGTAACTGTGGTTCTCTTATTTCTTGATTTAAAATAATTTCCGATTCAATTGGTGTGACATATTAATATTAATTTTTTAGTTAGGGCGCTAAGTGAATCGGTGCGTAGGCTCAAGACCAACTCTGAATATTACTAAGTGATGTTAATGAATTAATGAGCATTTTGAATTGGTGCAATTTAAAATAATGGATGAACACAATATAATTTTAAATATTTTATAAAAAATTCATTCAAGCTATAAGATTAAAAATGTCTAATTGGAATACGCTCGAGCTATTGACAAGTCTAATTGGCAGATGAGGAGTTCATTAGTTTTGGGGAGCCTTTTTGTTGTTTGTGATGACATGGCAAGGAGAGTGAGAAGGGAGACAGTAAAGCTTTTGCGTGAGTGAGTAACAAGTTAACACGTGCCAGATACAAAACGTGGCAGAGGAGTATGACTGACTGACAGCATTAGCATGAGGCCATATAAAAGAAGGTGGACGCAAGGTAGTCCAGATTCATTTTTCTCCTAATCAAAGACATATATAAATAATGGCTAATTTCTCTCTCTTATAGCAAAACTAATCATATTTCAACTTTAGATGTGGGTGACAATTTCTTCCTGGAGATAGAAAGATTTGAAAGAACATACATATATGATGGGGACTTCAATCAAGAAAGATGACCTCTTTCATGTAATTCACAAAGTTCCTTCTGGTGATGGCCCTTATGTTCGAGCCAAACATGCTCAGGTCTCTCTCTCTCTCTCATTATATATATATTGTGGTTGATAGATAGTATCTTCATTAGTTTAATTTAATTTCGCTGAATTCACAAATCACTTTTGAGGTAATCTTTATCTAAAAGTCTATTTGTTTTTGGAGGACAGAAAGAACATAATTTCATGATGCTTTTACTTGGCCCATTTCATGGGATCCCAAGAAAAGTTGTGAATAATTTAATTTGTTGGACGATTTTCTTACGAATGATTCAATGTATAACAAGAAAAACGCGGAAAAGATTGTATCGAATTTTCAACCACTAGGAAGACAATGAAATAATCCTACTACAGTGTTTTGTTCCGTCTATTTCTTTTCTTTGTTTTACGGAGTTTTCCTACTAGATCTTGATCCGCTTCCTTAGTTTTTTCCTGTTTTGACAAACTATGCCAAACATCAGCCGGATAATGATTTTTTTTTTTTAAATTAAAGGGAGAGAGAATCTTTAGTGAAACCTAACTATACGATAACTCGTCTCATCTTTCTCATAAACTACAATATACGAAAATGAATCTACTCACACCAGACAAATATCCCTACCACTTGATGAATTTTCAGTCATGATCTGTATTGATTAAAAACTTTGGATTGTATTTATATTTCCCAGGTTTCATATTATATCCATTTAACCAAAATGAACGGATATAATGTAACTACACGATCCAGGGTTGTATAGTAGGGTTAGTTAGGTGGAACTTATAGTGGAGTTGCATCTATGTTGCACAATAATGTTACACATACAACCTACAAAAATGATTAAACATATGTGTCACTAATTGATTAGTTATAAAACAATAATTCTAATTGTGCCACATTTCTATTCTGCATTCAACTTATTACTTAGCCCCACATGTTGAAAAGAAAGAAAGAAAGAAATTGATTAAACAAGCAACAATAATTTACCCAAGTGATTTAAATTTTGTTTAAAAATGTGGTTCGTATAAAAAAAAACTTATTGTAAAATAAGTCATATTTACATATACTAATAAAAGATCTTTGAATTTTGGTATTAGTAACAATATAATCACATATATTTTCAGATATTCCATATTTAATGCAAGATTAAAATGTACTTTGTCAAATAGAACTTTCTTATTTTATCGGTTGCATAACTCTACAAGGGTATATATTTCCAAGATTGCCAAAAGAATATTGAATTCTGACTAGCCTATATGATATTGTCATAAATAGTTGATATTAAGTACAGAATTGATAAATTAACTTTGAAAAAACATCTTTAAATGAAGAAAAATAGCAATTTATAATCTACAAGTCATATATGCATTTGCAAATAAATAAATTTGTTTCAAATTATTCAATACTTTATTTTCAATTCATATGCTCACCTTATTTTTCTAATTATATATTTTCCATTAAAAATTGTACAATAAATATCACAAAACGTATCAATACTTGTAAGGTTTATTTACTTCCAACTCCTGAGATAATGCGGTATTTAGAGATGTCCTTTCAATTTTAAATAATTATGCTTACACCCTCGCATGTGCATCGACACGTGTATTTTATGCATCATGCGTGTAGATTATGCATGCGGGGTTAAGTCTAATTACTCAACATGTAGAGGGTATCGTTAAATGTTGTATTATCTTAGGGGTATAATAAAAGAAAACTACTTTTTAAGTTATTATAATCTATTGAATCAAGTTGCATGGATCGAATCAAATAAAAACCTTTTTTAATTATTCAAATGTACTAGTACATGAAAATGTCCGATTTATTGAAATCCTAGTGTTGAAAAGACACTTCAAGAGGTTGAATTAGTTAACTAATTTTCATCATGTAATATTTTTACAAAAAGTGTTCTTAATATAAAAAATCACACGCGCGCGCACACACACACACACACTATATATATATATATATATATATATATATATATATATATATATATATATATAGAGAGAGAGAGAGAGAGAGAGAGAGAGAGAGAATAAAACTACACAGACCCACTTTGGTACCCTTTTTTCATACCCGGTGCATAAAAATGCTATACCTTGTTGTTGTGGGTCCCGTCAGGACACAAGGTACAACCCCTTATCAGTCTTGTCTTATTAGGCGGGTACCAAAGTGGGTATGAAAAAAGGGTCCATGTAGTGGTACTCATATATATATATATATATATATATATATATATATATATATATATATATATATATATATATATATATAGAGAGAGAGAGAGAGAGAGAGAGAGAGAAAGAGAGAGAGAGACTTGTACACGAAGGACCCATATTAGGTCCGTATAAAATTTCAAATGTTTTATCCCATCAAGTACCACATAACTGAATGTGTATATTGATACACAAAGGCACAATTATTTAGGTTTAAGGGATTCTTTGTCAACTATTCTACTCTTGGTGAAAATGAATCCAAAACTCCCTTTTTATGATGGGGATGGATGAAATAAAAAAATATCCTTAAAGTAAATAAAAACTAATACTAATAACAAAATAAAATTAAATATAGCAATGATGCTCTTTCGTCCCTCTCTCCCATTGGAAATCGTGCATAATATGGGTTAAAGTGTTGCAAGGTTGACTTAATTAGCCAGGTAATTTTCATAATTGAACGATGATGCCCATGTGAATCCTGAACCTCATAAGTAGTAATGGCAAAATGTGGTGCAAATAATAAAATAATTCATATTAGTCCAGTCATTTAAATATAAGGCTCATATTTAAAAGTTATGAGTTAAATATGGAGCCCATATTTCAAAGTTATGAGTTAAATATGAGGCCATATTTGAAGGCTAAGAATCAAATATAGAGTCCAATTTTAAAAGATACAAATCAAATATAATACTTATTTTTAAAAATTGTGAGTAAAATATGAGTTTTTTTTACATATACCTCGAATTGTAAGACTTATTTTAGTAAAAAAACAATGGGTTGGCCCAACCCATATTTGGTCCGCCCATATTTGGCCCAGCACACATTTAACCCAACCCATATTTGGCCCAACCCATATTTGCCCCAACCCATATTTGCCCCGTCCAAATTAGGCCCGACCCATAATCTTTCTAGTGCTACTCATAAGGCATCAAATCCTCAAGAGAATAATTAATGGTCACATGAGCATCTCAAAAAGTCCATTCTGAGTGTGTGCAGTTAGCCCAAACATAGTTTAATAAAACGATCATATTTCCTTCTGCAAAATTTCGAATAACGAATCGTTTGTTGCGTTGGGAGAACCATCTTTCAAATCATTCTTTAATATATGGCACAACTCCTAATTACAAGTAAACAACGAATGCTATGACTGGGAACACAAGACAAATTAGAGGACTGATATTCGTATATTCTAAGAGTTTTTTTTAACCTAGCCTTTTTGGATGTTGTGACGTTTATCATTTTGTTGTTCATGGGTTCATTATGTAGTATTAATTATGCACGTAGCTATAGCTGGAGGGATGTTCCAAGCCCCCTATATAAGTCCTAAGATTGTGTGAAGCAAAATAATTATATATGATATGTTAGAATATATAAGAAAATGTATTATTGTTTATCTTTATTGTTAAACATTTTGGTGGATTTCGATTGGTGAAAAATTTATTCCCGTCTCTTGGATGGATTACATTTCCAGTGTGAGTGTGTTAGTTTGAGTGTTCACTTGTGTTCTTTCTTCATATTCCATTAGATGTGGAATCAAGTGATTAACCCGTCGAATAAGAAAATGACAACTCACTATGGTCTTTTTTCTAAGCATCCTAAACATCGACAATACCTTCAACACATCAGTACGGGAACCCACTGATTGTGTGACATCCGGTGGGAGTGAAAATGGGAAGTATTATGTTTCCCCTAAAAGGAGTAAGGTATGCCTTATTAGATGTTATATAAAGTTTAAACTCTAAAGGAAGGTTAATGTTGTATCCATTATAACCACAAATCCTAATAACTGGAAATGGATTGTAACGTTACATGTGAAGTTTATGGGACTTGTTATGCCACCTCTACTTACATTAACAAATTATCGCAAGGTCCTTAGTCTAAAATATAACGTAGTGACATTAGTGGCCACTTATGCCTTTTAGGTAGCATACAAGGGCTATAACTTGACATGCACATACTAATCAATCGTTAACATGAGACTACACAATCTTCCACAAGGGAACAAATAAGGACCAAGGGTAGGAGTCTCATGAGCATTGATAATAATTGTAAGTGAAGTCTTTAAACTATCGATCCGTAGAATTTGGACAATCTCATCGTGCAATTAATGGTTGTAATGAACATAAACTTGGTCGGAGCAATCATGGTATACCATTATTAGGATTATCACCAAGTAAACAACGTAACAAGTAGTAGTAACAAAAGTAACTTGTAACCACTATAATCAGCCATATCAACCTGTATGTTAGAATATGGGGCCCATATTTTTTTTTAAATGCAGGCCATATATAGGCCAAAAGTAAAATGTCACGGGTTAAATAGCTGAGGCATTCTTCGATTCGTTGGGAATGGCACATATCCCATTGGGAGGAGAAGATGACCTGAAATGGGTGTCAGGCAGGAAGGGGGACTTTTAAGGTGAAAGATTATTATTTCGTTTCGAGAAGGAATGGGAACAAGAATGCTACATTTCCATTGAAGGAGATTTGAAAGTCGAAGGAGCCTCCGAAAGCTATGTTCTTTGTTTGGACTACTGCCAGACATGCGATATTGATGACTGAGGGCTTGCGGTTTAGGAAACAACTAATGGCTAGTCGATGTTGGTTGTGTAAGGAGGCAGAAGAAATGATAAATCATCTACTCTTGCATTGTTGGGTGACGAGGGGTCTCTGGGAGGTTTTCTTATCCCTTAATTAGATTTCATGGGTGTTGCCCAAATCGGTGAGGGCATTGTTAGAGTCATGGCACCCTCGAACTGTTGGAAGGGAGTTTAAAAACTCTAGAGACTAGTCCCACGTGTTTTGAACGATTTGGTCGGAGAGAAGTTCAAGGTATTTTGAAGAAAATGAAGTTGTCCTATCTATACTATGATACTTATTCCTGACATCATTCTTGATTTGGTATAAGAAAAGTCATAAAACATTTATTCTTATTTTTTTGGACTTTTTGACGGAGATGTGTAGAGTTACGTAGTATAAAAAGATGTTAGGGGGAACCTTTATTGGTGGCCTTTTTTCTTCTTGGTTGTTATGTATACATCTTATATACGGGTTCCATCCCCTTAGCATTTTTTTATAACATCATTTATTTATAAAAAAATAATATGGACTAACCCATATCACCCATTATAGAACTAGAAGATTCAAAATGAAAAGAAATTGTGTTATTCCCAAATATGCTCCTCTCTTAAGCTTAGTTCAAGGATTGTTGTTCCACGAATGGGTTTCTTTCTCTCATCTCTCTCTCTCTCTTATATTTTTCGATCTCCCCCCTCTCGTCTTTTCAGATCCGATCTCTCTCATAATTTCTCTTTATTTATCACCTTCTTTAGATCTCTCTTCCTAGCTTAGTGAAAACATTTGTCCTGAATACTTATTTTCCAGATAATGCTTTTCAAATATGCTTATTATAAACATTCTGTTTTGTGTTTTGTGTTCTAAAACCAACCCATTTTGTAGCATGGTTTTTTATAACAATGGCAAATTTACTTAAAGCAATCTTTTTGTTGAAAAACTATATGTTGGCTTAAATCTGGGAATGGAATTTTTTTCATCTAATATGTTTCTGTTTAAAAATATTTTGAAAAATAAAATAAAAATGGCGGGTCAGCCCGACCCAAACTCGGCCCGAATTGACTGTCAACCCATATTTAACCCGCTCAGCTAAGGCACAACCCATAGTTGGCCGGTCCAAATCTGCCCAAACCCTCCCCACTGTCAGTGCTAGTAACAATCGTGCCAAGGTGATGTTGTGTAAATTCCTACATAGTTAAAGTCTTGCAGATATAAAAGGTCGTGGGATGTGAAACATCATCTATGACGAAAGAAAATAAAATGAGTCATCTTTCAAAAGAAATTGACAACCAAAATTGTAGTCATTCTCGCCTCCGATAAATTCATGGATACGCCTTAATAAAGGTCGGTTATGGAACTGTAGTAGCCTAGCATTTGTGTGCTGAAGTGTTGAACATTCACTATTTGTCATTTGAAATGGGGATGCACAGAGGCAATCCTATTTCTCGTTATAGTTGGCTAAAAAAATCTCTCACAGAGAATGGAAATTGTCGAGAGATGTATGTTATATTTGGGAAGGATGAATCGATCTCAAAATGGAATATATTGATTCTCTCCCAATTTGTTAGACCATAAGTGAGATGATTTAATTCACGAGCGAGCTATCTGGTTTATGTCTAGGATGGCCCAGCAATGTTAGAGAAAAGAATAAAAGAGGTAGCTGATTCCTTCATGCATGCTCCATGTCCCGCTATACTTCTACATAAATCTCCTTGGTGATCTTCTCTCGCAAGGAGGTTGAAGGAAGTGAAATGAGAAAGAAAAACTCATATATCATTAAATATTCCCCAAAGCCCGATAACATCTTCTATAATGGTCCTGAAGAACATTTCAGACTTATAAAATTCTCAAGCCTAATTTAACCTAAAAGAATCGTACTTAAAAACACATTGCCCCAAAACCTGTAATAGTATATGAGTCACAAGACAACTTGAAAACTAGATAAAATTTGGGGAGGCCTAACACGGGAGAGGATGTTGTAGAAAAAGGTGGAAGTTAGACAATAAATACTAGTAATTAAATTTGATATAATGTGAAGATTTGTATGATAATCTATTGGCCTAAATAATTCTTCTACATGAGAGGTCTCTAAGTTCTCAACATTTATATATGGAGAGAATGCAAATGTTCCCACAGGCACATGGTTGTGAGATGTGGATTTATTTGTTTACAGTTAAAAATAAGAATGTGCTAAACGGGAGTATATACGTAATGGAATTTTTATATTTTGTCCTCATAATTGATTTATTGTTATTTATGTATTGACATCCCATAACTAAGGTGGGAGCATCCTCACCACAAAGATATTAGAGAATACATGAGGCTTCTTCTGTATTTACCACTTATAACAAATCCACACATATTTATATATTCAGGAACTTTTTCTGCAATCTTATTAATAGTTTTTCCTTTAATTTCCATGTTGATCATTCTCACTGGGTTTAATAGATATGAACTCCTTATTATTGGAAATAATCACTCAAAGACACTCATAACTATCTTTTATTTAACATTCAAATACTATTACAAAGAAGAAAACACTCTTACAACTTAACTTCTCACAATTACAATTAATAAATTTTGCATATTATTTTCCTTATTATCCAATGATGCTAAGAACTCGAGGATGATGAGTATACATAAGGAAAATCAAATGCTACCACACAAAGTTAATACAAATACTTTTAAGTCACACATTTAGCATCCAACTATCTAACCATTCGTAACCCACTAACAGTATTTAAATACGTCTTCAGCAAGCTTGCCTAACTTAGGAAACTTCTAGGAATTGGTCTGTTGGATTAAACAAGTTTATATTTCAACACTTATATCATTTAGTAGACATATATGGATCTTGTAGTTAATTTTATTTTTGTATTCTTTGAGGCTTTAGCTTGTTCAGAAGGAACCGGAAGCATCCATAGTATTATTTTGGAAGGCCATAAATGCAGGAGATAAAGTTGATAGTGCTCTAAAAGACATGGCCGTGGTAATGAAGCAACTAGATAGAACAGAAGAAGCAATTGAAGCTGTCAAGTCTTTTAGGCACCTTTGTTCCAAACAAGCCCAAGAATCACTTGATAATGTCCTCATCGACCTATACAAGGTAAATTTTATCGATTGAACTCATACACATATGATATCATCATATTATAACTACAAGATAATGTGTTTAGAGTATTTTATTAACATAAAAGTTTCATTTTTTTTTATTTGTTAGAAATGTGGGAAGGTAGATGAGCAAATTGTGTTGTTGAAGCATAAACTTAGGTTGATTTACAGAGGAGAGGCCTTTAATGGAAAACCCACCAAGACTGCACGTTCTCATGGCAAGAAATTTCAAGTTTCGGTCAAGCAAGAAACATCGAGGATATTGGTATACATCTTCACACTTGGATTATTGAGTTCCTTGTTGTTGTAGCTAGTTATTGTTATGCAAAAGTTTAAAATCAATGAAATTTACATCATGCACTCAATACAACATAAACCAATTTGAGAAAAATAATGGTTATAATCATAATAATAAGAATAACAACTGAAGACAATAAAAATATTAGGTGAATTTTTCCTTCAAGAGCACATAAGATTATATGGTTTCCTTAGTTTGATGCACTATTATCATGGAATACAATATATACCTGAAGAGTATAACTTAAAAGTGGGTAGGTCTTAGGTCATCACCGATGGGTATTTCTATCTTCCCAAATTTGTATAATAGAAATTAAAAGTACCAAAAGCCTACTCCAACAAAGATTTCTATCTTTATCCTAATATCACGCGACAAGGTTAAGGTATAGAAATTTGCAAGGTTCTAAAAAACGTGGGGGGTGATCGAGATGTGGAGGCCAAGCCTTAAGCCTTAGAAGCCTAGACATGCCTTAGGCGTGAAAAGGTGTTTAGGGCTTCTTAATATATTTTAAGATTTTTTAACCATAACAAGGCTATTAAAATACTAAAATTGTACATATCATAAAAATATGTGCAAATATTTGCAAATTAAAATACTATTTGATTATTTTGGATGAGATAATTGTCCGGTTTGTAAAAAAATTATTTAAAAGGTGATATCGTTTCACTAAAGCGTTATTGTTTTTAGAAAAAAGTGCGCCTTTAGGGCTCGTTTGGTTCGAGGTTTGGAAAGAAAATGGGAATTCATAATTTTCCAGGAATTCTAAGTTCCTAGAATCTTCAATTCCTTTCCATTGTTTGGTTCAAGCGGGAATTCTTTTTTCCCGACATCTAAAATTATTTTTTCAAATTAGGAATAAATATCATTTAACTAAAATACTTTTCTACTTGATTTGTGTGTGTGCGTGTGAGTGTGTGGTGAGTGAGTGTGTGTGTGTGGTTGTGTGTGTTTGAGTGTGTGTGAGAGAGAGAGATAGTGTGTGTGTGTATGTATATGTGTGATAGTGTGTGTGTGTGTGTGTATGTGTGTGTGAGAGAGAGAGTGTATGTGTGTGCGTGTGTATGTGTGTATGTATATGTGTGATAGTGTGTGTGTGTGTGTGTGAGAGAGAGAGAGAGAGAGAGTGTATGTGTGTGTGTGTGTGTGTGTGTGTGAGAGAGAGAGAGAGAGAGAGTGTTTGTGTGTGTGAGAGAGAGTGTGTGTGTGGATGTGTAAGTGTGTGTGTGTGTGAGAGAGAGAGAGTGTATGTGTGTATGTGTGTGTGTGTGTATGAGTTTATGTGAAATGGTATTTTTGTCTCATCACAAAAGTAAGGTAATATGTTCGGGAATATAAGATTACCCCCATTTTAGAGGGGAAAGGAAAATCCAATTTCGAGGGAATTCTAAATTCCAGGAATTCTAAGTTCCCCCTTAAATCTCCAACCAAACATTGTAATTCTAAATGAGGAGAATTCTAAATTCCAGGAATCCTAAATTTCCTTTCCAAACCTCGAACCAAACGAGCCCTTAGGGTTTTACCAAGAATAAGGCGTAAAAAGCTTAAGGCGGAACGTTTCTCCCAAGCTTCAAGCCTAGGCGGATTTTTTAGAACAAAGAAAATTTGTAATGAGAATTTTCACATGTATAAATTCTTGTTGAAAATTCGACATGGATAAATATAATATGACCCACATATCATTTGGTGATGTTGTACAATACACATAAGATAGGCTTTCAAGAAAAAAACATACGATAGAAATACATTTCGAAACAATACCACAAGAGATACTATTTTTTATAATTCTATTAATATAAAATGACAGGCAAGTGATATAGATTTTTTTTTTAAATACCATGAATGTAATTGAAATTCTTTTAAAACTCAATACCATTTGGGATGACCTTAGAATCAAAGTTATAAACCCCTTACTATTTTTTTTCTCTCGTACAGCTTATTGTACCTAGACCTAAGAATTTTTCTCGACTCTAGCAGGCATATATACATTTTGTAGACAAACGTTTTCTAAAAATTGTAATATATAATTTTCCATCGTCTTTAAATAAATTTAATAAATAAAGATAAATAAAAAGGAGGAAAACTATATTTAACAAATCGCACCTTTAAAAGAGCAAGAAAATTTCATCTAAAAAAGGTTTTTTGTTCGGTCAATTTTTAAAGAGAAAAAATGATATTGGGAAAATCATATAAATGACATGTAAAAAAAGGCAAATAGAAACCTAAAACTGTAATGTTAATTCAAAAACATATTACGGAGTAATTCTTAAATTTGAGTTCATTAAGATTTAAAAAAATGCAAGACACATGCCACTTACAAAAATTTCTTAACGGTATCCAACAATTAGAGTATGGAACTATTTTGGGTAAACACAAAATATTCCTCATGAAGAACAAATTGATGAAACAAATGGTGAGTTTGTCATGGATCATAATGACAGGTAACCCTTAGTGAAAGTGAAAATATGATATCAACCCTATTCAAACGGATCACACCAAGAGTCGGTATTTGAGAAATTCTATTATTTAATGGAATAAGCATCATTGTTTAATATAGTCCAATTCAACCAGAACTCAATAAAGCTAACGAGCGCAAAACTCATAAGCCCATAAATAATCAAACAAAGTTGAGTTCAAGCCTTGCTCACTATTCATATATTGGAACATTAAAAATTAAGGACTTAGATATGATTATTTTGTTATTTTAATATTTCAATTAACTAAGAAAAGTGCCATGTTAACAGTCAAATTTGGATTCCATTAAAAGATGTACAATACACGGCATATATATTCAATGTTACGTATTCTAGGTGTAAATATGCGTAACAATTATTTTAAAATTTAATAAAACAATTACGGTTAATTATATTTAGGCCTTTTGAACGATAGCGCCCTAACACTTCACCTCCCCGACTTCTACTTTTCCCAGATCACCACCCTAATTTTGAAAATGATTACAATTAATCCCTTGCAGTCGAACTCCGTTAATTTTTTGGAGGAGCCATTCGCATGCCTTCTTAAAGGCTATTTTGATCATTTAGATACATTTTGAACTCTACCTTTTCTCTCTCTTTCTTCTCCTTCTCCTTCATCTCTCTCTCCCTCTCTCTCTCTCTCCTCAACCATGGTGCCCACCCTACCCCACCCCCGACCTTCTACACCCCTTCCACCCCCACCCACATGCGCCCCTCCTACCCCCATTCCCCAGCCCCCAGTGCCCCCCGCCCCAATCCCCTTATTCCTTATTATTTTCTTTTCCTTTTTTTTCATTTATCAACTATGAAGACAATTTTCCTTTTCTAAATCTGAGTTAGTTTCATGTAAAATTTTTGGGATAATTTCGTTTTTCTTTATGTATTTGGGAAATCTGAGTTAGGATCGTTTTTTGGGAAAATTTTGTTTTTCTTTATGTATTTGGGAAATCTGAGTTTGGTTCGTTTTTTGGGGAAAAAAAATTGTGTATTTTTTATTTTTTTTTATTAAAAATTTCGTTGGAAATACTTTTATATTGCTGAAAATCATTTTTTTTATTGCTAAAAATCATTTTGATATGCTATAAATACTTTTATATTGCTAAAAATCATTTTTTATCTCTGGAAATCATATTTTATTTTTTTGAAAGTAATTATTATTATTATTGAAAATTATTTTTTATTTGCTGAAAATCATTTTCACACGCTGGAAAAACTTTTATATTGCTAAAATCATTTTTTTATTGGTGTAAATCATATATTTATTTGCTGCAAAATAATTTATTATTGCTGAAAATTATTTTTATATGCTGAAAATATTTTATATTGTTGGAAATCATTTTTATATTCTGAAAATTAGTTTATATGCTGGAAATACTTTTATATTGTTGAAAATCATTTATTTTATTGTTGAAAATAATTTTTATATGTATTTGGTGTAGGGAAATTTAGGTTGGGCGTATATGCAGAAACCAAACTATATGCTCGCAGAAGTGGTGTATCGAAAAGCCCAAATGATCGACCCTGATGCTAATAAGGCGTGCAACCTAGGCTTTTGCCTAATTAAGCAGGCTCGCTACGATGAGGCCCGTTTGGTTCTTATAGATATTTTACAAGATAAACTTCCAGGTGCTGATGATTTGAAGACAAGGAGCCGTGCCCAAGAACTGTTTATGGAGTTAGAGCTACGCCAGCCTCTATCTTTGTTGCCCAATCTTCCGGGACTCGATCTAGAAGATGATTTCATTGATGGGCTTGAGAGGTTAATGAGTGAATGGGCCCCCAATAGATCAAAAAGGCTTCCTATTTTTGAGGAGATCTCTTCATTTAGAAATCAGTTGGCCTGTTAGTTTCCATTTATTTTTCCTTTTCTTGTCATAGGTTTGTGAAGTTTGGTCTTTTAGTCACAAATTGTTCATAATAGGAAGTGTACATTATTGTGGTTCTAAGCTTGGTGTTTGGTTACTTTCTACAGAAAATGAAAAGAAAAATAATGGCAAACGTAATGTGAACCTTCACCTTGATTCCCCTGTTTAGGCAGCACCCCAACTACATAAACGAGTTTCTAATTACATTAAAAAAATAAATTCTATATATTCTGATGAAGTTCAAAAAGTAAGCATACCTAAAATTCATTCCTTTTAGTCTCAATCATATAATTAAAATTAAGTAAAACTTAATCGATACTTTTGCATCTCAGTATTCTTTGAGAAGAACACGCTTTACCTATTTTATTGCCGAAAGATGTGCTCGAATGTTTTTAATGCATCTTTGCGATTGTGATTTGATGATGCATTTTTATTTGTGTGTTTTTTCGTTTGTTACAAGAAATTTGGTGAACCATAATTATTATTATTATTTTCTTTTGCAAATATGTATAGGCCCCCACTCTTAGGATTACAAATAAGTCCCCCAAAATGTTATGGTCGACCCTTAGTTTATCAGCTCACTAGTGACTAGTTAAAATTATAGAAGTGAGAAGACCCTCCAAGGATTAAAAACAATTCAATAAATCACAAGATTAATTTAAACTTATAAAATACAAAATTGTTCCTAAAAATTATCAATGCCCAAGGATATGTCGTAGGCGCAACGCAATCCCCAATCTTACTTGGAGCATATACCAAATAGTCCCTCAAACTTTTTTTAATACATGCTTAGTCCAAACCTTTTTATTTTGCACCAAAAAGTCATTCATCATGCCAAAAAACATTTTACCTTGTCGCTAGCACGGACCTTTAAAGATAAGAGAATAAGAGACTTTTTGGTACAAAGTAAAAGGCTTGGACTAAGTGTGTATTAAAAAATATTTGAGGGACTTTTTGATAAATGATCCATCTTACTTTCTCTCAATGTTTGAGCCTTTTTAATCCTTATTTCTCAAATAAGATAGAATAGAAAAAACACAAAAATTATCACAAAAAAGCATGTATAGTACAAAATAAACTAAAAAACAAGGTTAATTTCATAAAACATGAAATATTACTTAAACTTATAAAATACAAAACTATTCCTAAAAATGATCTCATACATATTTAACATCATCAAAGAACATGGCATACACAAGAAATGTGTGACAATGGCATGGTGTCAATAAGGGGATACACCATACATATGGTCGTATACCGTATTAATCATGTTGCATGTCATAAATCCCCGATTAAAGTGTTTTATAAGTTCACTAAAATGTCATGGACAATCCTGGGCTAACCATTTGTTTAATATATATATATATATATATATATATATATATCTTATATTATATACGTATGTAGTAGGCTGCTTAAGAAGCCTCGAAACCTTAAACCAAATTTTCTCAGCTTTTTGACTTTTTTTTTAAAAACAAATTACACGCGTCTTCTTCCAATATATGCCTGCTATATTTGAAATTGTTGCAGTTACATATTAACCCACTTCTCCCACTCATCATGCACGTTCAACGTAGGACAAGAATAACTGATTCATTTTTTTCATCAACTTCCATCCTTCCCACCTCTCAACTATTTGCCGATTTATGACCTCTCTCTCTCTCTCTCTCTCTCTCTCTCTCTCTCTCTCTCTCTCGCTGTGTCATTTCTACACAGACCTAACGATCGCCTCCACACCCAGACAATAGCACCTCCACCTACCAAAGCAACGTCCACATATAAGCAGGTATGCGTTCATATATTTATATACTATCTAACCAAGATGCTATATATACATGAAAGATGTTACTGGTATGCGATTGTTAATGCTAGCAATTAATAAGGTGTAAGGTGCATGAGTGATGTTATATATACATGAAAGATGGTTTTCTGCCTCTCTCTATCTATTTGTGTTTCTGCTTGCTCTCTCATTCACATTTTTTTTAATTTTTTTCTCACTGTGCTGACGTCTTGATTAATATTTTGATTGGTTGTGTGTTGTCTTCGTCGTGGGTAATAAAAAAAGAAAAACACACTGTAGCTATTAAATTTTGTATTCAAAGAATGAGACTACAAAAACCTCTATCTATTTGTTCACTGAATTTTTTTGTCAAATGAGTATTGTTATCTCACTCCCTCTACAATAATTTTCACCCTATCTTTTATATTTGTGTTTCAGTATTCTGTTTGCTCTCTCATTCACGTTTTTCTATTTTTCTCACTGGGCCTACGTCTTGGTTAATGTTTTATTCATTGTGCGTAGTGTCCATCTTGGCTAATAAAAAAAACACTGCGACTGTTAAAACCTATGTGTATTTTTGTCACATCATGTCTTGAAACACATATGTTTTGCTTTTTCTATAAGTTTAAAAAACCTTCTTGGGCTGGCATATTTTTCTCTCAACAAAAAGAGTCTTCATGTTCATTAATCCACAAAAAACATTTAAGGTTGTTTATAAATTTTTACAGATCATATCTTAGTATATATATTGATAGTATATAAACATACACATTTGCACATCCCCTGATAGTTTTTATTTACCTCATATGAGATGAACAACCAAATATACCAAATAGTACAATAGATTTACCTAATCCTAATATGCAACTGATGCAACAGTTTTTAAGGACCATCATCACGGATCTTTTTTTTTTTTTTTTTTTGCTTTGGAGAGTGATGGGTCTTCAGACGATGTATATGTATATATGTCTCCACGTTTGTTTTCTTCTTTTTTCGACTATTTGTTTTATCAATATATATAGATGCCCCTGATGTTTGTTGCCTACCTCTGTTAAACATGCATATCTATTAGCGCATAGCTTTATGGGTTTTTTTTTATTCTGCCTGAGGAGGAATTTATCAAGGAATGCACGTGTGTATTTGTTTTTTCAACTGCCTGTTTTATATACATAAACATCTATGATTTTTTTGCCTAGCTCGGTTAAACACGCATCTATGTTAACGCAATGGCTTTATGTGTTTTTTTTAGTATGTCTCAGTAGGAATTAATCGAGATAATGCACCTATTTTTTTTTCATTTATGGTTCATGAGATTTCTTTCTTTTGTAAGTAGGGGTGAAAATTCGGGTTAACGTGTCGTGTTTCGATCCGACACGATCCGACACGATAATATTTTTTTGGACACGAACACGACACGACACGAATTCGTTTTTTAGTTGACACGAACACAACCCGAATAAAAAATAACACGACACGACCCAACACGAATACCAAAATTTCTTAAATGTCACGCATAAAAAATCCGATAACACGACACGACTCATAATTTATACACGAAAATGACACAACATGACTTCGTGTAAAAAAAATACGATACGCACACGACATATCGTGTCAATTTCGACAAAAAAATTAGTAATGAAATAGACAAAAAAAAACAAATTATTAGATCGTTTTTTTTCACTTACGGGTCTGTTAACCTCCGCCATCACATATACTATTTCTTCGTTAATCTCCACTGATTCTGGACATGACCGACAGGTGTCATCTTCTTTTTCATTGCATTCTACATCCCATATTTCGTACAATCTCTCACGACGAGGTATGTTACTTACTCCTCGAATATATATAGATATAGAAAGTATAATTTATAATGTTTTCCAAAATATATAAACACATTTTATACACATATACAGATTATCTGCCTAAATTGGAATGGTTTCTTTTGAAAAAAATTGTGTTGATTTATTATGTTTTTATTTCCACAACACCTGTTCTGTTTTCATTGCTAAATTTGTTTCTTTTACTCCTAGAGATAATTCTTATTACTGAAAAAAAATTATTACCGTTGAAAAACGTTTCGCCATCACAGATACTATTTCTTCGTTAATCACCATTGATTTTGCACATGAACGTATAATATATCATCTCCCACGATGCTCCAAACTTGAAATCATAATTTATTAGAATTTTGATTTCGAAAAATCAATTACTTATTCTTATAAATAATTAATGTCTTACTAATGTTTTTATCTATATTATTTTCATATCTTCTTTTTTTAATACGCAGGTGTCATCTTCTTTTCCATTGCATTCTACATCCCATATTACGTACAATCTCCCCTGATACGGTATGTTACTTACTCCTCGAATATATATATATATATATATATATATATATATAAAGAAAGTATAATTTATAAAGTTTTCCGAAAATAGATAAACACATATAGGTTATCTGCCTACATTGTAATGCTTAACACATGACCGTGCACATAATAACCTTCCTGATCAATTACTTACATCGCCTCATGCTATTAAATTTTAATCACATAATAAATTTCGTCAATGACATAAATAAATTACCATATTGTAATTTTTTTATATTCCTAAAAAAAATTCCTCGAAATAATTAAATACTTTAGAAAATCATTTTATGTTCGCCTGAAATCATTTGCCAGTAATTATTTGTTACAGATGAATCCATTTCATATTTGATGCAATACATTTTTATACGCTGCAAGCAATCTTATATAGCAGCAAATCTTTTTTAAACTCCTCAAAATAATTACTATTTGCTTGAAAAAATTACTATTGTTAAAAATCATTTTTTAGTTGACTGAAATTATATTATGGAACGACCACTAATTAATCGGTACCCAATGCGGTTTTACGATATTCTAATTGCTAAACACGAATTCTATAACTGTAACATATTAGTCGAGGGAACTTCTGTTCACAAGCATGCAACAAAAATTGTTGAATTCGGTCACAAAATACAGGCTTCCGGACGATCCATGTCTTAACAACTAATTATGGATAAAATAATAGAGACACTACCACCACCATGGAAGACTGCAACAGACATTATTCTTCAACAAAATAAGCCAAGCAATTCAGGTGTACTGATTAAACTACTAGAGGAGGCTGAGAGAGATATCAACCCGTTATGGATACAGTTCGAACGAGAAGAAATGGATCCAAATATGTGCGTTCGTCACCATATTTCTAAAAAAAAAATACAAGGCGAACTGTACAAAAATGGTTTCTTCCCACGAACTGATATTCTAATATATGCTATAGTAAACACTCTTCCACCGACATGGCCACTACAAACTATCCAAGACAAGGTGACAAAAGAGACATTAACTATTGACGATTTATCCGACTATTTAACGGACATAGAAGATGACGTCATATGCATGGAAGCATTCAAGATTTGGGAGGATCAACAAATAATACAACATACAAATAACGTATCGTCCAGTGATTCTCAGGTAATAACACGATATGGTTATACGTAACGACTACTATTTTTTAGATTACACACAAATAAGCAATGATTATAAATGATTATTATATAACCATAACCATTTCTGCTTAAATCTGTATTCTCAAATATTAACTTTGGTAGATAAGTTTTCTTTCGTAGGAAATTAATCAATAATAATGTTCTTATAACTTATGAACATATTTTAACAACAATTACTGCAACTAATTTCATTATTATTTTTTTCCTTTTCGTAAGGTTTCGTGATGAAGAACGTTAGGCAAAAATACATAACAGTTTCTGGCCAAGTATTCAACCATTACATGTATTCACATATTACTATTTATTACTAACATGCCTTTTGTCTAACAATTTTTACATATTATGCAGATCGACTTGGACCTTGCAAACACTGTAAGTTTAAACAACATATTTATTACTACTTAACACAAATTATTTCACATTTATCATCTAAAAAAATGACTACAAATTTGATTGTAGATTCATTTCCTACAAAATCAAGGGGTGAAGGTTGATCTACGATCTGCTAAGGTGTGTGGTGAAATAATATTGAACCAATATTTTATTTACCATTAGATGTCATTAATGTGAAAAATCTAACTTATTTTTTTCATTCCCAAATATACAAAATAGACTGATAAACTCCCCGTCATGAAGAATGAGGTATGAATTGCACACATCTTACAACATTTGTAATCCCATATGGTGCATTAATATTTACTTCTCATTAAAATATACTAATGTCTGCTCCACTAACGATGACATAACATATTGCAGTTTTCATCCCGCAACTCAAGAGATGCATTCACATCAAGACATGGGAATTTCGAAAGGCTATGCTCAGGAAATATGGATTTACCCACTACGAGTATGCAGATAATCCATATTTGGAGTGGCTCAAAGAAAATGAATATCGCTTTCATTTCTACAAAAATTAGTTCCCGGCAGTTTTAACTACTACTTCATTTTAAAATTCACTTCGTAATGTATTTTTTTTTCTAACTTGGATTCTCTGACTATGGTTTGATCTACGATATTATGGTTCTTACCATTTATTTCCTCTTACTCATTTCAAGTCGTACTCTTTACTCACCACATTACTTATATTTACATGATCATGGCTATGGTTATGATCTTCTTTTGAAATAACGATAATAATTATATATTAATTTACATATTTAAACAAAATAATTCAGAACGCGTTACACCCGCCGTGCATCGCACGGGTCACCACTTGTATATATATATATATATATATATATATATATATATATATATAGGAGAAGGCTCGGCTACATCGCACTATATACATCATCCATACATCACATCTAGTTCTAGGCACTAAAAAAAATTCAAATTTTTTATTTTTCTCTTGAAATTAACCTTCCAATCATCCCATATTCAAAAATTTATGTCAAAATACATTTTGTAGATACTTTTAAAAAATCTTATAAAAAAATGTTGAAAATACCTTATTTATATGGGTCTCTGCCAATAGAATTTTGAGAATTTTTTAAAAATAGTTATAAAATGTATTTTGACCTAACTTTTTGAACATGGACTGATTGGAAGGTTAATTTCAAGAGAAAGATAAAAAATTTGAAAAAAAATTCTTAGCGTCTAAAACTAGGTGTGATGTAGGTGAGACTTCCTCTCTCTCTCTCTCTCTCTCTCTCTCTATATATATATATATATATATATATATATATATATATATATATATAGAGAGAGAGAGAGAGAGAGAGAGAGAGGAAGGCTCACCTACATCATGCATTATACATCACTCCTAATTCTAGGCCCTAGAAAACCATTTTTTCAAATTTTATATTTTTTCCTTGAAATTAACCTTCCAATCAACACATATGAAAAAAATTAGGTCAAAATACAATTTGTAGCAATTTTTAAAAAATCCACAAAAAACTGCTGGCGCAGACCCTTGTAAATAAGGTATTTTTAGCAGTTTTTTGTGAATTTTTTTAAAATAGTTACAAAATGTATTTTGACCTAATTTTTTGCATATGGGTTGATTAGAAGGTTAATTTCAAGGAAAAAAATCTAAAATTTGAAAAAAAAAATTTAGGGCCTGTAATTAAGCGTGATGCATGGATGATGTATAGAGCATGATGTAGGTGAGTCTTCTCCTATATATATATATATATATAAGGCCCAAAGATCAATTCTTATTTAATTTATCATATTGGGAAGGGAAATTATTAAAAGATCAATACTTCGGTTTTAATAATCCCCCATTAGCATTTGAGAAAAAAAATTCTAATACAAAGGTTACTTTGTCTTTGGACTTCTCAAGGCTATCCCAGCCATGTTGCAGACCTCATTTAGCATGCGCATGAGAGAGAGAGAGAGAGAGAGAGAGAGAGAGAGAGAGAGAGAGAGGTTAGAATAACCTAACACACTAAAGTGTCTAGTTCTGAAAACTCTTTTAACTCTTAAATAAAAACCTTTGATAGCTTATAAATTGAAACCACTCACACACACACAAGTAAAATAGAATGGTGATGCTTTAAGTAAAACTTGTTTAAGAATGGGATGAGGAAAAGAACTGTAACATAATATTTGTTCACGGGAAAACCAATAAAGTGGAAAAACCTCGGATCCCTTAGTTCCAGGACCACAAACATACCCAAGTCGACTAATACCAATATTTAAGTACAGATTACATATTTACAACTGTAAATGAAATAGTTTGGCCAATACAAACAAGTACACCAAGGCACAAACTAAATAACCCCACAACAACTATATCTTATTAAACAACCCAAGGAATTGACAAACTAGGAACACACAGAACCTCACACCTAACACTAAAGTACCAGTGAAGTTCCACACGATAATAATAAATAAGAAGAAGTGTTTAGTTTAATCAGAACATAAAATTATTATTCAGCGGTAATAATTAAACCCAAATAAGAATTCAGTTAAGTATAAATGATCCAACTAAAATAGAAGGAAGTAAATCCCTGAAGTATGTTTTACACAACTAACAAAAAAATGTCCTAACACCAGTCTTAGGAAAGAACTTCTAAACACTAAGTTATGTAGCTATATCCAGTGCTAGTAGAAATGAGCAAGAGATAAACGTGTAAGATAGTACTGGTTTAAAATAAATAAAAAAGTCATTTTAAGCCCTCTAACAAATCAATAATGATAAATATGAGAGGAACAGCAAACAAACACAGCTTAACCAAAAATGACCAAAAATCCAATATAAAATATCACGGCCACACACACCAAAAAAAAAAATCTCAGACTTGTTTTAAATAAGATGATTTTAATAAATATCTATAACATGCACAGGTTCTAACAAAATATTTAGATTTAAAATCTTCAAGTCATAAAGATTATTTAAGTCCAAATTAAGTCTGAATTTACTCAAACATATTATACACCATAAACATAAAACTCAGTTTTGGGTTCAAGCCTTAAATTAGGATAAAGATAACATGCAGCGGATCCCAAAAAATCTTAAGTCAAGATTACAACCAACGACCACAAATCTTATATATATATATATATATATAAGAAGAGTTAAGGAAGATTACCAACAGATATTTTTTATAAAAAAAATAGAGGTAGGAATGCAAGATTTGAGCCCCACTGATTTCAAACGACCCAAAACAACAACATGCAAACCCCTTCAAATTCCAAAATTGTTCATCTGAAACTTGGAAGCAACGCTAGCTCGAGATCTCCAAATATAACACCTTCAACAACCCTCAAAAGATCTCCAAAAACGAAACTAAAACCCTCAACGTTCAAGCCTTAAGTACTGAAAACACTCAACCTCACCCAAATATATTTGTGAAAGTATATGAATGAGTTTAGTGTTTAAAGAGTAAACAGAAATCTTCTTAGAGGAATCACAAACACATGAAGGTTTAGAGAGAGAAGATGAGAAAAAAATTCAGCAGAGTTTCGACAGATTTTTCAAATTAAAAACATCAAAATTTTAAACACCCAAAGCCTCATATATATAGTAGGTGTGGGAAGCATCTGAAAGAAGCCCGATTAAAATGTAAATACCAATCAACCTAAAGGGCATAAACGTAAAAGGTCAGGGTCATCTAAGGGTTGAAATGGAATGCAAAAAATAGTGGCACGTGCGTTTAATGGCCCAACAACAGTAAGGGTAGTTTGGATAAAAACTAGGGGTCAAATCAGCCGAGCAAACAGAGGCTGGCAGACACACGCGTAATGGCCTCGCGTGTGTCAAAACGCACAGCACCATTGGCCAAAAGACATTCGATCGGATTAAGCCAAAACTACACTACACAAACTTTGTGACACCCCCCTAATTAATTACTGGGTGATCAGTCCTTAATTAATTAATTTCAGAATATCAAGTTGGTTAAGATAATGCATCACTGTCGAAAACTCAAATTTTAATTTAATAAAAACTAACCACCTAATATTTAAAAAGGTTGGTGTCAAAATTTTATCTTGTTATTACTCGACATCAGTAAAGAGTATTATCTAAACATCATCATACATCACAATAGTATAAGGTAAGAACTGACTTAAGTAAAATAAAGAACTGGAATAAACACATCCAGTCAAAATTTCATACAATAGTTCAATAACATGAAATCAAAGTCTAATGATATAATAAAACAACTCTAAATCTCTGAATGTAAAATAGGAGGGACGACATATCCAACTGAAATAAATGACTGATAGGTAAGGAGAAATAGACTCAGAAGCGTCTACTAGAAATATCCCGTCGCTTCCACAGCAGCTACAGTTCGACAAATGAATGGAATATCCTAAGTTTGGTGTCCCTGGGGCTGAGCACCTAAAATAATATAACAAGAAAAGAGATTTGTATAAAAACGGGTCAGAGCCCGAGCAGTGCTTAAATTGATTTAATTAACACATATATTATCCATGTTAACTTAGCGTACTCACTTGATATGTTCACCTCTCATCTAATGTGCACACCTAGCGAGTCTAACTACCTATACTAGTCTCGTCACTTTACCTGACTATATGTAGGATAATCACTATGTCAAATACAATATCTAAATAACCCAAAATTAATATATTACTATTATTAGGAATAGGTTTAAGGATTTTGTAACTCATTCTCATAGCATTCTTTAATCCCAACTGGTGACCCAATAATTATTTACTTTAATAAAGTAGTCAACAAGAAACACAGAATAGGAACTCAGTATACATATATAAATCTCACTATGTATACATACAATTATATATATACAGCACCCATGGTTAAGAAACCCTTAGTGATAGGCATACTCGGTTATCTAGTCCCATTGCAACGCTCACGCATAAAGGACAACAGGTTCAATCTCTCAAGAACAAAATAAAACATATACACATATTGAAGGCGAACATAGTCCCAAGCCGATGGGCTACGCACATACCTACGCACCAATATGGCCGTCATCACTATCATTCTCACAAATAACCCGTACCTAGGTTCCATGCTCTAGTGGTACGACTCAAAAACCCCCGAAGGCACACAAGATACGGTCGTCCATAACGCGTTAACCCCCATTCGATAGCCAGTAGCTAGGTATGTCATATACATGATATTCAAAGTAATAAGCATGCACACAACTCATATACATTAATAGGTAATCACATAACCCAAATACTATAATCCGTAAGTATTATTAATGCCATTACTCTCCTCGATACCCGTATATATAAAGCCTCTCTAGGACTTACATCCCCTCCTAAGTTTCCACACAAATTCAGTACCCCAAGTACCATTACCCCTTAATTCCTTAACACTTTGGAAATCTAATCCACCCGTTACTCACGAAGGTTAATACACTTATATAGATAGCCCTAGGAAGATTTCCAACCGAACAAACCCTAAAAACCCATTCTGGAATTTCGTTAGAAGTTCCAGGATTCTCGTTCAAACGAGGTCGTTCGAACGAAGTTCCCACTTCGAATAAACTCAACAACTCATTAGAAAGTTTGTTGGAAATATTGTTAGAAGTCTCGTTCGAACGACCTGGCCAGATCTTCTAACGAAAATTCCGAATAGACCCAGTTCTTCCAAATTTCGATTTTTCTCAACATTCCAAACCTCAAACTCAATCCAAATTTCGTCTAACATAAGTTTAAAGGTTTCTAAACTAACCCTAATCATTATAGGGCATTTTCTAACACAAATTAGTATTCAAAACTTTATGTTTTCAAAAGGGAAAGCCATAATTTCTATAATCTCTAAGAATCCTCATATAATGAAGTCATCACTTTAAGTATTTCAAATCCTTAAATTCAATTCAGGATCTATACATAAAATCTCCAGATTTAATAATCTACAAATGGGGTAGATCCTCTACATGCAACCCATCACCAAAATCTAATGTTCTTCTACGATTAAACCTAATGAAACTCAAATCTCCATCATTTATTATCTAAATCGTTAACAGAGTTTAACAAGAACAATATATGCTAAATAAACTAGCAAGATAAACACTTGCCTTAAAATGAACTTCTGATTCTTTGGCTGAAATTGGTATGGGAATGATCCTCTTGACACGATCTACACGCTGGTGTACTTTTTGGTGTGAAAGCTTGAGTTCTTGGCATAAGGCTCCAATGGAGTCTTCTTCTTCCTTGGTTTTCTCTCTCTTTTCTCTCTTCCTCGCGTAAGGTGAAACTGACAGACCACTAACCCTCAATGCTCTTAATTAATCCCAATTTTCGTCCATTTAATTACCTAAAAATCCCAAAAGATCAAAATACCCCTCTGAGGCATTGTTTTGGGCTAAAATGCCCCGGACTCCAAATAAAATATCCGAGTAGTGTTTTCTGACTATTTCGACCATTCCGGACACTCTGGCGCACTCAAAATAGTCATTCGAGTTATATAAAAATAATTTAATTTTTTTATAACCCCCAAATACATACCAGTGACGCGATTCATACGTGCGTCCCAAATAATTATATTATGACTGTCATGTATCTCATTCAGGCCATAACATTATTTCTAAGATCGTCTAATACGTTACTCACTACGTAATGCTCAACATAATTATTACTCAACAAGATTTCAACATAATCATTTCCGATAACTACCAACTCTCGTCACGTTAGTAATTATTACCATTAAGTCGGATAAATTATAAATTAACTTTTCTCTCTTAAATTAATTAATCCAAATTTTTATAATTTCATAATAAAATAAATACATGTAAAAATACGGGGTATTACATATTCCCCCCCTAATAACAGAATTTCGTCCTGAAATTCAAAAAAGTAAGGCATACCTGGTAAAAATTGGTATCCTCCAGTACACAAAACTAACTTAACAGTACGGCTCGATCAGTATAGCTCCCGCTTCACAGTAAGCTTGTTTAACACTTACGACACTTTATCAGTTATAGGGTTACCCCTCAATAACGGCACCTCACCTTGTGCTCCTACCAAACAACATTCGAATAAGACTAGCCTATACATCATTGGCCCCATTATATTAATATCTTTGGGAGGTCGCACCTCACTTCGTATTAACTCCGTATTTAACTAAACACAAAACTCCCATCCCAGAAGAAACCATATGAATATCTGACTACTCTTGTCCGTTCTTCTAATCTCGATTCCCGACGACGTGACTCTTACGACAGTCAAAAGCCTTTTAAGACAGTTTGTGGTTATTTCACTCTAGCCATCGGACTCTAACTTTAGACAAATCCTAAATTCTGATTATCCGCTCATTTCTAAGCATCCAAAGGAAGAATCGTTATGGTCTTTCCACACAAAACCTCAATAAGCACCTTGTACACAATAACTAGGTGCGAGTCCTTTCACAAAACTCTATCATTAGGTAATATCTTCTCCCAATTATCGTACTATCTTACTTAGTAGCTATATCCGTTGTGGAAATGAAATGATCACAATGAGTCTAAAATTTCTTTCATACCGCTCCACTAGTCGTCAATCACCATCCGCCTAATCCTCGACCATAGGTGATACGGTCGACTCAAAACGAAACGACATCCCCACCGTTTCCTGAAATCCCGTATTGAAGGTGGGGTTCAAGTATCTCATCCTAGTTCACAACAACACTGGGTAGGGTCACGTACCAGCTTGATCATTCTGTCAAAGAAAGGTCGGGGCACACTATCTAATATTGTACTCAACCCGAAGTAATAACAATTACCGTTTCTTTTGGTCAACTTGTTCCACCCATTCGAAGGAAATCGTGACCTTATCCTGAAGTTGGCAATTCATCTAAGAAATTTGCCAACTTGACTTCCTTATTCCATGACTGGAACTGTCAGCTTGATACAAATTTTATGGTTAATCATCTTAATCCAATCGATTTCTATCTACGAGTGGTACATGCGTAGACTACTCACTATTTCCCGCTCAACACTGACTCCCCCTTAATGCATTTCACATTACGTGGTACTTAGCACTACTCTTCTTCCCTCGGCATATACCAAAAGTTTCGACCCGTTCACCTTTCACCATGTTGTGCACATCTGGACTCCTTATCTCTATTTACGCGTAAGCCACCTTCAACATTCTATTAGGTGGGACTCCACTCCAAATTTGTACATATTATTTAAATATTTGTCTTCTCAAGGGATACCCCTTTTTAAATGGCATCCCACTGCCCTTCCACCAATTTCGAACGTGCTACTTCGATTGCACATGAATATACTGATTATCATCCTTCTCTTATGACGTTTAATCCATTCTACCTCTACTATTTTGTAATATCAGTCTCACAAGTATAAATCTCACTCATGTCTCTGTCTCTTCTTTCGGCGATTATCACATCAATAATCCAGGGTGTCTACACCCCTTATAACCCATGCATACAGGTTTAAACATCGCATACGATTCGTAAGTAATCCAAACTCTTTATTGCCCATTCATTTGCAACGTGGCACTTGGACGTTCTCAATCACCCCCGAATTTGAAATTCTAAATCCTCCTAACATCATTTCATCCTTCGACCCGCCAAAATAAAATAAAATTATCAGCACTTCTTCACTAACCACTGGCTCTACTACCCTTATATCATAATTTACCCCTTTAACTTCCAGTTATAACTACTTACTTCCATAACGATCGAGGTACTCAAATTATGGACAAATGGCCAAATATCTCTTTACTACCAACCTTACGCTAAGTTTCATACATGGGATGTCTCGCAAAGCGAAATCCAAACAAGGAGCCCCCCGATACACTACTTCCTAGCATTGTCGATCATCGGAATTCGTTAGACCCTCAGTCCATAACATGTACCCCTATATTCCCATATCTTGGCAAAAAAGTTACACCACTGTCTCTTAATATTGATGGTAATCACATTCCATAGACATCATGCAAATATAATCGGGGCTCTCAAAATCCCGTCCCCAGACATACAACTGTGAGTATTAACTTCCACGTCTCTAAAGGGTGATATAACAATATACTCTTCTTATTACCACATCTTGAGCGTTAGTTATAATTATCAGCTAAATCTTTCCGCTGAACAGTAAACCAAATACACTCTGAATCATATGAATAAAGTCCCTTCACATACCGGGAACAAATATCCGAGACCATTATACTTTTTGAAGTCTCAATAATATATATATATATATATATATATATAAACACGATCCCGACCTTTTAGCAGATGGGGCCTCGCTAGAACAAAACATTATACCCTAAGGTAGTAACCCCGATAGAGTTGTGATATCCTCACACTATCGGTTTAAGCATATAATAAAAACCATAATTAGGATATTATCATACTCGTATAACACAGTACTAAAACGAGAAATTTCAATAAGGTATGTACCACTTTCGACACACCCATTCATCCTCCGCGGATCACACTAAAGGTGACCCCACTATACCAGGAAAATATTCACATAAATAATAACATTGTTGATATACGCACTAAACTCGACTCTCATGTGAATATAGCCATAAAAATGTAGTAACTCGTTCCTGACACATACAACACACAACATCATCTGAGGATATACTCATACTTCTATCTCACTACACCAAATCTGCACTATTGTCAAGGTCATTGACCCTGACAAATCACCCTTGTCAAGGTCAATGACCGTGATATTTCGAGGCGAGACAATTTTTTTTGTCACGGTCATTGACCTTAACACAAAACTCGCGTTTTGTGTCACGATCGTGTCGCGGTCAATGACCGTGACACGTTTGTCACGGTTATAAACTGTGACATGTTTGTCACGGTTATAAACCGTGACAAAGCCGTGACCCTTCTTAAAAAAATTGTCACGGCCATTAATCGTGACACGCCCGTGACAACGTTTTGTCACGGACGTGTCACGGTCAATGATCGTGACAATTCTGGGCAGAATTTAAAAAAATCAGCTGGGCAGTATGGCCACTGCCACTGCCCAGCAGTATATTGTAACTGTTATAGCAACGTTGTACCTGTTCCAAACATCATATATCCAAACAAACTAAAGATAATGCAAATATATATTCATGACGATATAATCCAAATATTCAAAATAGAAATAATATACATGACGATATAATCCAAATATAATTAAAATGGACAAACTTAAAAATAATGTCACTACATATCTTGGGTAAAACTGAGGAGGTGAGTAGGCCACACGACATACGAATTGACGCACCCACTAATATACGTCGTGCCGCATTGTTCGCGCAACCACAATAGGGAGTTCTCCTTACCGGGTATGACATGCGTGACGAGCACCCTGGACTCCATCTCTTGAAGCGCACGTCCATGAACTATTCCACCCTCGACGATATTCGGGTCCCTCAATCCCCGCCCTATCCGCTGGCCATCAAATATGTCCAATATGAACACGCTCGGCCAACCAAGTGTCGACATTGGTCTGTTGAAGGGCGCCAAATAGGGAAATGGATCATCGAAGTACAAACGTGTCGGTGATGAAGCAGCGATGTCCACATCCTCGTCATCCTGCGCCTCGTCCTCCCGCACCTCCTTATCCTTCCCTTTCCCTTTCCCTTTACGGTCTCCGCCCAACGTACGCTTCATGAATGCGTACATATCTTGGACCGTCGCCTCCAAATGGGACAGCTTCGCGTCGTGTGAATCCACCGTTCGAGCCAACCCGGTGTCGCTCGTCTCCAATCCGATGATCCTAGATTTGGCCACCCGCGAGCTCACCCCCTTGTCCTCCCCTTGCGATCAGAGCCAAGCACTTGGCTGAGTGCATCTGTGGACAAAGATGCCTTGTCGGCATCAGACTGCGACTCATGCACTTCCTTAAGCTTTGCCTGAAACGACAAAAAGCACATGATTAGTAAAATAAGTAAACTAAAAAATTATAACGTAATTAACAAAAATTAAACTGTCGGATTACTTACAATCGTGGCCGCGACGCTCGGAGACACCTCCTTGTCCTTCTCCTTCTTCGTCCGAAGAGCCACATAAGTATCGAGCCTATGTGGCTTACCCCCTGGCCCACTCCCTACTAGGGGTGGCAATTCGTGTGCGTCGTGTCGTGTTCGGGTCATGTCATGTCGGGTTCGTGTCAAATATTAGTCAATCCTAACCTGACCCATTTAACTAATCGTGTCAGATGAGCAAACACTAACCCGACCTATTTATTATCGTGTCGTGTTCGGGTTGACCCGCATAACCCATTAAGTAAAATATAAAATAATTTTTTTCTTCTCTCTTAACCAATCATACCAATCATAGGCCTACAATAAGTTAAATTTAATTAATTTCAACTTCTTTCAACACATAAATAATTTATCATCTGATTCTCCATGAATTTTATAGAATGTCTATCAAGATATATAAATTATCTAATATATTCTCCATAAAATACGAGTTAAGCGGGTCTATTCGTGTCATTTTCGAGTTATACGGGTTTGACACTAACCCAACCCGTTTATTATTCGTGTTGGCGGGTCGTGTCATGTTCGGGTTCATGTCAAGAAATTGTCAACCCTAACCCGCTAACTTCGTGTCGAGTTCGTGTCGGGTTATCGTGTCGTGTCAAAAATTGCCACCCCTACTCCCTACCTCCTGAAATAAAATAAAGTAAAGTAAAATTAGTATCGGCCCCGCAAAGTAAAATAATGAAGAATAATATATTTCTGTAGTTATAGAAAAATTAAATCTTACCTGCATCCTATGCTCCACCTCGGCGTAAGAGGTCCGGCCGGAGTAGTGCACGTCCGTCTTTTTTGCCCGATTTTCCCTCCCCGATTGGCGAGATGTCAATTGTCGATCCTCGATCTCATTGTCAATGAACTTCTGCCATTGTGCCAATGAGATCGGCTCGTTGGGGGGGACAAATTCACGCCATTGGATAATCGACTCTCGTATTTTCCCAAAGTACCGTGCCCGCATATTTTTTTTCCACGACTTGAGTTGCTCCCTAATCTGCTCCAACACGGGATCGCGTAGCTTTGGATCCAAGTTGAATTGTTCCTGTCCAACAAATACAATGTTAGTTGCGAATAAATATAAATATAAATATGAAATTGAAATTGAAATTGAAATTGAAATATTCATATAAATATAAAAATAAATATATTACCTGTAGTGCCGCCCAAACAGCTAACTTGAGCTCATATGGCACCTCCTTCCAACTCATAAATCCCGGGTCGATGACCGTCTTTAGCAGCTCGAGGGATCTCGCTAATAGATTCGATTTGTTCTCGACGGTAATCCCAAATTTTCCATATTTGGGGAGCCTAGGGGAGAAGGAGCCCTCGTCGCCTCCGCTACCACCGCGCCCAGACGACATCATCATAAACAGCATCATCATCTTCGCCTTAATATCTGAAGGAGACATTTTTGCTGTAAAAAAATGTTATTAGTACAGATAAAAAAAATCCTAATAGTACACATACACACACCCCTACCCCACCCCCACCACACACACGCACACGCACACGTCATGCCACTTTTAAAAATAATTTACTTTCATCTAAAACTATACAATTAAAATTACAATTAAAGCTATACAATTTCTTAATTAAAGATATACAATTGTTAAAATTTCCCCTCCACACCCCCCACACCCCACCCCCACCCCCACCACACCCCTTGCCCCCTCCCCCCGCCACGCACACACGCACACACCTACGCACACACACACACACCCCACCCCCACCACCACCCCCTCCCCCCACCACTATCGTGACAACTACATTTATTGTTTATCAATAAAATTATGACATGAGATAATTATAATTGGAGCATAAATTTCATTATCATAAAGGGATAAATCCAACCAAGTACAGAGATTCTACAAATTAAAGTGAGAATTAAATTTAAGACTTTCTAACAACATGCATGTGTATGGATTCTACATAGTTGGGCACGAAAGTAACTAATGATATTCCTAAAAACATACAATTGGTAACATTTTGTGAATTTACTAAACTTTATATAATATTATCAAATTCTGTTAAAAAATTATCTAGGGTTTTACCTAATTGAATTAATTTCATGAATAAAATTATTATCAATTTAAATATTTATATAATTAAATTTAACATATGAATTCTAGAACTTTTCTAACATTTACACAATTCTAACTATCACTAACCTTGCATTCATACTAAGGTTTACAGAGTTTTAACAAATTATAACAAAATATTATCATATTTTTAGTTAGAAAATTTCACCCCCACCCCCACCCCCTCCCCCCACCACATTTTTGGATATTATTTACATTTACATTTTTGGATATTATTTTTGGAAATTTATAGAAAATTACTTATTTATTTACATTTTTAACCCCTACCCCCACCCCGCCCCACCCCCTGCCCCCACCCCCTACCCCCATCCTGCCCCACCCCCCCACACACGTACACACACACGCACATATATACACACATACACACATATAAATGGAAGAGAGAGAGAGAGAGAGAGAGAATTAAACCTGAAAGTAGAGAGAGAGAGAGAGAGAGGGAGGGAACGTCGGTAAGGGAAAAAAGAAGGGGAAAAGGGTTTTTACTGCAAACATTGTCACGGTCGTGTCACGGCCATTGACATTGACAATTATTTAAAGAATTGTCACGGTCAATGACCGTGACAATTCATTTTCACGATCGTGTCAAGGTCAATGACCGTGACATAAAACATGTGTTTTTTGTCACGGTGAATGACCTTGACAAGGGTGACCGGCTGAAAGGTGACAGTTTGGCCATTTTGGTGTAGTGTCTTGCCACTCGCTCTGGCTGTTCAAATGTTTCCTGGACTTAACACACCTATCTGTACCAAACCGAAAATTTCAATAATTATTGCCCTTGCTAGGCACCATACCCTTATCCCTATACTTGCTTCGTGAAAAATTTTACGCACGGGTTTCACTCCCCACAAAATACCTCTACACATACTCCACTTATCTCCTGTCACACTGACCATGTTAGGGCTGTCCTTCTTTCGGACATTGGTAGTCTCGACTCTGATGACTACTTATGTTGTTCCCTTAGATTTGATAGCCCTAAGGAATACGCTACTGGCTTTGACAACTCTTACTGAACTCACTATCGCTCGATGAACAATTCGGGTATCCAAATCATTTGAATGTGTCCCCTGATGGGTCTCCCCCTTGGGGTGCTTCACTAACACCGCTTCCCCCGGTCTTACATTGTCTAAATTCTTCGATCCTTGTAGCTCCCCACACAAGGAAGCGTTTATCTCCATATTAACAAAACGCGACGTTGTTACCATCTGCATTGATCGTCCAAGCAGAATTCCCCAAAAGTGCAAACATTTCTTCTTGTAAATTAACTTTTTCCATTCAATGTCCTCTTCTCCATTTCACCTACTTCATCCGGTGTAAGGTTCACTAATTAATTAAATTTGTTTTCACAAATTGACCTCTGTCCGACCCTCTTGTGTGATTTCATAACAGCATCCCATCTTATCCTGAACATCTGATGAAGGAACTTATGGTCAAATCATACGTATGCACCTTTTTTGACAAAACATTCCACTTCTAAGTGTGGTGGTTGTCTCTCTTTATCGTAACACTGCTCTTGCGAGCCAGGAAAAATTTTACCCAAAATTTTCACTCCCGATTTGTCGTACTCCGACATATGTCCAAACCTTTGGATATTTTACCTTCGTTGGCTAACACACGCCATTTGCGCATTTCTAGAATTTTTATTGATGGTTCTCTTCAATGTTTCGTCTGACTCTTAGTGGTTTCTGGAAGTCATATGTTGTGCCTTAACCGTCTTTACCGTTCTGGACTTCCATGCCATAATAGGGGTGACCTCAAATACGGTCATCATTCTTGAATATACCTTATAACTTGAACTGAGCTTTACCTCCTGCTGTCCACCCAACTGTACTCGCCTCACATATTGCATCGTTTGGCACACGAACACACCCGAATGCAAATAAGATTCACTATCATATACATTATAGCAGGAGAATGAAACCTCAAGAAAGAAATCAACAATCCTAAACATAGGACTCTATATCAAAGAAAACTACGCTGGAAGCATAATAAGCCGCACAAATCCTAAAGGACACTAGAACCTGATGCTCTGATACCACCTGTGACACCCCGCCTAATTAATTACCGGGTGATCAGTCCTTAATTACTTAATTTCATAATATCAAGGTGGTTAAGATAATGCATCACTGTCGAAAACTCAAATTTTAATTTAATAAAAACTAACCACCTAATATTTAAAAGGTTGGTGTCAAAATTTTATCTTGTTATTACCCCACGTCAGTAAAGAGTATTATCTAAACATCATCATACATCACAATAGTATAAGGTAAGAACTGACTGAAGTAAAATAAAGAACTGTAATAAACACATCTAGTCAAAATTTCATACAATAGTCCAATAACATGAAATCAAAGTTTAATGATATAATAAAACAACTCTAAATCTCTGAATGTAAAATAGGAGGGACGACATGTCCAACTGAAATAAATGACTGATAGGTGAGGAGAAATAGACTCAGAAGCGTCTACTAGCAATATTTCGTAGCTTCCACAGTAGCAACAGCTCGGTAAATGAATGGAATATCCTAAGTCTGGTGTCCCTGTGGCTGAACACCTAAATAGTATAACAAGAAAAGAGATTTTCAGAAAAACGGGTCAGAGCTCGAGTAGAAAACAGTTTAAATATAGCAAGTGCTTAAATTGATCTAATTAGCACATATATTATCCATGTTAACTTAGCGTACTCACTTGAGATGTTCACCTCTCATCTAATGTGCACACTTAGCGAGTTTAACTACCCATACTAGTCTAATCACTTTACCTGACTGACTATATTTAGGATAATCACTATGCGGGATACAATATCTAAATAACCCGAAATCAATATATTACTATTATTAGGAATAGGTTTAAGGATTTTGTAACTCATTCTCATAGCATTCTTTACTCCCAACTGGTGACCCAATAATTATTTACTTTAATAAAGTAGATAACAAGAAACACAGAATAGGAACTCAGTATACATATATAAATCTCATTATGTATACATACAATTATATCTATACAACACCCATGGTTAAGAAACCCCTAGTGCTAGACATATTCGGTTATCTAGTCCCATTGAAATGCTCACGCATAAAGGACAACAGGTTCAATCTCTCAAGAATCAAATAAAACATATACACATATTGGAGGCAAACATAGTCCCAAGTCGATGGGCTACGCACATACCTACGCATCCATACGACCGTCATCATTATTATTCTCACAGATAGCCCGTACCTAGGTTCCATGCTCTGGTGGTACGACTTAAAATCTCCCGAAGGCACACAAGATATGGTCGTCCACAATGTGTTAACCCCCGTTCGATAGCCAGTAGCTAGGTATGTCATACACATTATATTCAAAATAATAAGCATGCACACAACTTATATACATTAATAGGTAATCACATAACCCAAATACTATAATCCGTAAGCATTATTAACGTCATTACTCTCCTCGATACCCGTATATATAAAGCCTCTCTCGGACTTACATCCCCTCCTAAGTTTCCACACAAATTCAATACCCCAAGTACCATTACCCCTTAATTCCTTAACACTTTGGAAATTTAAGCCACCTGTTACTCACGAAAGTTAATACACTTATATAAATAACCCTAGGAAGATTTTCAACACAAACAAACTCTAAAAACCCATTCTGGAATTTCATTAGAAGTTCCAGGATTCTCATTCGAACGAAGTTCCCACTTCGAACGAACTCAGCAACTCGTTAAAAAGGTCGTTGGAAATCTCGTTAGAAGTCTTGTTCGAACGACTTGGCCAGGTCTTCTAACGAAAATTTCGAATAGACCCAGTTCTTCCAAATTTCGATTTTTCTCAACATTCCAAACCTCAAACTCAATCCAAATTTCGTCTAACATCAGTTTAAAGGTTTCTAAACTAACCCTAATCATTATGGGGCATTTTCTAACACAAATTAGTATTCAAAACTTTATGTTTTCAAAAGGGAAAGCCATAAATTCTACAATCTCTAAGAATCCTCATATAATGAAGTCATCACTTTAAGTATTTCAAATCCTTAAATTCAATTCGGGATCTATACATAAAATCTCCAGATTTAATAATCTAGAAATGGGGTAGATCCTCTATATGCAACCCATCACCAAAATCTAATGTTCTTCTACGATTAAACCTAATGAAACCCAATTTCCATCATTTATTATCTAAATCATTAACAGAGTTCAACAAGAACAATATATGCTAAATAAACTAGTAAGATAAACACTTGTCTCATAATGAACTTCTGATTCTTGGGCTGAAATTAGTATGGGAATGATCCTCTTGACACGATCTACACGCTAGTGTACTTTTTGGTGTGAAAGCTTGAGTTCTTGGCTTAAGGGTCCAATGGAGTCTTCTTCTTCCTTGATTCTCTCTCTTTTTTCTCTCCTCCTCACGTACGGTGAAACTGACAGGCCACTAACCCTCAATGCTCTTAATTAATTCCAATTTTCGTCCATTTAATTACCTAAAAATCTCAAAAGACCAAAATACCCCTCCGGGGTGTTGTTTTGGGCTAAAGTGCCCCGGACTCCAAATAAAATGCCCGAGTAATATTTTCTGACTATTTCGACCATTTCGGACACTCTGGCGCACTCAAAATAGTCATTCGAGTTATATAAAAATAATTTACGTTTTTTTATAACTGTTGATACCAAATTTAATCTACTGACGTGGACCAATAATAAGAAGACACATGTCAATCTACATGGCACAATAACAACGAGGAAGTTTATTTCCACCGACCAAGTCATGTTCGCTCCGAGCAACAAGGATACCCCGAGGAACTACATCATCCTGAGATACTCTAAGCACTCTGAGGAACTCTTGATCAACGAGCAACTAAGGCGGTCCGAACTGCATCTCGGCCGTATCATTAATTACCAGACGGACAACTGTTCAACTATTCATTATATTCTTGACACACACGCTGCATTAAATGTATTACCCTTTCATATGTATATCATTTAATGTATTGGACCTTTCATGTACAGCCTAAAGGCTATAAATACCTTGTATCATCCTCATTCAAGGGGACCGGAATTTCTTGAGAGAATTTGTAACCAAGAATTCCACAAACACTCAGCAATAACATAACAGTGGATGTAGGCTTTATTCCTAGCCGAACCACTTTAAAAATCTTTGTCTTATTTATTTATCTGTGATTGAAAAATTAGAGCGATCTAGTTTTTTACATCAACAGATTGGCGCCGTCTGTGGGAACGTGTTACAAGCGTTGTTCTCCACCAAAAGCTAAGTTTTTATTTTCTCTACGTATAATCAATTATACATACATCTTTTGATTCAATCGTGATTTTCATGTTTATATACATAAATTAATTGTCCAATTTTTATCTGCAAAATGTTGCATCTCATGATTTTTAAATCATAACTATTAGATTCATCCTTATTTAGAAATCTGAAAAATAGTAGATTTCATAAATCATAATTTTTTGCTTGATTCTCAAGTTTCTATTTTATATCATGGACTAAATATTTTAAATGATTACATATACCAATATATACGACGATGATAAGATTTGATCATTTTCATTGTTGATTTTGAAATAAATTTTGTATGATATTTGATGTCTATTCAAATTCCCATCATATTTTTAATAAAAGAATGGGAAAAGGTTAAAGACAATGAAAAGTCTTCTCATGGAAATCATGACCCAGATCTATTTTCTCTCTCTTCAAGTTTGAGTCTCTTTGCATTCACAAGTTTAAGTCTCTTTGTATTCATTTTTATGAACTATATACTTAATTTGGTTCATCTTCCATCTATGCCAATAAAGTCAAATTGATTGATTTTTTTATATAAATTTGGTAATAACTTTAATCATTCACCATATTTTTATCTCTCCAAATTGGGAATAGGAAGGGATCAATATAAAAAATAATTTTCTCTCACCTGAAAAATCATTACTCACCGCTTGTAAAAGAGGATCAGTAAAACAATCATGACCATATCAAGACTGGGAACAAATTTGATATTTTGGCCCCTCGTTCATCACATCACAAGGTTTCTTTGACGAAATCACACGATCTAGTGGGTTATATATTTATTCATTTAATTAACATTCTTAAGGCTTAAATTTTACATTGAATGTTATTTTTTCATCTAAAGATTCGAGATATTCTGGTCATCCAACCATATATTCTATAATTTGAGATATCCTTAAATGTTGGTCAGCAATATCCATGTCGTTTGTCGGCAGCAGTAGAATCTTGGGGTATTAAAAAATGCTGAGCACCCCTGATATTTCTTTAAACACGAGTTCGGCTTGGGGACAAGCAGGGGGCTTAAGTCTTTTTAACTTATGATCACCCCAAAAATATTTTTAAACAGCAACTAATACCTGATTGGTTGTTGGAGATTAAATAAATTTACAAAAAACTTTACGTCTTATTTATGATGCATATTTGATAATAATTTGTCCATCTCACACACATTTGGCATAAAACATATTATTTCATATTTTGAAATTTTTATGCTGATACATATCATATATTGATTGGATGAGTAAATTATTCTCATGACTAATCAATTCAGCCTACACATATGGTAGAGCAAATTATTAATTTTTACAGGCACAAGATTCAATGCCGACGAATGCTGAAGCACAAATTATTCTATATCCGTTCGGATTCATATTTTATATTTATCTCAGCATGGAGCTCGAAAAAATTTCTTCTCTCTATATATATTCGGCTCCGAGGAAAAGCTACAACAGTTATTATATTTCACCCCCAACGGATAGTTGGTCGGGGTAATTCTTATTTATATTCAAGCCCAGATATCTGCTCCAGCACAAAGATTCTATATATCCATTGGGATTCATATTCTATATTCATCTCAACATGGAGCTCGGCGAGATACTTATTATCATATTCAGCTTTGAGGAAAACTATAACATTTATTATATTTCACCCCCAACGGATAGTTGGTCGGGGTAATTCTTATTTATATGCAGGCCCAACAAAGTTCTCGGCCATATTCTTATGTTCTGGAAAATATTATTCTTATTCGGCATTCTGCAATTATGCCTCGACAAGATACTTATTCAGCTTTAAGGAGAATTACAACATTCGTTCGGATAATTCTTATTTATATTCAGGCCTGACAACGTTCTCGGCCATATTCTTATGTTCTGAAAGATCTTATTCTTGTTCGGCATTATATGATTCTACCTCGACGGATCGGCGAGGCACTTTATTATTTTTAATTATTCTTTATATCTATTTGGATGCATATTCTATTCTCATTTCAGCAAGGATGTCTCTAGCATTTATTATATCTTATTCAGCTCCAAGGATATCTTCGGAATTTATTATATCTTATTCCCAGCAATCTGTTGGTCATCGCCGAGGAGGTATCCTGCATTTATATTATATTTTATTCCCAACAATCTGTTGGTCATCGCCGAGGAGGTATCCTGCATTTATATTATCTTATTCCCAACAATCTGTTGGTCATCGCCGAGGAGGTATCCTGCATTTATATTATATCTTATTCCCAACAATCTGTTGGTCATCGCCGAGGAGGTATCCTGCATTTATATTATCTTATTCCCAACAATCTGTTGGTCATCGCCGAGGAGGTATCCTGCATTTATATTATATCTTATTCCCAACAATCTGTTGGTCATCGCCGAGGAGGTATCCTGCATTTATATTATCTTATTCCCAACAAATCTGTTGGTCAGCGCCAAGGAGGTCTCCAGCATTTATATTATCTTATTCCCAACAATCTGTTGGTCAGCTCCGAGGAAGTCTTCATCATTCATTATCAATTACCACCAACTCCGATTGGTAGATAAAATCCAACTCCGGTTGGTAGACAAAATCCAACTCCGGTTGGTAGATAAAATCCATCTCCGGTTGGTAATGGTCGATAAATCTCATTCAAAGTTCACATTTCACAGTTGGGGGCTTCTATTATAGATATATTTGTTCATTTGGTGGCACATTCTTATATCATCATGCAGTCGAGCATCAAATTCAACCCCGACTAATCACTTTCTCAGGAGGAATATTGAAGTTCAGGAGGAATATTGAAGTTCAGGAGGTATATTGAAGTTCAGGAGGTATATTGAAGTTCAGGAGGAATATTGAAGTTCAGGAGGTATATCGAAATTCAAGAGGTGTATTCAGAACTATCAGGACATGATGAAAGAAAGCGAAAAGTATTCCACCGAGGAACTCTGTCAGACCAGAAATTAGAAGACAAATTGCCTATATGGAGACTATATGTAGATGGCTCATCTTGTACTACAGGCTGTGGGGCAGGGATCATTTTGAACAGCCCAGACGAGGTCGACATGGAATACGCCCTACGTTTCTAATTCAAAGCTTCTAATAATGAGGTTGAGTATGAGGCCATGGTTGCAGGTCTTAATTTGTCAAATACTATGGAGGCACATCAGGTTATTGTCTTCAGTGATTCTCAATTGATCGTAAATCAAATGTTGGGAATATATGCAACCAAAGGAGAATTAATGATCAAGTATTAAGCAAAGGTGATGGAGTTGGTATCAGAGTTTGTTGCTGTCCAACTGGTAAGAATATCAAGAACGGAGAATGTGAGAGCATACGCCTTGGCCCGATTAACATCAGTTACTCGTACCGAGCTGCGAAGAATGATATCAATTGAAGTATTAGAAAGTCGGAGCATAGATGAAGACCTGACGATGAATATTATTACCCTTGATTTAGGAACATCTTGGATGGATCCTATCAGAGCATATATTAAGGAAGAAAAATTACCGGAGGATAAGCTCGCTGCCAAGAAATGGAAGTTTAAAGCTGCTCGGTATAATGGTATTCGGAAGATAAGCTCGCTACCAAGAAATGGAAGTTTAAAGCTACTCGACGAGGAATTATGGCAGGTTTGCAAAGATGTGTACATCCCTCCGAGGTGAATTGATTAAAGAGATCCATGAAGGGTCCTGTGGAGCCCATGTAGCAGGTCGAACACTTTTACAAAAGGTGATGACGCAGGGATACTACTGACCAACGATGAGACCTGATTGTATAGCTTATGCCAAGAAATATGACAAATACCAACGCTTTTCCTCCATCCGAAGAACTTCACAAACATTGTTGACACCCATCATTTATCCTTGGCCATTTTCCATGTGGGGATTGATTTGGTTGGACCATTGCCGACGACTCGAGGAAGATTCAAATACCTCGTCATCGCAGTAGATTATTTTACTTAGTGGATAGAAGCTGAGCCACATATTGACATGACATACGAGAAGGAAGGTGTACCAATTTGTTTGGAAGAACATCATTTACCGATATGGTCTCCCTCATGCCTTCATCACAGACCATGGAAAACAATTTGATAACGAGGAGTTTGCTGCCTATTATCATCAGTCAAACATTTGAAGTGCTCTAAGGAGCCAAAAGCTCTAAGGAGCCAAAAAGCGCTCTAAGGAGCCAAAAGCTCTAAGGAGCAAAAGTGCTATAAGTAGCCAACCTCCTTTGGTTAGGAGGACAGCTCTAAGGAGCAAAAGTGCTATAAGTAGCCAACCTCCTTTGGTTAGGAGGACAGCTCTAAGGAGCAAAAGTGCTATAAGTAGCCAACCTCCTTTGGTTAGGAGGACAACTCTAAGGAGCAAAAGTGCTATAAGTAGCCAACCTCCTTTGGTTAGGAGGACAGCTCTAAGGAGCAAAAGTGTTATAAGTAGCCAACCTCCTTTGGTTAGGAGGACAGCTCTAAGGAGCCAAAAAGCGCTCTAAGGAGCCAACCTCCTTTGGTTAGGAAGACAGCTATAAGTAGCCAAAAGCTCTAAGGAGCCAAAAAATACTCCTTAGGAGGTGTACACCAGCATGATCAACTACGGTTGGTAAGATAAAAATATATTCTCACATTACAACTTATGTTGGTCGGGAGGTAAGATTATTACAAAAAGTTCTTTGAAGAACAAAATATTCCAAAATACACCAAGTATAGTTGGTCGGGGATAAAAACCCACTAACTGTAGTTGGTCGACGAGGACAAATTATTGACCTTAGTTGGTCGGACACATTTTTATATTTGAAATTGAACCAAGTATGGCTGGTCAGGGATAAAAACCCATCAACTGTAGTTGGTCGATAAACATTATTTATCCACCTTGGTTGGTTGGAAACAGTTTGAACATTTTTATACTCATTACTTTATTATTAAGTGATCGAGCAACGTTACTAATACTTTGTAAACTTTTTAAGCTGATGAACAACACAATATTGTTATCTTTTTAACAGATACATATGCATAAATGTAAAGTGTTTGATATTTACAAGACAATAGCAATTAAGATTGCGAACAAAAATGAAAATCTTTCATTAAAATAAAAAACAAAATGCATTTAGAATGAAAATGTATACTAACTATTACATTGAGATTCCTATTCTATTGGTTTCTTTTCCTTCTACTTTTGAAACAGGTTCCTCGCCAGCAGGAGGATCATCTAAAATATAAGGGGAGTTTATGAAGTTAAGACCTTTCAACATTCTGATATTCATCACAGATGATCTATCCGAGAAGCATTAGCTCATTCCCGAGAAGCACCTGCTCGTCCCTGAGAATCACTTGTTAGTCCCCAAGAACCTCTTGTTCGTCCCCGAGCAGAGGTAGAAGTCAAAATCAGCATCTATAGCACTGAGATCTTTGCTAATACTGTCTCGACCAATAATGAAGAAGAATTTATGTGAAAATGTTTCGAAGTCCGCCACTAGCTTGGTACTAATCAGATTGAAGAGTTGGGTTCAAAAGCTATATGTTACTCGACAAAGTATTCAGATAAGCATAAATCAGAAAAATCAAGCACGTGAAGTTAGCACTCAGTTGCTCGACACAGGAAGCAGTTGGTCGGATGGAAAACCAATCAACATACTTGAAGATTATGACAAGCTACAAGTTTCATACTATGGCATGGCTGCATCCAAATTCCCAGGGGTGATACATAGCACACGGAGTTACTCAAAAGAAAGATTAGCAACCATCGATCAGCCTGCATCATACTTCGTCCAGGAGATAATGCACTTTATGTTGAACAAATCAAGAAGGTAGATCAAGAATTTCACGAGCACCGAGCAACACTGCAGAATAAATACTCCATCCTTTCAAGTAACCCATCAAGCATGAAGCATTGGGGGCTTCTGTTGATACCAAATTTAATCTACTGACGTGGACCAATAATAAGAAGACACATGTCAATCTACATGGACAATAACAACGAGGAAGTTTATTTCCCCCGACCAAGTCATGTTCGCTCCGAGCAACAAGGATACCCCGAGGAACTACATCATCCCGAGATACTCTAAGCACTCCGAGGAACTCTTGATCAACGAGCAACTAAGGCGGTCCGAACTGCATCTCGGCCGTATCATTAATTACCAGACGGACAACTGTTCAACTATTCATTATATTCTTGACGCACACGCTGCATTAAATGTATTACCCTTTCATATGTATATCATTTAATGTATTGGACCTTTCATGTACAGCCTAAAGGCTATAAATACCTTGTATCATCCTCATTCAAGGGGACCGAAATTTCTTGAGAGAATTTGTAACCAAGAATTCCACAAACACTCAGCAATAACATAACAGTGGACGTAGGCTTTATTCCTAGCCGAACCACTTTAAAAATCTTTGTCTTATTTATTTATCTGTGATTGAAAAATTAGAGCGATCTAGTTTTTTACATCAACAATAACCCTCAAATTCATACCAGTGACGCGACTCATACGTGCGTCCCATATAATTATATCATGACTGTCGTGTATCTCATCCCGGTCATAACATTATTTCCAAGACCGTCTATTACGTTACTCATTACGTAATGTTCAACATAATTATTACTCAACATGATTTCAAGATAATCATTTCCAATAACTACTAACTCTCGTCACGTTAGTAATTATTACCATTAAGTCGAATTAATTATAAATTAAATATTCTCTCTTAAATAAATTAATCCAAATTTTAATAATTTCATAATAAAATAAATACACGTAAAAATACGGGGTATTACAAATTTGAAACCGTGTCGTTTTGATGTTTGTTTTAAAAGGATTAATGAAACAAAAAAAAACGTTTAATTAAATGTTATTTTAACACATTTAAAATCCAAAAAAATTATTAAACACATGAAAAAAATTAAATACTCTGAAAAAATTATTAACACACAAAATTATTAATATAAAACTTATTTAAATTAAAAATGCGTCGAAGATGTATTGTAACAAAAATAGTTTAAATGTTGATTCAAATTAAACAGATTGATTTTAACTTTAAAAAAATATTATGAAATGTGTTTAGCCAAGAATTAATATAGAGAGCCATAAAGGTATTCAAAAACTAATTTGTCTCTAAATTGAGCCTATAAAAATGGGATGTTTTCAATCTTACACTTTGGCCAATTTTAAGACAAACTAAACTGAGACTCAAAAGAAAAAAAACTCAAGTAAGTATATACATAACTCAACTAACAATATGAGTTCTAAAATAAAAAGAGTACAGAACTCAACTAACAACATGAGTTCCTAAAATGAAGAGTGCATAACTAAACTAACAACATGCATACTATACGACTCAAAACTAATCAAAATAGGAGTATAAAAGAGTCTCAAATTCTCCCCCTGTTTGTCTCAAACGGGCAAAGGGTAGGGAAGAATCTTACAAAACAATGTTAGTAAAAAAGATAATGGGAATAAAAGTACTAACAAATAAAATTACAACGAATTAGTTAAGGAGATCGTTACACCTCATTTGATGACACAAGCCTTCTTTCCTAATCCACATACTCTTAAATTTTGGAAAAACAGTTTTTGTATGGACAAGAACAGACTTAAGTGGTGGGCGATTCTTAACCAAATTAGATTTAAAAGAGACCCTGGGCATATTATTTTTAGTACTCTGTCTGTTTAAATTTAAACATTTATAATAGAAGTGTTCTAAATGACCAGTTTTAAAACAAAATTACACTTATACGCATGTCTAGAATTGGGTTTAACATTAACAGGAATGTTGCGTTAATTAAAATTCTCCCTTTTTCTATTTAGAATCAAAAGTTTAAAGCAAAATCGTTCTAAATGACCAGATTTAGAACAAAAGTTACAGTGAAAAGTCTTTCTATCAACAAATTTGGCTTTATTACACTTGGTGGGCTTATCTTCATTTTTAATTTTTTTGTTTAAATTTAATAGTTTATAACAAAATTTCTCTAAATGGCCCTTTTTAGAATAGAAATTACAAATAAATACCTTCTCAGACTTATCATTCTGATTATTATTTTTAACATGTTCAATATGCATCTTAACTTCAGAAGATTCAGGAAATTGTTCTTTAGAGCTGATAAAATTAGTTTCATAACAATCTTTCCTAATAAATCCAATTCCTTTTAAAGGAACATGTTCTTCATATTTATTCAAATATTTGACAACTATACTAGCATTTGAATAACTATTTAATCTTTTCAAAGCATCTTTAAGTTTAATTTGAGATTCATTATAATCATTTTAAAGCATTCTTGTGTTTTACTTCAAGTAAATGAATAGTTTCAGTCAACATACAAATCCTTTTCTCAAGTAAAATAATATCATATTCTAGTTCTTCAACATGCACAGTAGATTCATCAGTGATTAATCTTATTTGTTTGTTTAAAACATCAATTTTACCAAGCAACCTAGAATTTATTTTGCCTAAATCAGTGATATCTTCAATATGGAAATCATTAGTTTTAGCACAATTATAAGGTTCAATATGATCAGCAAAATTAAGAAGAACACATTCATTTATTGAATCAATAGTATCATCAATTAGAGGAGAGTCTTCTGTGACAGTTGTAAGACAGTGTGCAAGGGATATAGAAATATTATCAAACTACATCTCATTGTTGTCAAAAATTAAGTCAGAATCATTAGATAAAATAGACAACCCATAAAAAATATCATCATATTTAATGGCACAAATAGAAGTAAATGCCATAAAAAAATTTATTCTCTTCACCATTGTCATTGTTAGAACTATCATCCCAGGCTTTAGAGATACGAGCCTTATTTGAGGATTTCCATTTCGAATTGGAAAAATATGTATTAGCATAATGACCAAATTCATTACATTTCTTACATTGAATATGACTAATATCTTTGGTAGGATTAATATTTTCATTGCATTTCTTATCATATCTTTTTTCAAGAGGCCTATGAGTATAACTAGGTTAACCTTCTCTTGAAGCAAAATTGTTTCTAAAATTAATAAAATACTTAAAGTGTTTAGAAAACAAATCAATTTAATTATCTAAAGACTCGAGTGTAATAAAAGATTCATCTATATCTGACAAGTAAGAAGCAAAGGCAAGACTATTTACATTAGATTTAAAAATCAGGGGATTTTTTTGTGGAGGTGTTTTGCCTTGTTGATTTCGTTTTAAAATAGTTTGCAGTTCATATGTTTTTAATTTACTACACATGAGTTGAGATGTCATGTAATTATCTTCTAATTCATCCATAGCATAAATTTTCATGTCAAAACTATCAGGAAGAGCCCTAAGTATTTTATAACAAATTTCAGAATCAGTATAGACAATTACATTAGCATGTGATTGATTAACTACGTCTTGAAGTCTAAGATAAAAATCATCTAATTTTTCATTGCCTTTCATATACATAGAGTCGTATAGCATAACTAATAATTGATATTTTGCCCTTTTAACTCTAGTGTCACCCTCATGTGTTGTAATTAAAATGTCTCAAACAGCTTTTGATGTGATGCAGGTTGAGATTCTTTTAAACTCAGTGTTGATGTAAAAAATTAGATTACTCTAATAATTCAATCACAGATAAATAAATGAGACAAAATATTTTAAAGTGGTTCAGCCTTATATGAATGGCCTACGTCCACTGTTATGTTATTGCTGAGTGTTTGGGAATTCTCGATTACAAGTACTATCAAGAAATTCTGGTCCCCTTAAATGAGGGTAATACAATGTATTTATATTCTTGAGGCCATAATCTGAAAGGGTGATACATTAAATGATATACATATGAAAGGGTAATTCATTTAATGCTCTTCAAGCGTGCGCGTCAAGATGATAAGCAATCAATGAATAGTTGAACTGTTGATTATCTGGCATCAATGCTGTGGTCGAGATGCAGCTCGAACCGCCTTAGTTGCTCGTCGTTCAAGAGTTCCTCGGAGCGCTGGAGTTCCTCGGAGCGTTGGAGTTCCTCGGAGAGCTGGAGTTTCTCGGAGCGTTGGAGTTCCTCGGAGAGCTGGAGTTCCTTGGAGTATACTTGTTGCTCGGAGTGAGTCTGACTTGGTCGGGGAAATAGACTTCCTCGTTACTATTGTGCCACGTAGATCGACACGTGTCTTCTTGTGATTCGCCTATATCAGTCATACTAATTTTGGTATCAACAGAAGCCCCCAATGTTTTATATTTCGAACTTTGAGGAGTATGGAACATTCTTTCTCGGTATATGGCAATATTAAATGATCTTCCTGGGTTTTAGGAACATTTCTCCGCATTTAAATTTCCTTCCAAATTCGCAGAATCCGCCTTTTTGCATATTTATAAGCGCTTCGATCTTCGTTCATTTTTTATCCTTTTAGCCGCCGCTAGCGTAATAGTTTCCTTTTTGTAATCATTTCTTTCGCCGTTTCCCAAGGCAAAATTTAAACTTCATAGACAATATCACCGTCTTCTACCTTTTCCAATTTCTGCTTTCGACTTTTCCATAGTCTTTCTTTCTCTTGTGCGTTCATCCTTGTTTTCGTTCGTTGTCAATAGATCTCCCTTTTTCCTGTAAGATCTTCTTCCTTCTTCTTCATTTCTTTTATTCACCATGGTTTATATTATTGAATCTCTTGAGAAATTATGTTATGATTTCCCTATTCCATCTTGGGTAACTTTAGAGGATCTTTCTGAGCCTTCAAATTATTTTCGCTTGGCTGAGGGACATTGGTTCCCCAGCCTCTTTATTGTTGAATGTGGATTTTCGGAACCAAGCCTCTTTATTGCTGAATCTGGATTTTCTTTTCCACCAAACCCTTTGTGCTTAGAGTTCTGTCAGTATTTCGATGTTGTCCCTGTAAAAATAGCCCCCAATACATGGAGAATAGTTAATGGGGTGCATAGGTTAAATCAAACTCATGGAACTCGTATAGGAATTCCTGAGATTATGTATTGTTATAGATGGGCTGTTCTAGACAATGTTTATTATTTAAAAACTAGATTTTTGAATAGGGCTTTAGTAGTCAATCTCCCTGATGCTAATAGGGATTATTTTGAACATGGGGTAGTTATCAAAAATTGGCAACATGCCCCTTTGGTTGGAGACGAAGTATATGAAGGTCCCAAATGCCCTCCATATGGCAATGGGATAGGTTATTTTCATCTTATTTTATTTCTGAAATTATGATTTCATTATGTTTGAATAAATGCATGATTGACATTTCAATATGTTTTTGTTTGCAGTTGGCAGCAAGAGAAAAACTCCCAAAGAATCAGAAGTTAATATAAAGCATTTGAAACATATCTGGAGTTTGCATCAGAAAGTTGCAGACGAGCACGTCAGGTCTGCTTCATACTTGTTGCAGTACAGGAGCTATACATCATCTTTTACTGCTCGTCCTGTGATCAGCATTAGTGAACCATTGCCAGCTTCTGAGGATACTTCACCAGAATCTCACATTCCTCTAAGTCAGAAAATGGGCAAAAGAAGAGTTCCTGCTATCTTCGAGGAGACTTCCTCTGCTGGAGATGGAAAGAGAAACAAGAATGATATCCCAAAGGGGACAAAGAAAGTAGATGCAGCCCCTTTTGTTGCTCTTCAGAAGGCTGCCGAGAAGCCCCCAATGGCTCCTAGTAAGAAGGATGCACTTGTGGAAGTGATCACCATTTCCCTAACCAAAAGCTCTTTTTTGGTTGAAACTGTTGAAGTGCCACCGAGGAGACTGAAGAAATCCTCCTCGGTCAGTTTTTCTGAAACCATTCCCCTGCTCCAAGCTAGTGGAGCTGGAGTTCCAACTATTATTCCCCCGAGTTATGCAATGAGCTCGGTAAAGACTTGGACTATTCCTGAAGTCCAAGGAATGGAAGAAAACATGTCTAGGGATATGCTGACATCCCTAGCTACTCGTCACATTGCTTCAGTAAGTTTCTCTTATCCTGAATTTTTCTTTCTTTCAGTCAATATATGTATCTCGGCATTGACTTATCATTACCTTCTTTTTCAGCTGGTGAGTTGTTTTAATACCATAGTGAAGAAAGATGAAGCGATCAAGGCTTCTAGCTCCTCGTCTGGAGTAGAGGATGCTTTTCAGGGTTTGGCCCAATCTTTGAAGGATTCTCGTCAAAAGTATGACGAGGATAGGGGTGAATGGGAGAAGAAGTTGGCTGCATCTGAGGCAGAGAAGGTGCAGTTGGGAAATAAAGTGAAGGACTTGGAGAGAGATAATAAAAAATATGCCGAGAAGCTCACAAACTTTGGGGAGCTTGAAAATAAGTTGAAATCGGCTGAGGAAGAGCTAACCCTTCTGCGAGAAGTAAATCGCCAGAAGGAGGAGGTGGAGGCCAAGTTGAAAGCCTCTGAGGATCTTCTATCCGAGAAGCTCTCCTCGGAGAAAATGAAGAGACAAGTGGCTGTGAAAAAATCTTTTCGTACCGGTTGGGATAAAGGATGGGACAGGGGGGTATCAGCAATGATGACCCAGGTGCAGTATAGGAGTTTGAAATACTTCCGAGATGGTTGGGTTGCTGCCCTGCAAGAATTGAAGGTGAGCGAGGACTCTGAGCTATTTCAACAACATCTTCCCGGTCCTCCTCCTAGAATTGAAGATGAGGATGAAGACGAAGCTGCATCCGAGGAGTCTTCAATGACAGTGGGTGATCAAGTCCTTGCTCCACAACCCAATCAGACAGCCACCGAGGAGATTTCGTCTTTGCCCGCTCCTCCTGAACAAGTCCCAACTTCTGCCAACCAATTCATTGTTCCCACCGAGCAACCAAGCTCCTCGTCCCAGCCTCCCGAGAAAGTCTTGGGAGACAAGGAAAAGGTGTGAAGTTGTTCGGTATTCTCTTTCTATTTTTCTTTTACTTGTACTCTGTATTCTGAACGTTGTACTCCTTTTGATGATGTAATATAATTACCTTTTTTGTTCCTCTACATTGTTGATGCTCTGTCTACTTTTTTATTAACTCTTGCCTTCTCTTCTTTATTAGTTTATTGCTAGAATGGAATTGCTGTCTGCTAATGATACAAAACTGATGCAGCAATGCCATGAATATTTTAAAGCTGGCCATACTGACCTGAGTGCATCAGAAATTGCTTATATCCTTGGTCATGATGCTTCAGACCAAGCAGTGGAGGCATATCAATACTTGAAATGTCTTCTTGATCGTGCTGTAGCCAACAATGTGGCTTATTACGAAATGATTAAAGACTTGCAAGGTACTCTCGATGAACTTCAGCAGTAATATAAAGAGTCTCCAGTTCTTTTGCACGAAGGTTATGAGAAGAAACTCAAACAACTTAGTGCTGAAACAGGTTATGACAAGATGCTTACTGGCTACGATGTCAGGGAGAGAACCCTAAAGGGTGAAGTTGAAGCTTGTAGACAGATTGTCGAGCTGCTAGAGCAAGAAAATAACAATTTATAGAAAGAGCTAGCACAATTGAAGTCTGCAGCTTCCTCTTCAACATCTGTAATCCCAGTGACTGATGAGGGATTTTCCTTCTTAGAGGTTGAGAATGCCAAATTAAGGCAAGAGTTGGACATCTTGAGAAGATCTGGTACTTCCACTGCTACTCGGCGGCGAGGAAGAGGTTCTCGTGGACGAGGAATAGTGGCACATAATGTTGTCGAGGAACAAAGTACTCCACCTGCTCGGGGTCGATCAAGAGTTCTTCGTCGTATGGTTGATGAAGCTCATACTCAATCAGCATTGGAAAACCAAGCATACCAATTGATGGCAAAAGATCAAGCCTTGTCTGAACTGTCCAAGAAAGTTAGAGAATTGGAACTACAAATCTTCTACAAAGGAATCAGAGTTGGAGACTAATAAACTTTTCATCCAGAGTCTTCATGAGAAGCTTGAGAGGTTAACATTTCAATTCCATAAACAGCCCAGGGAATTTTGGATGGCTGGATAGAATGAGGCACTATTCCATTTAGATGCTCGTATCCAGAATGCCAATAATGAGGGCTACAAACAAGGTTGGCTGAATGCCTTATGTGTGTTGAAACTTGAGCAAGGACATTATTTGTGGGACTACTATGATCCCGGATTGCTTGACTTGCCTATGCCACCGTTCAATTTGGACATGGAATGGATCCCAGCTCGTTCCATTCCTCGAAGCTTACTTGCGAAGTATCTTGGTGACTACGGTTTGCATTCTCAGTTTGAGGTATCTCGTCCTGAGCATCTTCTAGATCGACCTTCTGTGATGAACGTTAGGATGCTGAAGGACTTGAACTTTATTAACTCTCCTCAGACTTTAAATGATCCGCCTGCTGGCGAGGAACCTATTTCAAAAGCAGAGGGAAAGAAACCAATAGAGTAGGGATCTCAATGTAATAGTTAGTACACATATGTAACTTGTAATTTGTTTTCAATTTTAATGAAAGACTTTCATTTTCTGTTTGCAAATCTGTATTGCTATTGTCTTGTGCTTGTCAAACACTTTATATTTGTGCGTGCATAACAATATTGTATGGTTCATCGACCAACTTAATAATAAAAAGTTACAAGTATCAGAAATGTTGCTCGATCACTTAATAATAAAGTAAAAAATGTTTAAAATTTTTCCAACCAACCAAGGTTGTTAAATTGTGCTCGTCGACCAATTATAGTTAGTGAGAATTTATCCCCGACTAATCATACTTGGTAAATTTTGGTCTTTAAAATGTGATCGACCAACCAAGGTCGATAAATTCTCCTCGTCGACCAACTACAGTTAGTGGGTTTTTATCCCCGACCAACTATACTTGATTCAGTTTGGAATATTTTGTTCTTCGAGGAACTTTTGTATTTTCTGTAATGATCTTACCTCCCGACCAACATAAGTTGGCATTTGAGAGCATATCTTGTTTCCTAACCAACCGAGATTGGCCTTTTTAGGAGTATCGTGTTCTGGCTCTTTTACCAACCAGAGTTGGTCTGAGTTCGAACTATCATGTCCACTTGCCCTTTTACCAAAAATTGGTCTGATCCAGTGTCAGCCTCCTAACCAAAGGAGTATGGGATGTTCTCGCCCTTTTACCAACCGGAGTTGGTCTGGGTTCGAACTATCGTGTTCTCGCTCTTTTACCAACCGGAGTTGGTCTGAGTTCGAACTATCATGTCCACTAACTCTTTTACCAACCGGAGTTGGTCTGAGCTAGTGTACGCCTCTTAACCAAAGGAGTATAGTTTGTTCTCGCCCTTTTACCAACCGGAGTTGATCTGAGTTCGAACTATCATGTCCACTAACTCTTTTACCAACCGGAGTTGGTCTGAGCTAGTGTACGCCTCCTAACCAAAGGAGTATAGTTTGTTCTCGCCCTTTTACCAACCGGAGTTGATCTGGGTTTGAACTATCGGTGTTGCTTTTCTTGCTGAACAGCGTAGTGTTGCACACTAGTATTCCTCGAAAAATTTCAATGAAAGAAAGAGGATGGCGAAACATCATCGTTTATTCATATTGATGGAACTGCTTTACATTTTACATCACTGATAATACTTGCGTAGGTGTTCAGCATTCCATGCATTCTTAAATTCCTCTCCTTCTAGAGTTGCTATCCGGTAAGTTCCTGGTCGAACAACCTCTGTAACTCGGTATAGTCCATGCCAGTTTTCTTCCAACTTATTGTGCTTCTGAATGACCTTCTTTAGCACGTAATCTGCTTTCTTTAAGTCGCATTTTTCACCCTCTTGTTGTAGAACAGGGCTGTTCGTTGTTGGTAAGAAGCATTCCTAATGGCTGCCTCTTCTCTAACCTCCTCGAGCATATTTAAATCCAATCTTCTCATTAAGTCGCTGACTGGGGAATTGAAATTCAGCACTCTGTGTGTTGGAAGATCCAACTGGGCAGGTATTACAGCCTCACTTCCAAACGCCAGCATATATGGTGATTCTCCAGTTGCTGCTCGGGGAGTTGTTCGGTAAGCCCACAGTACTGACTGTAGCTCATTAATCCAATTAGCTTTAGCCTCACTTAGCCTCTTCTTCAAACCATTTAATAATGTTCTGTTCGTCACTTCAGTCTGTCCATTGCTTTGAGGATGGCCTGGTGCTGAATGAACCTTCAAAATGTTTGACTGATGACAATAGGCGGCAAACTCCTCGTTATCAAATTGTGTTCCATGGTCTGTGATGAAGGCATGAGGGAGACCATATCGGCAGATGATGTTCTTCCAAACGAATTGGTACACCTTCTCGTATGTCATATCAATTAGAGCTTCAGCTTCTACCCACTTAGTAAAATAATCCACTGCGACGACGAGGTACTTAAATCTTCCTCGGGTCGTTGGCAGTGGTCCAACCAAATTAATTCCCCGCATAGCAAATGGCCAAGGGGAAGTTATGGGTGTCAACAATGCTTGTGGAGTTCGTCGGATGGAGGAAAAACGTTGGCATTTATCACATCTCTTAGCATAGGCTATACAATCAGCCCTCATCGTTGGCCAATAGTATCCTTGCGTCATCACCCTTTGCAAGAGTGTCCGACCTGCTACATGGGCTCCACAGGACCCTTCATGGATTTCTTCAATCAAATCTTTCACCTCGGAGGGATGTACACATCTTTGAAAACCTGCCATGATTCCTCGTCTATACAAAACACCATTAGTTAGTACATACCGAGCAGCTTTAAACTTCAATTTCTTGGAAGCGAGTTTATCCTCCGGCAATTCTCCCTCCTCAATATATGCCCTGATAGGATCCATCCAAGATGGTCCTAAATCAAGGGTAATAATATTCATTGTCAGATCTTCATCTATACTCCGACTTTCTAATACTTCAATTGGTATCGTTCTTCGCATCTCGGTACGAGTAGCTGATGCTAGTCGGGCCGGTGCGTCTGCTCGTGAATTCTTCATTCTTGGTATTCTGATCAACTGAATGGCATCAAATTCTGCCAACAAATCTATCGCCTTTGCATGATACTTGACCATTAATTCTCCTTTAACTGCATATGTTCCCATCATCTGATTCACAATTAATTGAGAATCACTGAATACCATCACTTGTTGCGCTTCCATAATCTTTGCTAAATTAAGACCTGCTATCATGGCCTCATACTCCGCCTCATTATTGGAAGCTTTGAATTGGAATCGCAGGGCGTTTTCCATGTCAATCTCGTCTGGGGTATTCAAAATAATTCCCGCTCCACAACCTGTTATGCAAGATGACCCATCTACATATAATCTCCATGTAGGTAACTCATCTTCGAATTTCTTCTCTGACAGAGTTCCTCGGTGAAATATCTGCTATTTTCTTTCATCCTCCCCTGATATTTTTCGCTCCTCGTTGATCATCTCTTCTCGCTCTTTTACCAACCGGAGTTGGTCTGAGCTCGAATTTGATGATCTTTCTACATCCACAAGCCCTTTTACCAACCGGAGTTGGTCTGGACTTATGTCTGTTGATCCTGTAACATCCACAGGTTGGTCAGCGAGCAACTTTTGTTCCTCGAGGGTATCAGGATATGTAAACTCTGCTATAAAATCTGCTACAGCTTGCCCTTTTAATGATGATCTGGGTTCATACACAATATCGTATTCACCGAGCTCTATTGCCCAGTACATCAATTTCCCTGATTTTTCTGGCTTATGAAGGGCTTGTCTCAATGGCATGTCGGTATATACGACGATGGTATGAGCCTGGAAATATGGCCTCATTCTTCTACTTGCCTCAATTAATGCCAATGCCAATTTTTCCAGCTTTGGGTACCTGATCTCTGCACCTCGGAAAGCCTTACTTGTGTAATAAATTGTCTTCTGGACTCCATTCTCCATTCTGATCAATGCCGAGCTGACTGCATTCTCTGACACTTCCAGGTACAAGTACAACTTTTCTCCCATTACTGGCCTGGACAACAGTGGAGGTGCTCCCAAATATTTCTTCAAGTCTTGAAAGGCTTTTTCACATTCATCATTCCACTCAAAAGTTTTTCGGAGTGTTTTGAAGAATGGGAGGCATTTATCAGTTGCTCGGGATACAAATCTGTTGAGCGCTGCAACTCGTCCTGTAAGACTCTGCACTTCTTTCTTCGTCGTTGGAGATCGCAGCCCTAAAAGAGCTTTGATCTTTTCCGGATTCGCCTCAATGCCTCGTTGGTTGACGATATACCCGAGGAACATTCCTTCTCGTACTCCAAATGTGCACTTCGTCGGGTTGAGCTTTATTTGGTATTTATCCAGTTGATCAAAGGTCTGACCTAAGTCAACTAGATGATCAGCAGCTCTCTTGCTCTTTGTCAGCATATCATCGACATAGACTTCCATATTGCAACTGATTTGTTCGGCAAAAACCTTGTTCATCAGTCGCTGGTATGTCGCTCCTGCATTTTTCAAACCAAAAGGCATAACATTATAACAATAAGTTCCTCTAGGGGTAATAAAAGAAGTACTTTCCCTGTCTTCAGGTTTCATTTTGATCTGGTTGTAACCAGAGTAAGCATCCATTAAGCCGAGCAGCTCGTGTTCCGAGGTAGCATCCACTAGTTGATCAATTCTGGGCAATGGAAAACGATCCTTTGAGCATGCCTTGTTGAGATCGGTGAAATCAACACACATTCTCCATTTATTATTTTTCTTCTTCACCATCACCACATTTTCCAACCAGTCTGGATACTTCACATCTTCAATGAATTGGGCTTTCTGGAGCTTCTCGACCTCCTCTTGTATAGCTTGATTCTTCTCGGGACTAAATACTCTTCTTCTTTGCTTTACAGGCTTGATCTCCTTATTCACATTGAGCTCGTGACATAAGAAGTTCGGATCTATTCCTGGCATGTCTTCATGACTCCACGCAAAAGTTTTCTTCCTGTTTCTCAAGAAAGTTATCAACTCCTGTGTTATTGAAGCATCCAACGACGAACCTATCTGGGTTACTCGTTCAGGGTGCTCGTCGTCCAGAATAACATTTTCTGTAGATTCCACCACCTGTCCTTTAACAAGTTGGGATTCATCTCTAGGATCGAGTGTTTCGATTTCTGTACCCTCCTCCACCTGGTAGGTAGTAGTCTTTTTCCTTGACTCTTCAAGCTCCTCTTGCTCGGCTGATGAATAATAGCATTCCCGAGCTACTTTTTGATCACCTTTCATAACTCCCACTCCGAAATTTATTGGGAATTTTAAGCATTGATGTACTGTAGATGCAACTGCTTCGAACTTCTTCAAACCAACTCTTCCCATGATGATGTTTTAAGCTGATTGCACATTCTTATCCATCACAAAGAATCATATTCTTTCTGTTCGACAAGCAGGCCAAGTTCTAATGAATATATCCAACTTGATCGTCCCAAGTGGAAAAACTTTCTCGCCAGCAAAACCCAGAAGGGGTCTGTGATAAGGTTCCAATTGAGATAATTTCAAATTTAAACTGTCAAAGCATGAGTAGTACATGATGTCTGCCAAACTACCATTATCTACCAGAACCCTTGAAATCACTACTTATTTCATCCTCATTTTGATCACCAAAGGGTCGTTGTGAGGGTAAAGAACACCTGCCAGGTCGTTTTTTAAAAAACCAATGACCAGCTTCTCTTTGTTTACCTTCCTCGGGCGATCTTCCTCAGCCAAATTTATTCGCTGAATATATGAGCAAGCTTGAGCCTCTCCAAGGTAAGCCTTTCTTTCTGCAGTAAGGTCTCCTCCTCCTGCATCTCCTCCTGTAATAACATTACAATCAAATGATCCAAAACGTATGGAAAATACCTCTCGTTCTGGCTGCCTTGGTTTCTTGGGAAGGTCGGGGTCATCATCTGGATCATCTTCATGGTTTCTCTTCTTTTTCTCCTCTGCTCGACGAGGAGATCTAGACCTCTCTCTAGTTCGGTCATTATTTCTTCTTTCACCTCCCCGATCAACATACTTTGCTAGCTTTCCTCTTCGGATGAGTGTTTCAATCTCGTTCTGAAGAGCTATGCAATTTTTGGTCATATGGTCATGATCCTTATGGAACTCGCAATATTTATCCCTATTCCTCGTATCAGGGTCTGACCTCAGTTTCTTCGGCCACTTTACCTCCTCGCTATTCTTGATTTCTTCCAAGACATAATTAATACCCATTTTCAAAGGAGTATAATTATCGAATTTTTTCAGGACTTCCCATGACGACCTACTATTCTTGGAATGCTTTTCACCGCCATTGCCCTTATGCTCTTTCTTCTTAGATTTATCGACTTCCACCTTGGTCTCTTTATCCATATTCTTCTTCGCAGCCATAGCCTCCTCGGCATTCATGATTTTGATCGCTTTTGCCATCAACTCTGACATAGTTGTAGGTGGATCTTTGGCCAAAGTGTAATACAACTTGTTAGGCAACAACCCACTCATCAAGGCGGTGATTGCTGTCTTTTCTTCATAATCTATGACTTCCAGTTTCTCGTTATTGAAACGAGTTATGTAATCTCTAGTACTTTCACCAGATTTTTGTTTAACACTTAACAAGTGTGTTACTCATTTTACTGGCTTTGCTCCAAAACAGAAATTGCCAATGAACAACTCGGCTAACTGAAAGAAAGTTGAAATCTTACCCCGAGGAAGATTGTTGTACCATATCTGGGCTGATCCAGTAAGAGTTCCTGAGAATGCTCTGCATCTCATCTCGTCGGGGACAGCGTAGATGTCGGCAGCAGCTTGATATTGTTCTATGTGAAGAACAGGATCTGTCTTTCCATCATACTTGGGGGTCACCACAGGTGCTTTAAATTTCGACGGGGTAGGAAAATCCACAATGGCCTGGACAAAAGGTGTCCCTTGAACGAAAGTTCGTTGTAGGGGGTTCTTTGCCTTATCCATTTCTCCCAATCTATCCTCCAACCGCTGAATGGAACCTTTCCACGCATCATTTCCTTCCTCGGGTTTATTGGTTCGAGCAATCGATTGTTCTGAAGTGGCCTCCTGAGATCTATCCTGACGAGCAACTGGTCGTGATTGTGCTGATCCTTCCCTTAGATCTGATGGTTGTCGAAAACTCCTCGACATGGTCTTAGGTGGACTCCTATTCCTCCTAGGACCTAATCGACTGAAAGGAGACACCCTACTCAGTCTTTCCAAAGCACTGGGTCTCTCTGGAGAGAGAGTGATACGTTGTTCAGTATCTGTAACGCGTATTGATGAAGTTCGCCCAGGTTGATAAGAGAAATCATCAGATTCCTCATTACGATACGCATCTGTACGCCTGGATCGTGAAGAAAGTAAATAGGTTTGCCTTTGACCACTTCGCTGTCCCGAATGTGCAGGTGCACCGCCATGAAGGGTTTGTATGAGTTGCCGCATTGTTTCTTGCATGGTGGTTTGTCCTTGAGCCAGATTCGTCATAATCCCAGCTAGATCTGGAGGTGCAGAGGGATTTGGAGGATTTCCAGCATTTCTAGCGTTTCGATTACTGGATTCCGGATTATCTGCCATTGATGATGAATGATTTTTGGTGAAAAACGATAACAACAATTGTTTCCCACAGACGGCGCCAATCTGTTGATGTAAAAAATTAGATTACTCTAATAATTCAATCACAGATAAATAAATGAGACAAAATATTTTAAAGTGGTTCAGCCTTATATGAATGGCCTACGTCCACTGTTATGTTATTGCTGAGTGTTTGGGAATTCTCGATTACAAGTACTATCAAGAAATTTCGGTCCCCTTGAATGAGGGTAATACAATGTATTTATAGCCTTGAGGCCATAATCTGAAAGGGTGATACATTAAATGATATACATATGAAAGGGTAATTCATTTAATGCTCTTCAAGCGTGCGCGTCAAGATGATAAGCAATCAATGAATAGTTGAACTGTTGATTATCTGGCAATCAATGCTGTGGTCGAGATGCAGCTCGAACCGCCTTAGTTGCTCGTCGTTCAAGAGTTTCTCGGAGCGCTGGAGTTCCTCGGAGCGTTGGAGTTCCTCGGAGAGCTGGAGTTCCTTGGAGTATACTTGTTGCTCGGAGTGAGTCTGACTTGGTCGGGGAAATAAACTTCCTCGTTGCTATTGTGCCACATAGATCGACACGTGTCTTCTTGTGATTCGTCTATATCAGTCATACTAATTTTGGTATCAACACTCAGACTCACCCATCGCTTGGAAAATAACTTTTCTGCCTTTATTATTATATTGGAAATTTTGATCTTTCGCTTTAGTCCATTCAGAAAGGGATTTTCTAACAAAAATTTGAGCATCACCATCACCAGTAGATGTTGTAGGGGTAAAAAAAATAGTTTCAACCATTTTTCATACCTAATCTCCCAATTATTGAAGGTGGGCAACAATTCTTACTTTCCAATAAGCAAAGTTATCACCATTAAACATGGGAGGATGTATAGAACTACCATTACGATCATCCATTTAGAAATAGGTTTTAAAAAGAGTTCAGGATCTTAAAGAGTAAAATAAAACTTTTAAAAAGAAATCCTGACGCCCTGATACCACTTGGAATAACCTAACGCACTAAAGCGTCTAGTTATGAAAAATCTGTTAACTCTTTGATAAAAACCTTTGATAGCTTATAAAGTGAAACCACTCGCACACACAAGTAAAATAGAATTATGATGCTTTAAGTAAAACTTGTTTAAGAACGGGATGAGGAAAAGGAGTGTAACACAATATTTGTTCACGGGGAAACCAACAAAGTGGAAATACCACAGGTCCCTTAGCTCCAGGACCACGCACACACCCAAGTCCATTAATACCAATGTTTAAGTACAGATTACAGAAATGCAATTGTAAACAAAATAGTTTGTCCAATACAAACAAGTACACCAAGGCACAAACTAAACAACCCCACAATAACCCAATCTTACTAAACAACCCAAGGAAGTGACAACTTAGGAACACACACAATCTCACACCCAACACTAGAGTACTAGTGGTTTTTTAAGAGAAGAGGATTAGACCCCAAATTTATTAAATATAGGGAAAAATAGCCTTTATCTAGTGGCTTACAATCAAGAAACTGAAATCTCAAAGTCATCAATAAAGGGTCTAAAAAATCTAGATAATGGACCTTTATAAGGCCTAACTTAGAAAGCCATCACAATATCACTATGAATAACCGAATGATAAGTTTGGATTTCATAGGATGATACTCAAAAGTAGCATGATTCCTGAAACACCAAATCCACCAACAAATAATAATAAATAAGAAGAAGTGTTTGGTTTAATCAAAACATTAAATGATTATGAATTACTAAATTATCAGACGCGAGAAATGTCATCTTAAATAGTAAGTTATCAACAATAATAATTAAACCCAAATAAGAATTCAGTTAAGTGTAAATCATTAAACTAAAGCAAAAGGAAGTAAATCCCTAAAGTATGTTTTACACAACTGACAAAAACAATGACCTAACACCAGTCTTAGGATAAGAACTTCTAAATATTATGTTATGTAGCTATATCCAGTACTAGTAAAAATGAGCAAGACATAAACGTGTAGCACTCAGCTCATAAAAGATAGTAGTGGTTTAGAATAAACAAAAAAAAAATGAAAAAATCATTTTTAAGTCCTCTAACAAATGAATAATGATAAATATGAGAGGAACAACAAATAAACATAGCTTACCCAAAATGACCAAAAATGCAATATTAAATATCACAGTCACACACACCAAAAAATATCTCATACTTGTTTTGAATAAGATTATTTAAATAAATATTTATAGCATGCACGGGTTCTAACAAAATGTTTAAATTTAAAATCTTCAAGTCACAAAGATTATTTATGTCCAGAATAAGTCCAAATATACTCGAACAGATTATACACCATAAACATAAAACTCGACTTTGGGTTCAAGCCTTAAATTGGGATAAAGATAACATGTAACGGGTCCCAAACAATCTTAAGCCAAGATTACAACCAACAACCACATATCTTATATATATATATATATATATATATATATATATATATATAGAGAGAGAGAGAGAGAGAGAGAGAGAGAGAGAGAGAGGCAGGCTCCTGTGCACACTAAGTTTGCACACTAACTTTGCACATTACCTTTTAAAAGTGGTAAAAAAAATATTTTTGGGTTGATTTTTTTTGTGTGCTATTTAAACATTTCAAGGAACTCATATAAAAAAAATCAGCTCAAAAAAACTTTTTTTGCTATTTTTAAAAAATCGGTCAAACTTTCGCAGTTTTTAAGCCCTTTAAAAACTGCGAAAGTTTGACCGATTTTTTAAAAATAGCAAAAAAAGTTTTTTTGAGCTGATTTTTTTTATGTGAGTCCGTTGAAATGTTAAAATATCACATAAAAAAATTGGTGTGCGCCAGCACTAAGTTTGCACACTTTTAAAAGGTAATGTGCAAACTTAGTGTGCACAGGAGCCTGCCTCTATATATATATATATATATTAAAGAAGAGTGTTAAGGAAGATTTCCAACATATGTTTTAAAAAAAAAACTGAGATAAGAATGCAAGACCTGAGCCCCACTGATTTCAAACGACCCAAACCAGCAACATGAAAACCCCTTCAAATTCCAAAATGGTTCAACCGAAACCTGGAAACAGCAGTAGATCAAGATCTACAAATATAACACCTTCAACAGTCCTAAAAATGGAACTAAAACCCTCAACGTTCAAGCCTTAAATACTGAAAATATTCAACTTCACCCACATATATATTTGTGAAAGTTATAGGAATGAGTTTAGTGTTTAAAGAGTAAACTGAAATATTCTCAGAGGAATCATAAAGACAAGAAGGTTTTGAGAGAGAAGACGAGAAAAATTTCGGCAGAGTTTCGATAGATTTTTCAAGTTAAAAACCTCAAAATTTCAAAACACCCAAAACCTTATATATATATATATATAGTAGACGTAGGAAGCATCTGGAAAAAGCCCGATTAAAACGTAAATGCCACCAACCTAAAGGGAATAAATGTAAAAGGTCAGGGGCATCTAAGGGCTGAAATGGAAGGCAAAAAATAGGGGCACGTGCAAAAAATGGCCCAACAGCAGTAAGGGAAATTTGGACAAAAACCAGGGGACAAATCAATCAAGCAAACAGAAGCTGGCAGACACATGCGTAATAATCTCGCGTGTGACAATACGCGCAGCACCAGTGGCCCAAAGACATTTGACCGCATTATGCCAAAACTACACTACACAAACTAGAAACCTTACCATTTTGATGTCTGTGTTAAAAGCATTAATTAAACAAAAAAAATGTTTACTCAAATGTTATTTTAACACATTTAAAATTCAAAAAAATTATTAAACACGTACAAAAATTAAATACTCCGAAAAAAATTAACACAAAAATTATTAATATAAAAATTATTAAAATTAAAAATACATGGAAGATGTATTGTAACAAAAATAGTTTAAATATTGATTCAAATTAAACAAATTGATTTTTAGCTTTAAAAAATGTGTTTAGCCAAGAATTAAAATAGAGAGCCATAAAGGGATTTACAATCTAATTTGTCTCAAAATTGGGCCAATAAAAATGGGATGTTTTCAGTTGTATTTTTTAGTTCTTAAGTTAGAGTTTCAATTTTGTGAATGAACAATGTTGAAGGTGAGTATTTCATAGGATACTGGGTGTGTAATTGTGTTTGTCATTCATAGTCAAAGAATAAAGTTTCTCTCTCCCGCGGACGTGGCCCTAACTGAGTCGATGGAATTATTGCGTTCTATAAAGTCATCAAAAATATTTTTATACATTGAGAGTGGCCACGAAAATGTGTGGAGAAATAGTATCACAAAGCCTGAAGTTGACGAGTTATAATTTTGGCATAAGATACTTGGTAATATAAACTAACTAGGCTTGGAATAACTTCCCCATCATTTTTAATTAGAATTTCGTCAGTTAAATCTTGGAATTTAAAAGTATTGTGTGAAGGTAAAGTGTCTGTGGTCCCTTTGAATACCTTTATTGGACCCAAATATGAAGGTTTTATTCTTAAACCCATTTTCTATGATAATTATTATTTATTAATAAAGGGTTGTCTACTCCCATTTTAAATATGAATCATGTGTGTGGGAATGCCTTATATTTGTTTTAAATATATTATACATATTGATTAATTATACTCATTAGGAATTCTGATGAGTTGAGTTCCGCTCGATCAAAAAATATTAGAATTTTGGTTCTAGTATGATTGAATAGTTCACAGTCTAGATAAGAGTTTGAAATTTTATTAATAAAGACACGTGTACAATCTTAGTAGATTATATTTATTATAAGAACTTGTCTGGTAGTTGGGGAACTTGTGTAATAGTTTAAGAAAGATGGTCTTGCTACTTCGGTAATGTATTGAACGGGACCAAGGGCGAGATTCAAATTTATGTTCTCACTAGATTAGACTTGCACAATGTTAAAAGGTGCACATATTCTCAATCCTAAGGAATATAAGGATCAGAATATTCTCATGGTTATTGCTTTGAATTTCCAATGGGTGCAATTCAATTTATCGAGTCAATAAACACTGTGAGTTGTACGTCATTATGTGAATATATTCGAGATCATATTCTGAAGGAATCTGCGTCCATGAGATATTTAGGATTTTCATACCCCAATTAATAAACTTCTAATTTTTTATTCCACAAGTAAACCTACTCAGTGGATTTTTTTCTAGTAATATATCAAATAAGTTAAGATTGATTTTAATGAATAATAAGATGTTGGTAAGAGTCGATTCGCAAAAAAAATAAATTTCACCAAGCGGGTGTTGTATACTTAACATGGGGAATCAACTAATATACCATTTGACTTTACAAACAATGTCCCTTTATATGAGTGATTTTGAGATAATTACATTGCACTGCAGTTGTAATTATTTAGTGGAATTGATTACATTTGAACGGAACATGAAAAAATTTACACGATTGTAATTTTGAATTTCCATATTTTTGTTTGGAAGTTAATTTAAATTTATAGTCTTGGGTCCCTGTTATGGTCCTTATTAAATAAGTAAACCTAAAATTCTCTATTTCCTTACCCTCAGTTTTCCACTTTTTGGAATGATAAGGGTTTTTGGAACTAGAACCTCTTTCAAATAAGGGCACCCCTTATGTGATAAATTTTTGTATGAGGGGATTTATTTCCATGTGGAAAACCTCATCAGATAATTGATTTCACACGATTATTGCGTATGACAATTTTCATACAAAGTTCGTAAGATGTCAACTTCGCATGTGGGCTCCTTGTGCGATTGTCTCGTTTGAATCAGGGTCATTATCATTCATATGAGAGGAAAATATTGGGAAACATTCTTTACTAGAAGTCAATAATGTTTCCAAGTATAAATGACTTCGTAAACGTGATTCTCAAGGAATGCGCACACAAGTTACAACACTCAATCTTAAAATACACAAATAGAGAGAGGGGGAGAGACGTGTCAATAAGGAGTTAATACTCAAGTTCATTCTCAAGTTCTTCAAGATTCATGTCTCGGTATAGTGTCCACACACATTGATTTCTTTGCAGGATCATACAACAACATCTTCGGTGGTTCTACATCATCTTTTTCTAAATCTAGTCTCTGTATTGGGTCATCCGCAAAGTGATGGTGACATATTCAAAATTTAAATCCCTAGGGGATGTAATTTTTTAATTCTTCGATATGACGGGTTTTGATCGTGGTGGATATTCTTCAAAATCTAATGGGAATCATTACAGTAGTAATTTGGAGATTCTGTCAAATTCGTAAAGGAGTCCATTTCTAGCATAATTATACTTCATAAGGAGCTCTTGTTTTGTAAGGATTCTACTTCAAGAGGAACTCTGGGCCATGATGGAAAGGAAATTGGTTTCCTTGTTGATTTATAGTTACATGTATTTATGTATGATTATATATATATATATATATATATATATATATATATGTGTGTGTCTGTGTGTGTCTGTGTGTAGTGTGTGTGTGTGTGTCAACTTATTAATATGTTAATGATTATGTGTGCTAAATGAATTATTTAATTAGGGAACCGCATAATTATAAACAATACAGACTAATTGCGTGATAGGCCTACATCATATTTTTTTCTAGAATACAAAATCTTTTTTCTTTATAAATTGAATTAAATCATGCAATTAATTTATCGTAGAAATTAAATTTGGTCTTCATGTTTTATTTTAATTTCAAAATGCTTTATTATTTTAGAAAATCAAAATTTTGGGACCAGATAATTTTAGTGGTACAAAAAATTGGGAAACTAGCATTGATTTAATTCGGGAAAAATTATAATATAATAAGTTTTTTGGAAAAATATCTTCAATTTTAAAATATTAAATAGGAGAGGGGTTTACAAAAAAAAAATCCATGGTCTCCATTGGTATTTTAAATGGTGGTGTGCTTAATCCCTCCCGTCAGTTTAACTTTCCTTCCCAACAGAGGGAATTACTCACAGTATCACAAGATTTTAAAATTCTTAAGTGATAGTTATTTTAATTAAAATCAATCAAGTTTAATCCCCCCCCCCCCCCAAAAAAAAAAAAAGGAAGTTCTATATAAGTCATTTTTAATAAAAAAGAATGAACTGATGGTATACACTTAAACACAAGTAATATATTCCTCGCCAATGTAATTACTATCAATAATCGAGGAACCAAAAGTTGATGGTTATTTAATTATGTTTGATATAGATTTTCCAAATTGTTCGATTAATAAAATTAAAATACATTATTTCTATTTAATTTAAGGTGAATAATTTAATCTCCCAATTAGAAATTTTATTCAAAAGGAAATTACAATGTAGTATGGATTAAGTCTAATTAGACGTAGAGGGAAGTCAACTTAAATTTAATGAAAAATTTTAATTTATACATATTTAATTGATTTTTTCAATTGTGATTTTCATACTTGAAAATGGTCACAACATTCGACCTACTTCAAAAAAAATTAAAGTAAATTAAGTTAACTAACATGAATTTCGTTGACTTTAAAGAAATCTGAATATTACGTCTTTTAACCCAACCATGATGTGTCAAACCTATTGAGGAGACTTCTGAAGAAAAGGCATTAGCTTACCAAAACTGGAAGAAATTTGGTGAGTTGAATCGTTGCTATATATTATAATCTATAACTAATGTATTACAATGAAAACATCAAAACATACAAAGGGCTTACGCCATGATTCTGAACCTCGGGGACATCTTTGAGGACCAAAGTTTGGGCTACAAGACTGGATGTTATCGTAAGGATGGTAAACTCAAAGATGATTTATGTCCATGTAAAGGACCATGTTCCAAAAAAATATGTCTATATTAGTGGAACTAGAGTTCCTTGGATCAGAAATTGGTGGGGAAACCAATGATGATTTTATGCTCTAAACACTCCTAGAGTCCATTAAGAAATTTTGCCAAAACTATTCTAGTAATTTCATTACTCCTTTAAGCAAATACTTAAACAACTCTAAGTTGATTTAAATAGAATGGTGTTGTGAAGGTTGTTGAGAAACACCGTACTTCCTCTATCTTGAAGAAGAAGAAGAAGAAGAAGAAGAAGAAGAAGAAGAAGAAGAAGAAGAAGAAGAAGAAGGAAATTATTATATCTACCAGAAGTTAGGACATTGGAAGAAACAATGTCCGATTTGCTTAGCGAATAAGGAAATTAAAACAATATTTTATTTTTTACCATTAAGACGTGTTTTGTGGTGCAATATTCAAAGACCTGTTGTGTATATTCAGAAGATACTAATCATGTTTGCAATTCTTTGTAAGGGTTTCAGGTAAAGGGAGATCAATAAGGGAGAGATGATTATATTAATTTAGATTTTAATGGAGAGAGAAATATAATGTCAGAGAATTTTCTTTATATACCCACTATTAGAACATATTTAACTTTGTTTTCTAAGTTAGTATTGAATGGATATTCTATTTATTTTAACAAAGAGGTTTTGATTAAAAATGAAAAATGTTTAATCAATTCTAGTACATTGGAAAATGATTTATATATTATGAGGCATGTCTCAATAGTAGTGCTAAATACTGAAATAAATAAATTAAAGGGAAATAATCTAAAGATGGAAAGAGGTAACATGTGTGTGACACTTATGCCTTGATCATATAAATATAAAAAGAATTCAAATAATAGTTTCCAATGGAAAATTAAGCTCATTGTAAGTGGAGGCACTTTCAGTTTATAAATTATATTTATAATATATAATGACCAAGAGAAAAGGCTATATAAATAAATAAAAAATGTGTTGGAATTGGTTCATTCATATTTATGTGGTCTAGTGACAACCTGGGTAAGAAGTGGTTATGATTACTTCATCGCTTTCATTGATGATTACTCAAGGTATTGACATGTTTACCTTATTCACCACAAGCATGAGGCCTTTGATAAGTTCAAAGTGTGCAAGGTTAAAGTGGAGTGGAGTCATGGTAAACTAAATCAAGCCTACGATCTAATCGTGGGGGTGAGTACCTCTTACGAGAGATTAGGAATGAAAGTTTAAACATTTATATATAGTTTTATTAGCCTAGTTATGTGTCAAATCATATTGAGTCTTTCACAAATCGAGCCAAAAATACTGATGCATATTTTTATATTTGTAGAGAGTCTTATTCATTAGAACCTATGGTTAATGAAACCTTGAAGATCGTGTGGTTATTATGCATTGAAGTCTTTCGTTCTAGCTCAACCAAAGTGTATCCTTTTATGAATTGACTCTTACATTTATCTTTACCTATGAACACACTCATGTATCTATTTATAGTATTAAATATTTTCAAAATGGAACACGTGAATATTTTTTTGAGAAAGAGTGTTCCGTATTTTTACAAGAGAAAAGGTTTGTTTTATTTTAAGGCAATCTTTTCTAAGAAATTTTTTTCTGCCTCTGACCGTTCGCACGATGGTATTTCACACGATGTGCACTGTTACGTGGTATTATACTTGAGAGTGTGATGTTAAAAATTGTACGCACGGATATGTTTTGACCCCGTGCGCATGGGTAACTCATTTTATCCTTGTTCAAACACTCTGCCTGTTTTCGTGCACCTGAATGGACTTCTAAATCGTGTGCACAGCTGCACATTTTTGCATGGTTAGTTCCCACTCAAAAATCGTACGCAAGGTGGAAATTTGTACCCATAGGCACAACGCGAAAGATATTTTTGAAAAACCTATATATAGGCTTCATTTTCCTAACAAAAGCATGGTGCGATCTTGTGACACACCGCATAATAAAATACCGGATGATCAGTCCTATATCAAATTAAACAGGAATTTCATCTGCTTCATTTTTAGCATCACTGTCGTTCATTCATTAATTACTAACCACCTAGTGTTTTAAGTTGATTGTAACACCCCGTAATTTTGAGGATTTAGCTTTGAATTATTTTTTGGAGATATAAAAATATTTAAATTGGAGAAACTTAAATTTATGATTTGTAGAATTTATTTGAGTGGGAAGAATTATTTATATTTGGCGACTTTAAGTTTAATTGTTCGAAATTTTGTGTGTCACTTTTTGAAGTCAAAATTAGAGAATGTTATAAATTATATTGGATGACAATTCTGAGTGCGCGGTTGAGTCCGGATGGGTCAAGATAGTCATAAAAGAGTACCCGAAGGTAGTAATCGGGTCTCGGGACATTTTTGGGCATAGTCGGGCCCACACGGGGGGATTTGGGACATTTTAGTTAGGCCCGTGTGATAAAAAACGGGATTAGAGGTTTTAAACCTAATTAAGGGCGTGTTGAACGGTAGTTAATAAAATTCTAAACCTAGGGTTTGAGAGAGAAATAGAGGAAACAAATTAAGAGCAAATTGGGGATCATTTGGAGATAAATCGAAGGACAAATTGAGTGTTCGTCATCGACCATCCTCTGCACCAACGGATCAGACTCTACGAATAATTCCAGTCAAGTGGTTAACTATTGTGATTTTTAAATTATGATAATCAATTCATATCATAGTATGTGTATCAAAAATCTGTTTTTGGTTATGGGTTAAATAATTAAAAAGGGGTTTTCCGGATTTGAGTAGCATATGTAGATTTGAGGCTAAATTAAAGGTGGATTTGGATATGGGACTGCTTGAATCGATTGTAGGATTTTAATTAGTAAGTATTGGTGACAAGTTTCGAATCTGTATGACGAATTCATATCTTAGTAAAATAAATTCGGGGAAAACCCAATTCGAGAAAAGTTTGGGATTTTGATGAAATGATGAGTCATTTAGATCTTCTAGGAAGATTAGAACATATTTCCATGTAATTGAAATGTTGGTTATGATTGGGTAATGGTTTGGAAAGAAACTAAAAGCTTGAGGGTTCATAAATGGCAAAATAAAAGGTCGGAGAAAGAGCAAACCTGTTCGATCGATGGATTGATGGATAGGATCGATCGATCGATGGTCCCAGATTTTTGACAGATTTGCTAGTTTAATATATAAAGGGAAATTAATTTAAGATTTATTCCCCTACTTTTTATTTATTTATAAATGCATATGTAACACATATTCCTTATCAATTATAAGGGGATATAATTGAGTTTAGGAGGGTAATGATTGGATGTCTCGAGGGATGAATTTGGAAAATAAATTTTAGTGTTAATTTCATACCGAAGGAAAACGTTCGGGTATTGTAATTGAGTGGCACTACATTATTAAATGAATTGAGGTGTAATTAATTAATTGGGGGCGAAATATGGAATCAAGTATTGACGATGGTACGGGCCAAGTAAGCGAGTCCGGGTATATTGGTTGTGCAGTGCCAAGTATTAAATTAATTATTGTGTAAATTAATTAAATTAGAGTCAGACTGTAGAGTCGGGAAGGTAATGAATTAATTAAGGAGAAAATTAATTAATTTGAATCGGACCATAAACACGGGAATATATACAGGCGAGTGTTGCGAGCTTTAGTACACGGTAAAGTCGAGATTTATATTATATATACGGTGTGGTAATATATATATATATATATATATATATGTACTTTGTGTTTACTATTAAATATTAGGGACTAGATATTTATTTAATTTATATACTCTAGTGCTATCAAGGGAGATTGTGTGATGTGGGTGAATCCCCCTCGCTTGAGGAGTAAGGCGAGTATATCCCAGGTCATAGCGTACGGTATATGGGTGAGGGGCTTATCTCACTTTCAGGAAAGGAATAAGACCGCCTCCACTACGTTTATATTTTGGGCCAGGTTGGTGAGCGATTTCGACTTGGGTAACTAGGTTATGTGAGCACACCTAGTGAGATAGCACTTTAGAGAAAATCACCCGACGAGGGTATACTCGGAGGGATGGATATACATATGAAATATGTATGGATGTTGTGGTAAAGATACGTATATAATGGTATTAAATATTATATGCGGGTAATAATACAGTGTGTGATGTATTTACTTTATATAACTTGTGCCATGGTTATATGATATTAATTAAAAGGAATTAATTAAGTTAATTTGAGAGATAATTTTAACCCATGGATAATAATACTCAGTTTAGAGTAGAATGGCAAGGGGAGATTATACCAGGACTAGTTGGACGGGGTAGTACAACTAGGTGGGGTTAAGGAAACCGTTAGGTGTGCACATTAGTGGAGGGGTGAGTATGTCCTCAAGAGAGTGCGACACTAACTTAAATATTAAGTGCATTCATACATTTTTAATTACTGCAGTTAATTCACTTGCTAAATATTTTCAAAATATTTTGGGTTCTAACCCTAGCTATAAAACTATTTTCAAAACCTTTTAGGTGTCCATCCACAGGGACGCCAGACTTGATATTCTATACCAGGGACACGTAGCTGCGGCACATGTGGATGCTAGCAGGAGCTTGGATTACACGCATCGTTCATTCCTTCTTAAAGTAGGAATCATCTATCAGTTTCAGTTTTACTTAGAGCATGTCGCCCAGACTTTTCAGTACAGTGCTCAGATTTATATTTTCAGTTGTTGGATGATTGTTATTGGACTATTTACTTTGGTGGACGATGGTTTATTCGGCAAGTAGTTTAATTATTTATGCAATTGATTTAATTCAGTCGTTGTGTATAACTCATATTATCTTTTCGCATGCTATTATTTTGTTTAATTAAAAAGATAAAAAAAAAAATTGGCACCGCCTTTTTGGAATACTAAGTGGTTAGTAAGTTTTTAAAAAGGTTTTTGACAGTGATGCTAAGAATGAACCAACTGGGATTCCTGTTTTAATTTGGTATAGGACTGATCACCTGGTATTTTATTAGGCGGGGTGTCACAAATTGTATCAGAGCATCAGGTTCTAGTGTCCTTAGGATCTGTACGGATTTTCACGTTTCAACTTAGCGTTATTTGATATAGATCCCTATCATAGGATTGTTGTATTCTTATACGTATGCGCAATTACGTTCTTCTGCCAATTACTTTATATTTGATGGTGAACTCATATGATTCAATTCTCATTTCAGATTCCACCCAGGAAAGAGAGAGAGAGCAACTAGGGCAGCAGGGGGAGATGAGTCTAAAGAGGTTCATCAGGAGCCAGAGTTACCGCAGCAACTGTCAGAGATGATTTTGGCTGCACGGGTAACTGAATTAGTGGCACAGGCAGTTGAAGCGATGATGAGCTCAATGCAAAGTACTTTCCACGAGATCAGCCACGGGCGTTAGTGGTACCGGATGTTCAGGCCCGACCTGGGCCGTCGGAATGGCAGCAAGTACGAGAGGTCTTTCAAAGAGGCCACCCACCAGAGTTTCGAGGGGGTTCAGATGTGGTGCTAGTGTGTCAGTGGAAGAGAAATATTCAGCGTCACCTACGCATGGTAGATTTCAATGAGGTGCAAAAGCAAATGCTAGTCACTTTTAGGTTAGTGGAAGCAGTGCTACAGTGGTGGGAGTCAATCACCACAGTTGAGGAAAGGGATACATTAACTATTGCAGAGTTTTGGGTTCGGTTCGACCGCCAGTATTTCCTGCCAGCAGTTAAGGCCGAAATGAGGAGAAAATTCAGTGAGGTGACTTAGGGAGACCGTTCAGTGGCCGATTAAGAGGAAGAATTCACTCGTTTGGCAAATTTTATATCGGATGAGGTAAGCAACGAAGAAAGAAAGAAGTCAAGGTTCATGGATAGGTTAGTCTGGAGGATCAGGCAACATATGATTGGTAATCTTGCATTAGTAGATTATACAGACGTCGTTAATGCAACACTCCTACACTTCCAGGAATATCACTTCCACGTGAAAGGAAGCAGGAGTGGAGTGGACCCCAGCCAGTCGGATAAAGTAGGAGGGAACAGTACAAGTGGGGTATCCCAGCAGCAGACAGGGGGATATCAGGGGCAGGATTTCCGACAAGGTAATCAGGCCAAGCGATTTAGATCTGGGGGCTATCGACACGTGAAGAGAGTTTGTCCTAAGCGAGGCAGAGACCAACTACAGGATTAAGACACCCCCGCCCAATTAAATATCGGGTGATCAGTCCTTTATAAAATTTATTACAGAATGCTCGGTTGGTTCATTATTAGCATCACTGTCGAAAACAAAAATACAATTAATTACCTAACATTTAATTAAGCTAGTGTCCAATTTAACTTTAAACCAATAAATTTCAAAATTCGAAACATGTAATTATAAACCATACACAAGAATTAAATGCTGACTGAATCAAATACTGAATAGATAAGACTGGATAAAACCTTCCAGCTCACAGTTACAAACCAAACCAAAAATATACTCAAACCAACTGAAAAGAACTACAAAGTAAACTGAGCACAACTCTGCTAATGAGGATGGGTGACATATGCCCTGACTGAGATATCTGAACTAGAAACTGAATGAAATGAGAGAAGCGTCTAATCTCTAATAATCCGCAACTTCCACAACAGCTGCATCTCGGCAACCCATCCAAGTATCTAAAACAGGTGTCCCTGTGGCTGGGCACTTGTACTAATACATATATATATATATATATAGCAAAAGAGAAAAGAGATGCAAGAGACGGGTCAGAGCCCGATGTGTAAAAATATTTGTTTTAGCAAGTATTTAAAACTGCATTAAAGCAAGTATTATATGCATGTTAGTTCGAACTCTCACATGAGATTCTCACCTCTCGACTAGTATGAACGCCTAACGTACATCTATTCAAAACTAGCCATCTGACACTTCTAAGTAGGTGTAATAACCCGCATAATTTTTGGTCTATTTTAATTAATTTCTGGAAAATGGAGGAAAATAAAGTTTTTGATAAAATTATTTTTATTGCTCAAATATGTTGGTTATTATTTTTAAAGGCAAGAATTTCAAACGGTTTCGAAAACGGAGTTAAAACGGATTTTAAAATGTTTTTAACTCTTGGAGTTGTTTTGACTTCCAACTCTTCATTTCTTTGCCTTATTTAAAGGAACCTTTTGGATTCAAACTCTTCATTTTATTGCATTATAAAAGGAAGCCGTGGGTAACCCTTTTAACATACCTTTGGCACAAATTTTGGTAGCAAATATATTTTATATTCCTCTTCTTTTTATATACACATTGGTCCTTGAGATTTGTGAGTTCCAACCTTAGATTAGAGGTGTTCTTGGGGCTATTTTGTTGGAGTTTATTGGAGGAGCTTTTGTAGATCTTTTGTGTTGATCTTGAGGAAGTGATCATTGGTTTCTCATCATGGTTTGAGGTATGGGGTTTTACACAATATGCTCCTTAAATCTCGCGAGTGTCATTCTCTTTGAATTCTTGTTTAATTGAACTCACATTTGAATTGATAAATTCATTGCAATCTGGAAAATAATTGTTGAAATTATTTTGGTTCATGTGGTATCATTATATTGTTGATGAGCACGTTGTCATGAGATTTTATTATGGCACGGATGTTGGGCACCTGCCAAAATTTCTGTTTCCCGGGCAATGGCTTGATAAAGCATATACGGATGTGGTGAGGCTTGGTGACCCGGTTAAAGTGTTGTTGAGAAATTATAATGATGAAATGCTATTGAGATTTGCATTTTGATTTGAATATTCGTACTCGTGTTGTTACGTTTTATTCATCGCTAACATATATTTGTTGAGCATCTTTCTTATCGTATTGTGTACTTCCCCATAATTTATTTTAGTGGCAGGTTAGCGCGGATTTTGGGCCGCTATGGAGATTGATTTTAGTGAGGATTGTTTGGGAAATTTTTTTATTATTTTGATGTATCGAGCTTTGGAGATTTGTATTTTTATTCGAGTTAGATAGTTGTAAATTTTAATTCGAGAGACTTGTTGTAATTGAAGAGATTGAGATTAGTGGATTTATATTATTGTGGGTTTATTTAGATGCTTTATACCTTGTCACTTGTGGATTTGGATTTATTTTATCCCATTAGCGCTCCGTTCGCTCTCCCCGGGCGGGCGGGCGGGCGGGCGGGCGGGGTGTTACAGTAGGTGATAGGCTTATCCATTTAATTACCCCTCGTAGTAGTGTTCCATATATGATCTCAACATTTATCATTTTAAATAAGTGCTAACACACTAAAGTTAAGTATTCACTATTTACGTTACTGAAGATTTCACTATCTTAATGATCTGATATTGTCTCATATTAGATATACCAAAAGCATACATATATATATCTTTCACTATTATACATATGTATTAACCCAATCTTAATATCCTACAATTATCACATTGTAAGTATAACACAAGTATATATAAATATCCACCACTATAATATATATACTAACACTGCACCCCAAGGGTATACCTGTAGTGCATTGCATACTTTGCTATCATGTCCCGGTACATCTCGTACTCAAACAAGGACTCTTGGTTCAGAAAGCTCCCACGAACCATATAAACAAATTACACATAATGGAGGGGAACATAGTTCACATGCCTATGGGTTACCCACGTACCTACGCTCCCATAGGCAGCGACTTACCAACTCACAAGTAAGTCTTCAAAGTCCTATGTTCTGAGATACAAGTCAAAAATCCCCTCAGGATAAGATTGTATCTACACCACCTCTAGTGATAGCAAGCAACTAGGTATGTCATAATCATAATACTAGCAAGTAATAGGTATTCACACAATCCATTCAATTAAACGGTATACACAACCAAGTGTCATTTTCCATACGTAGTATTATTATCACTAAATACTATCAACGTATTTTATGTTACGATATTCCCTCTCTCGTAATATACTTCTAAGGAAAATATGTCACCCGAAAATCCTTAATACAAAATTATAATCAGACCCATAATTAACCACTAATTCTTATTCTTATAAGTTCCATATCGTTAGAACTAATATCGTAAGTATTTATCACTTAATACTCTCGATGCATTTACAATTACGATTATTTCTCTCTCGTAATCTTTAAAGTAATCTCACCGTCCCAAATATTTAAAGTATTTACCCTCATATCCTCCTTAACAATCCTGTACTATATTGATTTTCCCAAAATATCATTTTCTCATTCACATTACTGTGCCACACTAATTTGGACCATTCTGTAATTTCCCAAAAAATGTAAATTATCGCTCGAACCAAACCTGATCTCGTTCAAACGAGATCAGGTTGTCGCTTGAACCACATCACACAAGATTCTAATCTCGCTCGAACTAGACTTCGCGCGACATTCCATTATCGTTTGAACCACTTCTCGCGAGATACCAATCTCGTTCGAACCACTACGCGCGACATCGCGCGACCTACACTGTGTCGTCTCCTTCACCAGATTTCTGCGAATTCCTCTATTTTTAAGCCTAAAAACCTCTATAGTTTAATCCCCATATTCTCGTCATCCATCCCAATCAATAATAACAAGATTATATATCATTCACAACATCCTAGGATCATTAATTCGTCATAAACCATTAAGATTACATGAAACCCCCAAATTAATTCATAAGAACCCTATTTTCCAAATCTTCAATTAAAGAACCTGGCCAACCCTAATTCGTTCATCAATTTTATTTCCAATTTCGTGATAAAACCTCAACATACATGAGGGAATTAAACTACTAAACCAATCTGCCCATAATCATAAATTAATTCTCCAATTCACCCGAATTAACTTTCATAACATAGGTTTATTAACCTAGACTGACATGAACATAATTATCGCTAAAGAAAGCAAGCAAAAACCACTTGCCTTAATTTTGAAGGTCCCATCCTTTGATGTTGTTGGTATGGATGCATTCCTCGTGTTCTAATCTACACGGTGGTGGTGGTTGTTGTGCAAGGTGGTGAAAATGGCTTCTCCTCCTTTGGAATTTGCTCTACCTTACCCACTGTGGCTCTCTCTTGATTTTGGTTTAACCTAACCCTAATTGTCTCAAATTAGCTGATATAATATTCCTCTAATTTTCGTCCATTTAATTCCTCCAAAAGTCCAAATTACAAAACTACCCCTACTAGTGCTGGCTTGGCCTAAAAATGTTTCGGAGTCCAAATAAAATACCCAGGTAGAGTTTTATGACTATCTCGACCCTTCCGGACTCAATGGCGCACTCGAAAAGTACATACGAGTTACTTAAAAATAATTTACCTTTATTTTCCACTTAATTAGTCCTGACACGACTCACACGCTCGTCCCCGACCTAATATATCAAATTGTCGTATTTCTCTCTCTCACGACAAGTTATATAAAATCGCCATTCCATATTACTTATTCTCACAGTAATATCAATAATTACTAACTTCTCGTCATGCTAGTAAATATTCAAATTTAAATCCGGATTAATAATTAATTCTCACATTTTAATTTAATTAATCCCACAATAATAATAAATCACGTGATTATTTAAGTCTTCGAAAATACGGGGTATTACATACTTCCCCCCTAATAATGGAATTTCGTCCCGAAATTCAAAAATAAGGCATTTCTGGTAAGGAAAACTACGGGTATTAACCTCACATCGCATGTAATCTACGCAGTACCGCCCATACAGTACATTACCGAATACCCTTAATAATGAACACCTCAGTGATTAATTACTCTTCAAGACTTACCATTTAAGTTTCAACACTTAACTTATATATAGTCACTTTCTAGCCTTCTATCACTCGCACTAGTAGGTCAATTGATTTTTAGATATATACTAATTTGTCTCACACACAATCTATACTATAAATGTTAACACATGTTCGCCATACTGTCTCCGCAAAGGACTATGAAACCTAAGCTTGTACGCTACCGGCTCAGACTTAATAATAATAGGAAAAGATTCCACATCACTTGGTACCAATTTCCTCCTTCCAACATGCAACAATGCAACTTCCAACCATATCCACCCTGGTTGACTAGCCCTAAAATTCCTCTAGACCTAGTATATTATTGTCCTCCCTTCTACCCAATAAGCACCAGGATAACAAGGATTTATATATATAACGCGTCGAATGGAATTCTATCATTAATAAGTTGAGGGGAGTCGTCTTACTCCACCAGTGCAATATATTACACTAAACCTTCCCATAATTGGAGATACAACATACCTCGCAATGTGCAACTAAAACTCTAAGACTTATCGTCCGCCTGCGAGTGAGTTAGGTCGAATATATTTGCATCTCGATATTCAGGGCCTCCCAGAACTCTTCCCAATAATTGAGTCATAATTCTCTTGACTCTTTCGGACAAAACTCTATTTGTACCCCATATAACCTTACTATCCCAGGAATAATGGTTGGGGTTTACTGTTACACATTATGATTTGTCCTAACTTGGCATAACGTGAGCTACTTTAATTTACCGAGCCACTTTCACCCACAGAGGGTCGTGATCCCATTGCGAAGTAATTAACTCTGTAATTATGCGTGGATTTACTCTCCAATTACTACCAAGGAATTCCTAATGCTAAAGGAACTCTATTATTTCCTGATGGTCCACTTCCAATTGGAGCTCAGAAATGTCTTGCTTTGCTTAAGCCATCACTACTACGACTTTTTATCGATATGCATATTACCTTTCTTATAACCACATCCATATCTATGGCTCAGGCGATAGTGTCATCACTACATGTCACAAGTCTTTTCCCCTCTCTTTAAGCTTCAGATTCTCATGAAACATGTTCTCTCCATGTCCTATCAAGTAAGTCTCAACTTCTCCGAGTTAAACTTTATCAGATTTCTCCTATACCATCCTCGTGGCAAATTTGGGAATTAACGGTCCTAACTGCCCTAACCCATCAATAGCTAAATCCTGAAGTCACACTCTTCTACATTTCGTACCTCTCGCAATATGCGTTGTCTCACAATCTTTCACTTAAGGAAGAAAAATTTATTACTCGAATATCTAGGGTGCCCATACACCCTATGCTTGGTGCATTGTAGCACCACCGTACTAGACATGTTATAGATATAAATAACAAATTATGGCCCGCATACTTAGCATGACTATATGGTAAGGTCCTACTCTGTCACCCTACCTTTTCCACCTAATCATATCTTAGGTTGTCCCACCGGTCTGCTCATGGTGTCAACGATTTGTAACATTATTACATATTATTCTTATACGGCCCCATCGGCCTTAATTTGTAACATAACCCTTATCTCACGGTTATAACTACGTATATGGGTAATCATTACGATACTAAATCCATGTACTAAAGACAAACTTCTCCCAACTTCCAACGTTCGCTAAGTTTCATGCGTGGGATGTCTCGCAAAACGAAATCCAAACAAGGAACCCCCCCGATACACTACTACCTAACACTGCTGGTCGTCGAGATTTGCTAAGTCCTTAGTCCATAACATACATCCCTGAATTCCCGTTTGCGACATAAGAAGTCTACTCGTCCACTCTCATGTTACTCAAGACAGTACACAACGTAAGGCTCTCACTATCACGAGTTATTAGCGCTATATAATTTACGAGCTATATTTCTCCGCTCTACAATAATTCAATATACCCTGAATCACATCAGTAAAACGTCCCTATGCACCGGGATCAACATAGTAAGACAACATACTCACTGAATTCTACAATAAAATACAGCACATGTGCAGGCTCAACCGTCTTTCAGGTGATGCTTCGCTAAAACCATATATTTAAATTTTGAAATTTTTAGTATAATAGTCTTATCATACGATTTACTATTGTTCAAACCCTCGGTAACCAGTAATCGTACAATATAATAATAATATGATCTACCATCATAACGCTTAAAGGAGCACGAATCGTTACATAATACCATATATAAATTTCTCTTAGTGCCCACACTTGCTCCTCCCCGTAGGTGGCATGAAAAATCTCGCTACCAAATGGTAGTCATTTACATAATAAGGCTGCTGTCGCCATCGTACCCACTAAACCGAATGCACACTCAAATTCTTAGTGATAACTACTCACATATGTGTGACACACCCACGTCACTAGAACTCACCCCCATTTCACAAGGACGAAATAAAGCTTCATCAGTCTAGCCTAACCGTAGGGTCTCCGCACGCACTTTTTGCGACCCATAATTATCTACAATCGTTATACCTTTCGAATTCCATTCATTAGATTTTTCCTTCCCCTTTGGTGGGTAAATTATTCTGTTTTGTGGCTCACCCGCCCGTCATCGATACATTGGCCCCATATTTCTAGGCCTCAAATATGGCCTCACTGGCCTTCTGTTGATTTCCCTGGGCCCCGTCAACCCTGAAATACAGTATGATACAGTTATTGAGGACTACTTTGTCATGTTTAGACCTATAACTCTTGGGTTATTAATTCTTGGGTCCAATTCTCTTGACCCGATTCTCACACTGGATATTTTACTTTTCCAATTGGTATACCTTACAGGCACGGTTTATTATTCCCGATACTTATCAACTTCACTACTCACGTGAACACATTCCGTGCTGGTAACCCTTATCTCTACATACAGGGTAATTTCCTTTTCACTGGTCCTCCTGGACTTGTTGGGATGTACTTCTCTCGGAGCTGGTAGTCTTAACTCCTAGTTGTTATTTTCGTTGTTCCTTGCGCTCTACAGGGCATATGGAACACATGATCGACCCGCTGGTCTTGACTGAATCCATCACCTTTACGTTAAGATTTAATCATATCATTTAAATAAGTTTCCCCTCACTGGGTATACTTTCTGGTGATGTTCTACTTACACAATTGAATTCAACCTTGCCCTTCGGCTAGGTATCACAACTTGACTGGCTCCCTTTCTTCTAGGACGTTGACATATTCTAATAAACATATACTTTGATGACATTGACACTAGTCACCTTAGTCGTACCTCCCATTCACGCTAGGGCATTTCACCCACGAGTCCATTTTTAACTTACGGACCTTTTTTCTTCCGTAACTCCTACTTCGGTTATGAAGTTCGCTTACCAAGTTAACTCATCCTTTACGGTCAGTCTCTACTCGACCTACTGGTGATAAGTTCAACATCTCTTCCATATCTCTGTATGACCAGAAGATGGAAAATTTTAAATGGTTAACCCGAACCCAATATCTCGGTTTGATTGACTATTTTTACTCCTTGTTGTTTCTCTGAGCTAGAAATTTCTTATAAATTTAAAATTCTGAGTGTCACTACACTCTACTTTATATTATTTCCTTTGAATTATATTCCTCCATTGGCCCATCATACTTAGATATTATTGTCGGTGAATTCTACCACGATCACCGTTCCCCGAATGCTTCACAACTCTCAATTATTTTCCTCCTCCTGCAGGCCCACTAACGACCTTCACTGGTCATCCCATATTACTCAGAGTACGAAGTCCAATAACTCTCGCATTTTAATTAACTTCACTAAACTAAATCGCAGGAGAGCGCAAATCGCATACACAATGGAATACAACAATTCTAGAATAAGGCTCTATATCAAAGAATGCTAAGCTGAAACATAATAAGTCGTGCAGATCCTAAAGGACATTAGAACCTAATGCTTAGATACCACATGTGACACCCCGCCCAATTAAATATCGGGTGATCAGTCCTTTATAAAATTTATAACAGAATGTTCGGTTGGTTCATTCTTAGCATCACTGTCGAAAACTAAAATCCAATTAATTACCTAACATTTAATTAAGCTAGTGTCAAAACATTTTCCAATTTAACTTAAACCAATAAATTTCAAAATTCGAAACATGTAATTATAAACCATACACAAGAATTAAATGCTGACTGAATCAAATACTGAATAGATAAAACTGGATAAAACCTTCCAGCTCACAGTTATAAACCAAACCAAAAATATACTCAAACCAACTGAGAAGAACTACAAAGTAAACTGAGCGCAACTCTGCTAATGAGGATGGGCGACACATGCCCTGGCGGAGATATCTGAACTAGGAATGAAATAAGATAATAATCTAATCTCTAATAACCCTCAACTTCCACAATAGCTGCAGCTCGGCAACCCATCCAAGTATCTAGAATCGGTGTCCCTGTGGCTGGACACCTGTAATAATACATATATATATAGCAAAAGAGAAAAGAGATGCAAGAGATGGGTCGGAGCCCGATGTGTAAAAATATTTGTTTTAGAAAGTATTTAAAACTGCATTAAAGCAAGTATTATATGCATGTTAGTTCGAACTCTCACATGAGATTATCACCTCTCGACTAGTGTGCACGCCTAACGTGCATCTACTCAAAACTAGCCATATGACACTTCTAACTAGGTGATATCTTATCCATTTAATTACCCCTCGTAGTAGTGTTTCGTATATGATCTCAACGTTTATCATTTTAAATAAGTGCTAACACACTAAAGTCAAGTATTCACTATTTACGTTACTAAAGATTTCACTATCTTAATAATCTGATATTGTCTCATATTAGATATACCAAAAGCATACATATATATATCTTTCACTATTATATATATGTATTAACCCAATCTTAATAGCCTACAATTATCACATTGTAAGTATAACACAAGTATATATAAAAATCTACCAGTATAATATATATACTAACACTGCACCCCAAGGGTATACCTGTAGTGCATTGCATACTCTGCTATCATGTCCCGGTACATCTCGTACTCAAACAAGGACTATTGGTTCGAAAAACTCCCACGAACCATATAAACAAAACACACATAATGGAGGGGAACATAGTTCACATACCTATGGGTTACGCACATACCTACGCTCCCATAGTTAGCGACTTACCAACTCACAAGTAAGTCTTCACAATCCTATGTTCTGAGATACAAGTCAAAAATCCCCTCAGGATAAGACCGTCTCTACACCACCTCCCGTGATAGCAAGCAGTTAGGTATGTCATACACATAATACTAGCAAGTAATAGGTATTCACACAACCCATCCAATCAAACAGTATACACAACCAAATGTCATTTTCCATACGTAGTATTATTATCACTAAATACTATCAACGTATTTTATGTTACGATATTCCCTCTCTCATAATATATTTCTAAGGAAAATATGTCACCTGAAAATCCTTAATACAAAATCATAATCATACCCATAATTAACCACTAATTCTTATTCTTATAAGTTCCTTATCGTTAGAACTAATATCGTAAGTATTTATCACTTAATACTCTCGACGCATTTATAATTACGATTATTTCTCTCTCGTAATCTTTAAAGTAATCTCACCGTCCCAAATATTTAAAGTATTTACCCTCATATCCTCCTTAACAATCGTGTACTATATTGATTTTCCCAAAATATTATTTTCTCATTCAGATTACTGTGCCACACTAATTTGGATCATTCTGCAATTTCCCAAAAAATGTAAATTGTCGCTCGAACCAGACCTGATTTCGTTCAAACGAGATCAGGTTGTTGCTTGAACCACATCACACGAGATGCCAATCTCACTCGAACCAGACTTCGCGCGACATTCCATTGTCGTTCGAACCACTTCTCACGAGATACCAATCTCGTTCGAACCACTACGCGCGACCTGCACTGTGTCGTCTCCTTCACCAGATTTCTGCGAATTCCTCCATTTTTGAGCCTAAAAACCTCTATAATTTAATCCCTATATTCTCATCATCCATCCCAATCAATAATAACAAGATTATATATCATTCACATCATCCTAGGATCATTAATTCATCATAAATTATTAAGATTACATGAAACCCCCAAATTAATTCATAAGAACCCTAGTTTCCAAATCTTCAATTAAAGAACCTGACCAACCCTAATTTGTTCATCAATTTTATTACTAATTTCGTGATAAAACCGTAACATACATGAAGGAATTAAACTACTAGACCAATCAGCCCATAATCATAAATTAATTCTCCAATTTTCACCCGAATTAACTTTCATAGCATAGGTTTATTAACCTGGACTAACATGAACATAATTATCACTAAAGAAAGCAAGCAATAAACACTTGCCTCAATTTTGAAGGTCTGATCCGTTGATGTTGTTTGTATGGATGCGTTCCCCGTGTTCCGATCTACACGATGATGGTGGTGGTTGTGCAAGGTGGTGAAAATGGCTTCTCCTCCTTCGGAATTTGCTCTCCCTCACCCACTGTGGCTCTCTCTTGATTTTGGTGTAACCTAACCCTAATTGTCTCCAATTAGCTGATATAATATTCCTCTAATTTTCGTCCATTTAATTCCTCCAAAAATCCAAATTATAAAACTACCCCTACTGGGTGCCCGCTTGGCCTAAAAATATTCCGGAGTCCAAATAAAATATCCGGGTGGAGTTTTATGACTATCTCGACCCTTCCGGACTCAATGGCGCACTCAAAAAGGACATACGAGTTACTTAAAAATAATTTACCTTTATTTTCCACTTAATTAGTCCTGGCATGACTCACACGCGAGTCCCCGACCTAATATATCAAATTGTCGTATTTCTCTCTCTCACGACAAGTTATATAAAATCATCATTCCATATTACTTATTCTCACAGTAATTTTAATAATTACTAACTTCTCGTCAAGCTAGTAAATATTCAAATTTAAATTCGGATTAATAATTAATTCTCACATTTTAATTTAATTAATCCCACAATAATAATAAATCACGTAATTATTTAAGTCTTCGAAAATACGAGGTATTACAAGGATGAGGTTCTGGATGTACAGCCACTATAACAAGTCATGGGTGCGTTTGGGGAGGGGGAAGCCGCTCAGGAACCCGAGGATCATCCTTTGCAGCTAGAGTGTGGAGGTAATTATCTTTTATCCTATGGGCATGGGGTATGTTTTGAGTGACAGTGAGGGTGTCACATTATAAAATTATTTCATTAGAGTTCGTGGGTAAGTCAAATTTAGTGGGTGCACTGGCTATAGCAGCCATATTACATATATATATATTTTTATGGGGTAGTGGATTTCTTTGGTGTTAACCACGAGAGAGTGGGGGTATACACAGAGAGAATGTTTGAATTATGCAAGGGGTTACTACTTTCAAGAATTATGGGAGTAGGGTTGATGATTTTACCAAATATCGGTTGGATAGCGATGAATTTGAACTATTATGGATAGTAAGGATAAGTTTTGGTGTTCGCAACACCAGGGTATGAGTGACTTTTACTAGGAGTCACCTGAGAGGGCGTCTAGCCTATATGTGTGTGTATATGTTGTATTGTGTGGTGCGATAGGCACAAAGTGAGGTCTTGTGTTCTCATATTTTATCCCGGTACATAGGGGTGTCTACTGAAGTGAATCAGGGTGGTTAGATTTATTTTCGAGTGGGGAGAGATAGCTCGGGATTTAGTTTGCACAAGAACTAGTGATAGTAGGGGTGCGGTATTTTATGTTGTCTTTTGTAGCATAAGAGTAGGCGTGTATGCTTTTGTGTTAAGAGGAAAGTATTTGGGGGTATGTGCTATGGACTGAGGGTCTAACAGATCTCCACGACCGACAATGTTAGGTAGAAGTGTATCGGGGGGGTTCCTTATTTGGATTCGCTTTGCGAGACGTCCCACGCATGAAACTTAGCGCAACGTTGGGAGTGGGGAGATGTTTGGTTGTAGGTTGGGTACCCTGGCTATTATTCATATATGTGATATGACTACGGGTTGGAAGTTATATTACGGGTCACGGCTATCATAGTCAGGTAACTTTCGTACGGTTAAGCACGGGGACAGGGTGTATGGGCTCCCTGGTTAATTAGGGTAACTTTCGTGCGATTAAGCACGGGAACAGGGTGTATAGGCACCCTAGGTAATTAAAATGCATAATTGTGAAACTCGTAATTAGAACCGGGAGAACTAGATGTAGCGATCTTAGAGGCTTAGGACTAGAGAGTGACATTCGAAGCTTGGAGCGCTAGGCTTATCTTAATTTCGAGGATGAAATTCCTTTGTAAATAGGGGAGTATGTAACACCCCGTAATTTTGAGGATTTAGCATTTAATTATTTTTGGGAGATATACAAATATTTAAATTGGAGAAACTTAAATTTATGATTTCGAGAATTTATTTGAGTTTGAAGAATTATTTATATTTGAGGACTTTAAGTTTAATTGTTCAAAATTTAGTGTGTCGCATTTTGAAGTCAAAATTGGAGAATGCTATAAATTATTTTATATGACAATTCTGAGTGCGCGGTTGAGTTCGGATGGGTCAAGATAGTAAAAAAGAGTACCCGGGAGTAGTAATCGGGTCTTGGGGAATTTTTGGGCATAACCGTGCCCACACAGAGGGATTTGGGTCATTTTAATTAGGCCCATGTGACCAAAAACGGGATAAGGGGTTTTAAATATAATTGAGGGAGTGTTGAATGGCAGTTAATAAAATTCTAAACCTAGGGTGTGAAAGAGAAATAGAGGAAACATATTAAGAGCAAATTAGGGATCGTTTGGAGACAAATCGAGGGACAAAGTGAGTGTTCGTCATCAACCATCCTCTGCACCAACGGATCAGACTCTACGAACAATTCCAGGCAAGTGATTAACTGTTGTGGTTTTTAAATTGTGATAATCAATTCATATCATAGTATGTGTATCAAAAATTTGTTTTTGGTTATGGGTTAAATAGTTAAAAAGGGGGTTTTCGAATTTGAGTAGTATATGTAGATTTGAGACTAAATTAAAGGTGGATTTGGATATGGGATTACTGGAATCAATTGTAGGATTTTAATTAGTAAGTATTGGTGACAAGTTTCGAATTTGTATGACGAATTCATATCTCAGTAAAATAAATTTGGGGAAAACCCAATTCGGGAAAAGTTTGGGATTTTTATGAAACGATGAATGATTTATGTCTTCTAGGAAGATTAGAACATATTTCCATGTAATTGAAATGTTGGTTGTGATTGGGTAAGGGTTTGGAAAGAAACTAAAAGCTTGAGGGTTCATAAATGGCGAAACTGAAGGTCGAAGAAGGAGCAGACCTGCTCCATCGATCGATGGATGGAAAGGATCGATCGATCGATGGTCCCAGATTTTTGGCAGATTTGCTAGTTTAATATATAAAGGGAAATTAATTTAAGATTTATTCCCCTAATTTTTATTTAGTAATAAATGCATATGTAGCACATATTCCTTAGCAATTATAAGGTGATATAATTGGGTTTAGGAGGGTAATGATTGGATGTCTCGAGGGATGAATTTGGGAAATAAATTTTAGTGTTAATTTCATATCGAGGGAAAACGTTCGGGTATTGTAGTTGAGTGGCACTACATTATTAAATGAATTGAGGTGTAATTAATTAATTGGGGGCGAAATATGGAATCGGGTATTAACGATGGTACGGGCTAAGTAAGCGAGTCCGGGTATATTGGTTGGGCAACGCCAAGTATTAAATTAATTAATTTGTAAATTAATTAAATTAGAGTCGGACTGTAGACCCGGGAAGGTAATAAATTAATTGAGGAGAAAATTAATTAATTTGAGTCAGACCATAAACTCGGGAATATATACAAGCTAGTGTTACGGGTTTTAGTACACGGTAAAGCCGTGATTTATATTATATATACGGTGTGGGAATAGTGTATATATATATATATATATATGTATGTATGTATGTACTTTGTGTGTACTATTAAATATCATGGACTATATATTTATTTAATTTATATACTCTAGTGCTATCAAGGGAGGTTGCGCGATGTGGGTGAATCCTCCTAGCTTGAGGAGTAGGGCGATTATATCCCCAGGTCATAGCGTCCGGTATATGGGTGAGGGGCTTATCTCACTTTCAGGAAAGGAATATGACCGCCTCCACTACGTTTATATTTTGGGCCAGTTTGGTGAGCGATTCTGACTTGGGTAACTAGGTTATGTGAGCACACTTAGTGAGATATAACTTTAGAGGAAATCATCCGGCGAGGGTATACTCGGAGGGATAGATATACATATGAAATATGCGTGGATGTTGTAGTAAAGATACGTATATAATGGTATCAAATATTATATGTGGGTAATAATACAGTGTGTGATGTATTTACTTTATATAACTTATGCCATGGTTACATGATATTAATTAAAATGAACTAATTAAGTTAATTTGAGAGATAATTTAAACCATGGATAATAATACTCGATTTAGAGTAGAATGGAAAAGGGAGATTATACCAGGACTAGTTAGATGGGGTAGTACAACTAGGTGGGGCTAAGGAAACCTTTAGGTGTGCACATTAGTGGAGGGGTGAGTATATCCTCAAGAGAGTGCGACAGTAACTTAAATATGAAGCGTATTCATACATTTTTAATTACTAAAGTTAATGCACTAGCTAAATATTTTGAAAATGTTTTGGGTTCTAACCCTTGCTAAAGAACTATTTTCAGAACCTTTTAGGTGTCTAGCCACAGGGACGCCAGACTTGATATTCTATACCAGGGACACGTAGCTGCGGCACATGTGGAAGCTAGCAAGAGATTGAATTAGACACATCATTCCTTCCTTCCTAGAGTAGGATGGGTGGACTTAGGATGAATCTTGGAAGGTTTTGGGGGTATAATCCGTACAGAATCGAAGGTTTTAAAGCTTTAATGGAGAACTGGTTTTCTAGGCAACGAAAGAGGAGAAAGAACACCATGGTCGTTTGAATGACCCGGTGTCTCATTCAAACGATAGCCAGTGTCGTTCAAATGACATGGTTGGTCGCTTGAACAACCTGATTGATTTTGACATATTTCTCACACTGATGTCAAATTTTATCTTGATTAATCCAACCAAACAATATAATAGAACAACCACAACCCAATACGATAATCCAACTAAAACATGCAAAAAAGTAAAAACAATAGTTCTGTCAAACAACGTCGACTACAAGCCATCCACAAATGCGAATATAAAAGTATCTCAATACATGTCAAAACCAAATAAAAAAGTACAAGTCCGGAAATACAACTGAAGATCCCTATCTAGGATAGAATGAGATAAGAGACAATATTAAAGAAACCACAGCACTCCACATAGCTGCAGCCACGTACCCTGTAGGAAGGAATCACGTCGGGCGCCCTTGTGGGAGGACACCTAAAAGGTTTTTGAAAATATTTTATAGCAAGGGTTAGAACCAAAACATTTGAAAACATTTAGCAAGTGAATTTAAATTCAAGAAGTAAATATGCAATGCTCTTCATATTTAAATTAGTATCGCGCACTCCCTTGAGTTCACCTCACCCTTCAACTAATGTGCACGCTTAACGGATTAAACCTAATGTCCCTAGCCACTTCCCTCGTAACTAGCCTTTCCCAAATACTATACTAATTACCCCACTAATACACCCCAAGTGAGTATAGTATTTTATTTATTAAGTTATTACTGTGACACCCCGCCTAATTAAATACCGGGCGATCACTCCTTTATTAAATTAAATCAAGGTAAACAGTTGGTCCATTCTCAGCATCACTGTCGATAAAAATAATTTTTTTTCCAATTTAACACCCTAAATAATTAAGCTAAGTGTCAAAACATTTTCCATACAAAACTTTCCAAATTTTAATTAAAGAAAAATATTTATTTTAATTTAAACAACATTTCTACAATAAAGAATCACATCACAATAAACCAAATAACATAATACATTCGTCAATCGAATGTCAACAAATGGAACTAAAAACTACAAATCCATCCAGAATAAATCCCATAGAACAATACTGGAAATAAAAGAAATACAAAATCCCGACAACAAATGAAATGGTGAAAAGGGCGACACGTGCCCAATAAATGAGAATAATAGGAGTGGAGTCAATAACAGAAGCCGTCTACTCAAGTGACCTGCAACTCCCACCTAAGCTGCAGCTCGTTCTTCTCAAGGGATCCTAAGCAAGACGCCCCTGTGGCTGGGCACCTGAAAATATACATATATATATACAAGAGAGAGAGAGAGGAAAAGAAACGGGTCAGAGCCCGAAAGTGTGTTTGATTTTAAAAATACGTTAAGCAAGTATTTAAATTGATTTAGGCCAATGCAAATCATATTAGTTCGATACTCTCTTGAGAAATTCTCACCTCTCTTCTAATGTGCACGCCTATCGTACTAACCTTCCCAAATAGTCTAGTTTATCTTAACTTACTCATAAGTTTTCAAAACCGAACGATGACAATGTTTTAAAAAGGTTACTTTCAATTTGTAGCACTACTCTCGTTTTAGCTTCATTAAATTATAAAGTTTACCAGTGCCTTCTCATACTTTCACAAAACAAGTATTAATTATTACGTCAACAACTATGTCCTACTTATCAAATCACAGTAAGCAGTTAAAGTATATAACCTCATATATATATATTAACTACTCGGATAATATATATATATAACAGCACCCCAACTAAACTATGGTGCGGGCATACTTTGCTATCCAATCCCCGTATCGCTCACACAAAGGGAAATACAAATTCGGAATCACTCTCGAACTGTATTAACATATACAAAACAACGTTGAGGCGAAGCATAGATTCCAAGTCCAAGAGGTCAGTACATACCCACACGTCTCTTAGGACCGTCCGACTATCAATCTGATAGCCCGTACCTAGGATCTCTATCTTCTAGGGTACAAATCAATATCCCCCATAAAGCAACACAGGATAAGATCGTCCCAGCGATGTAACCTCAGGGATAGCAAGTAGCGCGGGTACGTTTTTCACATGTATATAATATATGTACACACAATCATATAATTATACCCATTTTATCATATTAATATAGGTGCCTCTCGTAACCCATAGTCACAACATTTATCCTTAATTTCTCATTATTATGATTACGTATAAGGTTTCGTCTCTAACCTTAACTCGAAGGGTTTCTCACTAGCTATGTGACACTCGTGGATTCTATCCATCCAAGTAGCAAAATCAGTAGGTAAACGTCTATTCTCTATCATAAGTATTTAACGTAATCTCTCACTTGAATTACGCAGTTTCCTCGTCCTTTAAATAATTGTCCCTAAAATACAATTATCATCTCATAATAAAGTTCTCAACACTTAATCATATGCCCTACTGGTCTCTCCTATATCCCAAAATATTTTATTCATAAAGCCCAAAAGCTATTTCACGATGAATCATATTCAATTAATTAAACAAGGGGAAATCGGAGTCTGCCAGGAAGGGTCGATCGATCGAGGTCTGGGGCTCGATCGATCGAACCTTCGATCGATCGAAGCTCTAGGCTCGATCGATCGAAGCTCTAGGCTCGATCGATCGATCAAGCAGGTCTGTGAAATCCTGCAGAAGTGCAGTTACGGGTTTTACCAAAATTCTTCACCCAAAACAATATTTCCCAACACTAATCGTCCCAAAACTCTTACTACAAACATAATAACATATTTCCATATGATTTTAACGTTAAGCATGCGTATTTCCATCATTAAACATGGTTAAACAACCCAAAATCTCATTTAAACATCAAGAACCCTAATGTTTTCTTAACTTTTGTTCTAATCAGTTTTCTCCAGAATTTCCTTCTAACATAACATCAAAAATTCATGGGTTAATCATCTACTTCACATACTATTTCCAGAATATGGTTATAATGTTTTCTACATGCAAATTCCTATCAAAATTTGGGGTTTTCTTCCATTGATTACACTCCTAATCATTCCTACACTAATATGAATATTGCACCAACGAAAATACGCAAGTTAAACACTTGCCTGGGATTTCAGAGGTCTGGTTTCCTGCTGATATTGGTGTGGTTGCGTTCTCCTCCTCGCGATCTACGCGTTGGTGGTGACGGTGGTGCGATTGGTGGTGTTTTGGCCTTGAATCACCTTGAGAGCTCTCTCCTCTCTACTCCAATGGCCGTTCTAGGGTTCTGAATGTTCTAACCCTAAAAGGCTGCCTTAAATGGCTGCTAAGGATGGCTGAAATTCGTGGGTTTAATTACCCTATTTTGTAAAATGACCAAAATGCCCTCCCGGATCACTAATTAAGCCTAAAAACATCCCGAGACCCAAACTAAACCCCCGGGAACACTTTTCTGACTATCTCGACCCTTCCGGACGCGTTGGCGCACTCAAAACGACCATACGAACAACTTATAAAATATTCACTTTTATATCTCAATAATTAGTCCCGACGCGACACGGGCGCGTCCCGACTAAAATTCTCAAAATTATTATTTCATTCACTCGTGACCTATAATATAACCCATATCATATATTACTATGCTCATTAGTAATATTCGACAATTTTTATATAATTACTAACTCTCGTCACATTAATAATTATAACATAATTAATTTCCGGATTCTTATTAAATAATTCACTCTCATTAAATTTAATAAAACCCCCAAATTAATATAGCATAAAAATACGGGGTATTACAATTACTCGCATTAACTGACATAGATCATAGATCTTACAGTTTAGTTCATATAACATTCCCACAAGTTATAATATCTATACATTTCAAGCCATGTATATATGTAAATTGCCATATATAATTATTGCACTATATATGTACGTATCATATCTCAACATTCACACATATGTCGGATATACAATCCTATCACCGAACGCATAGGAGGCGACCATAGTTCCCGTCGAAAGTCACTCCATACTGTAACAGTCCCACCCCTAAGATTAGACGCTATGGCCTGGGGAATATACTCGCCCTGCTCCTCAAGTCAGGGGGATCACCCACATCGTGCAACCTCCTATGATAGCATTAATATTGGTATGGCTTTACTATATATATTATTCACCCAAATATATATAAATCATATATATGTACTACACATCAACATATATATAAATCCAGGCTCCGGAGCATAATGCCCACACCCAGGCCTAAACATGAAAGTTTACGGTCCGACTTTATTCCAATTAATTATACACAAATTATTTATCATTATTATGGTGTCACTCTACCAATCATTCCCGAACTCTCTCTCTTGGCCCGAAATTATAATTTCCTAATTCATCATTCAATTAAGCCTACCCACTTAATTAACAAGGTTTTAAATCACTCAATCATAAAACTTAATCTCCCAATTTTAATTAATCCTCTAATTAATCCAAGAATAATTAGTCACACCTATCAACCTAGGCAATCTCTAACGAAATAACAACTAAAAATATTTCTTAAAATTTGCCCCACGAATCTGTCCAGAGTTTTAAAATGCCGTTTTGGGTATTTTGGAGCCGTTTTGGAGAAAACATATTAGAGAACAAAAGTTAGAAAACACGATTTTCTATAGGGTATTGCGAACCGAATCTCCATTAGAGCAGTAAATACCTCGATTATGTATAGATTTCTTCATCAAAACTTTTGAAGATTTATCCTAAATCAATTCTTTTGTTATCACAAATCTAGCCCTAACAATTTCATCAAATTTTCAAATCCTCAATCATCAAATTCATTATTTATCAAATCATCTACAGATTTATAATTTTTATAAAGAGAAAACCCCAATTTATGCAAGAACTAACCCTAGAATTTTAATTAGATTCCACCTCTTATGATATGAATAACAATATACAATTTAATACTCAAAATTTGAACCACTTACCTTAACCAAGATGATCTAGGGCTTTGAAAGATGAAGTTGGATTGCAATTTCCTCTTCAAGATCCCCAATTTCACCTTTCCTTTAGCTTTCCCTCTTTTCTATCCCTTTAGTCTTCTATTATGACTTAATGATGCCTAACCCCTTACACACCTTAGGGTTAAAACACTATTCACGTTTTGGGCCTATGGGCCCTAATTAAAATGACCCAAACTCTCTTTATTAAGTTCAAACATGAGTAATTGAACCCCAATACCCAACATATATATGTACCTACTTCTTTTGGACTATTTTGACCCTACCAGGCTCAGTCACGCACTTAAAATTACCATTCGGATTATATTTTTAAAATAAATCCTTATTCGTTAACTTATTTTAAATATAATCACTTTTAAATATCCCCATTAATTAATTCTCATTAATTAAGAATCTCCAATTATCGAATTAAATTAGTTAACATAATGATCCAAAAATTACGAGGTGTTACATATCTGAGGATGGAGAATGCGACTTACATATCCATTTGATGGAGTTTTAAATGGATCACTCATTTGAATGGGGGAGAGTTCAACGTCCATAGGTAAGTTCTTATTTGGAAACAAGATAGAGGTAACTTATTGTGTTGTTTAAAATTACTTTTCAATCGAATGAGAGACTAGGATGTACCGTGGTTTTTTCATTCTTAAGTATGGGGTTTCCTTGTAAATTTGTGTTGTGTGATTGATTGTTGATTTTATTACTTTGATCTTGCTTGTTTATCACATAGCTAATCCAGATATACTTTTGAATATTAAAAATGAGATGAATAAAGGTTGCTAGTTAGTAATTGTTTTAAAATGGGGATAACATTTCATAGAGACATATTCACCCCCTCTACGCTTGGATCTAGATTGAACTTTCTCAATTGATATTAGAGCAACATTGCTCGAATTTAGGGCTTAACAACATGAGTTGATCCTTATTTGTGTTTATGTGTGCTTGATTGGTTGTGTGTTTACCATGGATATTTATGATTTCTATATGTTAGGAGTAAGTTTGGAAAATATGCGTTCATTATCTCATTAACATATTAGCTAAGAATACATCTAGAAAATTTAGCTATAAAATTGCACTTAACGGTAATGAATCAAGTGATAATGAGGATATGAGTGTGATAAATCACACATATAATAAGTTGTTTCATGAGTCGCTAAAATTGAAGAAATCTAACGTCAAGATGAGAAATAAAATCAAATTATATGGAAAGGAAAGAGTTTTGTAAAAAGAGAAATATGGAATGATTTTTCAACTCAAAATTGAGTTAAAAAAGTGAATGATCGTAACTCTTCTCTAGGAATTAAATTCCCTTTCTAACGGTCCATGTCTTGCGCAAATCGGCCTCACGGTCCACACGAACGACCCGTTTTACTCTAAAAAACTCATGTTTAAAGACCATCGGATGCTTCCGGGCATTGTTTGACTTCTCCCGAATCAGAGAGTGGCTCATAGACTCTTGAAGGGATCTGAATCCCCTTTCTAACAGTCCTAGTCGTGCATAATTCGGACTTATGGTTTGTATTTTATGCCCATTTTTTGAACAAGTTCATTTCGGACTACCTATAAGCACCCTAGACCCCCTGCCTACCAATAGGGTGTACTTTCCTTGCCCCAAAAGGCAGGAACTATGCCAATAGGAAGTCCAAGGTCCATGTTGATCACTACCCCTAACCCTAAAAGGCACTATTTAAGTTTCTCATTACCTCACTCCTGAAGGAAGGTCATTTTCAGCAATCAACAAACATTCTCTCGAAATCATAGTGTCGGCATTACCAATAAACCTTATTTTCCAACATTCTTCGACCTCACTTTCCTACCACATTTGGTCACTTACCTCATCCTATTATACCACCCTTATACAATTACAAAAATCATCCTATATAGCTTCCAAATTCAGTAGCAAAAGTCTTCTAGAAAGTTTATTCCTAATTATTTTCTAGTTTACACATTTAGTGTTATTTACTCACTTTATTCCCATTTTGTGATATCTTTTATTCTTATTTCACTACCTCACATCAAGTAATATCCATTTTATTATTAGTGTCCACACTACTTATTTTCATAAAAAAACAAAAAGACCAAAAAATAGGGTTTACTTATAAATTCCAAATGTAAGACTTCCTCAGTTTCTCACACTTGAACACGTTTTTCTTCAAAAACACTCAAAGAGGAGTCCTAAATTTGGATTTATGGGTTGAACCCCACCCCTATGATATATTTGAACTATGATGCCCCTTGGGCTAGGTAGGCGTCCTGGTCCAATCCTGGGATTCGAGTCCTCTATCTTTGTTTTATGCTCTTTATATTATATTCAGTGTTCTAAAAGGTGCGCCTAGGCTTGAGGCTTGGGAAAATTGCCCCACCTTGAGCCTTTTATGCCTTATTCTTAGTAAAGGGCTTAAAGCACACTTTTTTTTAAGATAAAAACGCTTTAGTGAAACGATATCATCTTTTAAAGACTTTTTTTTTAAAACACGGACCAATATCTCATTCAAAACAATCAAAAGACAAATGGTATCCCAAACCTCTCTACTTATCGTCCAAAAAAATGCGCGTTTTTTATTTTTTTCTTAGTATTTAAAATAATAGTATTTTAGTTTACATATATTCAAACATATTTTAAGGTATGTACCATTTTAGTATTTTTAATAGCCTTGTTATAGTTAAAAATGTTATAATATATTAAAAAATGCCTAAACGCCTTTTTACGCCTAAGGCCTGCCTAGGCTTCTAAAGCTTAAGGTTTGGCCTCCACGCCTCGGTCACGCTCCACGTTTTTTATAACCTTGAATAAAACAAGTACAGATAAAAAATGTAGGCATATATATCTTGAGGGTGAAGGAGAGAGAAGTTGGGTGACCAATGTGTACCGGATGGTACTTGTGGCAGTGCAAATCGTTTTTGGTGGATCAGAGGAAAATAACTGAGGTTTTCAGGTTAGGGGAGAGAGGTAGGAAATGGAATTTGGGCATTTTCAATTGGAAAGAATTGTGAAAGCTTAGTGGTAAGGATTAATGGAATAGAGAAAAAAAATTGGGGTGTTGTAGGCGTCGTAAACACAAATTATTGATCAACTTGCAATTATCATGCAAGGAAAAATGACAAATGGAGATTGCGAGCAATTACGATTTTTGAAAATTGTTTTCTTTTATTTTAGTCTCATTTCCAAATATTTGTTAGGTTTCAATTCCGTTTATTTTTAAATTATAATAAGTCTCATAATCACTCAAAATGGCCCATAATCGCTCTATAACCGCCCCTCTTTCTTTTCGCAGAGAATGACACTTCTCTAATTATTATAATAGGACTAACAACTAAAAAATAAAAATATGGGAGTGGCCATAATTAGTGTTCTAAAAGGCACGCCTAGGTGTCCCTAGGCTTGATGCTTCGGAGAAACGTCCCGTCGTAAGCCTTTTATGCCTTATTCTTGATAAAAGCCTTAAGGCGCACTTTTTTAAAAACAAAAATTCTGTAGTGAAATGATATTGCCTTTAAAATAATGTTTTTATAAACCGGTTCAATATATCATCCAAAACAATCAAATAGTATTTTAATTTGCAAATATTCAGATATATTTTTAAGGTATGTACAATTTTAGTATTTTTAAAAACCTTGTTATGGTTAAAAATTATTTAAGTTTATTAAAATAATCCTAAACGCCTTTTTATGCATTTTTACGCTTAAGGCCCGTCTAGGCTTCTAAGGCTTAAGGCTTAGCCTCCACACCTAGGTCACGCCCCACGTTTTTTAGAACCTTGATTATATTATATCTATTTTGTGAGTCTTGAACTCCTACATATTTGTGTCTCATTCGACATGCGCATTCTCTTTTTCATAGTGACTCGTGATTTAGCGAACACTCACATCATATGTTTCTGTTATTTTTTGGTATACGCCTTCGGGTGATTCCGTACCATCTTCACCATAACGCGAGTCGGATGATTACCTTCTCTCATTATTCATATTACACACACCTCACACTTTGGAGAGAAGAAGAAAATCAACATAGCCCATGAGAGACCGAAAGGGTAAAATGGGTGCCTAACACCTTTCCATTCCGTAACTTAGTTTTGGACCTTCAATTCACTTGGTTTCGTATTCATCAGCATGACCTTGACATCGTTCTCTCGAGGCGGCTACATTATTTTGCATGTTTTTAGCAAAATAGGTTGGCGACTCCATTCCTTCGTGTTATCCCCTACGACGACCAAATTTATATGCGGGGAAGCCCGCGAAGAGCCTCGAATCACCCACACGCGCATGGTGGGGAAGAGAGGAAGTCTCCTCCAAGTCCTTCCCTCCCGTCCCGATTTTAGGGCCAATCTGTGTCGGAGGGATCCGACCCAAACGACACCAGTGGCAACTCCACTGGGGACTTTTTAGAGTACTAGACTCTATTTTCACATAGGTGTTATCTCTTTGCTCTCCTAATTTTTATATATACACATATTCCTTCACTAATACGTTCTCCTTACTCCTATACTTACATCTTGCATATATATCTCATTCTTATCATTATTATTATCCTTATAATGCTATTTTTTACCACATGTATATATCACATTCTTATAAAATACTTCACTTTTTACTTACGTATACATGTTCCACCATCTGCTAAGTTATATGTATTCTCTATGCTCACTTCACACAATCACATTCGTATATAGTCTCACTTTTACTTGCTTGCTTCACACACCACTTGTAGATTATCCATGCTTAGCTTCATTAGCACACATCCTCACGTTTTTCTCACTTATATATATCCATGCTCACTTACACGTATTTCACACACCACCTGTAGATGATCCATGCTTAGTCTCACTAGCACACGCTCACATGTATATATTCCCATGATTGTTCACTCACACTATTGTCATGTTACTCTCTCACCTTACACATATACCTCACATGTTTATTCACATTCTTCACACGCTGTCACTATGCTTTGTATAACCTCCATGCTCCTTGTATATGTTTTCCATGATTATCCCTCTTATCTCAAGCTATTTGTATATTCTCCCTCATAGTGGTAATACTCCCTTTACTTAGTATAAACAAATTCTCCATAAGATACTAATCAAAACTCATGCATTTTCATGGAAATATTGACCAAATTTTATCCCATACTGGGGGGTCACTGCGTGATGGGTGTCGGTCCTATGGGGCACAGTTAACTTGAGTGTTATGATTCTCACCCTCCAATGGCTTCATACCTTCGACGTATATCGAACGATTTTCCCCACATCATACTGCTTGATCAAACTCACAACGGGAGGTATATGACAAGGAACTCGTTTACGTACATCGAGTATATAAAATTCTCTCTCACATGTACCATCCCCATGCGGTATATCATGAGGCAATTCACGTACACTCAGGTATACCAAATGACTTTTTCAGACATATCGATGAATGATCGCCCTTATAGGAAAGAGGTATATCGTGGAAGTCATGCCAAAGGGGTGACCTTTTCACTAACCCACCAAATGCATCAACCTCATATAGGCGTCGGCCCTAGGACACTCATATCTAGTTTGTCGATTACGATGTAAAACTTTGCCAAAATTTTGGGTTATACCGTCAAATTTTTTTGTTATTTCACTCATTTTTTAAAACAGGACCGTGAGTCTGGAAATAAGTCAGACCTTGTCTTACATCATATACCCCATTTTCCCCAGATTCGGGTCTTGTTCGGAATTTTTCTAGCATTTTAGGCAAACATAATATAAGTGGAGCCTAATAATAATAACCATGCTGAGGATTTTCCCTTCTCCCTCTTTTCAAAAATTACCAAAAACATATCTTCCCTTTTAAAAAAATACCAAAAATATTTCTCTTCCCTCATAATAAGCTAAAATCATTTTCCCTCTCAGGGTGATCGCATACTCAGATTTTGGCCTAACTCCCTATTGACTCCGGTCTTTCGTCAAACTACTCTGAAGCTCTATTGCTTCCTCTGTTGCTTCCAACGAGTTTGAGATATACCTCTGTAAGTTATTCATGAAGAACATGGACCAGGCTCCGAATGTTCAACCGAACCTGATGACCATCCTAGACCAGCTCAGTGCTAAGATTGATAATGTCCATACTGAAGTCCTAGAAGCAATAACACCAAGCACAAACTCCCGAGACTTATGAACCCTAAATCCCCTTTCCCGGTGCTATGGTTCCACCTTTTCCTGAACCAGTTTGGGTCCCATAAGAGTATTAATATACGCCTTGTGCCCCACCTACAAATGGGCCACCACCAGCTCGGTTATCGATCCCACATTTTGCCTAACTAGGGGTTAATCTGCCAGTACCAATTGATCCCAAGCACGAAAAACTGAACAAGTTCAAGGAGGACCTTAAGCTACTGTCAAAGACATTCGACCAATTTAAGATCTCAGGGAACTATATGGACTACACTCACATGTCCCCATGTCCTAAAGCTAAACTACGAGATAAATTAAAGATATCGAACATTGAGAAATTCGGAGGCAGCAGGACCCCGATTGTGCATCTATGAAGCTATCACCGAGTCATGACCCTCCTTGAGGCTTCAGAAGAGATAATGGCCCAAATATTTCAGTAAATCCTAAAAAAAAGTTCCCTAGGGTGGTTCCCGTCTCTCGAGGAATCTAGAATCCATAATTAGGAAGACGTAACCAGGGAATTCATGTAACAATAAAAGTACAACGAGGAATTATATGTGACACGGCCTAAAACTACTCAAGCAAAATTAGAGGGAGTTAGTCAGTAGTTCATTGAAAGTTGTTATAGGTTGTGTATGTACCTATAGATTGATTTATTATGTGCATGACATACCTACACTTCTTGCTATCGGGTAAAGGTTTTGCACTTGGACGGTTTTATCCCGAGGAGCCTTCGAGGGGATTTTAGACTTGTACCATAGCACATAGAACCTTGGACACATGTTATCCGAGATATGATAGTTCGACGGTTTAATGGGAACGTAGGTATGTGCGTGACCCATTGGGCTAGGGACTATGTTCACCTCCAATATGTGTTATTGTATTTTGATGGTTCGTGGGAGATTATCCAAACCTTTATCCCTATTCAGGGAGAGATGTACAGGGATACGATAGCAGAGTATGCATTGCGTCAAGAGGTCTTAACGTAGGGGTGCAGGATTTGTATATATATATATACACACACACACACACTTGATAACAATTTTACTGTCCGAATTAGTAGATATGGTAATAATGATAAGTAAATTAATCTTAGTGAGTAAAAGATTAACCACAAGAATGGTGAAAATGTAAATCAACTATTTGGGATAAACTATGTTAATCACGTATTGTATAGGCGATACGGGTGTACTACGGGTGAACGTAAGTAGTGATAGTGTGGTTTCGAACTAGTTAGGCTTAGTATCATAGCTAGTATGGGTTATAAGATGTGTTAGGCGTGCACATTAGTTGAGAGGTGAGCATCTCAAGTGAGAGAACGAATTTCTAAATGTATATAATATGTGCTAAATTGCATTTATGCACTTGCTGTTTTAAAACTACTTTTACTCAGGTTCTGATCGGTTTCTTGTACATCTTCTCTCATGTTTATATATATATATATATATATATATATATATATTCTAACAGGTGCCCAGCCACAAGGACACCAGATCTAGACACTTGGATTATTTGACGAGCTGCAGCGATTGTGGAAGTTGTAGGTCTTTGAGATTAAACGCATCTATCATTTCTTTCAGTTTATTCAGACTTTCTATTCAGGGCACATGTCGCCATTCTCAGAATATGTTTATTTCGAGGGATTTTTGTATTTCTTATCAGTATTTCAGTTTCAGTTAAATTTGGTATTTCATGTTGGGGATTGTAGACATTTTAACTGGAACATTCATCTCAGTATTTATTATTCTATTACTTAGTTCAATGGTTGGTATTTGATTTGTTGTATGGTTCATTTAGTTAATGAAGTGGGATACTTATTAAAACAAAAACTGAATGAATGTATTAGGATTAAATGTTTTTGACACTAGCTTAATTAAATATTAGATAATTAATCGAATTTAAGTTTTTCTACAGTAATGCTAAGAATGAACCAACCGAACATTTTATTTTAATTTAATAAAGGATTGATCACCCGATATTTAATTGGGCGGGGTGTCACAGGTGGTATCAGAGCATCAGGTTTTAGAGTCTTTTAGGATCTGTGCGACTTATTATGTTTCCAGCTTAGCGTTCTTTGATATCGAGCCCTATTTTAGGATGGCTGTATTCTTGATTATATGATTACGTATTCAACTATTAGAGATTTGTTAATAACTATAGACTAATAAAAATCTTTCTCGTTACAGATGCCTCCTCGACGTGCACCACGGGTCAGAAATGCCCAGCCAGAGCCGCTGCCAGCTCAGGCTCAGGGGACAATGAACGCAACCGAGGTTACCGCCATAGTCGCACAAGCGGTGAATGCAGCTTTAGCTGTGGTGCAACAGGTCCCACCCCAGTCTCAGGTAGTGGCTCCAGCACCATCATACATGTTCCCTTCTGATTGGGAGTGTGTTAGGGAAGCCTTTCAGAAGGCGCATCCCCCGAAGTTTCAAGGGAGCTTCGACGTGATTACTGCGAGCCAGTGGAAGGACATCCATAGACACCTTCGCATATATGAGTGCACATATGTTCAGAGTCAGTTACTGGATACCTTTAAGCTGGTAGGAGAAGCTTTACAGTGGTGGGAGTCCACTACTACCTTGGAGGAGAGAGATAACATGACTATTTTGAGTTTCTGGTTACGGTTTGACTACAAGTATTTTCCTTTCATCGTTCAGATTGAGATGAGGTGAAAATTACTGGACCTCACCCAGGAGGGGAAGACCGTTGTTAAAAATGAGGATGAATTCACTAGAGTGACTAACCTAGTGCCAAAAGAGGTACCTACTGAAGTGAAGAGGATCCAAATATTTATGAATGGCTTGACATGGAGGATACAACAACACCTATTGGGTAACCTTTCCCTACAGTCCTACACATATGTACTTAATGCAACTTTACTACACTATCACGACCACCGCTTCCATGTTAAGGGAAGTAAGCGAGGATGAGAGTCCAGCCAGTAGGGCAGGACTGGGGGAGGTAATGTCGGTGGGGCACCAGTAGAGCAGAGGCAGCAGATGCAGGGTTCCCATCAGTGGGATTCAACAAAGAGGTTCAGATCCGATGGATTCAGGCATGGGCAGGGAGGTTTCAGGCATGGCCAATAGGGCCAACGGGGTTAGCAGGACCAGCAGGGCCAATAACAACAGGGCCAAGGGAGAGGTGGCAACAGTCAACAAGGCCTAGGCCAATGGGAGCAGAGAGGAAGAAACTTTACAGGCAAATATTTTTCTTGCGGTAAGACTGGACACAGGAAATAGGATTGCCCTGATAAGGGCAAGATTTCCCAGTAGCAGGGTGCTTGCTAGGAGCCCCAAAGACCTATATTTCCCACCGCTCTCCCAGGAGTAACAACAGTTCCATCTTTACCTGCCATTCCAGTAGCCTCGATTCAGTAGGGATAATTATAGTACGGGCGTGTTTACAACATCCATCAGGCAGTAGTCCCACAGGCACCGCCAGCAGTTGAGGGTACATTTTCCATCCATGGTACTATAGAGCGTATTTTATTTGACATGTGGGCATCACATTCATTTATAGCCACTAGTTTTGCACGGGCCGTAGGATTGTTAGACACGACAGAGAGCATAGTGACTTGCGTAGACTCACCATTGGGTAGTGGGTCTTTGATTTTCTTTATATGCCGGGGGGTCAGTATAAAGACTGGGAGTCTTATTTTGCCCGTTGATATACTCGTATTAGATTTGTCGAAGTACGATGCCATTATTGACATGGATTGGCTTATCACTTATAGAGCCATGATTGAATACTTTAGTATGAGTATTGTGTTCACTATCCCGGGCCAGGAAATGTTCATCGTGGCAATGCCTTGCCTCGAGGGAGGATCATCCACCCACTTATATTATGTAGAGTAGGAGACCTCTACGGGAGTAATAATTTCACTTGACTCGATTCCAGTTATTTATGATTTCCCTGATGTATTTTAGGACATACATGGGTTACCGTCGAGTAGGGAAATTGAGTTTGTGATAAACTTAACACCGGACACTCATCCTATGGCGGTTCACCATACCGTATGGCTCCGGCAGAGATGAGGGAGCTACGGGACCAAATCGAGCAGTTGTTGGGATAGGGTTTCATTCGTAGGAGTACCACGCCTTGGGGCGCTCCGGTTCTATTTGTGAATAAGAGGGATGGATCCTTACGGCTCTCTGTTGATTATCGGGAGCTGAATAAAGTCATGATATGAAATAAATATCCATTGCATCACATCGATGTCTTATTTAACTAGCTGAGAGGATCAACCTACTTCTCAAATATAGACTAGAGATCCGGCTATCATCGGTTATGTATCAGGGAGCAGGATGTGTCAAAGACTATTTTTTTTGACGAGGTATGGATCCTACGAGTTTCGGGTTATGCCGTTTGGGCTAACCAATGCACCGACAATGTTTATGGACTTGATGAATAGGGTGTTCAGAGAGTTCCTTGATTAGTTTGTGATTGTCTTCATATATGACATTCAGAGAATGATTTGTACGCCAAACTGGAGAAATATGAATTCTGGCAGCGAGAAGTGCAATTTTTGGGACACATTGTATCTGAAAAGGGTATATCAGTGGATCCCAGCAAAAGTGTCAGCGATGAGGGGGTAGGGACAACCCACGACACCGACGGAGGTACAGAGTTTTATGGGTTTAGCCGGGTATTCTAGATAATTTATTCGGGGATTCTCGAAGATTATGGGTCCGATGACGAATCTGACTCATAAGGGCGTGCCGTTTATATGCGATGATGTGTGTCAGTTGGCTTTTGATGATCTCAAGGATAAACTGACTTCAACACCAGTACTAGCACTTCCTAGGGCAGGTGTGGAGTACTTTGTGTATACTGATGCATCGTTACAGGGGCTTGGTGGAGTGTTACAATAAGAGGCTCAAGCTATAGCTTATGCTTCCTGCAAACTTAAGCCTCGCGAGAGGAATTACCCACCCACGACTTGGAGTTGGCAACAGTCGTGTTTGCACTTCGGATATGGAGGCATTACTTGTTGGGAGAGAAATTTTACCTATTCACAGACCACAAGTCACTGTAGTACTTGTTCATACAGAAAGAGCTGAATACACATCAGCATAGGTGGCTTGAGTTTGTGAAGGATTACTAGTTCTAGATATAATACCACCCGGGAAAGGCTAACGTAATTGCCGATGCGTTGAGCCGTAGGCTAGTAGGTGAGGTGGCCGAGGTGTGGAAGGCAGAATGGAAAGAGTTGGGACATCAGGATGCAGTGGCCCGATCATTCATGTATGTTATGACTGTTACGCCCTAGATAATGACCAGGGTGGTTCAGGCCCAGGCAACAGATCTGTTTTGTCAGGAGCAGATAAGATAGTTGTTAGCTGGAGGAGCAGATTCCTACTCAGTGAGTTTTGAGGGAGGCTTACGCTTTAACAGGAGACTGATTGTTCCAGAGGGGAAGGATATGCGACACGCAGTAATGATAGAGTCGCATGGGTCCCGATTTATGATACATCCCGGAGGGGATAAGATGTACCAGGATATGAGGCGGAAGTACTAGTGGAGTGGGATGAAGAGAGAGATTGCATAGTTCATCTCCAAGTGTGCCACTTGTCAGTTGGTAAAGGTGGACCATCAGAGACCTCCAGGGTTGCTTCAGTCGCTAGAGATTTCTATGTGGAAATGGGAAAGCATTTCCATGGATTTCATTACAGGGTTACCTACTACTCAGAGAGGTCACGATTCTATATGGGTTATTATAGATCGGTTGACGAAGGTAGTTCACTTCTTGCCAGTCCGGACGGACTAAATTATGGGACAGTATGACCAGTTATTTATTGTCGAGATAGTGAGGTTACATGGGGTGCCCCTCGATATTATGTCCGACAGGGACAAAAATATTTATGTCATGCTTTGGGGAGAGTTTTTAGGAGGCTATGGGTACCGAGTTACAGTTGAGTACATCGTACCACCCGTAGACAGATGGGAAGACAGAGAGCACTAATCAGATGTTTGAGGATATGTTGCGCATGTGTGTCCTTGATTTGGGAGGAGGTTGGGAGCAGTACCTTCCACTGGTGGAGTTTACCTATAACAACTCTTACCAGTTTACTATTGGCATGGACCCATTTAAGGCGCTATACGGTAGGCATTATCGTTCTCCTACTTGTTGGTTGGAGGTGGGGGATAATAAGTTACCCGGGCAGGAGGTGATTCAGGATACGTCACCCAGAATTGAGATGATACAAAGTCGCATACGGGTAGTCCAGGATAGACAGAAAAGCTACGCCGATGCTAAGAGGTTCTTCAGGGATTTTTCAGTGGGGGACCAAGTGCTACTGCGAGTGTCTCCTATGAAATGAGTAATGAGGTTCGGGAAGAAAGGAAAATTGAACCTGAGATACGTAGAACCATTTCCTATTATTGAGAAGATTAGACTGGTGGCATACAGACTTGGGTTGCCGGAACACTTGCACCGTATTCATAATGTGTTTCACATTTCATCGTTGAGACGGTATCTCCGAGATGAGTTGGCCCACACTCACGTCGCAATAGAGGAGATAGACATACAACCAGACAGTTCTTATGAGGAGAAACCAGTGGCTATTCTAGACCACAATAAGAGGAGACTGACGTCCAAAGTAGTTTCGCTTGTGCGTGTTCAGTGGGAACATCACAATGTAGATAAGTATATTTGGGAGCGAGAGGCAGATATGCGTGAGAAGTATCCAGACTTATTCGTGCCAGGTATGCCTTATTTTCCGAATTTCAGGACGAAATTCCATTATTAGGGGGAAAGTATGTAATATCCCGCACTTTTATTGATTTTAATAATTATGAGATTAATTATTATTGTGGGACTAATTAAATTAAATATGAGAAATTAATTATTAATTAATCCAATTTAAAATAAATATTACCTAGTGTGACAGGGGTTAATACTTATTGTTGAAAATTATTGAATATTACTACGTGAGTAAGTAATATGGAATTATGATATTATACATTTGTCGTGAGTGAGCAATACGACGGTTTGGTAAATTAAGTCGGGACGCGCGTGTGAGTCGTATCGGGATAACTTTAATGGGTTAAAAATATAATTTATTTTTAAGTAACTTGTATGGGTATTTCGAGTGCGTCAACGAGTCCGAAAGGGTCGAGATAGTCAGAAAACGCTACCCGGGTGTTTTATTTTGATTATGGGGCAATTTAGGCCAAACCCACACCCCAAAGGGGTATTTTGGTCTTTTGAGATTTTGAAAAATTATAATGGACGAAAATTGGGAAATTAAGTTAAAGGTATGTGGGTTAGATGGAGATTTTCAGTTTTTAAATCTGTGTGTGTGTGTGTGAGAGAGAGAGAGAGAGAGAACCAAAGAGGAAGAAGAAGAGTTCCATAGGTGTTCTTGGTGCAAAACTCAAGCTTTCACACCAACAATCCCACCAATGTATAGATTGAGAGGAGAGGATCACCCCAATACCAGTTTCATTCAATGAATCAGAAGCTCTCCATAAGGCAAGTGTTTAACTTGTTAAAATTTTGTGCATATATTACTTATGTTAGAGTAGGCTTGATGAATCATCCATGTTGTAATGAATTTGATGATTAGTGTGATTTCAAATGATGAATTTGGGTAGGAGTTTTATGCAGTTTGAGGAAACCTATTTAGAGATATAAATTATGAGATTTATGCATGATTAATTACGAAGTAAATCTGGGTTTAGTTTGGACATTAATGGTGACTGTAGAAATCTAGGGCTTTTAAGGATTTCTTGAATTAATGTATCTATACATGATATTAATGGAGTTTTGATGATTAAAACTATGTTGAGAGACATCCTATTAGGTGTAGAAATGAATTAGGATGTTTGGTTTTATGTTGGGAGAACTGACATATGATTTGGGTAAATAAAAATGGAAGAAAAACGCAAAAATTAGAAGTGTTAAACGAACCTGCAGAATCTCGTTCGAACGACCTGGGTAACTGGAATGTCGTTCGAACGACCATGTTCGAATGAGATTTCCAACGAGATTACTAACGACAAATCAGAGACTAGTTCGTTAGATTTAGGTTCGAACGACCTCGTTCGAAAGAGAATTCTAACTAGAATTCAGAGTCCTTTTCGTTCGAAGTTTCGATCGAACGACTTTTTGGGACTTCTAATGAGATTTCAGATTTTTGAAATTTTCCTCGGGCGAGTAGGATTTTCATGGGTTTAATTCTGAGCAAGAGAATAATCATAATGGTCTAATATAGGGTGAGTAGTAGAGAGGATTATACTATATATTGAATGAAAAGAATTGGGTTGTGAGTATACCTAAGAACTATGGTAGGTTGTGTGAATACCTAAGATTATTATAGGTTGTGTATGTGGCTATGGATTGATTTATTATGTGTATGACATACCTATGCTGCTTGGTATCGAGTGGAGGTTGCGTGCTTGGGCGGTCTTATCCTGAGGAGCCTTCAGGGGGATTTTTGACTTGTACCATATAACATAGAACCTTGGACACGTGCTATTCGAGATATGATAGTTCGACGGTTTGATGGCAACGTAGGTATGTGCGTGACCCATTGGGCTAGGGACTATGTTCACCTCCAATATGTTTTATTGTATTTTGATGATTCGTGGGAGATTATCCGAACCTTTATCCCTATTCAGTGCGAGATGTACTGGGATACGATAACAGAATATGCATTGTGCCAAGAGGTCTTAACCTAGGGGTGTATGATTTGTTTATATATATATATATATATATATACTTGAGAACAATTCTACTGTGCGAATTAATATACATGGTAATAATGATAAGTAAATTAATCTTAGTGAGTAAAAGATTAGCTACACTAATGGTGAAAACGTAAATCAATTATTTGGGATAAACGATGTTAATCACGTATTGTATGGGCGATACGGGTGTACTACGGGTGAACGTAAGTAGTGATAGTGTGGGTTCGAACTAGTTAGGCTGGGTAACATAACTAGTACATGTATATATTATGTGCTAAATTGCATTTATGCACTTGCTGTTTTAAAACTACTTTTACTCGGGTTCTAACCCGTTTCTTACACATCTTCTCTCCTATATATATATATATATATATATATATATATATATATATATATATATATATATATATATATATATATATATGCTAACAGGTGCCCAGCCACAGGGACACCAGATTTAGACACTAGGATTATTTGACGAGCTGCAGCGATTGTGGAAGCTGTAGGTCTTTGAGATTAGACGCATCTATTATTTCTTTCAGTTTATTCAGACTTTCTATTCAGGGCACATGTCGCCATTCTCAGACTATGTTTATTTCGAGGGATTTTTGTATTTCTTATCAGTATTTCAGTTTCAGTTAAATTTAGTATTTCATATTGGTGATGGTAAACATTTTAACTGGGACGTTCATCTCAGTATTTATTATTCTATTACTTAGTTCAGTGGTTGGTATTTGATTTGTTGTATGGTTCATGTAGTTAATGAAGTGGGATACTTATTAAAAGAAACTGAATGAATGTATTAGGAGTAAATATTTTTTACACTAGCTTAATTAAATATTAGGTAATTAATTGAATTTAAGTTTTTTAACAGTGATGCTAAGAATGAACCAACCAAACATTCTGTATTAATTTAATAAATGACTGATCACCCGATATTTAATTGGGCGGGGTGCCACAATCCACTTTAATACTCATCACTTCTAGAGAATCTCGTTAAGTTGTCTAAATGTCTTTGTTGTTCACTAATTCCCGGACGATAACCATGATCTGTGTCTTGTGTGGCATAGTAGTTTTCATCTCCCTATGCTCATGTCATACCCCCACCGTGCTGTGTACCAGTATTGTAAGAACCACCCTTTTGTTGGCTACCACTAACTCAACTCCTTTGTCGCTTACCACTCGCAGTTCCCCCACAAACATCTCCCCTACTACCACATTGGCCATCATCATCATTATCAGCGCCGTCGTCATCGTCATCATCATCTGCATTATTAACATAAGTACCAGGAATATCTTGCCAACCGTCATTATCACTTTGATCATCATCAAAACTAGAAAGAACACTAACTGGTGCCGATTGATTATGACCCCCCTTCTTCTTTCTCCTTCGTTTTGTTGAATACCTTCATCTAACTAATCTAAGTCATCGGCTGGTAACTTAGTATTATGACAAGTGGACTGCGGCGAGGACTATTTTTGCTCGGCAAGTGGACTGCTGTGGGGATTCAACAATTACCCAATGCCTTGGAGAAAAATACTGAACTAGGGAGGCAAATATGTTCTTTCCCATTTTGTAGTAGCATATTTGGCCCCATGGCCTAGAGATGGTCGTATATTTCCTTCCACCATCCCAAGTTAGTTGTATTGTCCCTATTGGGTGAAGTGTTTGCCAAGTTGTTTGCACAAATTACAAATTGAAAACTTTCTTAGTTGTGGAATCTACAACTTACCTAATAAGGCATTGATAAAAAGTTTAAGGATTGACCATTTTCAAGCGTGAATTGTCACGTAATTTTCACATTCTCACCTTATCTTTAAACAACTTAGATTTTATATTCATGATTGACTTGTTGGTATGTGCACCTAAAACCTAAAAAGCATTATTGTTTTTTCAATGTGCACGATTTAATAATCTCATTTTATTTTTTTATTGAATGTTTTGTTAGGTCTTGCACTGAGTAGCGGTATAATAATATTATATTATAATTTTAACACTCAAAATAACATATATTAAAATAAATAGGGGTAAAAATATTAATCACCCTACTCACAGGTAGGGGTGTGCACGAACCCGAATGGACCGAAAAAATCGAACCGCACCGGACCCACTTTTGCGAGTTTTTTTAATACGGTCTTAATATGTGAAGGACCACATTATTCAGTTCGATCTCGGTCTTGGATCTTAAAAAACGGGGTCGGACATCACCGCATTTATTATATATATATGTTAATTTACTAACCTGCCTATTTTTCTTTTTTTTACCACGAGGTGTCCGGGTCAGCTTACGTGCACCTCGACTAATCCCAGCGCCGGAAGTCGAATTGGGGAGCAAACTCAATCGATCCCAAGTCTGTTATAAAAACAACCTTATACCGCTGAAAGAATACACAACCTACACTGTTACATAGTAGTACACTACAGACGTTCATTTTACCCATCCACCCACCCACATACATACACGCTCAAACCCAACAACTCTAACTCTAAGGGTCCGTTTGATTCAACATTGGGAATGACAAAATTTTTCATGGGTAAAATTTGTTAAATTTTACCTAGTTTTTTCAGATGAAGCTATCAAACAACCATTAAGCGAAACTAAAGTCAATCCAATTAGTTTATTTAAATGTTTTTGAAACATCTTTTAAAAATAATTTTAAACAATTTTAAAACATTTTTATAAAACAGTTTTAAAACAGTTTTTATAAAACATTATTAAAACAGTTTTTAAACTATTTGAAACATTTTTTAAAATTGTTTTTTAAAACTTTAAAACAGTTTTTAAAAATGTTAAAAACAGTTTTTAAAAATGTTAAAAATAGTTTTTACAACATTTTTATAAAACGAGTTTTAAAAAAATTGTTAAACATTTTTCTTGACAAATTTTTATAATATTAAAAACAGTTTTTAAAACATTAAAAAATAGTTTTTAAATATTCATAACAATTTTTTTAACTATTTAAAACAGTTTTTAAAACTTTAAAACAAATTTATAATATATTAAAAACATTTTTTAAAAATGTTAAAAACAATTTTTACAATATTTTTATAAGATGGTTTTTAAAAATATTTGTAAAACATTTTCTTAATAATTTTTTATAATATTAAAAACAGTTTTTAAACAGTAAAAAATAGTTTTTAAATATTCATAGCAATTTTTTTAACTATTTAAAACAGTTTTAAAACAGTTTTTATAATATATTCAAAACAGTTTTTACAATAATTTTTATAAGACAATATTTAAAAAAAATTGTAAAACATTTTCTTAATTTTTTTTATAATATTAAAAACATTTTTCCAAATATTATAAAATAGTTTTTAAATATTCATAATATATTTTTTAATTATTTAAATTAATTTTTAAATTATTTTTTAAAATATCAAAACTGTTTCAAAAGCTAATAAATTTATTGATTAATATTTTATACTTAAATAGATAAATAAAATTTGTCAAATACCAGGATAAATTATGCGACTAAATAGTGAATTTAGCCACTTGCAACGACAAATATTAGCAACCAAACGGCCTATGTTCCCTAACATCTCTTCTTCTCTCTCCAAACGACGGCCAGCAGCCACCCGTTTTGGGGTTCCCTCATCTCGTCTCACTCAAATCCTCTTTTCCCGCCGCCCCGGTTTTGACTGTACCCAGCTCAAGTACAGTGGTCGTGGCAGGCAGGTATCTTATTTTTCCATTTTGGCTTTTTTCGGCTTGTAAAATCTTGATGTTTTTTCAGGTGTATGTGGTACTAAAGGTTAGAAATGGTGGTTATAGGTCATGTTATTTCAAGTTTCAATTTTGTGTTTTCAGAAAAAGGAAGAAAGTCTAATGTATGTATGTAGTTGTAGTTGGACCATTGGCTAAAAATGTTGTGGGCGTTCTGTGTATGCTTCTAGTTATGGTCCCACCATAACTTGTATGCTTGGTTTGTCTTCTGTGTATGCTTGATTGATTTGTGTAATAAAGCTCCCTGTTCCTTGTATGCTTGATTTGTGTAATATATAAATCAGCTTGTTTGTGCATTGATTTGTTTAATATATAAAACATCTTTCTATGATTGTTACCTTGTTTGTGAATCTGTATGTTTATTCCCAACACTTCATTTGTGTTTGTTCCAAACTGTATTGTAACAATTATTTGTGGGTTTTGTGTTTGTTCCAAAACAGGTACCAATTTCTTTTATGGTGGGGCTTAGTGGTTTTGATATGGAACCACACTCACAATTAAAGGTATTATTTTTTTTTTTGTGTGTGTGAATCTGTTTTTTTTTTTTTTCTGTTACATTATTGTTTTGAAGTCTTTTTCTATTATTGATTTTTTGTGAACAATTTAAAAAAAAAAGTGCTGTTTTTAAAGAAAAGTGTTGTTTCTAATTAAAAAATGTGTTGTTTTCTAAGACCGATTTTTTTTTTAAGTGCTGTTTTAAAAAAAAACATGCTTTTTTATAATAAAAAAATGTGCTGTTTTATTTGGGCCTGCTTGAAAACCGAATAGGACCGAGACTGATTATTCCGGTCCGGTCTCGGTCTATAATTTTTTAGGACCAATTGATGCGGTCCGGTCCCAAAAATACCTCAAAATCGGACCGGACCGGACCGGACTGCGAACACTCCTCATAGGAAAATTGAAAATTTCCTCTCCCACTCGATAAACTCATTCTTCTTTCTTACCATATGCTGAATGGATATATCTTTCCTTTTTACCCTTTCAGACCATTTTTTCACCGTTCTCGCAATAAAAAATACCTGGTTTTCTTTCCCCTCTTGCTTAGCTGACATAATATCACCAATTCAACCGAGTAAGTTTATTCCCCTTCTCTCTTCTCACAAACGCTATATTTCCATATTTATCCATGTAAGCATGTGTACCCCAATTTTCGCTCAACTAGCTTGGGCAGATATCCTCACCCAAATATGTAGTTGCCTTTTGTCAATGAAATTTTGAGTGTAACTGCACCCAGATTAAGATTAAAGAATTAAGCTTATATAATCTCAAAATGTTGTTTTATGTTTTAGCAAAAAACTTCTCTATAGAAATTTTATGGCCTTATCGAAGCATATTGTAATGCCATCTATATTAGTGGTACATAATAGAAGTGGGTTATATGTAATTCATTATGTGGTGGCTTGGCATTTATATGTTCATAATGATTGCAGTGATGTTTCATCATATTGCTGGTTGAAATAAGTAATAAGCTTGTAACAAAAAAAAAAAAACATTCTTGTAACTTTTAATTTCCGAAGCACCAAAAAAATAGATTGTAACTTGTAGTAAACAATGTTTTTGAGGTTTTAATCTCCGTCAAAATCAAGTCAAATACTTTATGGAATCACTGCTGGGTGTTGAAAATAGTTCTGTTGCAAATTTATTTATCGCACAAACCCGTTGTTTTTCTTATAAATAGTTGGTTCTAAAATATACGCGTTTTAGGATATATGTTATGAAAACTACACATATTGAATGAAAATCAACACATTTGTCCTTGCAAATCACGTCTTTTCTTCATGAAATTGGTGTCATGTCTAATTATTTGTAAAATCTGGGTTAAAGTCAAATATCATATTATGAAATTGGGATTTTGTCAAAATGACCTTTGTAATTAAATCAAACATTTACACATGCTTAAATAGGCCTTCTGAGATCTGGTAATTACATACTTCCATGGATGGAGGAGAAAAGACCCCACAATAAAAATTGGGTTAAAAATTTTAATTTGCTTAAATGCACAATTGGTTTTCTAATAGCATTACTTAGAGCTTAAGACCCTGTTGAAAATTTTTAAAAAATGGGGTAAATGTAGTATGTTTTGATTGAAATTTGAGGTAAATGGTGAGTTTTCATTGTGACTGGCCCCGCTGTGGTATATATCCTTCCTCCATCCCAAGTTAGTTGTATTTGGCCCTATTGGGTGAAGTGTTTTCCATTTTTTGCGAGTATGACAAACTGAAAACATTCTCACTTTCTTGGCTGTGGAATCTATAACCTTGTGGAATCTATAATATCTACCTAACAAGGTATCAGGTTCAAATTAAACTTATCTAATATATAATTTGTCATTTGATTATTTTTGTAACTATATGTAAAATTGACTAAAGGATTGACCATCTTCAAGTGTAAATTATCACATAATTTCCACATTCTCACTGTGTCTTAGAATAACTTAGGTTTTATATTCATGATTGATTTGTTGGTGTGTGCACATAAAACCTACTAAGCATCATTGTTGCTTCAATGTGCACGATCTAATAATTTCATTTAATTTTATTTATTTAATGATTTGGTAGGCCTTGCAGTGTACTGGGTAGCAGTATACTTTATTAGATCAAGATTTTAGCACTCAAAATAACATATACTGAAACAAATAGGGGTCAAAATATAAATCACCCTGCTCATAGGAAAATTGAAACTTTCCTCTCCCACTCGATAAACTCATTCTTTTTACCATACGCTGAATTGATATATCTCCCCTTTTCAGCATGTCAGTTGATTTTCTCACCAAACTCGCCATAAAAAATGCCTGGTTTTCTTTCCCCTCTTGCTTAGCTCGCATAATCTCGCCAATCAATCAAGCTTGTTTATTCCCCTCCTCTCTTCATATTTATCCATTTAAGCATACGTAAACCCCAGTTTTCGCTCAAAAGTTGGTTTTATGTTTCAGCAGGAGCCTTCTCTATAGGATTTTGTTTTCCCGATACATATTTATTTGTCCATGTACTCTCTAAATTTTGTGGCCCTATTGAAACATATTGTAATGGCATCTATGTTGGTGGTACATAATAGAATTCATTATGAGGTGGATTGGCATTTATATGCCGATAATGAATGCAGCGATGTTTCATCTGTTTGCTAGTTAATATAAAGTAATAAACTTGTAACCCCCAACTACTACCCCCCCCCCCCCCCCCCCCCCCCACCACACACACACACACACAAAAAAAAAAAAAAAAAAAAAAAAAAAAAAAAAACTTGCAACTTTTAATTTCCTAAGCACCCAAAAAAAAACTTGTAAACTTGTATTGGACAATGCTTTTGAGGTTTTAATCTCCGTTAAAATCCAGATATAGGCCAAGTGAATATTTAAGTCAAATACTTCGAAAATAGTTCTGTTGCAAATGTATTTATTGTACAAAACCGTTTTTTTTTTTATAAATACTTGGTTCTAAAACATATGCGCATTAGTGTATATATATATATATATATATATATATATATATATATATATATATATATTTGACTACATTACACACACACAGGTGTTTTATTGACAACTTGGCTTTAGTTGGTATTTGCGTTTTGACGACTTTAGCACTGGGTAATCTCTTGTCATCTTTTAGGAAAAGGTGTATTTTTTTTTAGCTTGAATCTTGCTTCTTTGTCTCCATGACTTGAATTTTGTTATTTTAATCAGTTTTGGGGCTAATATTTGTTTTTCTATGGGTTTCTTATCTGATATCATGGATTATGTTCTCACAGGTAAAACTGATACCCTCTCTACAACTCAAGCAGGAAATAGCTTTCTTCGTTAGTCCTCTGTCGTTTACATCCTAGAAAATCCATATTTGGAAGAATACCAAATAACGATCATAGAATTCATGGGGACCTTTTTGTCCATCAAATTTTAGTGCAGGGCACAGACACAAACCCCTTATTAAAACTGTAGAAACCAATTGATTGTGAAACAAAACCCTACCCTGACCCATAATTGTCAAATGGCAGTCAAAGAACCGGAGATCATTACAGACAAGGACCAGATGAGGAGGTGGTCAAGGTCCATGAGAGCACAAGGCAAGACAATAGGGTTAGTTCCTACCATGGGTTACCTCCATGAGGGTCATCTCTCTCTCGTCAGAGAAGTTCACAAACACACCCAACTCACCGTAGTCTCAATATATGTCAACCCAGGTCAGTTCTCTCCCAATGAGGACCTCTCCACATACCCATCTGATTTCAGTGGTGATATCAAGAAGCTCATGTCTATTCCTGGTGGTGTTGATGTTGTTTTTAATCCTCACAGCTTGTATGACTACGGAACTGATTTTAGTGGGGACGGGGAGGAGAGAGCAGAACAGAGAGAGAAAGAGGGAGCGGCAGTGTCTTGTGTGGAAGATAGGGGATTGGGGCATGAAACATGGGTTAGAGTTGAAAGGTTGGAAAAGGGTATGTGTGGGAAGAGCAGGCCTGCTTTCTTTAGAGGAGTTGCAACTGTTGTCACCAAGTTGTTTAATATAGTTGAACCCGATGTTGCGGTCTTTGGAAAGAAGGATTATCAGCAGTGGCGAATCATTAGGCGAATGGTAAGTTTTCAAACAACTCTTTTCTAAATTAGTTCTTTGTTATGTTATGTCCCTTAGAATGGAACTTTTGTAAACTTATTGTGCCTACTTGCTCTCAAGATTTTAGACCTGATTTGGTAAACCACGATGACAATGCTATAAACTTCTAATTCTGGAATATTGAAAATATCTACAAGATCACGACTATTTTATTATGTAATTCTTGGAGATGGTTTTTCTTTTTTCCCTTTTCGGGTTGGGGGTGGGGGTAGGGGTTCAATGTGTAGATAATGAACATGATGGTCACAGTTGTCAAAGAAAAAGAGTAGAAAACTTAAAGGGGTTTCAAAAAGGAGTAAAAAGAAGATTCAAGAAAGGCAATTGGAGAGGGATTATCATCACCAAAGAGGAATTTTGAGTATTAAGAGAGGGTGGGTGGGTGGGATGGTTTTTCTCCACCAATACCCACATTTCTCTTCTTGCTTCATATTTCTCATTCTCAAATGGCTGTTCCCATCTCCATAAACAAGAGAAATCCGACAGATTAATGACTTGGGGAGTAGAGCGTGGAGAGTACGACATCCATTATGAGTCTAGCAGTGACCAACTTTATACTGTAATCCGGCGATGAGGGCTTTGTATTCATCTTCGTTGTTGGATGCTTCGAAGCCAATTCTGATCCCTTTATTTTACAAGCGATGTGTGTGATTGAGCAAAAGAATTCTTTTTTTAAAAACTAATATTCATTTTAATTTTCTCCAAGCTACTTCCCTGTGTTCTGGAGATATCCTTGACGTTTTATGCGGTACGGGTTTTAGAAAACTATTGTCAGAGGCGAAAGGCGCACCAAGGTCCCCGTGAAGCTGAGGTGCAAGGCGAGGCGTGCGCCTGATTGAGATGAGGTGCAAAGTTTAAAAATTTGCAAAAGTTATATATTTGTAAATAATAAGATCATTTATGATCTAAAATTTGACATATATAGTATAAATTATCGTTATACATGGTTATGAAAAGAGACGCCAAAAGAAGATAGAGCTTATACCACCCTATGAAAAAATATATATTTAAGTATCAAATTTATTAAAGAATTTAATTATCCAATACTCAACAAAATAAAAGATATTGATATATCTGAATAAATGATACTCCAATGTGAAAAGAAAAATCAAAATCAACATATAAATTATTCTAAGATGCAACACTGTTGGAGTTTAATTTTGTTTGTTTCTTTTACCTAAGTAAGGACTAGTGACAAAGATTAAGGGGCCGTTTAGTTGTGAAAAATAGTTTTCTATTTTCATTTTCCACATTTATGCCCTCTAAATGGGAATAAGAATGAAAATTCATGGAAAATTGTTTTCCAACTCAAGCTAATCTGGAAATCATAAAATACATATTTTCTAGAATTGCTCAAGTTGAAAAATAGTTTTCCACTCCTCCTTCTCATCTTAATGGCCCATTGGCAAAGATATAGAGCAAAAAGTGTCAATGGAAAATGAAAAACAATTTTCCACAGCTAAACAACCCCTAAGTTTTTTTAGGATTCAAGGACTTACTTTGGTTAGTTTTGGGGTGGGGAATCGTTTAATCTTCCATATTCTATTGAAAAATATGTAAAATTAGCATATCAATTGGTCAATTCTTGTATTGGGGCCGTTATCCAAAAAATTTAACTAGGCGCGCTTGGCGTTGAGCTTGGAGCCTAGGCGCACAAGGCGTGAGCCTTATTGAAGGAACCTTGCCGGAATGAGGCAGGCATCGATGTTGCACCTAGGTGCGCCTTTAACAACAATTGTGATTGTCAAGCCAATTATCATGGTATAGAAGCAAGATTTTTCTATGTTTCTAATTATTATGTAGTTCAAAGTTGCAATATATTATAAAATCCCAGAAATTATTCGATGCAAGTGATAAAAATGCTACTTTTCTTAGTCTAAGCCATATTTTGGTTGGTTTTATGTTGGGAGTCATTAAGTGACGCCACAAAGCTATAATACATCATGAAATATTACTTTATTTGTGTATCTGTTTCAACTATATATTATTGTATGGTGTGTAAACACGTCTAGAATCGACCAAAGACAAATGTCATAGGGATTTGTGACAACAAATATTTTACACTTGTATCTGGATGATTAATGCATCGTGTATTCTCTTTGGATTCCACTTTGAAACAGAATGCTGGATCATTCAAATGATCCAGAAATCAGTCTATAGGTGCATAACATGCGCTTCTATTGCTGTCTAATTTTTTCTATGAAGTATATATATATATAGGGAGATGTTCACAAGTGAACCTAAAAGATGAACTTTTTAATGAACCTTAACAAAATAACCCCTAACAACTCATTAATTTTAATTCCTATGTTGTAATTGGTCCGCTCCAGCGGCAACGAACACGTGTGTCGATCGATCGATCCTCAATCCCCCCACCCCCATGGCAGCCCTGCTGCCATAAGGGCTGCTATAAGGGCTGCCATGGTGGTGGTGGTGGTGGTGGTGGTGGTGGTGATTGGGGGGGGGGGGGACGGGGTTGGGGATTGATCGACACGTGTGTTCGTTGCCGCTGGCGCGGACCAATTACAACATAGAAATTAAAATTAATGAGTTGTTAGGGGTTATTTTGGTAAGGTTAATTAAAAAGTTCATCTTTTAGGTTCACTTGTGAACCTCTCCCTATATATATATATATATATATATATAATATCGTCACGCAGCCCCTTGTTTGACAAGCCAAAAATGAATCTATAAAATTCATTGGGATTTTCTGTTTCTGCTGCCTCCATGAATCAGTTTGATTTTGGTTAGACCTGTTTTACCCCTTGGGTTCTGCAGAGGTTTGATATTGGACTTAATAAACTTGATGTATTTATTTATATATTTTTGGATCCATCAAAGTTGGGATTTCAACCCTTTAACATTCGGTAACATATAAGTTGATGAAGACCTTTAAATGATCGGGGACATTTGCTATTTATTGTTAATTGGCTAAATATTTCTATTGAAGGTCCGAGATCTTGATTTTGCCGTCAGAGTGATTGGCACTGAGATAATGCGAGATGATGATGGCCTTGCAATGAGCTCCCGTAATGTTCATCTCTCTTCCGAAGAAAGGGATAAGGTTGGAGATAACTTATCTGCACGGCTACAAGAAATATGGTTTAAATTTACCTCTGGAGAGTATTTAATATTTCAAATGTTCTTTTCGACCTTTGGCAGGCCTTGTCAATAAGCCGGTCACTATTAAAAGCTAAATCTGCTGCAGAGAATGGTCAAGTTAATTGCTACAACTTGAGAAACTCAGTCATCCAAGCTATAATTGAAGCTGGTGGAAAAATTGATTATGCTGAGGTAATACATTAAATATCAGCTAGTGTTTAATGAATCATATTAAAAACAAAACAATATAAATGAAGTAGAATGTAGTTTCAGTGGTCTGAAAATGAAGTTGGTGCCAAGGGCGGAGCTATAATTTCTCGGAGGGGTGGACTAAAATTAGTAACGAACCCGAATTTTTTTGTCAATGGGGCGGAAGTCCCGGCCAATGTCCAGGGTTCAGGGCGATTTTCAAGAGGAGAAATTTATTAAGTTTTTGTATCTATTTATCTACATTATTTTTTATTTTCCAGCAATTTTTAACCTTTACAAATTTTGAGATTATTTTTCAATAACATTTTAACTTTAAGTAATAATTTTTAACCCTTATTTCCAATTTGGGAGGGGTGGGCTACAGCCCTGGTGGGCCCACCCCTGGATCCGCCCTTGGTTGGTGCTGTTTTAAGTTTTAACAACTTGACGGCTGTATCTTCTAGTTGCACTAACAATATTACTGCATATCCTGTTTACATTTTTTGGATTTTGTACTTGGCTGCATCAAAACTATTAACTCTCGTGTAATCTAAAAAGCCTCATCTGATGCACATTGCTTACACCTTACATACAACCAGATTGTAGACCAAGAAAACTTGGAAGCAGTGGGCGAGATTAAGAATCCTGTTGTGTTCTGTGTTGCTGCGTGGTTCGGAAAGGTCAGATTGATTGACAACATGGAAATTGGTTCCTAAAAGCATGTATTCTATCTTATGCTCTCCATCCATTTCTGCTGAGAAATCTGAATCCTTTTTCTGCATGCATGCACGCACTACCAATTTGCTAGTGTGGGAGGAAATAAAGTAGGCCTTTGCACCTTTATATCATTCATTGTGACATCCCTGTATATATTTATTCATTTAAATAAATAAACATGAGGAATTAAGATTTTTTTTTTTTTTTTTTATATCTCTAGTCTGATTCACTCTTGTACGTTTTTCTTTTATTGGAAATTGGAAACTAGAGAGATATTATATATATATATATATAGGAGAGTGGTGTTTTCCGGTTGACGTAAGAAAGAGATAAGTAGAGGCTGAGATGGTGCCAACAAGGCATGAATTGAATGGCTGAAAGTAGTTTTGGACTCACCCACCTACCCACTCACACACGACACACTCTATGGCTCCCATCAGTTTCTCAAAGTACCGAACCAAAGAAGATTGCTTCTATTTTGCACACCGTAAAAACTAGAATCTGGGTTGGCGTGAAGTTCATGAGGCCATTGAGAACTATGGAGTCCCAATGTTCACTGTGTTGAAAATGAAGTTCGATCTGTAGGTTTTGACATCAATGGTATCTTCCTTAAATATTTTCAGTATTTTCTTTCTTTCATTAAATTTAATCTCTTTTTTTTTTTTTTTTTTGCTTCAGGAGGAACAAAAGAGAATAAACGTTAAAATGTTTATTAATCGTTACAAGAGTTTGATTTTGCTTTATAACTCTATTTTACTTAATTTTAGTTGAGTTGAGTTACTCCAGTTTGTTTAGTGTAAATCAATTGAATGTCAATTCAGACTATAAAATGTTTCAGCTTACCCATGGACACAGTTCTCTTCCACGTGAAACAGGTAAACTCACCTGTTTCTCATGGGATATATTTGCTCACTAGTGGGAAAGACGGAAATAGTGTCATGTATTCCGCCTCAAATAGATTTAAAAGAAATCTAATGAATAATGTAAATTTGAGAGATTTAGGTTTTATTTTAGGATGGGTTACGATGGTGGTGATGGGAGTGGAAGAAGGGTTTAGAGTGGTGACTATGACAGATGCATCGGTGTTGGTAAATAGATTTAGGGTTTCGTTTTTTGATGGTTGGGTGGGATGGAGAGGGGTTCGTGGTCTTGGAAAGCCCAAGTTTTTTTAGATGATGGTGTTGCAGTTTGCGATGGATTGGAGCTTGTCGATGGTGCTCCCATATTTGGCCAAAGGATAGAGAGAGAATGGGATTCTGATTAGAAGAAGTCATGTGCATCGCACATGGATCATTTTTGTCCAGTTTTAGTGGCCCAATGTAATGGAAGGGTGTAAAAGCGCGACAACGAGGGAATGATGGTCAAAATACAAGTCAATTTTTATTTTTTCCAAATTAAATATTAAACTTAAAAAAATTAATCCAAATAACAACTTTGCACAAATTTTAATATGATTAAATTAGATTAACTAATATTATCTTAACCTATACATGCATCTAGATGATAGGAGGATAAAGTAAATCAATCGCACAATACATCGATGTATGAGAAAAATTCACAACGGGAAAAACTTCGAACAATCCAGTCGCACAATTAACTATGATACGGAATTACACATGGACAAATGACTTGTCAATAACTCGACTCCATGAAAGTCTTGATGCGTCTTCAATATTCAACTGAATCTCCATTGTGATAAGACACAAATTCATCCACGCAAGTGCCACAACGTGTGAGTCCACACACGCCTTGGTGTCCACCGATCCAGGCTTAGCAACCGTCCACGAATTGGAACACGAAATTCACCGTTTCTTCAGCGCAACACCACACAACGGAGTTCACTGTGTGTAAACAACAAATTGGATACAAAATTCACCGCACAAAAACGTTTCTCAATCAAGATGACGAGAGAAACAACTATGGTGCCCAAAACAGGATCTTCAAAACATATATAATATGAAGCTTGGAGCATAAATTACTTGGGTGTAAAGTAGTGTTTTGAGAGCTCTTTGAAAGAGTTTGGGAACTCACAACATAAGAATTTCCCTCTAAGAAAATGGTGCCAGACACCCCTATTTATAGGAGGTTTGTTAAAAATGAGATAAGGATGAAAAACTATTTGATAAATCTTGAAAAAAATAATAAAATTTTACGTACTCGTTTGAACGAAGTATAATATCTCGTTCGAACATAGTTCCAAAGACACATTTAACGAGATTCCAGCGTATGGTAAAAAATATCTCTTTTGAAGTTTCATTCAAATCGGGATCTAACGAGGTACCTTTATTCGTTCGAACGACTTTCCAAGTTTGTTCCAACAAAGTCCCGAAAACAATATTTTTCTTCTAAAAAAAATACTAAAAGAGATGAAATCAATGTAAAACATTTAAAAATATTTTTATAAAAATTTTTACACCCAAAAATAAATAATCCAAGGATCATAATATATATGCATTCATACCTGAGAGATCCTCAAATTGTGAAGACGAAAACGAGCACGAAACACGACACGATGATACAATCTCTGAAACTTTACCGCTATGTCTTCATCTACACTCGTCAAATGCTTGAAAGGGAAACACCAACCCTAACCTATGAGTCTAAATGTTTTGTTCGGAATTAAGTCAATACATACAAATTGACTCAATTGAAAATTTGTCTTACAAATCCCCCCTTTAATGTGAGAACATGTGATACCAAGAGAAATTAAGGAAGAAGGAATAATATCATGCAATGGTGTAGAGTGCAACAAAACACAACATGACAACACAAGCACAAATAATCCAATCAATTAATACCAATATTGACACAAGTATGATACCAACTTGAATACACAATGAAGTAGAAGATAACAATATAAACAAGCAACAGGAGATACCAATATGATCATATAGCATGCCAATTTGATCCAAAGATAAAGAATACGATTAAATGCAAACGCAAAGACTAAAAAAAAACGATGCCATATATATAAATATGCAAAATATATCGACACTCACGCGCGCGCGCGTGCACACACACACACACACACACACACTCTCTCTCTCTCTCTCTCTCTCTCTCTCACACACACACACACACACACACACACACACACTCTCTCTCTCTCTCTCTCTCTCTCTCTCACACACACACACACACACACACACACACACACACACACACATATAAACATCCATAAAAAATGACAAAAACACGTAAGCGTTACGCACTAGCATAGTATCGACGTGTCTAAAAATGTGGAATGTAATGAATTGACGTAGACTAAATACAAATGAATTATGACTCAATCACTAAAAAATGTCCAAGGAGTTCTATTTGACCGCAAAGCTTTATCAAACTAAGATTTAGCTTCAAGTGACGAGATAAAATGAACTCAATGAACAAACAAGCACAATGTACACAAACACAATAAGCATAATCTCCCCCTTTGGCTATTGTATTACAAAACAGAAATAAAAATTAAATAACCCCTAAGACATGTACAACTAATGTCCTCCCAAATCCCAAAAGAAAGAAGCAAAAGTGACATTGTCTTCAATTGAAATCTTCATCGTGTAGTTAATGAAATCAATAAGGTGGAAAAGACCTACACACATGAAGAAAAAGAAGGGTGATGCATTGAAATTAAAAAATAAAAAATAAAAACTACCCCTCAATATGTTCTCCCTTTTTTTGTCCTTACTGGACAAAGAATTGGACACTAATCCCGAAATATTAGCATCACGAGAATCCAAATATGAAATATTATCACAAAGAATAAACATTTAAGCATATGCGATGAGAAGTCAAATAAGCAACAAACTATTTTTGATTTTTTTTGAAATTTACTACATTAAAAATAATAATTTGGCACGGTTTAAAACTCTGTCAGATCGAATTTGGCACGGTTTCGAACTGTGTTAGAATCGTGTGTTCCAAATTGACCTTTTTTTTATGGTACGGTTTAAAAATGTGCCAGATTTGGCCAGACATGAACACTTCTGGGACATTTGCCAGAATTTGATATTTCTGGCACACTTTATAACTGTACCAGATTGAGTACATTTTGGTACACTTTTGGCACAGTTCAAAATATGCCAAAATTTGATACGCTTTTGGCACGCTTTTGAACTGTGCCAAATTTTTGGATAAAAGAAAAATTAATTATAAATAATATTACCCCCCAAAAATAAGCAACATTTTCACTATTGTTCGTACCAATTTTAGAATAACAAAAATTCAATAATAATATTAAACCAGCATGGCAAAAATAGTATAACAACAATAAAAATAGTTCGCAACAACACTAATACACATCAAGACAATAAACCCACTAAAAATTAATAGCTCAAGTTTCATTAATAGAAAATTTATGTCAATACATATGAAATTCATCTCAATACATGAGGAAATTTGAATTTTATCTCAATTCATGTCAATACATATGAAATTCATCTCAAATTCCGCGGTATTTTCTTCAAGCAGCACTAACGTCTTTAACTACTCATTTATCAAGCAACACTGGTTCGCCTCTACATGCACAACCATCGAACTTCCAATGAGTTCCAACCTATAAAACAAACGAACAAAAAAGAGTAATTAATTCTTATCATTTGACAAGATTGAAGGCCAACAATTTAATAGAGACTAACATATATTCTTTCAATCACACAAAATCTGAAATCTAGTGCACATTGCAAAATGCTATGGACAATGCTAGCTATATATATATATACACTAGCGGATACACGTGCCTAAAGGCACGACGAAAATTTTCAAAGTACGTAATTTCCAGTGATATGATACACATTTATCTCATGTTAAGTATCAATACCAACTAATAATAATAATAATAATAATAATAATAATAATAATAATAATAATAATAATAATAATAATACTAATAATAAAGAACTGAACTCGTGAAACAATGATACACATTTGTTTCACCTTGGGTGACACAACTGAACATGTGAAACAGGTGAAATAATAATCCTCTATAACCATAACTAACAGAGTGAGTGTGGGAGTTAATAAAGAGAGTGAATTGGAATACCATTAATAGAATAACAAACAACCACACAATTTAATTAATCAAGTGCTATGTACCCCTAAAATCAAATCTTACATACAATATAATATTGAGAATGATAGACTGTCATTCCATAATACATCTAAATCTATTCTAACACTTAAATGAACTAACATACAATAGAATATTAGGAATCATATATTCTAAAATAACTCTGTTACTTTATGTTGTTTACATGAATTGATTGAAATTCAAATTGCACACCATGGAAAGACACAAACAAACTTAAATAATGAGTAGTCATGGCCGAAAATTTTGAATTAAAGTAACTAAAAACAACCATATTAGGTCCAGAAACAAAAGAAAACAAATTCACAATAATTGCATGCCTAGAAATCTCATATACTTATAACACGGAGCATTCAGATGGTAGGCCGGTCCTGTACATCTAATATGTCATTTTATCATTTCCACAAAAAATTGACAAAATGATATAATAAAAGTCGTTCATACACGGTACAAATTAAAATATTGAGAATCAATGGCAAAATAAGGAACAATACAAACATAAATTACTGTTCCATAAATAGTACAACCTAAATATACATATGAAAAGGATAAGAACTAAGGAATAATACAAACATAAAATTGGAAGTAAATAGAACACTAAAAAGCAAACGATAGAAGCATTTACCATATTAAAAGAAGCATTTAAGATATTAAAAGTTACCTGCTTAGCTTGGCGTGCTGTTGCGAATCGCTGACTCGAGGGAGAGACCCGAGAGAGATGAGTGGCGCTGCTGGCAGGGGCGGAGGAGGAGGGGTACTGGCAGGGGCGCTGGTTTGGGGCGATCAACACTACTGCGATTGCGCTGGTTTGGGGATCAGAACGCCGACAGCAGAAGCAGTAGCATAACCTCCTCCTCTGTGCTTGCCTGAAAATTGAAGGATGTCCATTTTTTCTATAGTCCATCATCTTCATAATATTCAGATAAAAAATGGGTGTCTTCATCTCCGTGATTACAGACTCGATAATGGTCATCATCCAGGGGTATGGGGCGAGGTACGTATCATTCGTTATGGGTTGAATCTCGCCATCGCAACTTCCACTGCAGATCCATTGCCTTCCTCTTAAATGAGAAGTAGAGTATCCACAATCGACACAAACTGACCTGCATAGATGATAATTGGACCATTAATAGGACATCCCAAATGTTCAATAGTAAAGCAACATTAGATGAACTGTATAATATTTAAATGCTATGGAGGGTTGAAGATGGAAATATTAACATGTAGATGATGAAATGAAGTATGCATATATGCTACATATATGCACACAACATGCAATAACATATATGCAGTAACTGTATACATATATGCACACAACATGCAATAACATATATGCAGTAACTGTATGCATATATGCACAACAGCATATATGCAACATATATGCATACAACAGCATATATGCAACAACTATATGCATATATGTTGCATATATGCTGTTGTGCATATATGCAGCAGCCCCACGCTTCCACTGCCCGACACCTCTATCGGCAGCCCGACACTGTGTTTTTTGGTCTACCCGTTAACCCACCCATGCTAGGCCTCTCTCTGCTTATGTAGCCCAGATACTTCAAAAATATCATAAGTGAAGTATCGGATATGCATCTGGAGGCAAAGGTTGAGTAATTTTAAACAATTAGTTTAATTTTAAACAACAAGATTAGTTACCTATGTTATGAAGATTATATGTACAAATTATACAAATTATCTATATTATGTGTACAAAAATGGTGGTAATGATGACCTTACTATCCAACCTAAGACTAGAGGCACGTCTAAGTCTAGAACAACCTGTTTGAAGTAGGCATTAGTCTAGTTAGAATAAAATACAAGCTATAGGTACTTTTGAAGTAGGCAGTTGCCCTAGTAACTTTGATCCTACTAGGATGACTACTCTTTTATCATTGATGTTGATCCATCTAACAACCTGTTTAATTCCCCCATCATCTACATGCATAAGACTTTTCTCGTAAGAGTGTTTCTATTTCAAATGAGAAGTTGACTGGTGTAGTTACTTTTATGGATAATTTTAATGATATATCCCAAACTGAGTTTGAAGGGGTCTTAAATGGTGATAAACAAGTAGAAGATGGAGAAACCTATGATCATTCAATCTTGAACCAATCTTGGGCTAATATGGTTGAACAAGATGTTCTTTAAAATCATATTCACTCAGAATCGCTTCTTGATAGGAATCTCGAGTCTGAAATTGCACACATGTCACAACATGCCAACAAAGCGTCATCAGATCACTCCCCATTCATAATGTTGAGTCTCCTATTCTTTACACTCCAAATGGTTCCCCATCCTGATTTGAATCAGAAGTATTTGAGGTTGTCCTCTTGGAATCTCAAAAGTATCTTTATGCTATTATATGCATACTATCATTAGCAATCATGATCAATAAATCACCATTTTATCTTTTTTCTGGACCTACAAAGCTATCGTATCACCTTCATTTATGCTTCTATTGAGCATATTATTCGTTATGGTTATGATGATCAATACCTAATTAGTACCTACAACAATATTTAAGCAATATCTAGTCGTGTTACCTGTTTTTAAGATAGCTGCCTTCTAATTAGTCAAACATAAACAATAAAAATATATAGACTCAATTGCTTAATGGCAAAAGTAATGGCAAAAGTAAGCTGAAAGGAAATGAAATCTATTAAAAAATTCCTGTTATCTAAACAACACAAACAATAAGAATAAATAGATTCAATTGCATCTTAAATATGGCGGGAGATTCAATTAGTAGGAGATTCTTTGTATAGTTTGATAGATGGATGGAAATAGCTCTCATATGAGACATAGCTGGTGAGAGACGACTTGTCCGGTGAAGAGAAGTGGATTCAAGAGTGCAAGACAAATAGCTGTGCTGAACTATTAGACTACAATTTATACGTAATGAATGACAGATGAGCAGCTATAAATGACATGAGATATATTAAATGAGAATTGATCCTATTATATTAGTAAGTATACATATTTCCAGTATAGTTCTATACCTGTTATGTTATGTCTGGTATACCTGTTATAGTTGTTTAGGAGCTATACCTGTTATGACTATACATATTTCCATTCCCACTAAAAAATGATATTAGTAAAAATCCATATTTACATATTGCTACATTCCTCTTTAGGATAAAAAGCTACAATGTTAGCAAATTATAAACAACATTCACTCCCACTAGTCCAAAGTTAATTTTATATAATTCCTATTTAATTATGTTTATAAACTAACCAAATAAATGTCTTTATTTTCCTATTTCATCCTTTTCAGTCTTCCATGTTAAATGACTTTTCATCAGTATATTTTTATAAATTTGGAATATTAATAGTTTGACTTTTATTGCCCACTCTCACACTCTATCTATTGTATAGTTTGATACCATTTTCACTATTGTTTTGCCTAATATTTTATTTCATTTTAAATTAGTTATATATATTATAAGAGAAAAGTACAAACTGCTTCTTTGTTCATTAATTGGATGATTTAATTGCTTAATGAATTTCTTACGCTATTATAACATATAAGAGAAATATAAATACACAATGGTTCGTGTTTTATACTTTCACATCATATTGTTTGGATCTTATCAGATGACGTAAGGAGCGCCACAAATACTTAATTCAAAGCGACAAAGAAATGGGTTGAGCTCTATTTTTCGGTCAAAATGAAAGAGTGTACTTGATCTGATTTGATCAAACCAAAGATATATGGGTCGAGCTCCCAGATTTGATTCCAAACTTTGTCGATCTGAAACACAGTCGAAATCAAACACAAAAATCACAAACAATAGACTAATATCGAAATTCAAAACAGAAAATGAAAAATTGTGTCAATATCAATACAAAAGCTTAGCTTCCAAACACTAAGTAAATATCGATTCTCTAAGCCCTAGTGCTAGTGTCAAAACAAAGGGAATTACCTGAGTGGTGTTGGGGACTAAGTCTGATCGATAGCCAAAAGAGAGTTGATCGGAGAGAGTTGCGCGGAGAGAGAGATCTGACCGGAGAGTTGTGCGCAAAGAGAGAGAGCTGACCAGAGATAGAGATAAAGAGAGAGAGCTGAGCAAAGAGAAGTCAAAGCAGAGAGAGGAATGAGCGGGGCTGAGCGAGAATAAGAAGGATGAGAGGACGAGTTACCAAAGTGAGTATAGTGAATTTTTTTAGGGTGCTTTATATTTTAGTCAACTGTACTCACTGTTGGCATACTTTTAAAATAGTGCCAAATTTTGGCACAATTTTAAAGTGTGTCAGATTGTCATTAAAACCGTGCCAAAATTTGGCACAGTTTTAAACTGTGCCAGATTTTTAATATCAGGGTGTGCCAAATTGCTATTTTCGGTATAGCGATTTTTGAGTATATAAATATACAAATATAAAAAGTACATATAAGTACAAATACAAACAATTACACCATAGAGTAGCACATAAATATCTGAATCAAGAAAATGGAATGAAATTGTGTGAACTTAAAATCATTAAAAAATCAACATAGGCATACGAAGCAAAGATGGACGAAGTCAAAGAGATACTTTTAAAGAAAGAACTCAATTTCAACTTTAGGTGTAAGAATGCTGAATGAAGTGAAATTGACTCGACTTATGGCAAAATTCATGAATTTTAATGCTTCTCAAATCAATGATGCCAAACTATTTAGTATTTTTGAAGGGAGGTCATTGAGCAAACCCATTGATCTTCAACTTATAACACGCTAAAAATCTCACCATTTAAGCATACACTCACAAATTTTTTGAAGAAATCATAATGCTTATGATAGTGAAGCATCAATGAAAAACATTGGCCTTGATACTTCTGTTTTTATGTGCCGAAATTATCTTTTAGGCTCTTGCCAATAGTGACCTTTAATGCAAAAAATATTTCTTCTTTCGGTAGCCCCTTTCCATTGCTTTTAAACAAAATCAAATTTTTCGAAAAAAAAAGTTCCTGGCAATGATTCTTACAAGCACAGTTTTCTCCTAGTACATTTAGTTTGTTATTAAACACTATTGAGACGAGAACACCGTATTGACAAGTAAGAGCAATGTTCAAAAAGTCTGTTCATGTGTGCAATAAATGCGTTATAAATAGTCTAGCATGAAGGAAGTAATCATCAAAGAATAACGAAATGCTAATCACGCATAATTAAGCACACTAAAAAAATGAATCCAAGTTTCATAAAACCATGAGTAAGTCACATGAATGGATATAATGTAATTGTGATTCAAATATCTTAAATGCACGTCCATATAAAATAATATATAAAAATATTTTTGAATTTTTGAGAACTTTTATAAAAATAAAGTCTTTTTAAGTTTTTAAATCTATTCAAAATATTAACAATTTTAAAAAAAATAACTCAAAAGATAAACAAAATCTTTTTGTATTTTTTTAATAAGACCCAATAAATAAAAAATCGAAGTACAAAAAAATCAAATTACATACAAATAGCAAACACACATATCATGAAGTACAAAAGCTAGTGTATTCAAAACATGCAAGTAATCACCCATAAGATATAGCATGTGAAGAGTCATGTGCAAGCATACGGGAATCAACTAGTCTGATATTTAGCATCTTCAAAATTGATTTTCTAACCCAAATAAATGAATACTTAACGCGTCGAGTTTTGGGAACCATGAGGACACTTGACTTCAACTTCTTGGGGTCGTTTATAAGATCATAGCAAAAACGCTTAAGGTGACCTAACCTACCACAGTGTTCACGTGTAGACGCGATGAGGAATAGGACCTTTAGGCTGGCCTTTTCTAATACTATGAGTTATAATTAACCCTCTAAAAAGAACAATGGTCCTGGCTTTAGCAACGAAAGTATTATAATCATGGAAGCTAGTACCATCACGACCAATACTAGTTGAGTCTCTCAAATCATGTTTTAATCTCAAAATCCTAGACTCAAGTAAGGATTTAGACTCCTCAAACATTACGGACACCTTCTTTAAGTTTTCAATCATCCCTAAAAGGTTATCTCGTTCCCCCTCAATGCAAGCGAACTTATCCCTAAGAGTCTTCTCATGTTCCCTTAAATCATTAATCAATTTAATATTATCATCAATGGCACGTTCATTAACCCTAGAGATTTTAGAGTCTTCTAATTCTTTCTCTAAAAATCAGACTCTATCCTCACTCTCTTTTCTTGGATACTTTTAAAGATTTAAAATCACGGTTCATGTCCATAAGCTTCTCACGTAGGATATCTCTTTGATTTTAAATATTTTGCAAAAAATTAATTTCAGCTTTAAAACGAGAATTTTCGTTTTCAAATTTTTTAATTCTTTCGCAAACTTCAAATTCCTAAGAGATAAAGTTTCAACACGATTATGAAGCTTATTATACTCATCTCAAATATCAAAGTCATCGTCATCGCTAAATGCATCGAACAACTTACCACAATGATGACTCATCGAGAGAAAACAAACAAAAATAAATACGAGAGAGATAGAGACAAACAGACTACTGTAAACAATATAAAACAAGGATCTACATGATAACTTAGTGTAACCTGTTCTGATACCAATTTGAGGAATTGGTATCCTAGATGTATCCGCACTCAAAATAAAAATCACACAATAATTTAGTGCAACCTGCTCTGATGCCAATTTGAAAAAAACGATCGCGATAAACTGGTCCAGTTATATGTATAAGTCGTAGAGCAGGTAACACATGCACAAAATTAAATTCTATTTAGTACAAAATTTATCTTAATAAACTTAGTTGAACATGCAAGATATTTGAATCTAAATGAAGCCAGGTAAACCAATCATAAATCAAATAAACAAAAAACAGGAGATGAGGATAAATTCCTTTTGGGCAAAATCTATATTCAACAATGTTTCTAACTACATATTACTGACAGACATACACAAGCTTACAAACTTAGAGATCCACTATATGACGAATATTGTCTTCAATCCAAGTTATCCACAACAAACAATGCAGATCCAACACCGTCCCATAGCAAACTCCACTTGCCTCGGTATCCACTAATTAACCTCAGGAATCCGTATTTCTTTCTTCAGCAGTGGAGAGTTAACTCCACAAGATTATGAATAAGTATTGTGTTCTTTATGGTTTGAAAAAGTGATCTCAAAACATCTAAGGGGATTGGATTGAAAAAATAAAAAAGTATGATCCCTAAAAGATGTCTAAAAGGCTCAGATTAAAATGTAGCCCCGCATATCTATATATAGGGAGAAGAATCTCTAAGATATATGTTTGGTTAGTTGGAGGGCTTACTTAACACATTTGAGATAGTTCATGGCCCATTTTGGAACAATCGTGATAATTTAGGTGGCAAATCTCTCACTCTCCCCCCCTCTCTCTTTATATATATATATATAGATAGATAGAAAGGATCAAGTGAGGTCCCTGTTTGAGGACCCTAAATGAGGTCCATTTTTTTAAAATAGTAATTTTTTTTTTAAAATTTATTTGTGATTTTTAAACATATCAGTAGAACCATAAAAAATAATCAGTTTAAGATGAATTTTTTTGCTATTTTAAAAAAAATCGATCAAACTGTGTTAGTTTTAAAGTTGTTTTTAAGCTCTTAAAAACTGACAAAGTTTGACCGATTTTTTTAAAATAGCAAAAAAATTCATTTGTTTTTAAGCTCTTAAAAACTGACAAAGTTTGACCGATTTTTTTAAAATAGTAAAAAAATTCATTTTGAGTTGATTATTTTTTTATGGTCCTACTGAAATGTTTAAAAATCATAAAAAAAAATCAGTCCCCAAATATTTTTTTTACTATTTTAAAAAAATGGACCTCATTCAGAGACCTCAAACTCGGGACGTCACTTGATCAAGTGAGGTCCCAGTTTGAGGATTCTGAATGAGGTCTAATTTTTTTAAAATAGTAAAAAAAATATTTGGGGTTGATTTTTGTATGGCTTTTAAACATTTCAGTAGGATCATAAAAAAATAATCAGCTCAAAATGAATTTTTTTGTTGTTTTAAAAAAACTGGCCAAACTATGTCAGTTTTTAAGCTGTTAAAAATTGACAAACTTTGACCGAGTTTTTTAAAATAGTAAAAAAATATATTTTGAGTTGATTATTTTTTTATGATCCTACTGAATTGTTTAAAAATCATAGAAAAAAAATCAGCTCTAGTTTTTTTTTACTATTTTAAAAAAATGGACCTCATTCAGGGACCTCAAACTGGGGGACCTCACTATTTTAAAACTAGATTGCTCTAATTATTCAATCACAGATAAATAAATAAGACAAAGATTTTTAAATTGGTTCGGCTAGGAATAAAGCCTACGTCCACTGTTATGTTATTGCTGAGTGTTTGTGGAATTCTTGATTACAAGTTCTCTCAAGAAATTCCGGTCCCCCTTGAATGAGGATGGTACATGGTATTTATAGCCTTTAGGCTGTACATGAAAGGTCCAATACATTAAATGATATACATATGAAAGGGTAATACATTTAATGCAGCGTGTGCGTCAAGAATATAATGAATAGTTGAACAGTTGTCCGTCTGGTAATTAATGATACGGCCGAGATGCAGTTCGGACCGCCTTAGTTGCTTGTTGATCAAGAGTTTCTCGGAACATTAGAGTACTTCGGTGCTATAGAGTTCCTCGGTGTGTTAAAGTTCCTCGGCATGATAGAGTTCCTCGGCGTATTCTCGTTGCCCGAAAAGAAGCACGGTTGGTCGGGAAATGATCTTCCTCGCTGCTATTGTGCCATGTAGATTGACACGTGTCTTCATCTTCTTCGTCCACATCAGCACATTAATTTTGGTATCAACAACAAGGGTAGAGAAAAATACTCACACCCCAAAAATGTGAGTAAATGCTCCCCATACAAAACCATCCACTGACCAACTTAATTGATCTTAGGCCCAAGTCCCAAGTCCCAAGTCAAGATATATAATATAATATTTATATATCTATTAACTACGTAAATGCTCTAAATGCTAGTGTGGCTTGAACCCATGACCCCAAGTAAGAGAATCTCAAAAGTTACCACTAGGTCACAAACACTTGCTGTGATTATTTTATTCACACAAATATATAATGGTAAATGGACAACTGCTCATACTTGAATATTTACCTTGAACTTTGAGAAATGAATGTATAATTGAATTTGAAGGGAATTCCACTAAAACGGTCTCTGTGACTGGTACTTGACAATATTTGGAAGATATTATACGTAGTGGAATTGAATTAATATAACTTATTATTCAAGTTTATCCCATTGATGCTTCCATGTGTTACCCAAATTCGACATGTTTGGAATATTGGGTTAGAATGATGTAGTAATATTGGATGTCTCATCTGATATTATATTGTAAGGACAAATTTTCTAATCGAGTCAATTTGTATGTTTTGGATTATTTCATTTTTGGATAAAACCTTTGATCCATAGGTTAGGACTTGAGTGTATTTACCTTTCAAGCCTATGACATGTTTGTTTGAAGATCGTAGCGACTAAGTTAGAGAGACAACATCACCGTGAGGTGGAAAGTTCAGGTGATAACATTCTTGGAGAAGAGAAGCCTTGAAATAGCTCGATCTAGAGGCTGGAGGATAAGATCAGTTGTCTCATTAAGAGTCAAGACCCCGCTCATAAAGGATATATAAAGGGTTATCCTTTTGTACCAAGCATTATTGGTTATTCGACACCTGACAAGTTCAAACCACCAATAGTGACACCCAGATATAATAAAAGCACCAACCATATTTATCACATAGAAATGTGCCAGTCGGTGGCTGATGTATATGTAATACCCCGTGATTTTAATGACTTTTAAAATGGGTTATATTTTAAATTAATGGATTAATTGGATCTTATTATAAATTAATTCATTTGGGTTTTATCCGAATTGTGGATATTAAAATGGATGATTTTGAATATTAATTAAAGATATTTAGGTAATATATGAATGTGATATCATTGATATGACGGTATGATATAAATTCGGTAATTTGAATTTTTAGTCAGACGCGGTATGGGACGTGTCGGGACTAATTTATTAAATTAAAAAGGAAATTTATTTTCTATCGACCTTATAGTCATTTCGACTGCATCGTTACGTCCGGAAGGTTTGAAATAGTCAGAAAAGTCTATTTGGATGTTAATTTTGAGTCTCGGGTCGTTTGGAAATGAAAAGACAACCCAAAAGTGCATTTTGGTTATTTTTACAAGGGGGATGAATAGTGATTTCGGGTTTTGTCTTATTATAAGTATTTGGAGATTAGTTTATGTAGGTTCATTTCATCTCTTCTACACAAAATTTAAAAGTCATATTCTTAGAGAGAGTGAAAGGTTGCTTGGAAAGAAAAAGAAGTTTGCTTGGGAAGGAGGAGAACCAAAGGTCAAAGGTCACCACCACCATCACCACCTGTGTTATTCAACTCCAAAGGATCAGATCTTCATTAGAGGCAAGTGTTGGATATTTGCAATTTAAGTTCGTATATTGTCCATGTTAGGATAGTTATAAAAAGAGATGATTTTCATGCTTGGAAGATGAAAGGATATAGTTGTTAATGGATTTTTGGAATCTAAAAATATATAGGAATTAAACTCATGTTGTAGGTAGTTAGTAATCCAATAAATATTCATCAATCTGTGGAAGAAATTCTGAAAAACATTTTGTGTTCTTGAAGATAATATGTTGATAATTTTTTGGAAAAAGAGGCAAAAACGAGTGGAATGAGAAGAGCCAATTTGGAATGTTTAGATCTTCTTTTCGAGTGCATTTAGATGAGATTTAAGAAAAACTCAAAACACATACCTGACTCAATTTTTCGTGTAGAATCCAAATCTGAAGTCGGATTGATGATTCGAATAATTTTTGGATCTGATTTTTCTGAGTATTTAAAATATGAGAATTCATGATGTTGTTTCTTTTTAATGTTGGTTCTTATTCCAAAACTTTTGTGGATCTTTGGTGATTATTAATTGGATATTATGGGACTTAGAAAAAATCAGTAGACCCTTGATAAGATTTGAATTAATTTGATTGGGATTTAAATTGATTAGAATGATGATAATTAAATTAAAGAAATTTCGGTTCCTAGATTCATTTGTTGGATTATAATTGGTTTGCTTGAGGATTAATGATAGGTCCAGTAGTGGTGATTGAATGTAACACCTGGGTAGCCTTAGGATTACAATATGAACATCAAGGACTGAGTTTAAGCTCATTATTGATTGTGCAAGGACTAAGTGTAATACGAGCGCTTAGCAGTATGACTCCTGGATAGAGATGGGAGTTTAGAACACATTTGGTTGAAAGAGGGTATGAGGTTATCCCAATCACGTATTTAAAGTTGACGGACCTCCTCGATCGACAAAGTTAAGTAGTAGTGTATTGGAGGGGTTCCTTGTTTGGATTTCGCTTTGCGAGATGCTCCGCGCATGAACCTTAACGACGTCGGGAGTGGAGAGATGTTATAGGATGCGAGGATAATAAAATTATGAATTGAAGATATGATATTTTAATACGTGGGATTTAAAGGGATATAATGCTACGTATAATCTAAGGTTAATGTGAGTACCTTGTTGTTAGTATATTATAGGTATGATAATGCCTATTTGATTGATTTATGATTATGTGTATGACATACCTAGCTTACTTGCTATCGGTGGGAGGTTTGCGCGTGAGGGCAGTCATATCCTGATGAATCCATGGGATCTTTGATTTGTCGCTCGAGAACATAGGTCTATGAAAGACTTATCGGGGAGTTGATAAGTCCGCTGACTGTGGGTACGTAGGTATGTGCGTGACCCATGGATACGAGAACTATGTTCGCCTCCAATGTTTGTGTTATTGTTTATGGTTCGAGGAATCCTTATCGAACCTTTTGTCCACTATTCGGCGACCAGCGATGATGGGACATGATAGCAGAGTAATGCATTGCACCGCAGCTGTGACTTGGGGTTCCGTATTATATATGAATATATATATATATATATATAATGAATTAAATGATTGAATGGTTATATTGTGGTTAAGTCATCTACTGTGTGATAATTGTAGATAAAGGCGAATTGAGAAAAGAATGGAATTAAGTTAATGAATGTTTATTCTTATAGAATTGAAAAGCTTAATTCATATTAATAAGAAATGATTCATGTTAATGAGAAACGATGAGAAATGTAAATGAATAATAATGTGACGTATGGTATGGGACATACGGGGATTATGATATTGGGATGGAATTATAATATAGAGACTAGAAAAGAGGAACCATTAACTAGGAGGTTAATAGGAAACATTAAGTGTGCACTCTAGTTGAGAGGTGAGAATGGCAAGTAAGAGTTGGGTCTAACATGTATATAATAAAAGATTTATTGCACTTGTTAAATACTTGTTGTTTTAAAAATTATTTTCACAATCCGGCTCTGACCCGTTTCCTTGCATATTTTCTTTTCTATTGTATCTTCTATATCAGGTGTCCATCAACAGGGACGCCAACCTTAGCGGATTATGGCAGGCTATGGATTTATGGAGTTTTGCTTAGACGCCTATAATCATTTGATTCACAGTATTCTCTTAGTAGGGCATGTCGCCCAAAGGATTCAGTTATCTTCTTCTATCGGGGTCAAATACTATGGTATTCGTGTCATTTTAATACATTTGATATTGTTGGGATTACTGTAATGGATTAATATTATTTGGGAATGTTTATTCCAATTGCATTCAAATTATTTTGTGTTATCTAATTGGTTATCAGTGTTGTAGAATAAAATGTGTTGTGTTATTCTTAAACTGGAAATGGATTTTGTTAAATTAAAATTTGAAAAGTTCTTAACACCAGCTTAATTGAGTATTGGGTGAGTTATAAATGTTTTCGACAGTGATGCTAAGAATGAGCCAACTGTATATTCTGTTTTAATTTGGTATGGGGCTGGCCACCCGGTATTTAATTAGGCGGGGTGTTACAGGTGGTATCAGAGCATCAGGTTCTAGTGTCCTTTAGGGTCTGTATGGCTTACTATGTTTTCAGCTTTGCGTTCTTTGATGTAGAGCCCTATGTTTAGGATTGTTGATATCCTTGGTGGGATTTCGTTGTCCTGCTATAACGTAGATATTAGTGAATATTATTTGCGTTCGAACGGGTTCGTACGAGAAGTATGGCAGATGAGGGCCATTGGACGGATAGCGTAGATCGTATTTAGGAGGTTATGAAGTATGTTCGAGAATGATGACCGTAGTCGAGGTCACCCCTATTATGGAAAAATTGAGGAGAGTCATTAGTAGAAGTTCTTGAAATGCGGGAATTATGTGTGTTACCTAACGAAGGCAATATATTCAAAGACTTGGGCATATAGTGGAGTGTGGTGAACTAAAACTGAAAATTTGGGGGTAAAATTTTTCTTGACTCATTAGAGAAAAGTTATAATTGTGGGATTCAACAACCACCACCCACGAATGAGGGTATGTTTTCTATATAAGGAATTATGAGCCGTATATTGATTTTTGTAGCAATTAATATTGTGTGGGCAAAAAGGATTGCTAAACTTAGCCTATAGCACTGTTATTTACGTAGACTCACCAAGGGGTGTGGGACACCTATGTTTTACATGTTATCACGTGGGTTTGATTTTTATCGCGGAATTACTTACTTTGGGCATGTCCGAGCATGATATGACTATCGGCATGCATTGACTTGTGGTATAGGAGAGCGTATGTACTACTACTATAGCTAGCATCTTATCTTTTATAAGAGAGTAGATGAGTAGACTTTATTCGAATTAATAAAACCTGTAGAGAGGTTATAAACTATTGACTAAAGACCTGAGGAGTTTCGATGACCGACTACTTTAGGTAGTAGTGTATCGGGGGGGGGGGGGGTTCCTTGTTTGGATTTCTCTTGCGAGACACCCCACGCATGAAAATAATAACCGTTGGGAGTCTAAATAAGTTAGGTCCTTAGTATATGAGTTTATAACCTTTGCTATTATAATGAAAGTTGTACGATAGGGTGTATGGGCGCCCTGGATGATTGGATTGTAGTAGTTTTCAAAATTGTGAAACAGTAAGTAGTTGTGACTTCAGGATTTATTTGTTTAATAAGTGAGGATCATTTTTCCCAAACTTTGTCACGAGGACGGTATAGGGAAGATTGGGTATAATTTAAATTTGATTCAGTTGGAACTATATGGTGAGACTTAGTGTAACATTGATGGGGATTTTCGTTAATGTACTGTATGGGTGGTACGTTTTAGGTTTCTTGCGATGTGAGATGTATACTCGGAGTTGACCTTACCGGTATGATTTATATTCTTGAATTTCGGGACGAAATTCTATTATAAGGGGGGAAGTATGTAATACCCCGTGATTTTAATGACTTTTAAAATGGGTTATATTTTAAATTAATGGATTCATTGGATCTTATTATAAATTAATTCATTTGGGTTTTATCCGAATTGTGAATATTAAAATGGATGATTCTGAATATTACTTAAAGATATTTAGGTAATATATGAATGTGATATCATTGATATGACGGTATGATATAAATTCGGTAATTTGAATTTTTAGTCAGACGCGGTATGGGACGTGTCGGGACTAATTTATTAAATTAAAAAGGAAATTTATTTTCTATCGACCTTATAGTCATTTCGACTGCATCGTTGCGTCTGGAAGGTTTGAAATAGTCAGAAAAGTCTATTTGGATGTTAATTTTGAGTCTCGGGTCGTTTGGAAATGAAAAGACAACCCAAAAGGGCATTTTGGTTATTTTTACAAGGGGGATGAATAGTGATTTCGGGTTTTGTCTTATTATAAGTATTTGAAGATTAGTGTATGTAGGTTCATTTCATCTCTTCTACACAAAATTTAAAAGTCATCTTCTTAGAGAGAGTGGAAGGTTGCTTGGAAAGAAAAAGAAGTTTGCTTGGGAAGGAGGAGAACCAAAGGTCAAAGGTCACCACCACCATCACCACCTGTATTATTCAACTCCAAAGGATCAGATCTTCATTAGAGGCAAGTGTTTGATATTTGAAATTTAAGTTCGTATATTGTCCATGTTAGGATAGTTATAAAAAGAGATGATTTTCATGCTTGGAAGATGAAAGGATATAGTTGTTAATGGATTTTTGGAATCTAAAAATATATATGAATTAAACTCATGTTGTAGGTAGTTAGTAATCCAATAAATATTCATCAATCTGTGGAAGAAATTATGAAAATCATTTTGTGTTCTTGAAGATAATATGTTGATAATTTTTTTGAAAAAGAGGCAAAAACGAGTGGAATGAGAAGAGCCAATTTGGAATGTTTAGATCTTCTTTTCGAGTGCATTTGGATGAGATTTAAGAAAAACTCAAAACACATACCTGACTCAATTTTTCGTGTAGAATCCAAATCTGAAGTCGGATTGATGATTCGAATAATTTTTGGATCTGATTTTTCTGAGTATTTAAAATATGAGAATTCATGATGTTGTTTCTTTTTAATGTTGGTTCTTATCCCAAAACTTTTGTGGATCTTTGGTGATTATTAATTGGATATTATGGGACTTAGAAAAAATCAGTAGACCCTTGATAAGATTTGAATTAATTTGATTGGGATTTAAATTGATTAGAATGATGATAATTAAATTAAAGAAATTTCGATTGCTAGATTCATTTGTTGGATTATAATTGGTTTGCTTGAGGATTAAGGCTAGGTCCAGTAGTGGTGATTGAATGTAACACCTGGGTAGCCTTAGGATTACAATATGAACATCAAGGACTGAGTTTAAGCTCATTATTGATTGTGCAAGGACTAAGTGTAATACGAGCGCTTAGTAGTATGACTCCTGGATAAAGATGGGAGTTTAGAACACATTTGGTTGAAAGAGGGTATGAGGTTCTCCCAATCACGTATTTAAAGTTGACGGACCTCCTCGATCGACATAGTTAAGTAGTAGTGTATTGGAGGGGTTACTTGTTTGGATTTTGCTTTGCGAGACGCTCCTCGCATGAACCTTAACGACGTCAGGAGTGGAGAGATGTTATAGGATGCGAGGATAATTAAATTATGAATTAAAGATATGATATTTTAATACGTGGAATTTAAAGAGATATAATGCTACGTATAATCTAAGGTTAATGTGAGTACCTTGTTGTTAGTATATTATAGGTATGATAATGCCTATTTGATTGATTTATGATTATGTGTATGACATACCTAGCTTACTTGCTATCGGTGGGAGGTTTGCGCGTGAGGGCAGTCATATCCTGATGAATCCATGGGATCTTTGATTTATCGCTCGAGAACATAGGTCTATGAAAGACTTATCGGGGAGTTGATAAGTCCGCTGACTGTGGGTACGTAGGTATGTGCGTGACCCATGGATATGAGAACTATGTTCGCCTCCAATGTTTGTGTTATTGTTTATGGTTCGAGGAATCCTTACCGAACCTTTTGTCCACTATTCGGCGACCAGCGATGATGGGACATGATAGCAGAGTAATGCATTGCACCACGGCTGTGACTTGGGGTGCCGTATTATATATGAATATATATATAATGAATTAAATGATTGAATGGTTATATTGTGGTTAAGTCATCTACTGTGTGATAATTGTAGATAAAGGCGAATTGAGAAAAGAATGGAATTAAGTTAATGGATGTTTATTCTTATAGAATTGAAAAGCTTAATTCATATTAATGAGAAATGATTCATGTTAATGAGAAATGTAAATGAATAATAATGTGACGTATGATATGGGACATACGGGGATTATGATATTGGGATGGAATTATAATATGAAGACTAGAAAAGAGGAACCATTAACTAGGAGGTTAATAGGAAACGTTAAGTGTGCACTCTAGTTGAGAGGTGAGAATGGCAAGTGAGAGTTGGGTCTAACATGTACATAATAAAAGATTTATTGCACTTGTTAAATACTTGCTGTTTTAAAAATCATTTTCACATTCGGGCTCTGACCCGTTTCCTTGCATATTTTCTTTTCTACTGTATCTTCTATATCAGGTGTCCAGCAACAGGGACGTCAACCTTAGCGGATTATGGCAGGCTATGGATTTATGGAGTTTTGCTTAGACGCCTATAATCATTTGATTCACAGTATTCTCTTAGTAGGGCATGTCGCCCAAAGGATTCAGTTATCTTCTTCTATCGGGGTCAAATACTATGGTATTCGTGTTATTTTAATAAATTTGATATTGTTGGAATTACTGTAATGGATTAATATTATTTGGGAATGTTTATTCCAATTGCATTCAAATTATTTTGTGTTATCTAATTGGTTATCAGTGTTGTAGAATAAAATGTGTTGTGTTATTCTTAAACTGGAAATGGATTTTGTTAAATTAAAATTTGAAAAGTTTTTAACACCAGCTTAATTGAGTATTGGGTGAGTTATAAATGTTTTCGACAGTGATGCTAAGAATGAGCCAACTGTATATTCTGTTTTAATTTGGTATGGGGCTGGCCACCCGGTATTTAATTAGGCGGGGTGTTACAGTATATTCCACTTTAGACGAGATAGATGTCGGGCATTTTCTAGAACTCTCATTGGTGCTGCCCATGTGTGGTACACTGGCACGCTGAGAGGAAGGATAGAAAATTTTAAACAACTGACTGAAAAATTTATCCACAACTTTGTTTCGACATGAAACCAACAAAACGCAGAACTCACCTGTTGAATGTAAGGCAAGGAAATAATGAACCGTTGGGAGATTTCATATCTTAGTTAAATAAAAAGAAATTAAAGGTTAAGGACTATGATGAAAGCTTTGGGATGACAAACCTCATCAGTGGGCTCCAATAAGGAAAACTCTATCCTCCAAAATCTATGAGAGAACTTTTGGCTAAGGCCGGGAGAATTATGAATGCGGGGGAGACCATAGAGGCCAAGAGAGGAGACTAAGATGATTCAAATCTGGGCAAAGACGAGATAAAGGAAAAGAGAAAGAGGGGAAGAAGAAGTCAACTGATGACAAGTTTGTGAACACCCTACCGACTGTCAGTTTTGATCTCATTCTGAACGATATAAAAGATGGTAAAGAACTTCATTAGCCTGAGAAACTGAGGGTCCTTACCCATAAATAGACATTAGTAAGTGGTGTGGGTCCACTAGGATCACAGCTACACAACTGATAAATGTTTCTCTCTAAAAGACAAGATTAAAAGTTGCTAAAGTAAGGAAAGCTGCGAAAGTACGTCGACACGAGTGGAATTTAAGATGAAAACAAGAAGAGATATTCCACCAGGAGGGATGATGGGCCGTAGAAGAAAGATGTTCGAGTGAATCGAAATGACAAATAATTAGATGACGATGAGGAGGAAGACCTAGATCTCCCAGTAAATTCTGACACAGTTAAAGGTAATCTCCACATAATCTCATTTGATGTTAAAATGATCTCAGAATGAATAGTAGGTGGAGGAATAGAGCCATTCGATAGAAAGGACAACATTATTGAAACCAAGGATGGGACAAAGAGAAGAGACGTTAACCTGACAGAATCCGAAGAAAAACCAGGCAAGCTGAATAAAATGGACATTAAGAGTCTCGTAGTGGGGTTCTCCATGCCATATTTCAAATGGATCCTTGCCCTACATGATGATCCACTCATCGTTAGCACATGAGTTCATGACTACAGTATGTCTCATATCCTGCTTGATGGGGGAAGCTCAGCCGATGTAATGTTTGGGGACTCCTTCAAAGTTATGAAACTTAGCAAGAAGAGACTCATCCCATACCATCATCCCCTGATAGGATTTAGCAGCGAGAAGGTGCACCAATTGTGAATGTTTGAGATGGATGTATACATGGGCACCTGGCCAAGATGCTTGATAAGAAGAATTAACTTTTTCGTGATGGATGAGAATGTATTCTTAGCCTACAACATCATACTGGGGATATTAGACTTAAAAGAGTTCGAAGTCGTGCCTTTCACTGACATCAGATGATGAAATTTCCAACTCTTTATGGGGTAGGCGAAGTCAATAGTGATCAAGTCGAAGCACGCGAGTGCTAATTCACCTTGACAAAAGAGAAAGAGCCCATAAAAGGAAAACCACCTCTTATAACATTAATACCCTTGACCCTCGAGCTGAGGAAAAATTAAAGAAGGGAGAGCCTACAGAAGAGGTAGAAACCATCATCCACAATGAGGAAAAACCGAAAAAAAACATCCAAGTTGGCTAGTCCCTTAAACCTTCTTTGAAAAAATATTATATTGAATTCATATGCAAGAGGCAAAGCATTTTTGCCTGGAGTCACAGTGACATGCTGGGGGTTGAACCCGATGTCATTTGTCATAAGTTTGATCTTGACGATAAAGTGAAACCAATGAAGTTGAGAAGACAAACTTTTGATCGGGATATATATGAAGTCATCCAAAAATAGGTAGAAAAAGATAGAGACAACAAACTTCATCAAAAAAGTTCAGTATCCAAAACAGTTATCTAATGTTGTCATGGTGCAAAGCAGAACAATAAGTGGAGAATGTGCATATACTTCACAGATCTCAACAAGGTTTCCTTAAAAGACCATATCCCTTTTACCAAAATTAATCAAATGGTGGACGACACAGTAAAGTATGAAATCATGAGATTTATGGATGCCTACTTTAGCTATAAACGGATCTCCATATTTAAGGGTGATGGGGAGAAGACCTCCTTCATTAGTGATAACGAACGTACTGCTATAAGGTGATACCTTTCGGCTTAAAGAACTCAGGATGCACTTACTATAGGCTCGTCAATAATATGTTCAAAGATCATATCGATAAGACGAAGAAGGTCTAAGTCGATGATATGTTGACAAAGAATCTGAATGCCGAGAATCATGTTAAATATTTAAAAAGAACTTTTAACACCACGGACCACTTCAGGATGAAGCTCAATCCAACTAAGTGAGTCTTCGGTGTCGGTGCAGGAAAAAATTGGGGGTTTACAGTCAATCAAAAGGACATTGAGGCCAACCCAACCAAGATTAAGGCATTAATCGAAATTAAACCCCCCCCAAAATACTAAGGATATACAAAGATTGACATGAAGAGCAGTTGTGCTCAATAAATTTGCCTCGCGAGCAACCAACAAGTGTCTTTCCTTTTTCAAAATTTTGCAAAAAGTGTTTATGTGGGATGAAAAATACGAAAGAGCGTTCAAGGAGTTGTAAACCTATTTAGGCTCACTAATGCTTCTGTCTCGGCCCATTAAGGGGGAAATAGTTTTTATACCTGGCTATCTCAACGTTAGCTATCAGTGCGATGATTGTCAGAGATGATAATAAAACTAAGAAGTCGGTATATTATAACAGAAAAGCATTACAAGGGGCTGAGACGAGGTACCCAAAATTGAAAAACTTGTATACGCCCTGATACATGCATCGAGAAAAATGAAGCCTTGTTTTCAAGCTTGTATGATGGTAGTATGCACCGACACATCTCTCCAACAGTTCATTTATAAAATAGAGAAACCGAGTAGGCCAATGACTTAGTCGGTTGAGTTGGGTGAGTTTGATATCATCTATCAGCCAAGAAGTGCAATCAAGGAGAAGGCTATAGCAGATTCTGTAAAAAAGTTCACTTAGGAATCGATAGATGATACCGAAATGGAATGCAAGCTGAGGGCCCAGAACAAGCCAACAACTCAACACCAAGAACATATGAGAATAAGATAGCCGACACTGCAGTTTTGTTCTAAATCTGAATTTTTTATATAAAAATGGTGTCATTGCGGAAGGTCCTTTCTCGTCAGATATAATAGTCTGGAGTTTTTCTATTAATGGCTCATCCAGTGCTACAGTTAGTGGGGCTGGGATAATTTTACGACCCCAGAAAAGACTGATATTGAGTATGCTCTGAGTTTTAACTTCAAAGCATCTAATAATGAGGTCGAATATGAAGCCTTGTTAGTAGGACTTGCACTCGCGAAGGTTCTAGGCATCAGCCAACTTCTTACCCTCAACGATTCACAACTAGTGGTGAATCAAATGTTGGGAATCTACGAGGAAAAATACGAAAAAGGCAAAATACCTTCAAAAAAGAAATACGATATCAACGAGTTTCCAAGGGGTAAAAATGAATAGAATTATAAAAAGAGAGAATGAAAGGGAAGACGCCCTTGCAAGGATTGTGTTGTCCACAAGAGGGGAAATCTGAAGAACAATTTTAGTAAAAATTCTCCAGGAGCCGAGAATCGATCGAGAAGAATCTGACACCATAAAATGATTTAATTTGAACTTGGGACCATCTTGGATGGATCAAATGATTGAGTATTTAAGGGGTGGTAAGATCTCAGAAAGTAAAGCTAAAAGAAGAAATATATTATATTGAGGCGCCAGGTAAACTATTATTAAGAAATATATTGTGAAAAAGGGTCTATGTTCTCCCACCAACAGAAGTAACTTATGTGATCAAAGCTGTTTATGAGGGGATGTGAGCGAGCCATATCGGAGGACGACCATTAGAAAAGAGAATTCTTGCTCAAGGCTACAATTGGTCGAACCTAGCTATGGACGCAGCCGAGTATGTTCTCAAATGAGACAAGTATCAATGCTTTGCCAACATACCTCAGCAAGCTCACCAAACATTTTCTCCTATCTTGTTCCCATGGCCCTTTGCGATGTGAGCGATCGATTTGGTAGGCCCATTACCAAGAGCTGAGGGGAGTTTCCATTTTCTCACAATCGCAATTAATTATTTTTCAAAATGGGTGGAGGTAGAGGTTAAATTCATTTGGAGGAATACCATCTACTGGTATGGACTCCCAAACATTTTCATATCGAACAAGAGCCATAATTTAAGAATAAGTCCTTAGTTGCCGACCATGGTAGGGTCGGCATAAAGCAGTTATTCTTAGCACCAGGCCGACCTCAAGTAAATGGACATACCAAAGTGACAAACTAGATGAAACTGGATGGAATAAAGAAAAAGTTAGTCTATGCTAAAGGAAAATGGTTTGACAAACTGTATTGTGTATTAAGGCATATCAGACGACTGAAAGAACACCGATACGAGAGACACCCTTTGTGTTGGCTGATAACTTGACTTTTGTGTGGATGTCGTTGTTGAAGCCAAGTTAATCAAAACCTCAATTACCTACAAAATATAACAAACTAAAGTGTAGCGGTAAGTAAGGGTATCAATCCATATCAAGGGGGTAAAGCGAGGGGAAAACAATTGTAATTCACTTTTATTTTCTTTTTGGAATTTTTACTGTTTCTATTTTTTTTATGCTTTTTCAATAGTAAAACAATTTGATGAGAGATGCTGAAATAACACTAAACTAAATCAAAGATCTAAACAATTAACTAAAAAGTGACTAAAAATGAATAACAAAATCTAACACTAAAATAAGAGATGAAGTGAGGTAAATAAATTTGAGAACAATCAAGGAGTGGGATTATACCACAAGTTCTAGCTATTCTAATTAATTAATTTAATTATTTGAATTCTCCCAAATTAATATCAAAATTACAAATCAACTCTCGTTGCAAGTGTAATTTTAATAGTAATATTTTAGAAAATAATGTTTAACTCCCCCACATCTATAGAAAATAGATCTACACTCCTTTTAATAAATCACCCGCTAGGATCGATCGATTAAAATTTGTATAAATCATAGAAAATGAAATTAGAGTTGAAATTTAAGGAATAATACCACACTTAAGAAACCCCTATCTCTAATTCGAATCTAAAATGGGTATTATAACTACAATTTTGATTTTCTCTCAAAAATTATTTACCCTCTCTCGTAAATTTAAGGGTGAGGGATCAAAATTAACATTCAAAGGAAATTTTCAATTAATCAAACTAAATTAAATCACAATAACATCAAATAAGGGTTCACCTCCATGAAAGGGGATTTAGCCTAACGTGGTATTAAACATGATGAACAAATAATCAAAGGCTAATAAAATAAAGTAGAAGAGAAGAGAACAATCAAACCCAATCTCTTGAATTGAAATTGAACTCTAATTTCTTTGAAATCAAGCACTATCCATCCAATATGAGCATCCAACAATAATCAATTCAATATAATACTCAATTGAATTACTCACAATTTATCGTTACGAATCTCTAAAAAAATAAAAATAAAACTATTTTAAAATATTTCTACCTAATTTATTTTCTACTCTAACCTAAAAATCTAAAATGGTGTTTCTCTCTAAAAATCATCCATCTCTTGAATGGTCTTCATCTTCTTTAAATAGTAGGCATGTAGCTAAGGGTAAATTGGGTAAAGATAAAATGTGGGTGAGCATGGGATGTGTGCACATGAGGTTTGAGAGGTGTGAGGTCATAAAAATCTGATTTGGGTGAGGGCAATTTTGGGATTAAAGAAGGTGCAAGTGGGAAGTGGTTGTTTGAGGGTATAATGGGAAAAAAGGGTTAAGTGGTTTAAGTCACATGGGAGGTTTGTTTTGACTTTGTTTGGCTTGGTTTATTTGTGGCAGGTGAAAATCGTTTAAGGCACTTGGGTAGAAAATGGGAAGTGGGTCTTTGGTTGGGTGATGGATGTTTCGGGTTCGACAGGTGGTGATCGAAAATGGGTTCGTGAATTTTGGTTGAAATTAGATACGGAGGCTGGGTTAATGGGTAGCAAGGCAAGTGGGTTTGAAATGGAATCGGGTATGTTGAGAACCCAATTTAGGGCTCGGGTTGGTTCAGTTGGTGGTCGGACAAGGGTACCGGCGACAGGGGGTTAGGCTGGCCGGAGTGGAGCTTGTGGTCGCCGGTGAGGTTGGGACGGGATCGGGTTAGGCTGGAGGGCTGGACGACGGTGGTTCGTCGCCGACGGGTTAAAGGGAGATGGTTTTTAGGTGTTGTTGGGTTCAACTGGGTTGAGGTAGGGAGGTGAGAGTTGTGGTATTAATGGAGGTGTGTGAGTGTGTTTATGGTGTTTATGGAGGTGAGAGAAGAGAGAGAGAGAAAGATGGGTTGTTGAGGTTGAAGATGATAGAAGGGGTTATTGTGTGTGGCGAGGGTGTAGGAAATTAGGTGAGGGTGAGTGAATAGTTTGGGTGTATTAGTGTATAGGGGAGTTAGGGTGTGTGTGAGTGAGTTGATTTGGGTGACGGTGTGTGTGGGTTTAATTTGAACACCTAAAAAAATAAAATAAAACTAACTAATTAACTCAAAATAAAACTAATAAACTAAAAAAATAAAATTAACTAAATATAAAATCCTAATCTAAAAAATAAAAGTCAAATAATAAAATTAAAGGAATAAACACTAAAAATCTAATAAAAATATAAAACTAAAGACCTAAAAAAAAGTAAAATATAATAAAAGTAAAAATAAAATCTTAAAAACTAGTCTTAATAAAATAAGGCAAAATAACATAAAATAAAAACTAAAAACTAATAAAAATCAAAATCAAAATAAAACTACACTAAAAAAAAAGAAATAGAAAAATATGCAAATAAATTCTAAAAATTATAAATAAATCTAAAATAAATCCTAAAAATAAAAACCACTCAAACTAAAAATCTAAAAAAAATTAAAAAGGCATAAACTAAACACACACGGGCTTCGAGGTAGATTTAAGGACTAGTTTAGGCTCGGGTAAGGTTACGAGACAGGGTATTAGCTCAATTCTTGATGCAATTGCCTTGAAATAACACTTTTGACACCGCAACTGCAATCAAGCCTACACATTTAACATTTACGCGTATAAGACCCAAATTGTCGAGAATTAACAACTAAAATACTTCTATTCAGAATACAAAATGTACACTTTTGGGTGCTTATAATTTGCATATGGTTCAAAGGCAATCATCCCAACTGAAATTGGGCTACCAAGTCATAGAGTCCAGATGTACGATCCTGAGTTGAACTTAAAACAAAGAAGACTTGATTTGGACCTGATTGAAGTATATCGAGAGGATACGATTATAAGATAGTCGACCTACAAATAGAGGGACGTAAAGTTCTACAATAAAAGGATCAAAGCTTGTCCAATAAAATTTGATGATCTCGTACTTAAAAAAGTCATATAGAAAGTTAACAAAATTCACCCTAGTTACCATGGATCATATAGAGTCACAAAAGAAGTAGTCCCAAGCTCCTATCGTTTGGAAAATCTAGAAGGAGAGCTATTCACCAACACATGGAATCCCGACCATATGAAGAAATATTATCATTAAAGAAATTATGTAATATCTTGAATTCATTTCCATAAAATATAGTTTAATATTGTGGAGAGAAATCTGAATGAAATGAAGTATTATCTCAAATTGTGCAATTCTATTTTTTGGTTATCGTACACTCATGGAATGTCTCTCTCAGCGGTACGAGAGTGTTTGGAGTCTCGTCTCCTAAGCATATTGCAAGGCAAACCCCGAGAGGTGGGGAAACTAAACATCGTTATTGTTATGGTGAGACTTAACATCATTATTTTATGGTGAAAGTAATATAAAATCTCCCTCTCTGCGATACGAGAGTGTTTGGAGTCTCGTCTCCTAAGCATATCTCAATGTAAACCCTGAGAGGTGGGAAAACTAAAAATCATTATTGTTATGGTGAGACTTAACATCATTATTTTATGGTGAAAGTAATATAAAATCTCTCCCTTGGTGGTATAAGAATGTTTGGAGTCTCATCTCCCAGGCATGTCTCAATATAAACCTTGAGAGGTGGGAAAATTAACATCATTATTTTATGGTGAAGTATTATAAAATCTCTCTCTTAGAGGTACAAGAGTGTTTGGAATCTCGTTTCCTAAGCACATCTCAATGTAAAACTTGAGAGGTGGGAAAACTAAATTATTATTGTTATGGTGAGATTTAACACCATTATTTTTAGTGAATAAAAAGGAAGACATTATACAAGTATGTAAACATAATGAAGAAATTAAAGTAGAGCATATTAGTGACATTCATAAAAAAACACCCCAATAGAGGGGTGAAGAGAATTAAAGTAATATTGTTAAAATCCTAAAAATGGGACGAGAATAATGTTTACAAAAATGGGTCAATTAATTAATAGTCCCCACTATAAATATATATTTTTTAAAAAGGACACATATTTTTAGTTTAACCCATTTAGTCCCTCAAGCACTCAATATTCTCTTATTTTTAGAGGTCCGCGCCAGCGGCACTCCCTTTTCAAAATATGTGACAAAGGACTTTTTGAGGTAAAATAAAAAGGCTTGGACTAAATGAGTATTAAAAAATGTTTGAGGGACTATTTGGTATATGTCCCTACAAAAATTAGGTGGGCATCAGAGACCATAGGCGTTCGCCCAATAAGCAGAAATAAAACAAGTTATGTCTCGATTGCCAAGTTACCAGTAATTTTGGCTTCAGGGATGGTCGATTCTTCTTGAACAATGGTGGTGGAATCTTGGTTGCCGTCTTGATCCTCATCCTCATCAATTTAGCTCGTCTTATCCGCACCGTCCTCGGTCTCCACGGTCCCTTCATAGGCGCACTCAGCCTGAATCTCTTTTAGAGCAACAATAGTTTCTCGGTCAGGAAAATTGAGGGAGTTGAGAGTCTCGACTACCCCAGGGTACTTTGAGACGAGGTCAAGAAATATATTAAACACTCGTTTGTAAGTGGCCTTAGACCCCCTCTCTAAGTACTGGAAATTATGAATTCGTATGACTTTTTAAATTTTGACATAAGTAACTCACAGCTTACCTTCAGACGCTCCTTATCGGACTCGTATCGCTACTTCAAGGTCTCCTTATGATTATACTTTAAGGTAATAAGACGGTCCCTATGACGATCTTGGAGCTTACCCATATCAACTTCATGAGTGATCTTCTGATCGTCCAGTTGTCTCTACATAGAGGTCATTTTCTTCTCGACCTGCTCAACTAATTTGATCTTTAGCTCAGACTCCACCACCCACTGATAAAGTGCTGAAGATCAATGAAAAAACACAACAAGAAGAGACGAAAGGTAAAAGTTAGTATGCAGTGAGAAAATATATGACGAGATAACACTTTGTAAAAATATGAAGTGAAAGTTGTTACCAGAGTGACCCTATGAAGGGAGAAGCTTAAAAATATATTGCTGCTCTGAATATCAAAGAATCGATTGTCTCAGGGAGTAATCACTAATGAGATGACCTCCTTAGCTTTGGTTTCGATCCTAAAAAGAGACTCGAGATTCAAGGCCAGTTGAGAAAGACGCGTGGCACGCCATCAGATATGGGGACACTAGATGAAGGGGATCATCTTAGAAGTTTTATTTTATTTTACTGTCAAGGAATGACTCCCGACCCATTGGACTCTTTTCTCTTTCATGAGTCCTCAACCACATTAAGGCCTCTAGTCGTAGCCTTTTGTTTTGAGCCTATCGACTGGGCAGTCTTTCCCTTAGTTTGGCTAAGATATTACCGGTCATAGGAGTTGTCATCTCCCAACTATTGTCTAGAGTGTTCTCTGGATGATATACAAATTGAAAAATATCAACAACTGTCATTATTGACTAAGATTAAATGAGACGATAATAAAAGTTAGAAAAACTTGAAACAACAAGGACTATTACGAAGAGACTTCAATGGGTCCGACTCCATGTAAAAAAATCAGAGGATTTCAGTCTTGATCAACTCCTTAATAAGAATAAGACCATCAGACCCCTCAGTTGGTGAATTCTCTTCCTATTGCTTGCACTCAGAATAGGATCAACTTTGGCTGAGACAGTAATATTGTCCACTTATGGAGCGCCTTAATTTACCTATGCACCAGTAAATTTTTGTCACCAAAATCCCATAAACTCGAGATGAATAAATATCGAGACTTTCAGTCATGGTTGGAAGTCTGGTTTATGTGTAAGGGCTTTTGATCTGGTTTTTGAGCGATAAAATGATAGTAGTAATGGATGAACTCTATTGTGACAATTGATTAGCACTCTTGAAAGACATACGGGGGTAAGTCATCGTCATAAGCAAGCCTCCATAGAATGGCTAACCCCATAAAAATCCTCCAAGCATTGGGGGCTAGTTGAGTTAGGGCAGCACCAATTGTAAAAAGAATCCCACTGATTGTTGGCCCAAAGGGAAGACGAAAGACAACCTTGGACATTTTCCCATAGACGGTAATCTCGTCATTATTCCTAAGGTCCTAGGCCCTCATGTCCTCACCTGGAACTCTCATACTTATTGCGGGGTCAATACCGTACAAGTGTCATGAAATAATAAGATTAATCTATTGGACGTCACTCTTATAAGACGAAGAAACACTTGTGTCCACCTAAAAACTTCCTCCTCCTCTTCCTCCTCAACTATAGGAGCTTTGCCACATCTGTCTCAGCCTAAAATATCTTCCTCAGTCATGACTATTAAAGGGTAGGAAATTTTAGGGGGTGGAGGAATGTTATCTCTAGTCACATCGTTAGAATATAGTATATTAGGGGCTTTGGATCCCCCTGTTGATGAGACAAGGTGCTCGAATGACCCCTATTGGTTGATTCTGTAAAGTCTAACGTCTCAACCATGCCAGGACGAGCAACTTTCCCCCTTATGGCCTCATCAAAGGAATCAAAAGAACCAGAGTCAGTATTGTCTTGACGAAGGTTAAAGCGCTCGAACCGGATGTAACCTTTAGAGGACGACATGTTGGATAAATACATGTTGCCACTACTAATGATAAAAACACTTGGAGAATTAACTTCAAGTATAGTGTCGTAGTGGAGAAAGTTGTCCATACACAAAGGAAGGGGCACTACTGCTACAGGTGTCGGAGTCATAGGTGTCGAAGACCTTTCTCGCTTAAGATTGGCCTCGACCTCTTACCTCTCTCGGTGAACGCAGTCGTGAAGATGACATAGCTTTACCCATGTATTGTACAAACTTTGATATATTAAAAAACTGCTACTCAAAGTGTTTCAAAGACTGGAAGGATCAAACAGGGAAATTAATCATATTTAAGGAAGAGCACTCAAGAACCCAAAATCCGGTTGCCTAAACCAAAAAGGCCACCAGAGAATGTCAAATGACACCAAATCTCATTGAAAACCCCTAATTCCTAGGCAGAGATAAAAAATACCACCACCAAAACCTAACACTCCCAGAATCAACACCCAAACACCACCACATGGGGGGTTTAAAACCAGGAAAAGTCGTAGAAAATGGGGAGATGATTGAAACAACGATGAAAAGATGCAAAAAGTATTTAGAGATAACTAGAAAAGAAAGATGACGACCTGAGAATGATGAGATTTATTAGAGAAGATGACTGGAGGAGGTTGAGGGCAAAAGTTCTAGAGAGAGAAATGAGTTGGTTTTTGCTCTGTTTCTAGAATTGAGATAGGTATCCCTCCCAAACCATAATTTAATCTCAAAATAGGTAATGATTTGACATGATGTCCAAGGCCTGGAATGATGTAAAGGTTGAACGCATGGGCGAGATGTACCTAGGAAATCATAACAATCTCTTTAAATCACACAACCTCTGATGCAACCAACGAATGATCAATAACTGCCTGATATCTCATAGTGGGATATAACCCAAGAGCACTTGGAGGTAACATGACCGTTTAATCTGACGACTTGACCATTTTGTACCCAAGGCACGACTGATAGTTAATAGACAACTGTGAAGTTATGATTTACAAACCATGCATTAGGATGAGATGAGACACTGAGCAGAGTCATTTTAAAGATGATTGGGATAAAGTTTAAACCTCACCCTCCTACTGAAGCCAAAGACTAAGGCGCCGGGATAATTGATATACATAAGTATAGTCTTGTCCAAATAGTAACCAGATAAATGGCCACACCACCGACTGATCCCATAAAGGATACAAATGTTCTCACCCATAACTACTAATGGTCTTATCACATAGTGTTCTCATTAAGATGACACCTAGGGATCCTACCAGGCTCCCCAGTCTCGAATCACAAAAAATACCAACCCCACTCATATCAATATAGGTGTCAGCCTCAGATGACACTCATATTACAGGACAATAACCTCAAGCTTAAGATGGGTGCGTCAGCCACAGACAACCACCCTGACTCGTCTCAGCCTCAAGCGTGGAGCAAGGCTTCTTACAAGCTCAACTATGCCGATACCTCCATTCTCCGATATGTTTTCACAGGCGTAGAAAGCATGACAAGGGCATTTTAGTCATATTTAAACAAAATTGTTATTAAATATGAACAACCCATATTGAGGAATATTCTTCATGATAACTTTACTTTATGTACACACAGCTGGCATTATCTCATAGGCCATGACCTTAGTTCGACATGAGACATATGTTGGGGTTGGGCACTCTGTACCCCAAACCAACACACAATGTATTCTTCACTTGGATCAATTTTTTGTCAAACCTTACAGTTACTCAGTTGAATTGAGTCTAGAGAGAGAAAAAGTTCTCAATTATTTCACTATACCCTTTAGTGTTTATAAGGAGGTTTGAATTTTTATTATATGTTGAAATTTTCTTTATAATGGTGTCCATGTCATTCAAACGAACATTGAACGAGAAAGTTCTGATTCCCTAAAAAATATTATTTAAAGTTCATTCGAAGTACATTCGAACGAGATATGCATGTTTGAACAAGTTTTATTTTGGTTCGAACGAGATTTCGTTTTATTTGACCTCTTATTTTTATTTGAACGAGTCCTAAAAAAATATACAACCTCAAAAAATGTGTTTTCAAATATAAATGAGTGTTGGCATGAGTTTTAAGTGTGACTTTTGGCAAAAATCAGTTTTTTATACACATCCAAAAGCCCCCAAACCCTAGTTTTCACCCATTTAGTTTAAGATATAAGTTTCAATTCATATATGCTTTGAGATATTTGTTTGGGCACCTTGGTTTAATACTTTTCACACCCAAGTATTGATTTCGTGTGGTGGAATATACACTTTGTACTTTTTACACAAGGTGGACTTCGTGTTGCCATATTGCGGTGAAAAGGCGATGGATTTCGTGTTCAAATTTGTAGACGGTTGTTGAGCCTACTAGGTGAATATTGAAGCATGAGTGGACTAACACGTTATGGAATCTTCGCGGGTTGACTCCTTCGTGTCGTTGTGGTGAAGGTTGAGGAACGAAAAGCGTCAAGGCTTGAGAGGGCGTCAAGGTTATTGCGTAAGTCTTTTGTCATGTCATTTGTAATCCCGTACATAGTGAAATTTGCGTGGATGGATCGGCCTAGATTTTTCCCATTTTATGTTTTCCTCGTACATCGAGTGTTGTGTGGTTGGTTTATTTTATCTGCCCTACTCATGTAGATGCATGCTTTAGGTTAAGATAAAATTGTTTAATCATTATAACATAACTTTTATTTAATTGATACTAAGTTTAATTGGGTAATTTTGTTTAAGATTAATTTAAACTAAAAAATTAAAAAAAACTACTTTGCTTATATTTACCCTCTCCATATAGAACTTGCATCTTTAATGTAATTTTACTCATTTTTTTTAATGAATACTAAGAATCTTTTGAATCTCTTGAGAATGCAGGATTTTATATTAGGTCAACCATAAACAAATTCAATTTTAACAAATTAAATCTTTGAATTATTTTAGTGTGCATGCAAAGATGTAGTCCATATTAAATATAGCAAACCAAGCAGACAAATACGAGAAGGAGTGGGAAAAAAATCCATTTAGGGACAAACCTTTAATTCAGCACTATACAATATTTGACAAACACGATACGACTTACAAACTACTTAGATCACTAAGTATGGCACACAGTTTTTTAAATTTTCTACAGCAACAACGCAGTCCAACACCGCCTATAAGAAGCAGTATTCCCTCGCTATCCACCGATCAACCTTCTTCTTTAGTAGTAGAGCTTTTTCTCCACAAATCAGCAGTAGAGATGAACTCTACAAGGTCTTTGAATAAGGATTATGTTCTTGAATTAGTAAAGTGATCTCTAAATTTTTCAAGCGGTTTGGATAATATTTAGAAGAGTTGATTAAAAATGGAACTCTAAAAGGTTGTGAAAACGTGTTAAAAAGAGTTCTTAAAGATTCTGATCCCCCATCTCTATTTATAAGGAAGTTGGATGTAAAAGGATAAACATAAGAGATTTGTATTAGATTTAAATAAAAAATAAATTCTCGTGCTAATGTTCGAACGAATTGGTTCCTCGTTCAAACGGTGTACCTATTTTCATTTGAATTGGCTTCCAACGACCTATCGAACGACATTCCAGTGAAAGATGAAAAATCGTCTCATTCGATCGTGGGAACCTCATTCACGACCTCGTGTATGCCGTTCGAATGATAAGAGAAACTCGTTCTAACAACCCAAAGAAATTTCCAAAATTTTCTTAAAAAATATTTTAAACCATTTGAAAATACAAACTCTTAAAAATATAAAAACCTTGGAGAAATAAAGACTTTATCAAGGCAACCATCACTCTTCTGAATGTTGTTGAGACGAATGACTCTTCAATCTTCCAAAAGTCTTCATCTCTGTTTTTGAATGTGTAGAAGTAATCATGATGATGCAGTGTATGTGGTACAGGATAAGCCAAATTGAAATTAGATTGAGCAATCATAAAACTTGTTCTTATAAATCTCCCCCTTTGGCTATTCCGGTACAAAATACAAACCGAAGCCAAATTGGCCCCCAAAGAGTAATACAACTAATGCCCTTCCAAAATCAAGAAACGAAAATGAAATCTTGTATAAGCCTTCAATTTAAAAGTCTACATCTTGTGCAATCCATGAAATCATCATCAAGGCGGAATGACCTACATGCATGAGACAAAAGAAATATTGTCACGTGTACGAGTTTTAAAAGATAAATAAAAATCTCCCCCTCAATTTGTTCTCCCCCTTTTGTCCGTAATTCAAAGGAGTAGAATCTAAACATGAGTAATAAGCATCACATGGAGAATTAAATATATCATCACAATAAAAGGAGAGACTTTAGCAGAACATCTTCATTTTATTCATACTGATGGAACTGTGTTACATATACATCACTGATAATACTTGCGTAGGTGCTCTGCGTTCCATGCATTCTTGAACTCCTCCCCCTCTAGAGTTGCTATTCGATAAGTTCCTGGTCGAACAACTTCTGTAACTCGGTATGGTCCATGCCAGTTTGCTTCCAGCTTATTGTGATTTTGAATTACTTTCTTCAGCACACAGTCTCCTTCTTTCAGGTCGCACTTCTTCACCCTTTTGTTGTAGAACAAAGCTGTTCGCTGCTGGTAAGCAGCATTTCTAATGGCTGCTTCTTGTCTAATTTCCTCGAGCATGTCTAAATCCAGTCTTCTCATTAAGTCGCTGACAGGGGAATTGAAATTCAGTACCCTATGTGTTGGAAGGCCCAACTCGGCAGGTATAACGACTTAACTTCCAAACGCCAGCATGTATGGTGATTCTCCATTTGCTACTCGGGGAGTAGTTCGGTAAGCACACAGTACTAATTGTAACTCGTTGATCCAGTTTTCTTTTGCATCATCCAATCTTTTCTTCAAGCCATTTAGCAGCGTTCTGTTTGTCACCTCAGTTTGTCCATTGCTTTGAGGATGGCCTGGTGCTGAGTGGACCTTCAAAATATTTGATTGATGACAATAGGCGACAAACTCCTCGTTATCAAATTGTGTTCCATGGTCTGTGATGAAGGCACGAGGTAGACCATATCGACAAATGATGTTCTTCCAAACAAAATGATACACCTTCTCGTACGTCATATCAATGAGTGGCTTAACTTCTACCCATTTAGTATAATAATCCACTGCGACGACGAGGTACTTGAACCTTCCTCGAGTCGTTGGCAGTGGCCCAACCAAGTCTATTCCCCACATGGCAAATGGCCAAGGGGAAGTTATGGGTGTCAACAATGCTTGTGGAGTTCTTCGGATGGAGGAAAAGCACTGGCACTTCTCACACTTCTTGGCGTAGGCTATGCAATCAGCCCTCATCGTCGGCCAGTAGTATCCCTGCGTCATCACCCTTTGCAAAAGCGTCCGACCTGCTATATGTGCTCCACAAGACCCTTCATGGATCTCTTCAATTAATTCTTTCACCTCGGAGGGGTGTACACATCTCTGCAAACCTTCCATAATTCCTCGTCTATATAAAATACCATTAGTTAATACATACCGAGCAGCTTTAAACTTCAATTTTTTGGCAGCGAGCTTGTCAATTGGCAATTTTCCCTCCTCGATATACGCTCTGATGGAATCCATCCAAGATGGTCCTAAATCAAGGGTGATAAAGTTCATCGTCAGATCTTCATCTATGCTCTGACCAGCTAATACTTCAATTGGGATTGTTCGTCGTAGCTTGGTGCGAGTAGCTGATGCTAGTCGAGCTAGGGTGTCTGCTCTCGCATTCTCCATTCTTGGTATTCTGACCAGCTGAATAGCGGCAAATTCTGACACCAGCTCCTTTGCCTTTGCATGATATCTGATCATTAATTCTCCTCTAACTGCATGTACTCCCATCATTTGGTTTATGATCAATTGAGAATCACTGAAAATAATGACCTGTTGCGCCTCCATAATTTTTGCCAAACTAAGTCCTGCAATCATGGCCTCATACTCAACCTCATTGTTGGAAGCTTTGAATTGGAAACGCAAGGCGTATTCCATATCGACCTCATCCGGAGTGCTCAAAACAATCCCCGCGCCGCATCCTGCAGTGCAAGATGAGCCATCTACATATAGCCTCCATATAGGTAACTCGTCTTCGAATTTATGATCAGTCAGAGTTCCTCGGTGAAATATTTATTGCTTCCTTTCCTCCTCGGATTTTTCTTGATCTTCGTCGATCATTTCTTCTTGCCCTTTTACCAACCGGAGTTGGTCTGAGCCCGAAGTCAATGATCTTGTAACATCCACTTGCCCTTTTACTAACCGGAGTTGGTCTGAGATAGTGTTTGTTGATCCTGTAACATCCACAGGTTGATCAGCGATCAACTTTTGTTTCTCATTCGGAGTCCTCACAACTATCTCTGCATCACATCCTGTAACATCCACACGCCATTTTACCAATCGGAATTGGTCTGAGCTTGTGTTTGTTGATCCTGTAACATCCACAAGTTGATCAGCGAGCAACTTTTATTCCTCGGCGGTATCAGGATAGGTGAACTCCGCTATAAAATCTGCTACAACCTGCCCTTTTAATGATGATCTGGGTTCATAAATTATATCATATTCACCGAGCTCTATTGCCCAGTACATCAATCTCCCTGATATTTCTGGCTTATGAAGGGCTTGTCTTAATGGCATATCAGTATATACTACTATAGTATGAGCCTGGAAGTATGGCCTCATTCTCCTACTCGCCTTTATCAGCGCCAATGCTAATTTCTCCAGCCTTGGATATCTGATTTCTGCTCCTCGGAAGGCTTTACTTGTGTAGTAAATTGGCTTTTTTACTCCATTCTCCACTCTGATCAACGCCGAGCTAACTGCATTCTCGGACACTGCAAGGTACAAATACAATTTTTCTCCCATCACCGGCCTGAACAACAGTGGAGGTGCTCCCAAGTATTTCTTCAAGTCTTGAAAAGCCTTCTCACATTCATCATTCCACCCAAAATTATTTCTGAGTGTCTTGAAGAATGGGAGACATCTATCAGTTGCTCGTGACACAAATCTGTTGAGTGCCGCTACTCGTCCTGTGAGACTCTGTATTTCCTTCTTCGTAGTTGAAGATCACAGCCCTAATAGAGCTTTGATATTTTCAGGATTTGCTTCAATGCCTCTTTGATTGACAATGTACCCGAGGAACATGCCTTCTCGTACTCCAAATATGCACTTCGTCGGGTTCAGCTTCATTTGATATTTATCTAGTTGATCAAAAGTCTGATTTAAGTCAACTAGATGATCGGCAGCTTTCTTGCTTTTCGTCAGCATATTGTCAACATAGACTTCCATATTGTCACTGATTTGTTCAGCAAAGACTTTGTTCATCAGCCTCTGATATGTCGCACCTGCATTTTTCAAACCAAAAGGCATAACATTATAACAATAAGTTCCCCTAGGGGTAATGAAAGAAGTACTCTCCCTGTCTTCAGGTTTCATTTTAATTTGATTGTAGCCAGAATAAGCATCCATGAAGCTCAGCAACTCGTGTCTCGAGGTAGCATCCACCAGTTGATCAATTCGGGGCAGTGGAAAATGATCCTTTGGGCATGCTTTGTTGAGGTCGGTGAAGTCTACACACATCCTCCACTTGTTGTTTTTCTTCTTTACCATCACCACATTAGCTAACCAATCTGGATATTTAACATCTTCAATGAAACAAGCTTTCTGAGCTTCTCGACTTCCTCCTGTATAGCTTGATTCTTCTTGGGACTGAATACTCTTCTTCTCTGCTTCACAGGCTTGATCTCCTTATTCACATTGAGCTCGTGACATAAGAAGTTTGGGTCTATCCCAGGCATATCTTCATGACTCCACGCAAAAGTTTGTCTTCTGCTTCTAAGGAAAGCTATCAATTCCTGTTTTAATGAGGCTTCCAACGATGAACCTATTTGAGTAGTTCGTTCAGGGTGCTCGTCGTCCAGAATGATGTTTTCAGTAGCTTCCACCACTTGACCCTTCACGAGTTGAGACTCATCTCTAGGATCCAATGTTTCAATTTCTGCACCTTCATCCACCTGATAGGTAGTAGTCTTTTTCCTTGATTCCTCCTGTTCTTCTTGCTCGGCGGATGAATAATAGCATTCCCGAGCTACTTTCTGATCACCTTTCACAACTCCTACTCCAAAGTTTGTTGGAAATTTTAGACACTGATGCACTGTAGATGGCACAGCCTCGAACTTCTTCAATCCTACTCTTCCCATGATGATATTGTACGATGATTGGACATTTTTGTCCATCACGAAGAAACGTATTCTTTCTGTCCGACAAGCAGGCCACGTACTAATGAATATATCCAACTTGATCATCCCAAGTGGAAATACTTTCTCGCCAGCAAAACCAATGAGGGGTCTATGGTAAGGCTCTAGTTGAGATAGCTTTAGATTTAAACTATCGAAACACGAGTAGAACATGATGTCTGTCGAGCTACCATTGTCGACCATCACTCTTGAAATCATGACCTCCTTCATTCTCATTTTGATCACCAGCGGGTCATCATGAGGATATAAAACACCTGCAAGGTCATTTTTTGAAAAACCGATAACCAATTTCTCCTTGTTCACCTTTCTCGGGCGATCTTCCTCAGCTAGATTTATTCGCTGAATGTACGAGAAAGCTTGGGCCTCACTGAGGTAAGCTTTTCTTTCTGCAGTAAGGTCTCCTCCTCCTGCATCTCCTCCTATAATAACATTACAATCAAATGACCCAAAGCGTATTGAAAATACCTCTCGTTCTGGATGCCTTGGTTTCTTGGGAAGATCGGGGTCATCTTCTGGATCAACTTCATGGTTTCTCTTTTTGTTCTCCTCTGCTCGCCGAGGAGATCTAGACCTCTCTCTAGTTCGGTCGTTGTTTCTTCTTTCGCCTCCCCGATCAACATACTTTGTTAGCTTTCCTCGTCGGATGAGTGTTTCAATCTCATTCTGAAGAGCTATGCAATTTTTTGTCATATGGCCATGACCCTTGTGGAACTCGCAATATTTTTCCCTATTCCTCATGTCAGGGTATGCCTTCATTTTCTTTGGCCAGTTTAACTCCTCGTTGTTCTTAATTTCTTCCAGGACGTGGTTGATATTTACCTTCAAAGGTGTGTAATTATCAAATTTCCTCAAGACCTCCCATGACGACCTATTTTTGGATTGTTTGTCACCACCATTGTTCTTATGTTCTTTCTTCTTAGCTTTATCACCTTCCACCTTGGTTTATTTGGCGTTCATATTCTTCTTTGCAGACATAGCCTCCTAGGCATTCATAATATTGGACGCTTTTCCCATCAGGTCTGCCATGGTTCGAGGTGGATCTTTGGCCAAAGTGTAGTACAACTTGTTTGGCAGTAGTCCACTCATCAAAGCAGTAATCGCTGACTTCTCTTCATAATCAATGACTTCGAGTTTCTCATTATTAAAACGAGTTATATAATCTCTGGTACTCTCACCATCTTTTTATCTAACACTTAACAAATGTGCTACTCGTTTAACTGGCTTTGCTCCAAAGCATAAATTTCCAATGAATAACTTGGCCAGTTGAAGAAAAGTTGAGATCTTACCCCGAGGAAGATTATTATACCATATTTGAGCAGATCCGGTAAGTGTTCCCGAGAATGCTCTGCATCTCATCTCATCTGGGACAGCATAGATGTCGGCTGCAGCTTGGTATTGTTCTATATGAAGGACAGGGTCAGTCTTCCCATCATACTTGGGAGTCACAGTAGGCGCTTTGAACTTTAATGGTGTTGGAAAATCAATAATATCCTGGACAAAAGGTGTTCCTCCAACAAAGGTTCGTTGTATAGGGTTCTTGGCCCTAGCCATTTCCCCTAATCTATCCTCCAGCCTCTGAATAGATCCTTTCCATGCATCGTTTCTTTCCTCGGGCCTATTGGTTCGAGCAACTGATCGCGTTGATGTGGCTTCCTGGGATTTATCTTGACGAGCAGCTGGTCGGTCATAGGATTTATCTTGACGAGCAGCTGGTCGCGACTGAGCAGATCCTTCCCTTAAATCTGATGGTCGTCGAAAGCTCCTCGATGCTGCATTAAGAGGACTTTTGTTCCTCCTAGGGCCTAATCGATCGAAAGGAGAAACCCTACTTAATCTTTCCAATGCGCTGGTCCTTTCTGGGGAGAGGGTGACACGTTGTTCAGTATCTGTGGCTCGCACTGACGAAGTTCATCCAGGTTGATAAGAAAAATCTTCAGATTCCTCATTGCGATATGAATTAGTACGCCTAGTACGCGAAGAAGGCACACGGGTATTTCTTTGAATGCTTCATGGTCCGGAATGGGCTGATGCACCGCCATGGAGGGTTTGGATGAGTTGTCGCATTATTTCTTGCATGACGGTATGGCCCTGAGCCAGATTTGCCATTATTCCAGTCAGATCTGGAATAATTGGTGGAGCAGATGGATTTGGAGGGGTTCCAGCATTTTGATTGCTGGATTCAGGAATATCAGCCATTGGTAATGGATTATTTTTGATGAAAAATGATATTATCAGTCGTTTCCCACAGACGGCGCCAATCTGTTGATGTAAAAAATTAGATCACTCTAATAATTCAATCACAGATAAATAAATGAGACAAAGAATTTTAAAGTGGTTCAGCCTTATAAGAATGGCCTACGTCCACTGTTACTTTATTGCTGAGTGTTTGGGAATTCTCGATTTGTGATTCTATCAAGAAATTCCACTATGGATTTTTTTTGTCCTCCCCACAATGAGGATTGTACAACGTATTTATAGCCCTGAGGCTGTAATGTGAAAGGGTAATACATTAAATGATATACATATGAAAGGGTAATACATTTAATGTCCTCTTTGCGTGTGCGTCTGAATGATAAGCATTTAATGAATCAGTTGAACTGTTGATTATCCAACTATTAATGCTTTGTTCGAGATGCAGCTCGGACCGCCTGAGTTGCTCGGTACTCAAGAGTTCCTCGGGGAACTAGTCTTCCTCGTTGTAGTCTTGTTCCTCGGAACGAGTGGGTTCCTCGGGGATGTTGGTTGTTTCCATGTAGATAGCCACATGTCTTCATATGATTGATCCATGTTAGCAAATTAAATTTGGTATCAACACTATGTTTATCTATTTTCAAACTCGATATGTCACGTGGTATTTTCTTTGTCTCATGTGTGTAGGTATGAAGATTGAAGATCAATATGTTGCACACCCTGATGAGAAAAACTTTGAGATTTGATGATTGTTGAAGATTGAAGAACAAACAATGAAGATTTAAACATTTGTATCTTTCCATCTTTAGGGTTCATGGGAGGGTAGATTTGTATAGGTCATTAGATGATAGTTCGGATTTTTTATGTATGTACCGGCATAGACATAGGGGGAGATTTGTAAGGACATTTTTGTCCATTGTCAGTATGTATGTCATACGCCGTTACACCGTTGAAGAAATTCAAGATCGCATCTACATCAACGGATCCGAATATCAAAGCGTCTTCAACATCATAGCCTCTGTGAGATTGAACTTGATAAAGTTTTGTTTTTAAGTTCCTTTAAGTTCATACTTAGTATTGGGAAATTTTCATAAAATGTCTTTTATAAAAATAAGAAGTAAGTTTTTTCAAGCAAAATGAGACTTTTAATAGGATTTTATTTTTTCTGGATAACCGGACCGGTCCGCCCCTATTTTAAAAAAACCGATCCACCCCCAGACCGGTCCGCCTACCTACCGGACCGATCCTCTTTGCTCTAGTATACCACGGACCGATTGCGAACCGAAGAAGCCTATTTTAAAAAAGAACCGATCCGAGGTCGGACCGATCCGCCTCCTAGCCGGATCGGTCCGCCCGGGAAAAATTCGAACAGTTCCGTGTAATATTTTTCCACCGACTCTTATTTTCAATATATATTCCTACTTCGTTGGTGCATTTTTTCAAGTCTTTGAGATAACGTTTCTAAGAGTACAAACACAACAAGACTTCGATTTTGGATGTGCCAAACATCTTTTTGATTCACACATAAAAATCCCAATTACTTTTGTGAATCTTTTTGAACCCTAGAACACAAGCTTTGTTATTGTTCATCTTTGTGGAGAGATCTTTGCAACTGAACGTTGCGTGTCATTGCTGAGGGAGTCTCTACAAAGTTTTATGACTGCGTGTCATTGAGGAGAGTTGCGGTTCTTCCTTTGTTGTTTGGGCTGCGAGTCCTTGGAGGGTGCTGCGTGTATTCTCTTGCTGAGTTCAAGACTGCGTGTCTTTGTGGGTTGGCTGCACGTTGATCCATTGCAGATTTCTCTATGTAATTTTAAGTTGCGATTTATATATTCATAGTGAAATAAAGGTTTTACCCGAAAGGTTTTTTTTCCTGAAATCTGTGTCTCAGCATATTTTTGTGTCACATGCTTTATTTATTTATGGGTTGACACACTCACCTTAGATGCATGTTTAGGGACTCTAATTAAATAAGGGGTACTTGGAAACTTGCGAATTTAATTTAATCAATTATCACACAGTAGCACACTCTTCATAAAAGGATAAACATAAGAGATTTGGATCAGATTTAATTAAAAAATAAATTCTCACGCGTTCATTCGAACGACTAGGTAACTTGTTCGAACGACATACTTATTTTTGTTCAAACCAGCTTCCAACGACCTATCGAATGACATTCCAATGAAAGACGGAAAATCATCTCCTTCGATCGTGGGACCTCATTCTAAGGACCTCGTGTTCCTCATTCATACGACAAGGTGAACTCATTCTAATGACCCAAAGAGATTTCCAAAATTTTCTTAAAAAATATTTTAAACCATTTGGTATATAAACTCTTAAAAATATAAGACCCCATGGAGAAATAAAAGCTTTACCAAAGAAACCATAACTCTTATGAATGTTGTTAAGACGACTGATTCTTCAATCTTACAAAAGTCTTTAATTTTGTCTTCAAATATGTAGAAGCAATCATGATGGTGTAGTGTATGTGTTACGCGATAAGCCAAACAAAAATTACATTAAGCAATTATAAAACCTTCTCTTACAAATCTCCCCTTTGGATATTCTGGTACAAAACCCAAATCGAAGCCAAATTTACCCCTAAAGACTAATACAATTAATGCCCTTCCCATATCAAGAAACAAACATGTAATCTTGTATAAGACTTTAATTTAAATTTCTTCACTTGCGCGATCCATGGAATCATCATCAAGGTGAAATGACCTATACACATGAGACAAAATAAATACCGTGACGCGTACGAGTTTTAAAAGATAAATAAAAAACTTCCCCTCAATTTGTTCACCCTAGGCCTTTAGGTCAATTATGCACTGGTTTATTTATTTTGGGTAATTTTGTGGGCTGTTTTAGGTATTTAGACCTTTTAGGAAAGTGCTCAGGATCTTGGAATAACTTTTTGTCCATTGGGAAACCTTGGTAGGTGTGGAGACTTTTATGGAGAAGAATGTGTTGTCTATAGATCCCCTCATTAACAAATTTATTTTTAAAGGAAAAAAGGCACACTTTATGTGACTACTGGGGATTCTCCTTACTTCTGATAGGATGTTTTTAGATTACCCTTTTTTGGAGTGTTGGTCTAATTATTGTGAAGGGTTTGCGATTCTTGCCTAGCGATGTCTCAAGAAATATGATGACATGTTTTTTATCATCCCCATGGATTTAGGTGGAACATTTGCTTGTTTGGATAAAATCTCTGCTTGGGATAAGGTGTTTGTCGATACATCCAATCATTAGGAAAGCGTCCGCTAAGGACAAGGTATTTTTCGATACACCAAATCATTAATGAAGTGTCTGCTTGGGAAAAAGGTGTTTGTCGATACATAAGATCATTACATAAGTATTTATATTTGTTGATACACATAATTATCAAGGAAGCGTCCACTTAGAACACGGTATTTTCCATATACCGAATCATAAGGGAAGTGTCCTCTTGGGGACAAGGTTTTTGTCGATACAACGAATCTTTAGGAAAATCACCTCTTCGAAACAAGGCGTTTGTCGATACAATGAATCGTTAGATAAGTGTTTGCTTGGGACAAGGTATTTATTGATGCACTAAAACTTTAGGGAAGTGTATGCTTGGGACAAGGTGTTTTTTGATACACCGAATTGTTTAAAAAAATCCAATTAGGGACAACGTGTTTATCGATACATTGAATCGTTAAGAAAGTGTCCGCTTGGGACATGGTGTTTATCGATACATCGAATCGTTAGGAAAGTATCCTCTTGGGACAAGGTGTTTGTTTATACACCAAATCATTAGGGAAGTTTACATTTAGGAACCAGGATTTTGTCGATACACCGGATCTTTGATGCAGGGAGTTGGGAATCAGGAATGTTTGAATTAATTTTGGTAAGGATTTCTTATTTTTTACAGTTATTGAGGAGAAAAAGGGATGGAATTTCGGATTTGATTGATGAGGATATCAAATTTTGGAATTTTTGAAATTTTGATCAATGAATTTTAAGAGAATGAATTTCATTTGATAAGAATGAATTTGAGTTAGTGGAAGCATAAATTTAATTGGAGGAATAATAAAAAAAATGATTTTTTATTGGATTTGGGGCACTTGACCGATGGGGAAAATGCTGAGGCCATTTGACCGATTGGGCAAGTGTGCACTTGACCGATCGGTCAGGTACCTGGACCTTCTATATAAGGCAGGCTTTTCCTTCACTTTTAACTTCTCACTCTCTCTGTACTTTTTTAGGGCTATAATTTTCTTTTCTTCCTAGTGTTTTGTGAGTGTTTTATCTCTATCATGGTCGAGAGAGATGTTGTTTGAGAGCTATTGGATATTCTTTTGGGCCGCCTTCTCGACATAAGGCATGTGCCTGGGAAAATGTTGAGCTTCCCAAGGTTCCAATAGCGAGAGATCTAGGGATGCGCCCCCATGTTCCCTAACTGGGAGACCCGACTGACTTCCTATGCAAGCCTGCCAAACAACTCTCTGATGTTGTGCATCATGGCCTTATATGTGTATTATTTTTTGGAAAATTATTCATTTTATTTTTGTTTGGTATTTGCTTTTGTCTTAGGAAGTATTATTGTGATATTTTTTCTTTTCTTTTATTTATTATTATTATTTTAAGCATTAATAAGTAGCATCAAGAGGATTGCACCACTCACATTTGTCTTAAGGGTTTCCCTGAGTGGGTGGTGGACCTCTGGGAGAGAGATATTTTCCCTTCAGTGGCCCGGGATAGAGTACATGACTTGGTATTCGGTCCCTTTTTGAATTTATTGGCGAAGACTCATGTCACTTCCACAATACGGGAATTAGAAGAGAGGTGATGGGACACAACCTGTACCTTTCATTTATCGGTGGGTGGGATGATACTCACCCCCTTAGAATTTCATGTTCTGACTAGTTTGCCGATATTACAGTTTCTAGTGATGATCCCCCCAGGCTCTTTGGTGATTCCATTCGGGAAGCGCTGGGGTTTTTGGCATCCATCCACTCGGGTGAGCCTATTATTCTTACCTCTCTGGCCACCCACATACACAAGCCAGCAGGGAGTTTAGGTGATGACACTACGAGGATTCGACAGTATACACTGTGCTTCCTTCTCTTAGCAGTCGATCATACTATCTACTCTTATCATGCAACGACGATAATTATTGGTTTTATATTTATCTTCCATTACTTTAGTTGTATTTACTAGTACGATTGGTGCGGTTCAACTTTGGGTATGCTTATGCCAACATGAGCGCCCTTTCGAGATGTAGGGTTAGGCACCCCATTAGCTATGCTGTGGCTTGGGAGATATATTTTTTAGCATTTTATATGCATTTAAGATTTTTCTTTCATTGTGTTACTGATATTTTTCTTTTTCTTCGTGCAGCTCTTGAGGTTTTCGAGATCCATCGAGGCCCCTTACAGTCATAGGAGGAGGGTTATTGGCCCCGATAGAGGAAATAACGAAAGGACAATAGGGACTCAGGCATTTTGTCATACTATAGGGGGAGATTCACACCTTGTTGAGCGGTCTGACCATTGACGATGTACATTACTATCTTTATCCTTTCTCATCCTCAACCTTTTTCACATTTCTTATGTATTCCTATTATTCTTGTTGGGCTTTGGAGTTTTTCTTCTTCCCCTAGGCTATTTCTTGAGGTCACTGGGCTATGAGTAGGTCTGCCGTCTAGACCACTTCTCGGGTGTTCTTCTGTAGTGATGGGGCTACATATCTTTATTTGGGGGAGAAGTCATCCATCAGTGCCCTTCACGGCTCAGATGACTACTTTAGTAGCCCCTCCTTTCGAGATGAGGGCATTGTATTTATTTCCCTTGGATGACCTAGAGGCCTTCACATAGGTAGTGGAGGTGGGGGTGGTCTACTTTGACTACAACATCCCCTATGTGGACTTCATTGCTGAGAGATTGATGTTGGCGGTCCTCTAGGATGGAGGGGGATAGGGTTTAAGGGAGGATTCCCCTGTTGCTACTTATATCATTCCTTTTGAGGGACCTGCTATGGGGGTTCGACATCTTGAAATAGCTCTTTCGCTCCTCCGTTGGTAGTTCGGGTTCCGGTCTTGTTCTTTTGATATACTAGGGATGATGGTGTGGATTACGAGGTATATGTTTCTCCTTCTCATCCCTACTTTTTCGTTCCTATAGGAGTTGAGGTATGTGATGAGTTTTAATTGATTTTAATCCTTTTTGTATTTTCTTTCTTGTGATTAAAATTGTGATGACCATCTATTTAGGAGTTCACTATTCCTCGGGCAGTATTGGAGTAGATGCCCTAGACAATAAGCACATGTCTAGCCTATCTTTGTAGGAAGTTAAGTACCCTGGATTGGGGCATCCAATCATTAAGGATATTATGGTCTCCTTTCCTTATAGTGTTTTGGAAGTTCGAGTAACCAACATTCCTGAGTCTTCCCCATGGGTGCGCCTTAGGCATAAAGGACCTACCTTTCCCAATCCTCTTTGGGGTGGCTTAGTGATTCAAGAGGGTACGACGACATAATTTGTAGTCTCAAATTTAGATTCTGAGGAGGACGACGGTGACTCATCCTTTATTGGGCCCTAGAGCTTCTTTCGAGCTTTCGTATCTTTGTACTTTTATATTTTATTTTTGAGGTTTAGAGGAGTTTTTCCTTTATTCCTAATATTATGTAGACAATATGTTTATTTATTAAAGATGATTTTATTTTTGGGGTATTACAATGATTTTATTATAATGATGACAAGGATAATGTAAGAGATAAGTAAAGATTTTATTAAGGTCCAAAAGGAAAAATAATCCTATTAATACTTTTTCAGATTCATTGCAATTACCATTCTCGTATTGAGTCTAGCCAGATGGATTTTAGTTAGCATGCCTGCCAAAAATCTTTTAAATATTCTGATTTTGATGGGATGACCGATCAGTTTAGTGAAGGATCGATCCATCAATCCTTCTTTTTATAAATTGGAAGGGGCTTTGGCCTTAGAATCTCACGCTTTCTGCAGCCTTTCTGTCATAATGTAATAACCAAATTTCCAGTTGAGTCTTAATGTAGTTTTGACTTATTCTCAAAACAAAATATGTTTGAGTCATAGATAGATTTTCTATTTATCTGATCCCACGAGTCTATGACGTATAGAAGATTAATTGAAGACGTTGCGGCAAGGCTACATGGAATTAATCATGCCGAAGTTTAATTGGTGTAATTTCTCATATTCAAGGTTTTATTGCAGTATAAGATCACACAGGTATGAATGCATAATGTTAATGAAACTCGAAATTCATTTTATAAAAATAAGGATGTTATTTTCTTTAAAGAAAATGTTTTTAAAAGAGGTTTAATTGTTTACACTTCGTTTATGTCAGATAAGGACATATGAGAATTGGATAAGAGTTGATTTGCATTCATCCTTAACTTAATTCCACACAAGCAAAAGTGTTTTGTTGATAGTTAAATTTTGGGGACCTATAAATTGGTATCAGCGCTAGAAATTCATTTTTATTGTGTTTGATCCCTTTTTGCTTGCTCTAATACCCGTGACTTTGGGACTAAGAAATTAAATTTTTGGGAGAAATTAAATTTATTTAAAATGGAGAATTTTAAAATTTGGAAATAGAGGTCCAAAAATTGAGGACGTTATAAAGTATGCCGGATGATGATTCTGAGTGCGCCATTGATTTCGGATAGGTCGAGATAATCAAAATGACTCTCCTTGGGTTTTATTTCGTGTCCGGAATATTTTTAAGTTAGTTTGACTCGAATTGGAGTAAACGAGTCATTTAAAGTGTGTATTATAACTTAAGTTGGGTGTTTTGGGAAATTAGGCTTATAAAGCCTTTAAGAGATTAAAATCTCATTCTTGAGATTTTGAGAGAGAGAGAGAGAGAGAGAGAGAGAAAAGCCCTAGAAAAAGAGAAAGAAAGAGAGAAAGAAGAAGAAAGGAAGAGAGAGAGAGGAGAAAGCTTGGAGATTTCCGGCCCGTACGCGATATCGGGGATGATTCAACCTCTACAATTCTGAGGCAAGTGTTTAATCTTGCTAAATATTTCATTTGTATATTTCATTTCATAATTTGTGGATGAAAGAATTGGATTTTTGGGTTATATGTTAAAACCTAGATTTTTGGGACTAAAAACTTGAATTTGATGTTTATATAAGGGATTGATGGCATTTAAGTTGAAGAGATGAGATGTAGGTTGGGTTTTGATGTAAGGAATATGATTGAGTTAAAGATTGAGGGTTAGATGATCATATTTTGGGTGTTTGGATAGTTTGGTTTTGTTCAAAAATGAAAAAAGGTCAAGATATCTGGTATGGCCGGTCGATCGCGCCCAGGGGACCGGTCGACCACGCCTCAAAGGAAAATCCTACTGCATTCTTTGTAGGGCAAAATTTTAGAACCTCGGTCGACCGGGGGTTTGGGACCGGTCGACCGGTCCTCTATTTTTAGCCCAAGAATGGGATTTTCTTTTACCCCCTTTTCTTTGGGTTTTATTCTAAGGGACCTTACGATATGATGCAAGAGATATGTTTTGAAGATTTTTAAGGCGTTTCTCATATCAATTGATAGTGGGGACATATCGAACCACTTTGGGAGCGTATACACGTACGTATTGGAGTTTGTTTCATTGGTATAGTGGGGGAATTTCCTTAAGAAGGGGAGTCCTGTTGGGAGATTTGAAGTAAGTCAATACATGATGTCAGGTTGAGGATTTTTCGAGGAAGTTGTGATGGTATAACATGACATTTAGATGCCGACTTTTGTGTCGAATCCCTATAGCGATATGATTCTATTTAAGATATTATTTGGGGACCAATGAGAGGTAGAGGTCGCGTATCCTTGGTGATGATAAACTCAAGGAATAAATCGTAAACGTGGTAATGTTAAGGGTTCATAGGAGCAATTGAACCGTAGGCAGAATTGAGAGTTATTGGATCATACTATCAACTAGAATAGGGTGTGTTGTAAATACAGTCGGGATAGTTGTTATATATCTGCGTGTGTTTAACAATGGGGATTCCAATAATGGATGGGATCATAAAATGAATTTAGGATTGAGCTTGAGGTTTGTAGACTATTAGTTATGTGCACACCTATAGTCGGGGTTATTATTAGATATATCGAAGTGTATTCAGATATAGATGGAATGTATAACGATTGTTATATATGTTAAACTTGGGAGTTAGTAACCTCATTGTTATATGTATTGAAAGACTATTCATATCATAGGGGTAATGGATGAATATGCTTCAAGTGAGGGATCGTATTTATATAACTAATTAAGTTAATATGCTTGGAGTGACGGCTAGTATAATGAGGTCAGTTTACATGTATAGCCGAGTTTATGAATCTCATACATACGAACGAGAGATGGTGTGTATATATGTGTATATGTGGATATATATGTTTAGATATGTATATATGTGTGTACATATGGTGTGAATACCTATGCCGTGCGTGATGGTTTGTATATATGATGTGATCATATGGATGTATATATATAGTGTGTGTGAATGATATATATACTTATGGTGTGAAGCATACCCAGCACATGCTATCATGGGAAGTTGCACGATGAGGGTGAGCCCCTGGCTTGAGGAGCAGGGTGTGGATATTCCCCAGGTCATTGTCGTCCATTATTATTTGTGTGATTTTATATTTTTGGGGGTGAGAAGTCTTGGGTATGATTCATTCTCACTTGCCGGTTAGGAACTATGATCGTTTCCCATATGTTATGATTGATTTTGTCGCCATGGCGGTGTGATAATAGTCCGATAGGTGGTGACCCCGTGAGAAAGTGAGTAATTCATGGAAGATGATAGCATGGTGCAGTATTTTGGTAACCTATATCCGTTTATGTTATGTGTAATGCAAAGTGTACATTATGTGTGTTATGTATACGTGGTTATAGGAATGAATCATTGATTATATATATTTAGAGTAAATATATATTTATCTATCCTATATGTGAAGAGGATATGGAGTTTTTATAGTGTACATCTTGTGTGATTTTGGTGTAATAATTTATCAGGGTCGAAGGATCGTAATAAGAGATAATATCGATTATGACGACCCCAAGGAGTTGGCTAAATATTCTAATTATAATTAGATAGTACTCTATAATTAGGTAGTTGCAGTAGTAGGATTTGTGTGGACATAATGGATCCCTACGTCAACATTGTCAAGGAGTAGTGTATCGGGGGGGGAGGGGATTCCTTGTTTGGATTTCTCTTTACGAGACGCCCCACGCACAAAACATAGTGCAATGTTGGGAGTGGATAGAAGTTATGCTTTTAGTACTAAAATGTATGTTATTTAGAGAATGAACTCTTATATTGAAACCAAATGTTAATATGTGTTTTACTAAGACTAATAATTTGTTTAAGCAAATAATAAGAAATAATAAGCCGAGTAAGGTATATATATTTGGGTGTATGTATTTATGTGGGGTTAGAATGGAAAGGGTTTTTGGGTTATGTAAGATGGCAGGTCATGCGGGTATAGGCCATGCGTATGGTTAGGTAAGTTGTCCTTAAGTGGGCGGGGTAACTTAATTAAGGTTCCAGAACACGATTAGGTGCGCGCTGTAGATGAGAGGTGAGTTGGGGGTTTCACGGGAGTGAGACTCCACTTTAATTGTGAAATAGTGCATTTATATCTATTATGCACGGTTAACACACTTGCTAAACATTTTTACACCTCGGGTTCTGACCCGTTTATATTTATCTTTTGCTATATATATGTATACTGTTATTACAGGTGTCCCACCACATGGATACCAGATGCTTTTCTATCCAGAGTCTTGGGAGCCGTAGCAGTTGCAGACTGTGGTGGGATTTAGATTGTAGTCGCTTCCTACTTCTTTGTAATTATAGATAGGATTCATTTGTACAACGGGTTTATACCCAAGAGTTATATGTAGCTGTTTATATTTCTCCCTTATGGTTATTGTACTGTCTGTGACCCGACAGCCTATTCGGGTATATTTTCTTTTGTGTACTCTTTTTATTTTAATTCTAGCACTTTCTTTTATCATGGTACTTGTGTTCATTTTACCTTTGATAGCCGTTTTATATTGTTGGTTTGATTTCCATAACATGTTTTATTTAATTTTTGGCATCCGCTTTTATAGTTTCGGGCAGTTAGCCTTATCTATTTTAGTATGGTCTGTTGATGCTTAGAATGAGCCATTTGAGATTCCTAATTTAATGTAGTATAGGGCTGGACATTCGTTATTATTTTAAGCGGGGTGCCACATATAGTATTAGAGCATCAGGTTCTAGTGTCATTAGGATCTGTGCGGGTTTTCTGCATTCCTTCGAAAGCGTTCTTGATGTACAGCCCTACCATTAGGATTGTTGTGTTCACTACGTCTATTTCCTTCTACGAGCGTTACACACTTGAACGACGTTCTGATGCAGTTGCTCTCGTCTCAGACGTCGCCAATAATAAGTCATCGAGGAAGGGGTAGAATGGGAGATAAAATAACCATAATAGATTTTGGGTGCGCTTTGACTGGAGGTATTTTCTTTCCGTGACTCAGGCGGAGATAAGGAGGAGAATTCTAGTAGTGATTCCAGGTGATCTGACGCTGGTCGAGTGAGAAGAATAATTGACTCGAATGGAGAATTTTGTGATCGATAAGGCAAGTACTAAGGAGAAGCGAATAGTGAAACCCTTGGGAGGTTTAGATTGATGAATTCGCCAGTGTTTGTTAGGAAAACCGATGTTGTTGATTTTTATCGATGAAAGATATGTGGCGTTGTCCCATTTTTAGGAGTATCGTCTTCATTTAAGAAATGAGTAAGAAACTTGGGGACTCAGTTTTATTGAGTAGTACTGAAGGAGTTGTCAGGGGTCGCAATAGCGTTTCGTACTTCAAGATGATTAGGAAGGATTTTATGGAAGATGTTTCTCTTATGGAGAAATCGGCTTTAGGAAGAAAGTTTGTCCTAGAAGTAGTAGAGGACTATGAAAAAGGATTCATGGATGAAGGGAAACCATTAAATTGTGGACGGATAGGGTGGAATACCTTTATTTGGGTTTAGGTCACGCTTTATGCGTTATTGGGAACGTCGCATGCAAAGTATAATGAGTGGTTAACTGTTATAAGCATAGGGTGTACAAAATTTCCTTCGAGGAAGGAGTAAGCAAGTGTGGTCCGTGTATGGCATCTTTTGGGATAATAGATCGTATCACGATGAGCTAGTAGAGAGTTATGCCATTGATATCCGGAAGTGCAGACTGTTAAGGTTTGTTGAGTAGTGGTTAAATGTTACTATTTTATATATAGGCTAGGGCATGTAATTGTAGTGTTCCAATGAGGGAAGGACTTACTTTGTGGAAATACTTTAATGTGATATCAAGGATTTGTATAACTGAGGAGGTTCAGAGTTTAGAAGATCCATTATTGAGCAGAGAATTTAGCTCATGGTTATGCTAGTTTTGAGAACTAGGTATTGGTTAGAGTATTGTATTTGTTGAGGCCTTGTGTCTTGAACATAATATGTTTGTTTGGTGTGTCAAAAGTCATGAAATTATTTTATATTATATTGTTATATAGGCCTTCGGGAAATATCTATGATTCGAAAACCTTTTATAAAACTTTAACCCTGGTTCAACTGATCTCAATCCACGACATAGCTACACAGTAGTGTATTGGGAGGGTTCCTTGTTTGGATTTTGCTTGCGAGACCTCCCCCGCATGAAGGTAGCGAATTACAAGAATTGAGAAGAGTTCAACCATTGGGAATTTCAAACTTTTATATATACTGAATATGCTACTATAGATAAATTTATTGAGAGTTATATTACGACTTGAGGCTAGTGGAGCCAGGTTATGTTTTTACGAGTGGAGCTCTGGAACAGGGTGTATAGGCACCCTGGGTAGTTAGTTTGCTTATAAAGTTTAGATGATTCGATGTGAGAAGTGGTAGAGATAGGTATGGTGATCTCGAAGGTAGATGTAAGGAGTAGATGAGAATCGAAGTCCTAGGCATAACCTAAATTTCGAGGATGAAATTTTTGTAAGGGGGAAGTATATAATACCCCGTGACTTTGGGACTGAGAAATTAAATTTTTGGGAGAAATAAAATTTATTTAAAATGGAGAATTTTAAAATTTGGAAATAGAGGTCCAAAAATTAAGGACGTTATAAAGTATGACGGATGATGATTCTGAGTGCGCCATTGATTCCGAATAGGTCTAGATAGTCGAAATGAATGTCCTTGGGTTTTATTTTGGGTCCGAAATATTTTTAAGTTAGTTTGACTCGAATTGGAGTAAACGAGTCATTTAAAGTGTGTATTATAACTTAATTTGGGTGTTTTGGGAAATTAGGCTTATAAAGCCTTTGGGAGATTAAAATCTCATTCTTGAGATTTCGAGAGAGAGAGAGAGAGAGAGAGAGAGAGAGAGAGAGAGAGAGAGAGAGAGAAAAGCCCTAGAAAAAGAGAAAGAAAGAGAGAAATAAGAAGAAAGGAAGAGAGAGAGAGAGGAGAAAGCTTGGAGATTTTTGGCCCTTACGCGATATCGGGGATGATTCAACCTCTACAATTCTGAAGCAAGTGTTTAATCTTGCTAAATATTTCATTTGTGTATTTCATTTCATAATTTGTGGATAAAAGAAATGCATTTTTGGGTTATATGTTAAAACCTAGATTTTTGGGACTAAAAACTTGAATTTGATGTTTATATATGGGATTGATGGCATTTAAGTTTATGAGATGAGATGTAGGTTGGGTTTTGATGTAAGGAATATGATTGAGTTAAAGATTGAGGGTTGGATGATCATATTTTGGGTGTTTGGATAGTTTGGTTTTGTTCAAAATGGGAAAAAGGCCAAGATATCTGGTATGATCGGTCGACCGCGTCCAGGGGACCATTCGACCGCGCCTCAAAGGAAAAGCCTACTGCATTCATCGTAGGGTAAAATTTTAGAACCGCGATCGATCGGGGGTTTGGGACCGGTCGATCGGTCCTCTGTTTTTAGCCCAAGAATGGGATTTTCTTTTACCCCCTTTTCTTTTGGGTTTTATTCTAAGGGACCTTCTTATATGATGCAAGATATATGTTTTGAAGATTTTTAAGGGGTTTCTCATATCAATTGATAGTGGGGACATATAGAACCACTTTGGGAGCGTATAAACGTACGTATTGGAGTTTGTTACATTGGTATAGGGGGGGAATTTCCTTAAGAAGGAGAGTCCTTGTTGATACCAAATTTAATCTGCTGACGTGGACCAATCATACGAAGACACCTGGCTATCTACATGGCAACAACAGACCTCTCCGAGGAACTCATAGTCTCCGAGGAACATACCTCTCCGAGGAACTCACAGGCTCCGAGGAACATACCTCTCCGAGGAACTCATAGGCTCCGAGGAACATACCTCTCCGAGGAACATACCTCTCCGAGGAACTCTTGAATACCAGGAAGATCAACATACCCGAGTTACTCAGACGGTCCGAGCTGCATCTCGGCCACAGCATTGATTGCCAGATAACGAACAGTCCAACTGGTTCATTAAATGATTATCCTTGACGCACAAGTCTAAGGGCATTAAATGTATTACCCTTTCATATGTATATCATTTAATGTATCGACCCTTTCATGTACAGCCTCAAGGCTATAAATACCTTGTATCACCCTCATTCAAGGGGACCGGAATTTCTTGAGAGAACTTGTAATCAAGAATTCCACAAACACTCAGCAATAACATAACAGTGGACGTAGGCTTTATTCCTAGCCGAACCACTTTAAAAATCTTTGTCTTATTTATTTATCTGTGATTGAAGAATTAGAGTGATCTAGTTTTTTACATCAACAGATTGGCGCCGTCTGTGGGAACGTGTTACAAGCGTTGTTCTCCACCAAAAGCTAAGTTTTTATTTTCTATACGTATAATCAATTATACATACATCTTTTGATTCAATCATGATTTTTATGTTTATATACATGAATTAATCATCCATTTGTTATCTGCAAAATGTTGCATATCATGATTTTTTAAATCATAACTGTTAGATTAATTCTTATTTAGAAATCTGAAAAATAGTAGATTTCATAAATCATAATTCTTTGCTTGATTCTCAAGTTTTAATTTTATATCATGAAATAAATATGTTAAATGATTACATATGCCAATATTTACGACGGTGATAAAATTTGATCATTTTCATTGTTGATTTTGAAATAAATTTGGTAAGATCTTTGAGGTCTATTCAAATTCCTATCATATTTTTAATAAAAGAATGGGAAAAGGTTAAAGACAATGAAAAGTCTTCTCATGGAAATCATGACCCATATATATTCTCTCTCTCTTCAAGTTTGAGTCTCTTTGCATTCACAAGTTTGAGACTCTTTGCATTCATTTTTATGAATTATATATTTAATTTGGTTCATCTTCCATTTATGTCAATAAAGTCAAATTTATTGATTTTTTATATAAATTTGGGAATATAAAGGGATCAATATAAAAAATAAATTTTTCTCACCTGAAAAATCATTACCCACCTCTTGCAAAAAAGTCTGGGCACAAATTTGATATGTTGGCCCCTCGTTCATCACATCACAAGATTTCTTCGTCGAAATCACACGATCTAGTGGGTTATATATTTATTCATTTAATTAACGTTCTTAAGGCTTAAATTTTACATTGAATGTTATTTTTGATCTAAAGACTCAAGAAATAATTGGAGATATCCTTAAATGTTGGTCGGCAACATCCATGTTGTTTGTCGGCAACAGTAAAATCTTGGGGTATTAAAAAATGCTAAGCACCCCTGATATTTCTTTAAACACGAGTTCGGCTTGGGAACAAGCAGGGGGCTTAAGTCTTTCTTTAACTTATGATCACCCCAAAAATATTTTTAAACAGCAACTAATACCTGATTAGTTGTTGGAGATTAAAAAAAAAAACTTTACGTCTTATTTATGATGCATATTTGATAATAATTTATCCATCTCACACACATTTGGCATAAAACATATTATTTCATATTTTGAAATTTTTATGCTGATACATATCATATATTGATTGGATGAGTAAATTATTCTCATGACTAATCAATTCAGCCTACACATATGGTAGAGCAAATTATTAATTTTTACAGGCACAAGATTCAATGCCGACAAATGCTGAAGCACAAATTATTCTATATCCATTCGGATTCATATTTTATATTTATCTCAGCATGGAACTCGAAAAATTTCTTCTCTCTATATATATTCGGCTCCGAGGAAAAGCTACAACAGTTATTATATTTCACCCCCAACGGATAGTTGGTCGGGGTAATTCTTATTTATATTCGGGCCCAGATATCTGCTCCAGCACAAATGATTCTATATATCCATTGGGATTCATATTCTATATTCATCTCAACATGGCGCACGGAGAGATACTTATTATCATATTCAGCTCTGAGGAGAACTGTAACATTTATTATATTTCACCCCCAACGGAAAGTTGGTCGGAGTACTTCTTATTTATATGCAGGCCCAGCAAAGTTCTCGGCCATATTCTTATGTTCTGGAAAATATTATTCTTATTCGGCATTCTGCAATTATGCCTCGACAGGATACTTATTCAGCTTTAAGGAGAATTACAACATTCGTTCGGATAATTCTTATTTATATTCAGGCCTGACAACATTCTCGGCCATATTATTATGTTCTGAAAGATCTTATTCTTGTTCGGCATTATATGATTCTACCTCGACTGATCGGCGAGGCACTTTATTATTTTTAATTATTCTTTATATCTATTTGGATACATATTCTATTCTCATTTCAGCATGGAGCTCGACAACATTTATTATATCTTATTCCCAACGAATCTGTTGGTCAGCGCCGAGGAGATCTCTAGCATTTGTATTATCTTATTCCCAACAAATCTGTTGGTTAGCACCGAGGAGGTCTTCAGCATTTATATTATCTTATTCCCAACGAATCTGTTGGTTAGCACCGAGGAGGTCTTCCGCATTTATATTATCTTATTCCCAACAATCTGTTGGTCAGCTCCGAGGAAGTCTTCATCATTTATTATCAATTACCACCAACTCTGATCGGTAGATAAAATCCAACTCCGGTTGGTAGATAAAATCCAACTTCGGTTGGTAGAAAAAATCCAACTCCGGTTGGTAGACAAAATCCAACTTCGGTTGGTAGAAAAAATCCAACTCCGGTTGGTAGATAAAATCCAACTCCGGTTGGTATTGGTCGACAAATCTCATTCAAAGTTCACATTCCACAGTTGGGGGCTTATATTACAGATATATTTGTTCATTTGGTGGCACATTCTTATATCATCATGCAGTCGAGCATCAAATTCAACCCCGACTAATCAGGAGGTATATTGAAGTTCAGGAGATATATTGAAGTTCAGGAGGAATATTGAAGTTCAGGAGGTATATTGAAGTTCAGGAGATATATTGAAGTTCAGGAGGAATATTGAAGTTCAGGAGGTATATTGAAGTTCAGGAGGAATATTGAAGTTCAGGAGATATATTGAAGTTCAGGAGGAATATTGAAGTTCAGGAGGTATATTGAAATTCAAGAGGTGTATTCAGAAGTATCACGACATGATGAAAGAAAGCGACAAGTATTCCCCCGAGGAACTCTGTCAGACCAGAAATTTGAAGACGAGGTACCTACATGGAGATTATATGTAGATGGATCATCTTGCACAGCTGGTTGTGGAGCAGGGATTGTTTCAAACACCCCAGATGATATTGACATGGAGTATGCCTTGAGATTCCAATTCAAAGCTTCCAATAATGAGGCTGAGTATGATGCTATGATAGCAGGTTTTCATTTGGCGAAAGTCATGGAGGCACGGCAAGTAATTGTTTTCAGTGATTCTCAATTAATTGAACCAAATGTTGGGAATATATGCAGCCAAAGGAGAATTGATGATCAAGTATCAAGCAAAGGTGATGGAATTATTGACAGAATTTGATGCTATTTAATTGGTGAGAATACCGAGGATGGAGAATGCTAGAGCAGATGCACTGGCCCGATTAGCGTCAGCTACTTGTACCGAGCTGCGAAGAACGATACCAATTGAAGTATTAGAAAGTCGGAGCATATATTGAGGAGGAACAATTACCGGAGGATAAACGCGCTGCCAAGAAACTGAAATATAAAGCTGCTCGGTATGTGTTAACTAATGGTATTTTATATAGACGAGGAATTATGGCAGGTTTGCAGAGATGTGTACATTCCTCCGAGGTGAAAGAATTGATTAAAGAGATCCATGAAGGGTCCTGTGGAGCCCATGTAGCAGGTCGGACACTTTTGCAAAAGGTGATGACGCAGAGATACTACTGGCCGACGATGAGAGTTAACTATATAAGCCTATGCCAAGAAATGTGACAAGTGCCAACGCTTTTCCTCCATCCGAAGAATTCCACAAGCATTGTTGACACCCATAACTCCCTTTGGCCATTTGCCATATGGGGATTGATTTGGTTGGACCATTGCCGACGACTCGAGGAAGATTCAAATACCTCGTCATCACAGTAGATTATTTTACTAAGTGGATAGAAGCTGAGCCACTTATTGACATGACATACGAGAAGAAGAGTATCCAGCCCCGAGAAGAATCAAGCTATACAAGAAAAAATGAAGACCAAGCAAGAGAGATATCTAGATCTCCTCATCGGGCAGAAGAAAAACAATAAATGAAGAATGTGTGTTGATTTCACCGATATCAACAAGGCAGTGGATGCTACCTCGGGACACGAACTGCTCATGGATATTTACTCTGGCTACAACTAGATTAAAATGAAACCTGAAGACATAACAACGGCTGATGAACAAGGTTTTTTCCGAGAAAATCAGTTGCAGTATGGAAGTCTATGTTGATGACATGCAAGAAAGCTGCTGATCATTTGGTTGACTTGAGTCAAACTTTTGATCAACTGGATAATTATCAAATGAAACTCAACCCGACGAAGTGCACATTTGGAGTACGAGAAGGAATGTTCCTCGGGTACATCATCAACCAGCGAGACGTTGAAGCAAATCCAGACAAGATCAAAGCCCTGTTAGGGTTGCGATCCCCAAAAACGAAAGAAGAGGTGCAAAGATCAGATACCCAAAGCGGGAAAAATTGGCAGTGGCATTAATTAAAGCAAGTAGAAGAAGGAGGCTGTGTTTCCAGGCCCATACCATGCATGCCGACATGCCATTAATACAAGCTATAGCGGAGTTTACTGATCTTAATACTCCCGAGGAACAAAAGTTGCTTGCTGATCAACCTGTGGACGTTACAGGATGCAATGCAGAAATGGTTGGGAGGATTCCTAATACTCTCAAGGAACAAAAGTTGCTTGCTGATCAACCTGTGGATGTTACAGGATGCAATGCAAAAATGGTTAGGAGGATTCCTAATACTCCCGAGAAACAAACATTGCTCGCTGATCAACCTGTGGATGTTACAGGATCAACCAAGAAGACTGCTCTACGGAGTCATGCTCTACGGAGCCATGCTCTACGGAGTCAAGCTCTCCGGAGCGCTCTACGGAGCAAAAGTGCTATAAGTAGCCAACCTCCTTTGGTTAGGAGGATAAGCTCTCCGGAGCGCTCTACGGAGCAAAAGTGCTATAAGTAGCCAACCTCCTTTGGTTAGGAGGATAAGCTCTCCGGAGCGCTCTACGGAGCAAAAGTGCTATAAGTAGCCAACCTCCTTTGGTTAGGAGGATAAGCTCTCCGGAGCGCTCTACGGAGCAAAAGTGCTATAAGTAGCCAACCTCCTTTGGTTAGGAGGACATGCTCCAAGGAGCCAAAAAGTTCGAAAGAATCCTACTACTCCTTTGATTAGGAGGTGTAGACCAGCATGATCAACTACGGTTGGTAAGACTTTATATACTCTCGCATTACAGCTTATGTTTGTCGGGAGGTAACATTATTACAAAAAGTTCTTTAAAGAACAAAATATTCCAAACTATACCAAGTATGGTTGGTCGGGGATAAAAACCCATCAACTGTAGTTGGTCGACAAACATTATTTATCCACCTTGGTTGGTTGGAAACACTTTGAATAAATTATACTCATTACTTTATTATTAAGTGATCAAGCAACATTACTAATACTTGTAACTTTTTTGGTCGATGAACCATACAATATTGTTATGCAAGCACAAATAATAAAGTGTTTGATATTTACAAAACAATAGCAAATTCAAATTTACGAACAAAAATGAAATTCTTTCACTGAATTCAAAATGAATTACGCAAATTTATTACATTGATATTAAATTGTGTACTAACTATTACATTGAGATTCCTACTCTATTGGTTTCTCTCCCTCTGATTTTGAAACAGGTTCCTCACCAGCAGGAGGATCATCTAAAATATAAGAGGAGTTTATGAAGTTAAGACCTTTCAACATTCTGATATTCATCACAGATGATCTATCCGAGAAGCATTAGCCCATTCCCGAGAAGCACTTGCACGTCCCCGAGAACCTCTTGATCGTCCCCGAGCAGAGGAAGAAATCAAAATCAACATCTACAGTACTGAGATCTTTGCTACTACTGTCTCGACCAACATTGAAGAAGAAGTTGCAAGAAAATGTTTCGAAGTCCACCACTAGCTCACAGGAGGCAGTATGTCGGCTAGCAAACCAATCAACATACTTGAAGATTATGATAAGCTACAAGCGGCATCATATGTCGTCCAGAAGATAATGCACTTTATGTTGAACAAATCAAGAAGGTAGATCAAGAATTTCACGAGCACCGAGCAACACTGCAGAATAAATACTCCATCCTTTCAAGTAAACTATCAAGCATGAAGTATTGGGGGCTTCTGTTGATACCAAATTTAATCTGCTGACGTGGACCAATCATACGAAGACACCTGGCTATCTACATGGCAACAACAGACCTCTCCGAGGAACTCATAGTCTCCGAGGAACATACCTCTCCGAGGAACTCACAGGCTCCGAGGAACATACCTCTCCGAGGAACTCATAGGCTCCGAGGAACATACCTCTCCGAGGAACATACCTCTCCGAGGAACTCTTGAATACCAGGAAGATCAACATACCCGAGTTACTCAGACGGTCCGAGCTGCATCTCGGCCACAGCATTGATTGCCAGATAACGAACAGTCCAACTGGTTCATTAAATGATTATCCTTGACGCACAAGTCTAAGGGCATTAAATGTATTACCCTTTCATATGTATATCATTTAATGTATCGACCCTTTCATGTACAGCCTCAAGGCTATAAATACCTTGTATCACCCTCATTCAAGGGGACCGGAATTTCTTGAGAGAACTTGTAATCAAGAATTCCACAAACACTCAGCAATAACATAACAGTGGACGTAGGCTTTATTCCTAGCCGAACCACTTTAAAAATCTTTGTCTTATTTATTTATCTGTGATTGAAGAATTAGAGTGATCTAGTTTTTTACATCAACAGTCCTATTGGGAGATTCGAAGTAAGTCAATACATGATGTGATGTTGAGGATATTTCGAGGAAGCTGTGATGGTATAACATGACATTTAGATGCTGATTTTTGTGTCGAATCCCTATAGCGATAGGATTCTATTTAAGATATTATTTGGGGACCAATGAGAGGTAGAGGTCGCGTATGCTTGGTGATGATAAACTCAAGGAATAAATCATAAACGTGGTAATGTTAAGGGTTCATAGGAGCAATTGAACCGTAGGCGGAATTGAGAGTGATCGGATCATACTATAAACTAGAATAGGGTGTGTTGTAAATCTAGTCGGGATAGTTGTTATATATCTGTGTGTGTTTAACAATGGGGATTCCAATAGTGGATGGGATCATGGAATGAATTTAGGATTGAGCTTGAGGTTTGTAGACTATTAGTTATGTGCACACCTATAGTCGGGGTTATTATTAGATATATCGAAGTGTATTCGGATATAGATGGAATGTATAGCGATTGTTATATGTGTTAAACTTGGGAGTTAGTAACCTCATTGTTATATGTATTGGATGACTATTCATATCATAGGGGTAATGGATGAATATGCTTCAAGTGAGGGATCGTATTTATATAAATAATTAAGTTAATATGCTTGGAGTGATGGCTAGTATAATGAGAACTATGTACACGTATAGCCGAGTTTATGAATCTCATACACACAGACGAGAGATAGTGTGTATATATGTGTATATGTGGATATATATATATGTGTATATATGTATATATGTGTGTACATATGGTGTGAATACCTATGCTTTGCGCGATGGTTTGTATATATGATGTGATCATGTGGATGTATATATATATAGTGTGTGAATGATATATATACTTATGGTGTGAAGTATTCCCGGCACATGCTATCATGGGAAGTTGCGTGATGAGGGTGAGCCCCTGGCTTGAGTAGCAAGGTGTGGATCTTCCCTAGGTCATAGTCGTCCATTATTATTTGTGTGATTTTATATTTTTGGGGGGTGAGAAGTCTTGGGTATGAGTCGTTCTCACTTGCCGGTTAGGAACTATGATCGCTTCCCATACGTTATGATTGATTTTGTCGCTATGGCGGTGTGATAATAGTCCGATAGGTGGTGACCCCGGGAGAAAGTGAGTAATTCCTGGAAGATGATAGAATGGTGTAGTATTTTGGTATCCTATATCCGTTTATGTTATGTGTAATGCAAAGTGTACATAATGTGTGTTATGTATACGTGGTTATAGGAATGAATCATTGATTATATATATTTAGAGTAAATATACATTTATCTATCCTATATGTGAAGAGGATATGGAGTTTTTATGGTGTACATCTTGTGTGATTTCGGTGTACTAATTTATCAGGGTCGAAGGATCGTAATAAGAGACAATCACGATTATGATGACCCCAAGGAGTTGGATAAAGATTCTAATTATGTTTTAGATAGTACTCTATAATTTGGTAGTTGCAGTAGTAGGATTTGTGTGGACATAATGGATCCCTACGATCAACATTGTCAAGGAGTAGTGTATCGGGGGGGGGGTTCCTTATTTGGATTTCGCTTTGCGAGATGCCCCACGCACGAAACATAGTGAAATGTTGGGAGTGGAGAGAAGTTATGCTTTTAGTACTAGAATGTATGTTATTTAGAGAATGAACTCTTATATTGAAACCAAATGTTAATAGGTGTCATACCAAGACTAATAATTTGTTTAAGCAAATAACAAGAAACAATAAAGCCGAGTAAGGTATATATATTTGGGTGTATATATTTATGTGGGGTTAGAATGGAAAGTGTTTTTGGGTTATGTAAGATGGCAGGTCATGCGGGTATAGGCCGTGTGTATGGTCAGGTAAGTTGTCCTTAAGTGGGTTGGGTAACTTAATTAAGGTTCCAGGACACGATTATGTGTGCGCTGTAGATGAGAGGTGGGTTGGGGGTTTCACGAGAGTGCGACTCTACTTTAATTATGAAATATTGCATTTATATCTATTATGCACGGTTAACACACTTGCTACACATTTTTACACCTCAGGCTCTGACTCATTTATATTTATCTTTTCTCTATATATATATACTGTTACTACAGGTGTCTCACTGCATGGATACCAGATGCTTTTCTATCCAGAGTCTTGGGAGCCGTAGCAGTTATGGACTGTGGCGGGATTTAGATTGTAGTCGCTTCCTACTTTTTTGTAATTCTAGATAGGATTCATTTGTACATCGGGTTTATACCCAAGAGTTATATGTAGTTGTTTATAGTTCCCCCTTATGGTTGTTGTACTGTCTGTGACCCGACAGCCTATTCGGGTATATTTTCTTTTGTGTATTCTGTTTATTTTAATTCTAGCACTTTTTTTTATCATGGTACTTGTGTGCATTTTACCTTTATAGCCATTTTATATTTTTGGTTTAATTTCCTTAGCATGTTTTATTTAATTTTTGGCATCCGCTTTTATAGTTTCGGGCAGTTAGACTTATCTATTTTAGTATGGTCTGTTGATACAGAGAATGAGCGATCTGAGATTCCTAATTTAATGTAGCCATCCGTTATTATTTTAAGCGGGGTGTCACACTTGCAAGGATGAATTTTGAAAATTTTGACAGTTTTGGCACTCCTGTTTTTGATGGCCCTAATTATGGCTTATTGGAAAATACGAATGAGAAGTAGTTTAAATTCTATTGATGAGCGTATCTGGTTAGCTGTTGAAAAAGGTTGGTCACCACCTGTCACACGAGAAGGTGAGGTCACTAGTTTGAAACCCATTGAGTCATCTGTTGAGACTGAACATAGGCTTTCACAATATAACTCTAAAGGTATGCACGTTATTTCCTCACATGTCACACCTGGAGATTATAATCGTATCATGACTTGTGAAACTTCGAAAGAAGCTTGGGATACACTTGCACTCACTCACGAGGGCACGAGCACGGTTAGGGCGTTTAAGTTGCAAAATCTCACTACACAGTTTGAGACGATTAAGATGTTAGAAAGTGAGACATTTGATGAGTTTTACACTATGTTGTCCACTATTGCTAATGCGGCGTTTAACCTGGGTGAGAAGATTCCCAATAATTAAGTTATTAAGAAAATTTTGCCATTGTTGCCAAGTAGGTTTGATGCTAAAGTGACCGTTATGAATTCCCTTGGTATGCTTAACTCGTCGAAACTAAAAGAGGTTGTAGGTGACTTACAAACCTATGAACTTAATATGTTTATCTCCAAGCAAGTGCCTAATAAAGAAAAGGGCATTGCTTTGAAAGCCCTGAAGGAGGAGACTAAAGTTTCGAATGACGACTCCAATTATGACTTTGAGGATGTCATCTTGATGGCAAGAAAGTTCAAGAAGTTTCTTCAAACTCAGAAGCAATCGAAAGATGCCAAAAAATTTATGAAATTCAAAAATAAGGGAGACTCCACCCCTAAGGATAATAGTGAGAAGCCTAAGAGAGATGAGTCTGATAGGTGTTTCGGGTGTGAGGGGTATGTCCACAAAGTTAAGGAGTGTACCACTATACTTAAGAAATAGGTCAAGAAACCGATAACATATAACGCCACCTTAAGTGATAGTGAATCGAAAGAGGGAGAGGATTCCCCCATTGAGCATAACCTTGTTGTGTTTATGGCATGGCATGAGAGCGACGACGATATATCTTCCTACAAAGATACTCATGTCCAAGACAATTCTGAGCCTGTAGAGAGTGCTTCCTAAGAGGGCGAGGGTGATGATAGCAAGGATGAGGAGATCGATGTAGGAGAGTTGCACGTTGCATTTCGAGAGTTGTTTGAGGAGACGGTGAAGGTTAAAAAAGGCTAACTCGAAATTGCAAGCCAAGTTGAAAGAGCGTGCCGTAGAAAATAATGATGTGTTAATTGAGGATCTTAGGGCACGGGAGAAGAAGCTTAGGGAGAAGCTAGAGTACTTCGAGAAAGAGAGAGACACCCTTAAAGGTTTAATGGAGGCCTTGAAAAAGGAGTTGCCAGAGTTTGAGGAGTCTAGGCGTCTATTCGAGTCTAGGATTAAGGAGTTAAAGGAGAGTTTGAGAGACTCGTCTAGAGTTAAGATTGACTTAGAGGCTAGAACTGAGAAGTTGGATAAGATGATAGGCACCGTCCAATTTAAGAGAGATAGGGGAGGTATTGGCTTTGATGATATTATTGTTCCCATTCCTCCCCGTACGTGTGAGAGAGCCACGTAGGGATGTTAGAAATGGTCCACTTATTGATAACTTTCCATACCATCGCTACACTTGCACATTTTGTGGTAGGAAAGGTCACCTTAGAAAGTTTTTTATGACCTTAGGAATGCTCCTTGAAAGTTTAGGAATAAAGTTTCCCCGATTACCTCCACCCCCGTGCGTCTTTACACCCCTACTTGGGTTAGGAAGTCAGATTTGGTGGCTTTAGGAATAAAACTTTATGGTTCTCATTTGGTTGCACTTGATTCTTCTCATGCTAAAACTAAAGGTTGAGTGTGTTACCATGTTTATCATTTTGTATTATATTTTTTATTTATTTGTATCTTATTTGAAAAATACAAAAAGATTTTGTTTTTGATAAATTTTTTTGAAAAATACAAAAAGTTTTTTTGTTTTGAAATTTTTTGAGAAAAACACAAAAGGATTCTGCTTTTATTTGAGTCAAAATATTTCAAAAAATCCAAAAAGATTTTCGTTTTTTGTGTGTCTTGAGTTAACATGTTTGATGTGGCATATTGGTGTACTTGGACCCCCGTCCTTCCATTATCTATATGGATAGGACATTTGGTCATTATTATCGATGGTTAGAATGATCTTAACCATTGTATTATGGGGTTGTTTCGAAGTTGATTTGAGTTTTGATTCGACTTTGTATATATGCCATCTTTGCACATATGCACGAGTTTATATGACTGTTTGGCTACTCTTGCATATTTGAGTTTGGTGAGACGTTCTTATCTCAATTTTTTTATCTATGCGTAAGTAGACTTAAGGAGGAGGTGTGCATGTAATAACTGTTTACCGTGAACATTTTAATTTGAAAATATGATGAGTGTACAGGAAAGGGCTGCGAGAGTGTAAAATTGAGTCGTCTTGAAAGCCACCGTTTAAAAGAGCCCGACAAAAATTAAAAAGCCAATAAAAAGAATCATATGCCAAAAATGGGACAAATTACTTTAGTTCATTAAAAATAAAATATGCTATATTTGAGGGAGTTTGGATTGATTAGATTTTAAATGGGTTTGCACAAAGAATCCTAACAGTTGAAAATTCGTGTCATGACGCTATTGTTTGTAGAATTGTCAAAATTCCGGATTCGTGTGCATGATGTTTGTTTAGTTCATTAAGCTCACACTTTAACTGTCACATATGGCTATAATAAAGTTAGATGATGTATTGCTATTGATTAAAGCTTCTGGATCATTTCGATGTGTTGGAATTGTGATTCATTTGCTTTAGTTCACGAACATACATTCCATGTTCATGTTTAGGCACATCGATACTATGTTGATATGTTACTCATATTTCTTTGTTTTGAGTTTTACTTCTGTTTTGCTACTGTTTCGCAGTTTTGAGCCCCTTCCAGTTTGATTTTTTCTGAAATTTCTTCACTAGGCAACACTGTTTGAATTTCCAGGGAGATTGTGAAAATATGTTTATGTCATTATAACGACATCTGTTTTCATTCGAGCGATGTCGTATTTCATTCAAACGACATCCCTAGCTCGTTCAAACGACAACACTGTTTGTCCAATTTAACTTTTTCTTGTTGAACTGTTTCAGTACTTTGCTGCATATTGATTCATATTTTGATACCGGGTTTCTGTTTATGCAGTTTACTTTGATTGATATGATATTTTTACTGCATTAGTTTGTCTATTACACTTGCTTAGACTGTTATATTTTTGTGTGATTCATTGTTTGCGAGCTACTGATTTGACATTGATTGATTTTTATCAACTGGTGGTTTCATGTTTATCTAACATACTATGAGTTAATTCATATTGATCTCAAATTGGTATATCACTGTTAGATTTATTTATCTTTTCAATGGATTGTCTATTCGAGATAAAAAGGGAGAGAGATGTCTGTGATGTAGGGGGAGTTTTGTGAGTTGGTGATATCCCGATTTAATTGCTTATTTCCAAATTGGTATCATGTTTGCTCACATAACAAATGATTAGGATTTAAAATTTTCATATTAATTTATATCATTTGTTCCTCCATACTTCACTGGGTATTTGTCTGTTTCATGTGTGTAGGTATGCTTAAAAGAGAAACGACATTTCAAGTCTACATCACATTCAGACATTCGAGATAGTTTCATGCCTGCCGGTCCATCATTGAAGAGTCTTATCCTATACTGATGATGTATTTTTCATTTTGGGTTTTATGGGATGGGTTTTAGGCGTCATACGGCTTGATGGCCCGGCTTAGGCATTTCACTGTGGGTTTTGCCCCGGAATAGTCAAAGGGGGAGATTTGTAAGGACCAAATTTCCAATTGAATATTAATGTAGTTTTGACTTATTCTCGAAAAAAAATATGTTTGAGTCATAGATAGATTTTCTGTTTATCTGATCCCACGAGTCTATGACGTATAAAAGATTAATTGAAGATGTTGCGGTAAAGCTACATGGAATTAATCATGCCAAAATTTAATTGGTGGAATTTATCGTCTTCAAGGTTTTATTTCATTGCGAGATCACACAAGTATGAATGCATAATGTTAATGAAACTCGGAATTCATTTTATAAAAATAAGGATGTTATTTTCCTTACAGAAAATGTTTTTAAAAGAGGTTTAATTGTTTACACTTCGTTTATGTCAGATAAGGAGGGATGATAATTGGATAAGAGTTGATTTGCATTCATCCTTAACTTAATTCCGCACAAGCAAAAGTGCTTTGTTGATAGTTATATTTTGGGGACCTACACATAATCTTTAGATGATGTAGTCTTCTTGTAGTTTCTTTCTTGAAATGGTTCTTCCAAATATTTATTATTTGGTCGCTCAAAATTATCAAATATATAACTTCATTCACAGCTTAGATGATTGGTCTCTTTCGAAGCTGGACCACTTTAGTTTAGATCCTTTGCTATCTTGGATGACCATGTCAATTGATTGGGGCTTTCTTGCAAGCGGTTTCTCATTTTTCTACCTAGAGGATCATTTGTTTCACTTTTCTTTGGAGGAAATGTGTCCAAGTTTTAAAGACTATTGTTGTTTGATGGGATATAGTGTGGACCATTCCATCACTAAGCCTTATCTGAGTCGAGGATGAATCTTTTCTCCTGTTAAACTGTTAGAAGTGTACTACTTTATCGCTTGAGAATTAATCACTGAGGAGAGTATTGAACGGATGGTGGCAGTTGCCTTTTTTTGTATGATATCCCCGGAACAGGGCATATGGGAGGATAAGAGGTCCTTTGACCTTAGCCTTAGTGATATGCCCAAAGTGTACCTGAAAGCTCAGAGGCACCAACCTCGTCCAGAAGGACGGTCGAGGTAACAAGGGCTCAAGACTGATGACCAGGAATCTCATCCAACATAAGGTCATCTATGACCGACGTTACTAGTGCACCACCATCAGGCATTAACCGAGGTCCTCATAACTCATGGGGTCAGCTATCCTTCAGATCTCCCACAATCGACACCATATCTACCTCTCACATCAACCTCAGTTGGGAATCAGCTGAGGCCAACAAAGACTCATGGGTTCAACCACCCTTCATCGCCATCATTGGCCCAGGCCGACGTTTTAACTATACTTGCCTAACCCCAGCCTAGGCCGACGTTTCAACTCCTCATGTCTTACCTCGGCTGGCCTACCTAGCTGAGATTATCATGACTAACCTTGGATAAGGAAACAGTCAGACTTCACCAACCTCGTACTCTTTCATGTCGAGGTTGCACCAGTCAGGGACAGGGCCTAGAATTTATAAGCATATGTAAGGATAGAAACACTTTGACAAAATCAGTTGTAACCGAATCAATCCCCTCACGTGGGGGAATATTTCATCATCATTCTCTACATATGACAGTGACAGATGTCTTCATCAGATTGGCTAGATCAACACAGAGATGCTCATTGCATGCATGGGGGTTACATTACACCCCCGAAACACTATATATACTTGTCTTCTCCTACCTTGAGAAGGGTCCAAAAACACACCCTAGCTGAAACTCTGTCAAATTATACAATAGAAAGCTTGAGAGATTATTCACTCACTTGCACAGTGGACGTAGGCCTAATTGGCTGAGCCACTTATATATTGGTGTTCATCCTCTTCTCCTCATCTCAATTTCTTATATTTAGTATATACTTGAGCTGCTATTGTTATCACTGATTTGAGTTTACAAACACCTTGAAGGGTGGTGCTATTTCTAGCATCATAATTTAGCACCGTCTGTGGGAACGAGAAACTGTCTCTTCCTCTTTTTCTGCTTAACCTCACCGGAGACTCTGGTCGTGAACCAGGCCTCCCCCTTGCGTGGAGATGTTTCACCGTTGAAAGAGGTCCTTTAAGGTATTAAGCTAATCTTCTTCACAAGCTCTCTAGTTTTAACATATGGCACCGAAGCTACCACCACCTCCTCCACCATCTGGTGCTGGAGGACCTAGGTCCAGCTAGGCACCACCCCAGTCCGAAATGGATGAGGTGGATGCGGCCTTGAAGTCCTAGGCTGTGATGCAGTAGGCGATGATGGAGCAATTTTCACAGCTCAGTCAAAATATGATGAGGCCACCTGGGGTGTCATCGGAGATGATTACTCCGACAGCTGCTCAACCCCATCCTGAAGCCAAGGGACCACCCTTGACACCGCGAAAAGACCAACCTACTCCTCATCAGATGAGGGACGTTTCTAACCCTTGGCGTTTATGCCTGGGGAGGCAAGGACACCCTTGCTCCGAGGATAGGTACGATGATTTGGAGGCAAAAGATTCTCTAGAGGGCTGCTGGGTGCCGTATGAGATTTCGAACAAAATTTTACATCCTATCCACCAAAGTCGAGGTTGTGGGGACAGAAGAGATAGTGGTGCCCAATAGAGACGATTAACTTTTGATCGCTTGAGCAGAGGGTCGGCCTTTGAAAGGCTCGGCCCAGTAAATAACCTGAGGCAGAGGTTATCCTGGTCAAGAAGTGCAGCACGGTCACAAATGGAAGATGGGGAACATCGGCCTCATCATGGTCGACCTCATCATGGACGACCTCATCAAGGTCGAGATAGGGATCAAGAGGAGGTCAACAGCCGACGTTATGCTGCGGATGGGGAACCCTCAGTCCACCCCTTGGACGTGGATGGGGATAACCTCGGCCAGGACAACGTTGCAAAGCCATGGAATGAATCCATCCAACGTCTTGAAGAGAAGATAGGGGGCCTCATCAAAAGTAGGAACCCACTATAAGGAGGTTTCTCAGAGGGCTCTCCATTCGTGGTTAGGATAGTGAGCTTACCAACCCTTGACAAATTCAAACCACCTACGGTGTCTCCCAAGTATAATGGTAGCACCAACACTATACATCATATTGAGATGTAACAGTCTGCAACGGACATTTATTCAATCCCAGATGAGATAAAATGCCGGGCCTTCTTCGGGACTTTGACAGGAGCTACACACATCGGGTTTACTTCTCTTTCAAAGAACTCAATTGAGAACTTTAAGGGCTTAGCTGAATGTTTCATTCATAATTTCTGTTTTGGGGTAAGACCTCAAAAAAAGACCACCCATCTGTTGTATGTCAAGCAAGACAAGAACGAGAGCCTAAGAGACTATATTTCTAGATTCAATAAAGGGAAATTGGAGGTTGGATATTATGAAGAGAATATAGCCATGACAACCCTCATTGGAGGACTCCAGAAGGGGAAGTTTCTATGGAAGCTTGCGGAAGACCCTCTCAAGTCTATAGCAGAGCTATTGGCAACTGCAAGATTATTCATGAATGCCGAAAAGGCTATGGCAGCGAAGTATGAGGATGAGAATGGAAGTGGCAGCGGGAAGTTACAAAGAAATAAATATGGAAAGACGAGGTATGCAGATGACAAGTTTGCACATTACACTCCTCTGACTATGAGCTGCATACACATCCTCAATGAGATCAAGAATGACCGGTCTGTGAGATGGCTGGAGAAGTTGAAGGCCCCTCCGAATAAGTGGAACAAGAACCTGTGGTGCGAGTTCCACCAAGACCACGACTATGTGACAGACAAGTGCTTCGCTTTGAGAGATGAAATCAAGAAGATGTTGAAGTTTGGAAAACTGAGGAAGTATGTCGATGGTAAGACTCCTAAGTGAGGAAGATATGACCCTAAAAAGAAGAAAAACGACAGATGTCGAGATGGTACCCCAGCTTGGAGAGACGATGACTCCGATGGTGATGATGAGGACGATCCAGACCTCCCACAAAAAGATAAAAATGACCATGCGAAGAGGGTTGGTATGATCTCTTTCGAAGTTAACACCATATGTGGAGGACTCGCAGGGGGTGGCTTTGAAGTAGCTGACCATAAAGCCCATGTGGCGGAGTCTAAGTCAGTGGCCAAAGTAGAGGTTATGAATTTAGCGTCTTCATAGGCTAAGCAGAAGAGGATGAACGTGGATATGGATACTCTTATAGTAGGGTTCTCCCGACTCGACTTCAAAGGTATCTTAGCTCCGCATGATGACCCTTTGGTAATAACAACAAGAGTTCATGGATGTGAGGTACAGAGAATCCTCATAGATGGAGGAAGTTCATCAGACGTAATGTTCTGGCCCTGTTTTAAGAGCCTAAGCCTCAGTAGAGCTAGGTTGGTACCCTATCATCATCCATTAATGGGCTTCAGCGGTGAAAAGGTCCATCCGTTGGGCATGTATGAGATGGGTGTACGAATGGGAGATGAGTGGCCTAAGAGGTTGAGTCAGAAGATTAATTTTTTCGTTATGGATGAGAACGTCTTCTTGGACTATAACTTCATCATAAGAAGAGTAGCCCTTAAGCATTTTGAGGTCGTGCCGTCAACAGTCCACCAAATACTAAAATTCTCGACCCCCTATGGGGTGGGGGAAATGCAGGGTGACCAGACCATAACACAAGAATGTTACTTTAACTCGGCTGAAGAGAGATAGGCCCATAAGAGGGTAACTACCGCATATAACATTGACACACTTGATCCCAGGGATGAAACAAAGTTGAAGAAAGGAGAGGCCGCGAAAGAGGTAGAATCCATCATCCTTAATGAGGACGAACCAGAAAAAACCGTCCAAATTGGTAAGGCCTTGAAACCAGAGATCAAGAAGGAGCTGATACGATTCTTAAAGAAGAGGTAGAGTGTCTTCGCTTGGAGCCACGCAGATATGCCTGGTATCGACCCGGAGGTTATGTTCCACAAACTCAACGTGGCAGAAGATGCTAAGCCAATCAAACAAAGACCAAGAGTTTACTCTAGGGAAAAGTATGACACCATCGGGGAAGAGGTCAGAAAGTTAGAAGAGGCAGAATTTATCAGAGAGGTCATGTACCCAGAGTGGTTGTCAAATGCCGTCATTGTGCCTAAAGCCAACGCAAAATGGAGGATGTGCGTAGACTTCACCGACTTGAACAAGTATTTCCCTAAAGACAGCTATCCCTTACCTCAGATTGATCAGATGGTAGATGCCACGACAGGGAATGAGCTTATGAACTTCTTGGATGCGTATTCAGGCTATAATCAGATCTTCATGGATGCTGAGGACTCAGAGAAGACAACCTTCATCACAGATAAGGGGACCTATTGCTATAAGGTCATGCCCTTCGCCTTGAAGAATGCAGGGTCCACGTATCAACGTCTTGTAAATAAGATGTTTGAAGATCAAATTGGCAAGACCATGGAGGTATATGTATATCATATGTGGACTAAGAGCCTGAAGGCCAGCACCCATGTAGCAGACCTGGAGAGAACTTTTGACACCATGGATTTATTCAGGATGAAACTCAATCCTGCCAAGTGTGTCTTCGGAGTAGCAGCTGGAAAGTTTCTTGGATTCATAGTAAACCAGAGGGGAATAGAGGACAACCCCGAGAAAATTAAGGCTTTGCTTGATATGAAGACACCAAGAAGTATAAAAGACGTTCAGAGGCTCACTAGAAGAGTAGCTGCACTCAACAGATTTATTTCCAGAGCCATGGACAAGTGTCTTCCTTTTTTTAAGGTGCTTAGAAAGGCCTTCGAGTGGGACGAAGAGTGTGATAAGTCCTCTAAGCAGCTCAAGTCCTACCTCGGATGCCCCCTGCTCTTATCTCGGTCCATCATAGGGGAGAAGTTGTATATTTACCTAGCAGTCTCAGGGTTAGCTATAAGCGCAGCCATAGTATGGGAGGACGTTGGGGTACAGAGGCCTGTATACTTCAATAGTAAGGCCCTTTAAGGGTCTAAACAGAACTATCCTCAGATGGAGAAGTTGGCCTACACTTTGATTCACGCTTCCAGGAAGATGAAACCCTATTTCCAAGCCCACTCTATGGTCATCCTCACCAACTCCCCACTAAGGCAAGTCCTCCATAAGCCTGAGAAGTCAGGCAGATTGATGACCTGGGCCATCGAGTTGGGAGAGTATGACCTTATTTACCAACCCAGGGTGGCCATCAAAGTGTAGGCACTCACAGACTTTGTTGCTGAGTTCCAATGGTTGAGAATAATCCAAAGATTGCAGAGGAATCAAATAGTAACGTCTTCTGAGACTCGAAAGAGGTTGTGTTCGACAGAGCCAGGAAAGGAGTAGCTGAGAATGAGGAAGACAGGTACCTGTTCAAGCAAGGAACCCTGTCAGAGGGTCACTTCTATTTAGATGAAGATGTTTGGAACCTTTTCATCGATGGGTCCTCTTACAAAAGTGAAAGCGGTGCAGGGCTGATAATATCAGCTTCGGATGGTATCGACGTTGAATATGCGCTAAGGTTTAACTTTAGGGCATCGAACAACGAGTCGAAATATGAGGCCTTGGTAGCGGTCCTCTCATTAGCAAAAGCCTTTAGAGTTGGCTGACTCCTACTTCATAGCGACTCGAGGTTGGTTGTCAACCAGATACTTGGAGTGTATAAGGCCAAGGATGATAGGATGGAGAAATACATGAATAGGGTAAGAATGATGCTAGAAGGCTTCAAAGAGGTAAAGATGAAGAGAGTCCCTCAACAAGACAACAGCCATGCGGATGCATTAGCAAGGTTGGCTTCAGCAACAAGGACAAGCATCCGAAGGACAGTACCAGTAGAGATCCTGCTCAAACCGTCCATTGAGGAAGAAGAGGTTGCTAGCTCTTGCCTCAACCTGAACCTAGGAGACTCATGGATGGACCCCCTTATTAGATATATCAGAGAGGGAGAGCTGCCAGAATCCAAGTTATAAAGGAGGAAGTTGAGATACAAAGCTGTAAAGTTATCAATAATAGGAGATGTCCTATATAAGAAAGGATTTCAGCTGCCCCTTCTCAGATGCGTCCATCCCAAAGAGGTCCCCCACGTCTTACAGGATATACAAGAGGGTTCTTGCTCCAGTCATGTAGGAGGAAGAACTTTGGCCAAGAGGATAATTACGCAGGGATACTGGTGGCCGACCTTGGCTAAGGACGTTGCAGCCTACGTGAAGAGGTGTGACAAGTGCCAGAGATTCTCCACTATTCCTCATCAACCTCATTAACCTATGACATCGATCAAATCCCCTTGTCCATTTGCGATATGGGGGATTGACTTGGTGGGACCATTGCTAAGGACTGCGAATAATTATCGATTCCTGATAGTAGCGATTGATTACTTCTCCAATTGGGTAGAGGTTGAGCCGATGATCACGATTATAGAGCAGAAGACCTTCCAATTTATATGAAAGAGCATCATATGCAGACATGGCCTTCTGAACACCCTCATCTCAGACAAAGGAACCCAGTTTAATAATTCTTCATTGGAGAAATACTATGAGAGGGTCGGGATCAAGCAATTCTTCTCTTCTCCTGGCTGACCTCAGGCAAACGGTCAAACCGAAGTCACGAACCGAATGATCCTCAATGGAATTAAGAAGAGATTAGAAGAAGCTAAGGGGAGATGGACAAAAGAGGTTTATACTGTGTTATGGGCCTACAGAATAATGACAAGGACACCAATGGGGGAAACCCCATTTATGTTAGAACATGGATCAGAATCCGTCATACCTGTAGAAATAGGACTCCCCACTCACAGAGTTCAGGCTTACGATACCGAGAAGAATAGGGAAGAGAGAAGGCTTGACCTATATTTGATCGAGGTGAGAAGGGAAGATGATGATATCAGACAGGTATCCTACCAGCAAAGAACAACAAAGTTCTACAATTAAAGGGTGAAAACAAGACCTATAGCTGTAGGAGACCTGGTGCTGAAGAAGACGTTGCAGAAGACAAACAAGCTTCACCCGAATTGGCATGGTCCCTATAAAGTTATCTATGAGGTTGTACCCGATACCTACCGACTAGAAAATCTCGAGGGGGAACCTTTCTCCAATCCATGGAATGCTGATCACCTGAAAAAGTACTACATATGATGATTGCAATTATTTCTATGTAAATGTATCATTCCATGAAGAGAATATTAATGAGAAGAGCAGTTCCCGTGTCAATGCTTTGTTTGAATTAGTTGTATGATAAATTTATAAGGGTAACATCTTAGTTTGATGACCTCAGACCTTAAAACATCATAATTTGGTGACAGGGTCTGAGGCGAAACATCATATTTGGATGGCCGTAGACCTTAAACATCATTAATTTGGTGAAATTTATGAGGGTAACATCTTAGCTTGAAGACCTCAGACCAAAAACATCATAATTTGGTGACAGGGTCTGATGTGAAACATCATATTTGGATGACCTCAAACCTTAGACATCATTAATTTGGTGAAATTTATGAGGGTAACATCTTAGCTTGATGACCTAAGACCTTAAATATTATAATTTGGTGACAACGTGTGAAGTGAAATATCATATTTGGATGACCTCAGACCTTAAACATCATTAATTTGGTGAAATTTATGAGGGTAACATCTTAGTTTGATGACCTCAGACCTTAAACATCATAATTTGGTGATAGGGTCTGAGGTGAAACATCATATTTGGATGACCTAAGACCTTAAACATCATTAATTTGGTGAAATTTATGAGGATAACATCTTAGTTTGATGACCTCAGACCTTAAAATATCATAATTTGGTGACAGGGTCTGAGGTGAAACATCATATTTGGATGACCTCAGACTTTAAACATCATTAATTTAGTGGAATTTATTAGGGTAACATCTTAGTTTGATGACCTCAGACCTTAAAACGTCATAATTTGGTGACAGGGTCTGAGGTGAAACACCATATTTGGATGACCTCAGACCTTAAACGTCATTAATTTGGTGAAATTTATGAGGGTAACATATTATTTTGATGACCTCAGACCTTAAAACATCATAATTTGGTGACAGGATCTTTGGTGAAACATCATATTTGGACGACCTAAGACCTTAAACATCATTAATTTGGTGAAATTTATGAGGGTAACATCTTAGTTTGATGACCTCAATCCTTAAAACATCATATTTTGCTGACAGGGTCTGAGGTGAAACATCATATCTGGATGACCTCAGACCTTAAACATCATTAAATTGGTGAAATTTATGAGGGTAACATCTTATCTTGATGACCTCAGACCTTAAAACATCATAATTTGGTGACAGGGTCTGAGGTGAAACATCATATTTGGATGACCTCAGACCTTAAACATCATTAATTTGGTGACAAATTACAAGGGCAACATCATAGTTTAATGATAAAGACACCATTATATTGAGGCTTCAGACCATAATACACACCATTGCATGACATATAAAACCATTCAAAGAACATTCATCAAAAGAAGCAAAACCCCCTGAAGAGGATGATATAACATGAAGTTAAAGTCAAAATGTGCAAGAGAATGTTATCAGAAGTTATGAAACAAAAATTACAAGTGAATCTTCACAAATTATGATCTAAGTGTCTGCAGCCACAGGGTTGGAAACCTCGGCCTGATCATTTTAGTCGACATTGGTAACCTCGGCCCCATCATCTTGAGGGTTGACGTCCTCAGTCGCTGTAGCTTTTGGTTGGGCAGTCTCTGCAGGCGCAACACCTCCTTCCTCCTCGACCTCTTGTAAGGCCTGAGCAAACTGAGGGTTACCGTAGCCGAGACCAATGAAGTCCGAAGCTGCTAGGCTCCCTGACTCCTTCTCTTTCACAGCCACCCATTTTCTAGTGGCCTTAACATTTCTTTTAAGGTATTCAAAGCCAAATCTGATAAATTCGTCAGAGACCTTGTAATCAACCAAGATCTTCCCTGAAGCATCCTCAACGGCAGCGTCAACCTTTTATTAAAGAACTTCATCCTTTTCCTTCATAGCAGAGGTATGATACTTCTGGAGCTTAGCAATGTCCCTCTCCCTCTACTTCACTTTACTCTCAGATTCAACCAAGGCTGCCTTTAGACGTTCCACTTCAGCATTTAGAGAAGCCTCCTCCTTCTGGACCTTTCTTCCCTTTTCAATAAAGGGTAGCTTCCTCAGGGACCAGTTAACAAAATGGTGCATGGACAGGATACCCTGCAACATAAAGTCAGATGTATGAGATCAAGATATCCCAATTCAAGGATGAGGCTACACTTGTACCAAAAAAGTTAAAATCTATATTGGATAGACCTATGAAGGTAAAACTTGACCAGCAGAGGGGTATCAATGGAGCGTAGAAAATGCTTATCTGCGTCGATCATCGCAGAGCTGATAGCATCCATCGCCTTCAGACCATGACCAATTAGGCTATCGCTGATCTTCAACTGCTCCAGACGAGCAGCCAGCGCATCATCGGACGAGATGAGGAAGGTGGGATCGCTCTTTTGGTCTTTGCTTTGCCTCTGATCCTTGGGGGAAGTGGTGGAGGATTTCCTCTTCTTTGTAGCATCGGCCTTAGAAATGCCAATGTTCTGCTTTGGTTGAGGAGGAGGTGCATTGAGCCCATATTTCTTCACCAACTTGATCAGGCTTGGAGCAGACATCTCCCATAGGTCGTCTGATATACCTTCGGGCATTCTGCAAAAACATGTCTGAGTTAGTAAATCAGAGACATCAAAATATCAGAGGTATAACTTGTGAAAAATAACACTTACGAAGCTCGGCTAAAGGACTTCCCCCCAGGCCAGTCTCAGAAAGGTAGTAGGGGGTCATCAGATGCTCGTACTTAACCATCCAACCCAGCTCCCCCTGATCTTGAAGGTCTTTTACCTTTTGTAGGTTATCCTAGCTTAACCCAGGGTCGAATTTGGCATCCAGTGAGAGTTTTCCCCACCTCAGAGGGGTCCTCGGCTCTAGCGATGAAGAGGGGGAACAAGTACCAAATTCCCATGTCCCAGAGATGAAGAAGTATCGTGGTTTCCAATTATGATTTGAGATTTGTGTAACCAACAACATCTTCTTATCAGACTTCCTAGCTAGTAAGCGGTAGTAGCTCGGATGGTTTTTGGAAGAGGAGGGCACATAGCACCCTGTGAAGACCCTTACAGGAAGGTCTGAATGATGGACTTCCCTCCATAAGACGATGGCCCCAATCATCACCCTCTAAGAATTAGGGGACAATTGGTAAGGGACCAAGTTAATATGGGATAATATGGCCCTAATTATTAGATGGATGGGGAGATGAAATCCTAACTTAAACATCTGCTCATATACGCAGATTTCCCCATCTCGGCCACCAAAGGCCCTCTCATCCCTCAGAGGTCTCCTAAGTTTGATAGAAGGTCCTATGGAATAAAGATTCCTTAAGGCTAAGAGGTCGAACTCATTGATAGTGCTCTCTATCTCGGCTTCCTCTGAGATATCAACGTCATCTCATGACCGTCATCCTCATCCCTGGCAACGTCGGCCTGGGCAGGCGTAGGAGCACCATTAGGGAATCTCTGAGCGAACTCATCCCCTGTGTTGGCTGACAGAGGAATAACGCCAATAGGCAGTGGGACATCCACACTTGGTCCCACAACTTTAACATCATAAGAGGTCCGTGAAGCGCTGGAACCATTATGGGACGAGGCGCGACTTTGGACCTCGATCGGACCAGGGACCTGATCTTTCCTAATGGAGAAATCCATATCCTCTTGGAATGAATCTATGTATATAGGGTCTGAGGTGGATGACTCAGACACGGGAGAGGGATCAATTGGATCCTCTGATGACTCAACAATCTCGGCTGGTTCAGGGTATACCACCTTCAGAGGCGGGGGAAAGATAGGTCTAAGGGGAAAGGCCTCAGCCCTACGAGCTTCCTCTTGGGCTCGTTCTATTTTCCTAATCTTTTTTAAAGTCTTCTCTCTAAGAGAAGGTAATTCATCTAAGAGTTGATAAAAAGGTATGAGTATAAGAAGACGACCTTATACTTTGACCTTAAATAAAAAATAAACAACTGGATGCAAGCTAAACTAAGGATCAAAACCTGTTTTTTGACCAAGTTCAAGCCAAGAATAAATGTCACCAAAAAACTTAAAGTCTCACCAAAAAACTCATATGACCACTAGAAAATGCCAGCAGTCACCGAAAAATGCAAGAAATAGAGAAATAAGGCTGAAAATGGACAGACGAGATGGAAATAGTACCTAAGGAAGTGGGAGATGAAGAAAAAGAGGCTTAAAAACCAAAGAAAATCCCAAAACTCAGCAACAGTAGAGATCTTGAAGAGAGAGGGAGCACAGGGATCTCAGGCGGGAAAGTGAGAAAAAATAAAGAAGAAAGAGAGAAAAAAAGGGTTTTAAACCCTTAAATAGGGTTACACGCGTCCCAATGCCCATCATTACCTTGGGAGACCAAAGGACAATCATCATCACTACTCTTGTCAGGCGCGCAACCCACTTCAGTAGTTGACACTTGTCAATGAACCCTTGGCACATAAAAAAAAAGCAACCTCGTACATATATATCTCGGACATACATACCCCTTAGTCAACTATTCATAACGGTAACTAAGGGCTAGGGGTGATTGATATGCCCAAAGTGTGCCTGACAGCTCGGAGGCACCAACCTCGGCCAGAAGGACGATCGCGGTAATAAGGGCTCAAGACTGATGACCAACAATCTCGTCCAACATAAGGTCGGCTACAGCCGACGTTACTAGTGCACCACCATCAGGCATCAGCCGAGGTCCTCATAACTCATGGGGTCAACTATCCTTCAGGTCGCCCGCAGTCGACACCATTTCTACCTCTCACATCAACCTCGACTGGGAATCAGCCGAGGCTATTAAAGACTCATGGGTTCAACCACCCTTCATCGCCATCATCGGCCCAGGCCGACGTTTCAACTATACTTGCCTAACCCCAACCCAGGCCGACGTTTCAACTCCTCCTGTCTTACCTCGACTGGTCTACCTAGCCAATATTATCATGACTAACCTCGGATAAGGCAATAGTCAGACTTCACCAACCTCTTACTCTTCCAAGCCGAGGCTGCACCAGTCAGGGACAGGGCCGAGCATTTATAAGCATTTTCAAGGATAGGAACACGTGGACAAAATCAGTTGTAACCGAATCAATCCCCTCACGTGGGTGAATACTTCATCATCATTCTCTATATGTGACAATGACAGGTGTCTTCATCAGATTGTCTAGATCAACACACACATGCTCATTGCATGCATGGGGGGTACATTACACCCCCCAAACACTATATATACTTGTCTTCTCGTATCTTGAGAAGGGTTCGAAAAACACACCCTAGCTGAAACTCTGTCAAATTATACAGTAGAGAGATAAAGCTTGAGAGATTGTATCCATGGCCATTAGTGCCCTATTTTAGTGACCTTATTCACTCACTTGCACAGTGTATGTAGGCCTAATTAGCTGAACCACTTATATATTGGTGTTCATCCTCTTCTCCTCATCTCAATCTCTTATATTTAGTACATACTTGAGATGCCATTGTTATCACTGATTTGAGCTTACAAACACCTTGAAGGGTGGTGATATTTATAGCATCATCACTTAGTATCTAAAAACTTTTTGGTTACTGACACTACTTGTGTTGATATTCGCCTAACAAATTTATTTTTAGATATGAAAAAGGTAAAGATCCCGACATCTTTGATTCTAAGTGAGATCAATAATGGTATTTCCTCCTTTTATCTTTTAGGAATGGACTTTTCTGCAGGACAAACCCTTGCTTTTATATATATGGATGATAGGGGGGTTGATCCTGTTTGGGGACCATTTGTCTCTCCCTTACCATCCAGCTGTGTATGTCTTTTATGAGAAATTGATTCTTATAAGGGAGGGAGAAGGAGAATGGGTAGAATTGATTTTTGAGTCTGGATATTCTTATATCCGTTGGTATTTTCCATGTAGGCCGAATGTAATTCCTTGGTTTTCTTTAGGGGAGTTACCCTATATTTATCTGTTTGCTCTACAATACACCTTTTTCTACCTCCCAAGGTGCGTAATGCATCAGTTTGGAAGAAGGCATGAGATCCCACCCCATTTGGGTCAGTTGTATTAGATTATGCTTTTATCCCCTACCTTGTGAGAATGATCTCTAACCTTTGGAGGAGTGAAACCCTATTCTTCCTCCTAGTTCTACTTGCTTTGTTCGATATGCCACTAATTTTTCCTAAGGATTATTTGCTCAGGCTTTGGGAGAAAGTAAAGGATGTTGTTGTCATTAGAGAGATTGTCCTTTGCTTCCCTTTTTGATTGACTCTTTCTGGATCCGTAGGTGTATGTGTAATTTCTTTGTTGCAGGATAGATAACCTTTCTATGATACATTGCCCCACAGTGGTTTCGAAAACACGAGTATATATTGCAAAGAATTGGACGGTTCTGAGTCTTTTAACAACATAGGCAGTACTCACCTTGAATAGACTTGTGTCATATTTTTTATTTGATAATAATAAATGAGTATGTTGAATTACTGATAGTGAAAAACGAGTCTCCGATAAGCTCCAAACCTTTATTTATCATCCTAATGACCCTACGACCTATTCTTAGGAATATGAAAAATACGGTACGATTGAAAGACTTCACTCTATCAGAGGGGTGTGGTTGATAGATATCCTTAATTGAGCCCTCTATTATTGACTTTCTTATTCAGCACTCTAGCGAACCGTTTGTGGTACCCCTGCATATGGTAACATGCAAGTAATCGTTGTTCATCTGGCAATGCTTGTTCTTTATATCTTCTTTTTAACCAATCAACTTCGGAGATTTGATTTTCTAGTAATATCCTTGAGGATGGGATTTCCATTTAGATTGGTAGCATGGCTTCAATCCCATATATGAGTGAGAAATGATTGGCCCATGTAGGTGTTCTGAATGTAGTCCTGTATCCCTATAGTGTGTATGGAATGCGACCAACCTAGTATCGACATCCCTAAATCATTTGCTCAATATTGATTTCATGTTCTTATTTGATGATTCCATAATGTCATTGGTCTGAGGGTGATATATAGATGATTTTGCCTCTGGATTCTATACTCCTCAATCACATATGTGATTTTCGCTTCGAAATGCATCCCATTGTCAGATATAAATTCAAATGGTTCCCCATACCTATAGATGATATTATTATGGATGAATTGCGCCACCTTTTTCTCATTCTGTATGATATAGGATTCTGCTTCGACCCATTTGGTGAAATAATCTATGGAAACCAAGATGAATTCATGGCCATTCGACTCTTTTTATGTTAGTTTCCCAATGATATCGATTCCTCATGTCAAAAAGGGCCATTTCGATGTCATGATGTAGAGTTCTCTCGAAGGTAAATGCTACAAATTCGTGAATTGTTGGCATTTCGACCATCCTTGGACATATTTTGTACAGGTATTGAAGAATGATCTAATAATGCCCTTGGTAGATAATATTTTTTTTTAGGAACATGTGGCTGTTCATGTGAGGGTCACATTCTCCTCTATGGATTTCTTCCATCACTCTTTCTACTTCACCTTTGTCAAGATACTGCAGATGGGTGCCATCAGGGTTCCCTTTATACAAGTTTCCTGCACACATTATGAATTGGGTAACCCGTCATCAAAATGCCGTTATATCAAAAGGGGCAATTGCCCTTTTAAAGAAGTTCTTTTTTGTACGAATTCCGAGGCATTTCGTTTATGGACTTACTCATGCATATTTCATGCATGAACCTAGGATATTCCTGCTTGCACACGTCTATTTTTATGTCACTCACATCTTTCAGGATGTTCATCATGGAAGCTATGATAGCCAATGTCTCAGCATAGCTGTTATGAGCCCTTGGAAGATAGGAAAGTTAAACATCATCGTATAGGGCATTAACTTCCTCCCAATACTCATGGTAGGGTAAGATATTTTACTCTCTGATCTTTCAATTTCCCAAAATATAGAATATGATAAGGGTTGAGTCTCCGTATACGTCGATCCTTATTATTTATCTCATGTAAGCTATTTTCATTCCCACTATTTAGGCTTCGTATTCAATAATGTTATTTGTATAATCATAATCAAGCTTGACTGTCATAGGCTAGTGCCTCCCATCTAGTGAAATTAGCAACATGCCGATGTCGAACCCCTTTTATTTGTATCTCCATCGAATTATAATTACCGTTTGTATTCATCTTGATTCTCTATTATTAGAATGTCTTTATCTGGAAAATGGGAACTGATATCATTTTGTTCATCCAAAAAGGGTTCAACTAAGTAGTCTACGATGGCCTACCCTTTTATGGCTTTTTGATGTACGTAGTCGATATCAAACTCTGTAAGTAGGAATAGGCATTTGGCCATTCTGCTTGTTAATGCGAGTTTTTTGAGTAGGCATTTAAGAGAATCCATACGAGAGATTATCTCAATTTCAAAGGCGACCATGTAATTCCTTATCTTTTGCGTTACCCATACCTGTGATAGGGAAGATTTTTCTAGAGCGGTATATTGTTCTTCACATGCATTGAGATTCTGACTAGCATAGTATATAGCTTGTTCTTTGCAGGATTCTTCGGCATACTAAGCTAACATGGATCATTCTAAGGTGTACCTGATCGTAAGGTACGTGAGTATAAGATGTCCGGGTCATGGTGGAGCAAATGCGGGCAAGTTGTTCAGATAATGCTTAATTCTATCAAAGGCTTCTTAGCAAGTGGAGTTCCATATCTAAGTGGAGTCTTTGCAGATCGAGTTGAAAATTTTGCTCTTATATAGAGGTCATATAAGAGATAAACCTACTAATATACTGTAGCCTTCTTAGGAAGCTCCTGACTTCTTTCTTGGTGCTTTAAGGTGGCATCTTCAAGATGGGATTGACCTTGGTCGGGTCAACTTTGATTCCCTTTTTACTGATAAGGATCCCTACTAATTTACTTTCTTGAATCCGAAGATGCACTTTTGGGGGTTTAGGCTCATTTGGTACATCCTTTGCCTTTCAAATAATTTCCTTAATGCTAGAATATGTCGTTCCCATTTTTTGAATTTAGCGATCATTGTATGCACAGATTTCCAACCGAGTCAATTTATTTGCAATTTGCCTAATTTCGAACAAACTATTTGAGTCATGGCTAGGCTTTGTATTGTCCATCTCATAAGCCTTTGACATGTTTGATAAAGATGTAGTTTCCAAGATTCAAAGTGGATATACATCGTGCCCTGTTTTCATGCCAACTTTGTCTTCACATTTTCCTAGGATAACATAAGGTATAGATTCATTTTGAATATGGTCCTTGGATATATTTTTACATTTTTATTTTTGAAAAATTATTTGGAACTATTTTTAAATTATTTTTTGAAGGAAAATATTATTTTTTATTTTCGGTTCATTAGAACGAACTCATACCTCATTAGAACAAATATCAGTTTTCATTGGATCGAAGTCGAGATCTTGTTCGAATGAACTTTGAGTCCTCATTAGAACAAACATCTGACAAACTTTAAACAAACTCTCTCTGTTTAGCAGAATCCATCCGTTAGAAGCTCGTTGGAACGTTATTGGAATGATAATGCTTGCTCGTTCAAATGAACCTTAGTTTTATTATAACGGAATAAGCATTTTGTTCGAACAAATCATAGGATTTAGTTTAAACGAACCCTCTGCCTCGAAATTTGAATTTTCTCTATTTAAGCCGTGTTGGACTCGAATTTGTCAAGAACTTTTGGCAAAAATTAAATTCCTACCTATTTACCAAAGTTACAAAATCCTAGTTTCACCCATTGAGTCTAAACATTCAAGTTTCCATATTCATATTCTTTGAGATCTTTGTGTTTGGCACCAAAGTTTATTTTCTGTTCATCTTGAGAGAAGAAGTTTCGTGTGGTGGACTTCACACTAGTTTGATGTTTTGCGGTAAAGAAGGGGTGTTCTGCGTTCTGATTTTGTAGACGATTGTAAGCCTCATCGGTGGATACCGAGGTGCATGTGTATTCGCATGTTGTGGTAGCTTACGTGGATGAGATCCTGCATTTTAATATTGAGAAGGGGTTGAGGATAGAAGAGCGTCGAGTCTTGCGAGGGAGATGAGTCGTTGAGTAAGTCTATTGTCTAGTATTTGTAAAATGTTATCATAGTGAATTGTATTGGCTGGGCCGTCCGAGGTTTTTCCCTTTATGATTTTCCTCGTTCATCGCGTTGTGTGGATGGTTTATTTATTTTATCTACTTATCACCTAGATGTGTGTTTTAGGTTGAAAAGATAAAATTAGGTAAATCTCTTTTCACAACACAACGATTTAATTTGGTGAACAAGTTTTATTGGGTTTAATTTGTTTAAAGTTTTATTCTTTAAAACTGAAAAATATAAAAATAGAATTTTTTTTGTAACCATCCTCTTCTAAGCACCTGCAAAATACGTTCTCAAATTGGTATCAGAGATAGAACACTAAGTTGTAGTGTTTAGATCCCATGTTTTTAGGCATGAATTTTGGTGGATTTAATGGTATTAGAGCCCCTATGTTTGATCGGTCAAAATACGCATACTGAAAAATGAGTGTGAAATCAACACTTAAAGCTATAGATGAGCGGGTATGGAAAGAGGTTTTAATTGGTTGGACTCCACCCACTACCTTAGTTGGATAAATAGGATACCCAAACCTGTAGAATCATGGAGTGAGGTTGAGCATAGGTTAGAGAATTTTAATTCTCGTGGTTTAAATGCTTTGTTTTGTTCTATCACCTCGAAGGAGTTCCACGATATTATGATTTGTGAGACATCAAAAGAGGCTTATAAAATAATCCAACTCACCCTTGAAGGAACTAGTGCTATTAAGGGTTTCAATATCCAAAACCTCACCACTCAATTTGAAATGATTAAGATGTTGCAGAATGAGACCTTTGATGGGTTTTATACTAGATTGTCCGACATAGTTAATTCTTCTTTTAATTTGGGAGAGAAGATACTCGAAAACTCAGTAATTAAGAAAATCTTAAGGTCGTTGCCTGAAATATTTAATTCAAAAGTGATGGTTTTTAATTTCTCAGGTACTTTAGATTCTATGTAGGTAACTTACAAATTTATGAGCTTGAGATGTTTTCCTCCAAAACTAAGAAGAAGAAAGATAAGAGCATTGTTTTGAAAGCTCAAAAGGACGAAACACCTGTTTCGAATGATGAGTCTAGCATCGATTATAAGGATATGGTCATGTTAGCAAAGAAATTTCTCAAATTTCTTAAGCGATCGAAAGATGCGAAAAAGTTTGAGAAAAATATGTATAACAGGGCCGATCACTTCCTTAAGAATCATAATGAGAACTTTAAGAGGAATGAGTTGGATAGGTGTAATAGTTGTGAGGGTTATGGCTGTAGCAGAGCCGAGTGCCCCACTAAACTAAGGAAGAATGGAAATAAGATGAAGGTATACAATGCCATCCTTAATGATGAAAATCCAACAGAGGGACTCATTTACCCTATTGAATGCAACTACATCATGTTCGTGGATAGTCATTTAAGACTTGATTGGAAATCTTCCCATGATGGTATATCTTTACATGACATTTCCAAGGCCATTGTTTGTCTCAAGTTAGTAATGGTCAAAAGAATGAGGATGATGAATAATAAGAGAGAGATAAATCCAAGTTGTCTTCTGTTATTTGTATGCAAAAACTTTGAGAGTGAATAAGGCTAACCTAAAAATGGAAGCTAGTTTGAAAAAATGTGCTATAGGAAACGATGATAGTGTTTTAATTGAGGATGTTATGGAATATGAGAGGACTCTTCGAAAGAAGTTAGAGTACATTGAGGGTGAGAGAGATAGCAACCGTGGTTTGATGGAGGTCATAAATAAATAACTTCTTGAGTTTGAGGAGTCTAGGCATTTACTTAAGTCTCAAAATAGTTGAGATTGAACAGAGATTGAGAGACTCGAGTCATGTCAAATTTAATTTGGAATCTACGTCTGCAAAGTTGGATAAGATGTTAGGCACCGTCCAAATCAAAGATGACAAGTAAGGAATTGGATTTGATGATAAAATGCTACCGATTCCCAAGCCAAGACCATGCATTCAAAAGAGTCAACCATTGCTAGGAACATGCTTAAAGGTCATCCCTTTGGTAACATCCCTCACCATGTATACAATTAAACACATGTCAGTAGGAAAGGTCAACTTAGGCATTAATGGTTTGATCTTAAAAACGGTCCTCAAAAGTCTAAGTCTAGAGTCACCGAGGTTCTCAAAACTCTTAAGCATCATATTACACCTACGTGGGTTTAAACATCCAATTTAGAGGCTTTAATTTTTTATTCTCGTTTTCTTGCACATGATATTTACATGTTACATCTCTAATGGTTAATTTTGTTCGCATGTTTACATACACTAGCTTATGTGCTTCATGATATATGTGTTTGCTCGTTGTATGTAATTTGAGTCTTTTGTATTTTAATTTTTCATTTATTGAGTCATATTGAAAAATACAAACATATTTTGTTTTTCTTTTGAGTTAGTTTGTTTTCAAATTATTTTTTTTAAGAAAATTTATAAAATCATAAAATGGATTTTTGATTTTTGTGTATTTTAGTTTTACACATTTTGTGTGGAATTTTGTTGTGTTTGAATCCAATTCATTTTGTGCCATCCATGTGACTAGGACATTTGGTTATGATTGTTAATATACTTAGATTGTTCTTAATTCGAATTTCATGGAGTTGATTAGACTTTGATTTGTTTTATTGATTTAACTTTGTATAGGCCTCCAGATACACATGCATGAGCTCTTTGAAATTTTAACTTCACATGTATATTTGAGTTATGTGAGATGTTCTCCCATCAATCTTGTCATCTACATATTTTGTGACTATGAGGGTTTTGTGCATGTAAGAGCCGTTGCCCGTGAATATGTTGATTTGTATTCAAAATATGATAGTGCAAGAGAAAGGGCTACGAAAGGAGAAAGCCACCATTGGCAAGAGCCTGGTAAAAAAGTTTAAAGGGCATAAAAATAGAAAATTTTTCATGACCAACATGTTTAGTTTGTTTTATTTACAAAAGTGAGTGAAAAGAAATTATGATATATGTTTAGCTTTTGAGGGTATTATAGTTGAACATCAACGAGTTTGCACAATGAATCCTAGTTATGCTTATCATTTCATTAAGTTATTGATTTGTTGAATCATCAATATTCTAGGCTTATGTGCATTGTGCTAGTTTGTTTATAGAGTTCACTTTATCTTGTCACTTGAGGCTAAATCTTAGTTTCATAAAGTTTTATGATAAAATAGAACTCCTTGAACATATTTGAGTGTTTGGATCATAATTCAATTGTATTTTAGTTCACGCCTATTCATACCATCCTACATGTTTAGACACATCGATATTATGCTAGTGTTTAAAGCTTATATGTTTGTGTCATGTTTTGTGGTTGTTTGTACCTATATATTTGTGCCGTGTTATCATTGGTATATTTTTCATATTTATATATGTATATATATATATATATATATATATATATATATATATATATATATATATATATATATATATATATATATATGGTATCGTTTGTTTTGAGTCTTTGTAGTTTACCTTTAATCCATGTTTGCCATATGCTTTATCTTAGGATTATTTTTGGCATGATATATGATCATATTGATAGCTTTCATTATGTGCATTGAATTTTCAAACTTTAAATTGGTATCATACTTCATTGATTATTCATATTGGTATCTTTTTGAATCGATATTGATATTATTTGGATTATTTGTGCTTGTATTGCGATGTCGCATTTTTGGTGCACTTTACACCATTGCATAATGTTATTCCTTCCTCCCAATTTTCTCTTAGTATCATATGTTCACAAATTTTGTGGAGATTAAGTTTATGAGGGAAAATATTTTTATGCATTCTAGCTTTGTCTATTCCTGAACAAAAAGGGGGAGAATGATATCATTCCTTTCATGATTAGGGTATTTTATTTAGGCCTATAAAATAAGTCGAGCAAGCTCGAAGCCCGCCCGTTCGGCCCTCTAAATTCGAGCCAAGTTTTAAGTGAGTTTGAGCCGAGCTGAGCCGAGATTAAGCCAAATTTTGAAGCCCGAATGTAATTTAGACTGAGCAAATATATATTTTAAAATTTCTTCACAAACAACTTCATTCACAATTCTTTTTTAAGTTTTAAACATTACAGAAAGACCCTAAAAGATTAAAAATAAAGGAAAAGGGACTTAAAACTTAAGCAAAAACCTTTATGGACTAAATCTAAAACCTTTATCACCTTCCTTATCAGCTGGACTGATAAGAATGCTAGCAAGAAATCATGGGAACCAATGAGAACCAAGGGTAAAACTACACACTTTTATACATCAAATTTCCTTCACAAAATTCTCTCATTAGACCAACCCAAACACCACCCCAAATTCGAGCAATAAACTCCCCATAACGTCCCCTATACAAAGCCTCTCTCAGTTCAAAGAATTTAGTACAAACTGTAGCTCAAAACACAAACTCATATTTTGGCATTTTCGGGTATACTGTCATTTTATGTTTATAACTTAATTCTTTCAATTCATTCATATTTCTTCAGTAGAGTATGATCCATTATGTAGTTACATGGAGATTTTACCTAGAAATCATAAGCTAAGGGTCAAATTTCAAAAAATATCAAAGAAGCTTGAGCTCCAATGGTGAATTTTGAGTTCCTGACTTTAAACCAGTTTTAAAGTGGGAATATTTGTCCTTAGACTTGTAGGATTACAACCATATAGTTTAATTTCAGTATAGTATTCATATATGTTCATAAATCAAGTTTTTCATTTTCGGCAGTTGAAATTTTAAAATTAAAATTCTCCATGTATTGTATGAATTAAACCTTCAAACAAAAACTATTTTGTTCTAAATTCACACAGAAACCAAACTATAGCACTGCCATACTTCGAATTTCTGTATAAATCCATGAATAACAAATTGAAATTTTTGATATTTTATCGTATCTAGATATGAGGCTACAGTCAACCTAAATCTTTAAAAGTTATATTTTTGAAATCCTTGCAAAAAATTAAGAAGAATGGCTTTGGAATCACCTCAAATAGTATTCTGCAAAGGATTAAATTGAAGGTCAATGCTTTCAAATCACAAGTTAAAATTCCAAAGGTTGAAGATGAAGTGTAACACACACGGGCGAGTCTGATCAAATCCAAAGCATGATATGTTTGACTTAGTGCGTGTGAGCGCGTGACCAATCAGAAAATTCTAAAAAAAAATTCAAAAAATTTATTTTATTTTTTTTGTCAAAATGGTATATTATAAAACCCTGTTTGGATAACCAAAAAGCTAATTTAACATAATACCTAAAATAAAAATTTAAACTTAAAAAATATTTTTGCACATAACCCCTGAAGTTTTTTAACTTTTGTACTTTCACCCCAAACTTTTTCTAAAGCTTTTTGACATTATGAGGAAAAAAAAGGTCTCTTAGAACCAATCTTAAAATTTTAAGAAACCTTAATTAATAAAATAAAAATTTATTTTTATTTTAAACCCCAACATTTATTTACTACGCAATTCTATAACCTTTTCCGCTCCTTCAACTATTTCACGAACTTTATTCTTATACCAAAATACATTTTCTATTTCTCAGACTTACACGGAATACCACCTTGACTTAAACCAACTCCATGGAACTTTCTAAAAACCCTAACAACAAGTAGGTGATTTCTTATTCAATATTATTTTCACGCAATGCTTTTGATTACTCCTTTTGTTGATATCACTATGTGTAGACCCAGTATATCATATTCTCATTGATGAACTCATTTGAGTAGTTCAACTGTTTACGTATAATTGATTCAAATTTTAATGATGATTATGCAATCATAGTATTTCATATGATGAAATTTTACCAGGTTCAATTATAGCATACATTATGACCAGGGAATAATCTTTCGTCAAAACCACGATGGATTGATTGTCTCAAATTTTGTTGGACTAACATTATTTTTTGTATGGAAATTACCCTAAAACCTCTAAATGGATAATTATGGGTTATTTGTTTGGAGATGATTCCTAACCGTTCCCAATTCTAGCTAGATATTTCTATGTTTTTAGTTGTATCATTCCAGACACAAACATGTTATATTATCCTAACATTGAATCCAGACTCATAAAAAATCATGTTTTGAATTGTATAGAATAAGAATTATCTACTTGGTCATTTTGCGTACATTTATGCCATTTGAGATGGACCCAGGCAATAGAGAAGGCAACATCTTCCCGACCCCGTATAAATCTAATGCATCACCTCGTGTTACTCTAGCAATTATATATGTCTGGAAAGTAAGTCGCAACACTGAAGACCCTATTATAATTGTAATGGATGAAATTTTACTTAGATTATAAATGCTTTGATACCATTTGTAAAAAATCGAAAAATACCAATCTTTAAATTCAAATGCGATGGTTCACAAAATATTCCTAATTTCAATTTTCTTTCAAAATTATTTTTCTCTTCTTGAACAAAACAAAATATTTCCAATTTTAAAAATTCTTTCAAACTTAAATTATCTTCAAATTCAATTTTACTTAAGCCCAAAATTTAATTCAAGTTCTAAATTATGCAAAACAAACCAAACATGTATATTGCCAAATTAATTAAAGCCAACTTGAATTAAATTAACTAAAGTTTACTCAAATAAAATAGCACCAAATTCCACCATTGTTGTTATTAAACCAATTTTTATATTCTTAAACCTAAACATGCATCTAGGTGATTTTTGCGAGATAAAAATATACACAACCACAATGCCATGATGTACGAGAAAAACTCACGACGGGAAAAACCTAGGATGACCTAACCACAAGTTAAATTATAAAAGCTCTGATGCCACTTGTAAAAAAATGAAAAATACCAATCTTTAAATTCAAATGCGATGGTTCACAAAATATTCCTAATTTCGATTTTCTTTCAAAATTAATTTTCTCTTCTTGAACAAAATGGAATATTTCCAATTTTAAAAATTCTTTCAAACTTAAATTATCTTTAAATTTAATTTTACTTAAGCCTAAATATTAATTCAAGTTCTAAATTATGTAAAACAAACTAAACATGCATTTCGCCAAATTAATTACAACCGACTTGAATTAAATTAAACTAAACTTTACCCAAAATAAAATAGCACCAAATTACACCATTGTTGTGATCAAACCAATTTTTATCTTTTTAAACTTAAGCATGCATCTAGGTGCTTTTTGCAAGACAAAAATAAACACAACCACAATGCCACAATGTACGAGGAAAATCCGCAACGGGAAAAACCTCAGATGACCCGGACACAAGTCCACTAAGTAGGGAATTCCAAAGGACACGACATAATACTTACACAAGACTCTATGCCCTCATAATCCTTGACGCTCTTCATTGATCCACCTCTGCCTAGTCGATAACTCAGGAGTCCACCTTCGTCTCAGAATCCACCGATGGAGCAAAAAAATCGCCAAATACACGGAATCCACTTCCATATGAAAAATCACTGCAAACACGAAATCCTCCGCAAGAAACTATCTCTTTTGGGTAGAGAATGATACCCAGTGCCAAATCAATGATCTCCAAAAAAATGTTATGTAGAAACTTGGATCATGTAAAGTATATGGGTGTAAACTTATTTTTGTGTTGAAATTAAAGCATTTTGATTCACAAAAACCGAAAGGGACTTTTTGGAGAAAATTTTATGCTCTCAAAGCTCTTGGAAAATCGAAAAGTCACTTCAAATATTATACTCCCGCACTCTTAAAATTAGGTAAGAAAGAAATGGGTCAGTGGGAAGTTTTTTAAAAGAACTGTCGAAAAATTGCTCAAAGCTACCGGTCGTTCGAACAACATATCGAATGAGAATGCAGAAGCTCACAAACGAAGGTTTGTTCGAATGAAAATTCATAAGAAAATTCAAACGAGATTTCAGAGAAAACATAAAGGAACCTCGTTAGATACCTCGTTCGAACGACCTGAAAATCTCGTTCAAATGAGGCCGTTCAAACGACTTTACAAATGACATTTCAGAAAAGTTTATATTTCTTAAAAAAATAAAAAACCATAAGTTGATTATGCTAAACAAGGCACGAAACACAGTATATAATGTGATCTTCATTAGACTTGGCTTGAAAGGTCATAAATAATCCTATGAATCAAAATAGTTTTGTCTGGAATTAAACCAACACTTATAAATTGATTCAATTGAAAGTTTGCTCTTACAAATCTCTCCCTTTGGCTATTTTAGGACAAAACCAAAATAAAAAACCTATAAGCCGTCAAGCTCGTCTAAAAGTCACAATCCCACTAAAAAATAAAAAAATACAGACGCTTGATCGACACATATTTTGAATAGCTTTGCTTGCTTTAAAACATTATTGTATGGATGATAATCTGCACAGTTAAACACACCGTCAAATGCATAGGGAATATAACAACATTAAATTGCATAATTAAATCTCCCCCTTTGTCTAATAATATCTCCCAAAGAAAGACGTCTCCCTCTAAGTTAGATCTCCCCAAATTAAAAGGTTTATATACCATTTCTCCCCCTTTTTGTTCGGAATAAACAAAGATAAACGTGTCAAAAATAACCCATGTCTCCGCAATTAATTCAATTCTCAGCCTAAATGAAACAAGGGATAAGCATAATGGAAAAACAAATATATTATGAAATGGTGTATAGAGTTTCAATAATAACAAAGCAACATGTCAACAAAAGAGCAACTAATCCACACAAAGATTAATGGATACCAACTAAGATGCGATAGCAAAATGATATCAACTAGAATGTACCAAAATAAGCATGGGATATCAATGAAAAGTCGCAACAAGATATATACCTATTTGAACTGATAGCATACGAGGACCAGATGCCAAAGCAAAGACTCAAAACAAACAGAACCATATATATAATTATACACTAAAATATCAAAGAAACATACACACACATACACACACAGACACACACACACACACACACACACACACACACACACAGACACACACACACACACACACACATATATATATATATATATATATATATACATATATATATATATATATATATATATATATATATATATATATATATATATGTATATATATATGTATGTATGTATGTATGTATGTATAAACACCACACAAGACACAAAATACAATAAGCTTAACACACTCATATGGCATAAATGTGTCCAAATAAACATGTGGGATTTGAAGTGAAGGGGTATGAACTAGAAACAAAAGAATTATGACCCAATCACTTAAACATGCTCAAGGAGTTCTATTTGATTGCAAAACTTTATCAAACTTAGATTTAGCCTCATGTGACAAGATAAAGTGAACTCAAAGAACAAATAACCACAATTCACACATGCCTGGAGTTTTGATGATTCTACAAATCAATGGCATCATGACAAATAAGCATAACTAGGATTTATTGTCATTGTGCAAACCTGTTGATATTTCCATCCAAACTCCCTCATAAATAATGATTCTTTTCTTTTCTTTTCTTTTGAAGAAACATATCAAACTAAACTATGTTAGACTTGATTAATTTTTTTTAATGCCACACCTTTTTAGGCCTTTATCAATGGTGGCTTTCACGCAAAGGATATTTTCTCATTTCGTAGCCCTTTTCGTGCACACACACACACACACACACACACACACACACACACACACACATATATATATATATCTTACGGGCAACGATTCTTACATGCACAAATCTTTCATAGTCACAAAAATATGTAGATGACAAAATTGACAGGAGAACATCTCAAAAAGTTCAAATATACATGTGAAGTTAATGTTCAAAAGAGCTCATGCATGCATGTGAGAGGCATATAAAAAGAGAATCCATTAAGCAAATCAAAGTTAAACTACTCCATGCAAGCATGATAAAGAACACTTTAAGTATTGAAATTCATAAGAAAAAGTTCTAGCCACATGGAAGCGGAGTGATATAGGATTCAAACACAAGGATATGCCACATAAACTGTGTAAAACTAATACACAAAAAAATCTTTTTGAGTTTTTCAAATTTTTAAACAAACAAAAAGACAGCCCAAAAAATAAACAACATCTTTTTATATTTTTTAGAAGACCCAAAAAATGATAAAATAAAATACAAAAGATACACATATCATAATTCTAGCAAAACATATATGATGAAGCATAGACTAGAAAAAGAGAAATAAACATGCAAGTAGCAAGAATATATCATGAATCACAAAAGCTAGTGTATGTAAAACAAATCTATCACAATCAACCTTTAGATTTAGCAAGGGAGGAATCATGTGCAAGCAAATGAGAATCATAAAATCTATCATGTAAAGCTTCCAAATCGAATCTCCTAACCCACGTAGGCTTGGTGACCTTGTTGGCTCTACCCTTAGACTTTGTAGGACCATTTATAATATAGAAACAAAACCTCCTAAGGTGACCCTTCCTACCACAATATGTGCAAGTGAAAACACATTGAGTAGTATTACCTAAGGACTGACCTTTTCTAGCATTCCTAGTCGATTCTCTCAAACTTATGGTTTTGACTTTATTAGAGGAAGAATTTTGAGTATTGAAGCCATACCACACTTGTCATATTTGATTTGGACAGTGCCTGTAATTTTATCCAATTTCTCCGATATACACTCTATATCAAATTTGACCCGACTCGAGTCTTTTAATCTCTCTTCAAGTTCCACTATCCTAGACTTAAATAAACTTCTAGACTCTTCAAACTTAAGAAGATCTTTCTTCATAGCCTCCATTAAACCTCTAAGGCTATCTCTTTCACCTTCAACATACTCTATCTTCTCATGAAGAGTTCTCTCACGTGCCCTAATATCTTTAATTAAAATACTTTCATTACTACCTATGACACGTTCTCTCATTCTAGCATCCAACTTCAACTTTGACCTTTTTAATTTTAAGAATTCCGCATACAACTCACGAAAGGCAACTTGGAGTTCACTCTCCTCTTCCTCCTCTTCATTCTCACTCTCTTCTCCACCCGCTTTACCATCAAATACATAGGATTCACACACAATGGCCTCTGAAGTGTCATATAAAAATTTATCTTCATAGGAAGAATTTTCACTATTTCCCACATGACTAGTTGTGAACGGGGTAAAATTGTGCTCAATGGGGGAATCGAGTCCCTCTTCCGGTTCATTGTCACTAAAGGTGGCATTATTTCAAATTGGTTTCTTTCCTTCCTTCCTTAGTTTAGTGGGACATTCGGCTTCCTTATGACCATAACCCTCATAACCAAAACATCTATTTGACTCTTCCCTATTAAGATCATCATTACTGTTTTTAGTAAATTTCTTGGCTTTATTATACTTAGACTTATCAAACTTCTTATAATTATTTTTAAGTTTCTCTTTATTATTCTTAAGAAATTTTCTAAACTTCTTAGCAAACAAATCCATATCATCCGAGTCAATCTCAAACTCATCATTCAAAACCGATGTTTTCTCCTTCTGGGCTTTCAAAGCTATGCCATTATCTTTCTTCTTCACATCCTTGTGGGGAAACACGCCAAGTTCATAGGTTTGTAAGTCACATATAAGATCTGTAAGTTTCTTAAAGTTTAAAGTGTCTAATGAATTTAAAACAGTTACCTTTGGAATGAATCTATCAGGTAATGACCTCAAAATTTTCTTTACGACACAGTTATCGGGTATCTTTTCTCCCAAATTAAAATATGAATTCACAATATCAAATAATCTCGCATAGAACTCATAAAAAGTCTCATTTTATAACATCTTAATGGTTTCAAATTGAGTGGTGAGGTTTTGGAGTTTAGAAGCCGTATGGACACTAGTACCTTCATGGGTGAGTTGGAGTATGTCCCATGCCTCCTTAGATGTTTCACACATCATAATTCGACAAAAATCCTCTGGTGTGACTGCACTAAAAAGAGCATTTAAACCTAAGGAATTTAATTTGATAACTTAAGCTCGTCCTTACTCTATTTTTCTATGGGTTTAAAACACGAGTTTCTCCTACTAGAAACGTTGGTGGGGCCACCCTTTAACGGCTGATTGCCAAACTAGTTCATCTAAGGACTTAAATGTCGATCTCATACGCGCTTTCCAAGGCACATAGTTGGAACCATAAAAAATAGGAAACCTCGTAAATAATAAATTTTCCATAATCAAACCCAAAGGACCTAACAAGATAAATTCGTGTTCCCGCTCTGATACCACTTAATATGGAAGGGATTTTTCTTAAATTATAAAATCTTTGATACCACTTGTAAAAAACCGAAACATACCAATCTTTAAATTCAAATGCGATGGTTCATAAAATATTCCTAATTTCAATTTTCTTTCAAAATTAATTTTATCTTCTACAACAAAACGTAATATTTCCAATATTAAAAATTCTTTCAAACTTAAATTATCTTCAAATTTAATTTTACTTAAGCACGAATTTTAATTTAAGTTCTAAATTATTTAAAACAAACCAAACATGTATATTGCCAAATTAATTAAAGCCGACTTGAATTAAATTAAACTAAACATTACCCAAAATAAAATAGCACCAAATTACACCATTGTTGCGATTAAACTAATTTTTATCTTTTTAAACCTAAGTATGCATCTAGGTGATTTTCGCAAGATAAAAATAAACATAACCATAAAGTCGCGATGTTGAAGCACCTTATACTTTTGACTCACTTGAGTCTGTATTGTATAAGTGTTCATCTAGTTTGGAAATTGTGACAAAATTGTGTCTATCCTAGAAACCAAAGAACCTCAGAATTTGGTTTGCTATTTTATTCCTCTTGCTTGATTGATCTAGATACCTTTACCAACACTCACACATATTAGAATTGCTTACATATATTTTATATTGCATATATTTGTGTGTATATATGTTGAGTGTGTTTAAATCCCTAAAATTGATTTTTAATTTTTTGGGAATTTTATAAACTTCTAAAATAAGGTTTTTATTAATTAAAATTTGGTTTTAAAAAAAGTTTTGGGTTCTTTCTGCAATTACGGTTTGTTGGTTATATTGGCTGAAAGTTCCCTTGGGTAGAATCCGAAAGCGGCAGAGACTTCAAGGTGCATTTGTAATTATTTTTGGACGCGCGTTTGTTAACCTCTTTTTGCCCAACGTCTGTTGCATTCTGATTGGTTGAATTTGTGTTTCTTCTAAGAGAGTAAACCATCGAATGTTAACAGCCCTTGGATCATGTTTATCAACGATATGCATGCGCTCTTACATAATCCATGTGAACCTCTTTTGAGTCAATCAGGAGTGTTATAATCACCGCCTCTGTTTAAACCATTAGATCAAAGTCAATCATACAAGACCAGATCCTAGGCCTTGATCTTGGTCTGTGTTCTCAAATCTTCTCAGCATCCTATAAAAGGACCCCTACCCTCAGCCATCTGAGACTTTTGCCACTTTGTTCATTCGAGTGAGAAAGAGAGAAGAGAGAGAAGAGAGAAGATAGGAGAGAGAGGTAAACCAGAGTTAGGAAACCCTAACCCTAATTCGTCCAAAACAATTTTCAAACCTTAATTTATTTCAAAACAAGTATATAACAAACACAACCTTGTGTGTTTGAGAGATTTTGAGTGATTTGTTTGTTAGTTTTGTTGCTGTAACCTCTTCGTTCCCAGATCTTGCTATCAACTTAAACATATTTTTAGATTTGTGTTAATTCTTTTATAGAAACCTTAGAGCTAAGACGTTGCATGTTATATTACACATAGATCTACATTTTTAGTTTCTCATCTTGAGAAAATATTTATTGATTTGGTTCTGTAAATGTTTTTAACTTTGAAATCAACAAAATCCTTTTCTGTTCCTAGTTCTTTTGAAACAAGACCTTGGACCTAGTTTGGAATCGCACTTGGTGATTTTCAATCTCAAAAATATTTTCAAAACCTGAGATTGATTAAGATCTTGATACGTCTTCTCAGCAAGATAGTCGTGAATTCTGGGATTATTGTAAAGGTCAAATAAGGTTAAGTTTTGTGAGAAGAGAGAAATAGAAAATCACAGCATATAGATCTTATATGTAATTTGTTAGGACAATTTGTATGAAAAAAGTGTGTGTGTGTGCATGCATGTGTTAGAAAGAACCTCCACAAACACTATCACCCTACCACACTAAAAGTGTTGGTAATAAGATCTCAAGAACAAGAGTGGATGTAAAGAACTTGAACAAATTGAAAGTTAGTAAACTGGGAGAACAACATCAACAATTAGAACTGCAGAGCAGTTACAAGGACACCAGTGGGTACATTCCTAAACTTGTATAGGTCTGAGTTCTGTGCAGAATTGTTATATAGTTTGTAACTGTTATAATTTGTTTTAGTGGAATTTTTGGTTTACTCCGTAGAGGGAGTCGTGGATGTTTCCTCAGTTGGGTGAGGTTTTACCACGTAAAAAATCATTGTTCTTAATCTTTCTACATCTCCTCATCTAATTCTTGGTTGTGATGAGTTTAAATTTTTTAAACTGATTTATTAAACCTGTTAACAAATCTTGAACAAATCTCGTACATATTTTTATTAAACACATCTTGTGATTAATTAGATTTGGTTTTAAAGAAAAGAGTTTCTTCAAAAAACAGTTCGGAGTTACTTAAATAGTTTAATTTTATATTAAACGGCTTTAGTAACAAATTTTTAATTGGTATCAGAGCTTTGTAAACTTCTTTTAAAAGATCCTGTGTTTCTGAAATTATTTTCTGAAAATCAAACATGGACGAGAAAAATGAAAGATTTGGTAACTTGACCAGACCTCCCATCTTTGATGGAACCAACTTTGCTTACTGGAAAGTAAGGATGATTGCTTTCATTCAAGGTACTTTGGGAGATGATGTCTGTGACATTGTTGAAAATGGATACATTTTTCCTACCAAACCAGCCACTGAAGGAAGTAATGAGAGGGTTAAGAAAGTATTAAGTGAGTTCACACAAGAAGAGAAGCAAGTTTCTCGCAACAATAACAAAGGAAAGAATGCCATATTTATGTCCATAAATGCATATGAGTTCAAAAGAATCTCATCCTGTACCACTTCTAAGGAAGCTTGGGACACTTTGGTTACTGCTCATGAAGGTGACACTAGAGTTAAGGTTGCCAAAACACAAATGCTCATTCAACAATATAACTCTTTAATTATATCTGAATCTGAGTCATTTGATGACTTCTATATGAACTTGACTGATATTGTGACCAAACTGCATGCTGATGGGATAACATATAACAGACATGAAATTGTATCTAAAATTCTGAGATCATTACCACAGAAATTTGACAACAAAAGATATGTTATTGAGGAAATGTGTAACATAAATCTCACTCCTGAATTACTCATTAGTAAATTAAGAACTGTGGAAATGGAATTAAAATTTAAGAAATTATTGACCCAGTCCCATAGGAAATAGACTAGTCCCAATCTGAGTTTTTATTCTAAGTTGATTAAGCCTGAGTTTAACATTCTCAATGATGACTCTGATGAGGAATACAATATAGAGAGTTTGGACAATCATATTGCCTTAATGTCAAAACAGTTTAAGAAAATTATCAAGTTTAGAAACAACATGGCAAAATAACAAGGCAAGTCCAATTATCCAACTCACTCTAATCACAAACCTCATGAGAAAGGTCAAGACAAATATCATAAGGACTTTCACACTAGACCTAACAGAGAACTTAAGAAGACTGAATGCTTTAGATGTGGAAAACTAGGACATATTGCACAAGATTGTAGAGTTAACTTGAACACTCATAATAAACACACTAGGGCCAACATTTACAAGACATGGGATGATTCAAGTGACTCTGAAAATGAGGAATCTGAGTCATCTGATGTTTTTGATCCTTGCATGTCTTTCTTTGCCAAGATTATCTATAATGATGATAGGCCTGTGCTTGTTAGGGTGGATGAATCTAGTAATTCTACTTATGTTGTTGTGAATCATGCTGTTACTGGTTTAGATGCTTTAATTACTGAGAACATTGCTATTTCTACCATGAGGTGTGTGAGTCAAAGGGAAAGCGATAATGACGATGTCAATGGGTGTGTGAGTTAAAAAAATGAAGCCTTAGAGGTCACTTCACACACTACACTTAGTGACTCGAATAATGAAGACCTCCATGATATTCACACACTTTATGAAAAAACTCTCAAGAAAATCACTAGACTAGAGAAGATAGTGAAATATCTCACTAAGAAACTAGAAGATCTAAGTCTGATGATCAAACTTAATGCTGAAGAGTATACTACCCAATGTCTAACTCATGAAAGTGAAATCAAAATGTTTGATCAAAAACTAAAAAATTTGACTGAAATAAATGAAACTCTGGAGAAAAAATACAAAGGGATATTATTAGAATTGGAACAAACTAAAGAAAAGACAGTAACTGTTTTAAAAAAATTTACAAAATTTGAAAATAACTCAAACTGTTTTGATGGATTTGTTGCTGAATCAAAAACCAATTCTGATGATCGAACTGGAATAGGGTTTTGCCCCAATTTGAAGACAGAAACAAAAACTTTGAATCTATCAAGTTTGTGTTAGGAGGTAAAAGACATATTGAAACCTGCCCAGACTTTCATTCTCTAAAAACTGAGTTTGACTCAAAACGTCAAAATTTTGATACTGGGGAATCAAGTTACTCTAAACATGAAAGTTCACCAAAGGCTAAATATGTTTGCCCCTCCATTAGGAAGAGTGAATCTATATTCAAAACTGTAATATCTAGGAATAGGGTTTAACCTCAAAATTCCTTAGAGCCGATGTTCAGAGATTTTCCTAAGGAGAATCCTACCTTGAGCAACCTTTATTGCTCCTACTGCGATATATACGACCATTGTTTTGATGGTTGCTATGCTAGAAGACTAGTTAAACCTATCTGTAATCCTCATATTTATCAAAACTTTAACTATTCTAGGAGAAGCTGTAACAATTATGTTCTGCCTAGACAACCATACAAAAACTCTAATTATAGGAAGAGAAAGACCAAACCTAAAAGAACATTCCCGAGAAGGACTCCTAAACACTTTCCTAAGCCAAATGCTTATGTGTTTCATAAAATTCAAAATCATGCTCAAAATATTTTTTGACAAAAATCGAATGCTCGCAAATTTTATCAGTTGAGAGCAAATAAGCGCAAATTGAAAACAAGAGCAATTGGGGTTAAAAAAGATGATCTATTACCCCAAATGAAGTGTAACATTGTTATTACTGCTTTAAAATCTGAACACACATCATCTGGTTGGTATTTAGACTCTGGGTGTTCTAAACACATGACTGGAGATGATAAAAAACTCTTAAACAAAACTAGCTTTGCTGGAGGAAAAGTTATTTTTGGTGATGGAGTATCATCTCAGATCATAGGTAAAGGAACTCTCCAAGAAAAAGGATTTCCTGTTCTTGAAAATGTTCTTCTAGTTAAAGGTCTTAAGGCCAATCTACTTAGTATCTTACAATTTTGTGACTCAGATCATACTCTTACCTTTTCAAAGAACAATTGTAAAATTTTAAATGAAAAGGGTGAATGCATAATTACAGGATTCAGGACTCCTGGCAATTGTTATACTGTCATGAATAATTCTAAAATCTGTAATGTTGCCAGAATGGATGACAATGAGATATGGCATAACAGGATGGGTCACATAAATTATGATAATCTTAGTAGATTGACTTCTCAAGAAATAGTTAGATGAGTTCCAAAAATCAAATCCATTTCTAATATTGTCTGTGGATCCTGTCAGGAAGGAAAAATTGTTAAGGCACCTCATAAGAAAGTCAAAGATATGCTTACCTCTAACCCCTTGGAGCTCATCCATATGGACCTAATGGGTCCCTCCCAAATTGTTAGTCTATGTGGACACAGTTACATTCTTGTTATGGTTGATGACTTCACTAGATTTATGTGGGTAGCCTTCTTAAAACAAAAGTCTGACACTTTTCAAACTTTCTTAAAAATACTTCTACGGATTGAAAATGAGAAGGACACTCAAGTAAATATAATTCGTAGTGATAGAGGTGGAGAATTCAAAGACACTGGTATAATAGAGTACTGTGACTATAATGGTTACAAACATGAGTTTAGTGCTCCTAAGACTCCTCAACAAAATGGTATCGTTGAGAGAAAGAATCGTACACTGCAAGAGATGGCACGTGTTATGTTACATGCCAAGAATTTGCCTAAATATTTTTGGGTAGAATCTATTCGTACTGCGTGTCACATTATCAATAGGGTCTATCTTAGAAAGAATTTTAAACAAACTCCTTACGAGCTTTGGTATAAGAAAAAGCCCAATCTTAAGTACCTTAGAACCTTTTGTAGTACTTGTTATGTCTGCAAAGGCAGAGAACACTTGTCCAAATTTGAGAGCCGGGGAGAAAAAGCTATTTTTCTAGGATACTCGTCTAACAGTAGAGCCTACCGTGTTTATAATCTTCACACTAAAACCTTGATGGAATCCATAAATGTAATTACAAGTGACACTACTGTAGAGAGTAAGACTAGTGAATCAACTATTGTGGAAGAGTCTACAAATGTTTTAGAAAATGACTCTCCAGAAATAGATGACTCATTACCAATTGAGATACCTGAAGTACCTAACTGGGTTTCTAAAGACCATCCCATAAATAACGTTGTTGGTAATCCTAGTGAGCCTGTGCGTACAAGATCTCAATTAAGAAATTATGCTCATTATGCATGTTTTGTTTACCTAGTGGAACCAAAGAATGTAAATGAGGCATTGAATGACTCTCACTGGATTTCTGCTATGCAGAAAAAGCTTCTTCAATTTGTCATTCATGATGTTTGGTATCTTGTACCTAGGCCTACACACAAAAAGATTATTAGCACACGTTGGATATTTAAAAATAAATTTGATGAAAGTGGGATAATCATTAGAAACAGAACTATATTAGTTGCTCAAGGATATTCTCAAATTGAAGGTATAGATTTTAACGAAACTTTTTCTCCTGCTACTCGTTTAGAATCTGTTCGCCTTCTCTTTGCCATAGCTTGCCACTTGCATTTTACACTTTACTAAATGGATGTCAAATCTGCATTCCTTAACGGAATATTGACCGAGGAGACCTATGTATAACAACCAAAAGATTTTATTGACCCTCAATATCCAAATCATGTATTTAGTCTTAAAAAGTCTCTGTATGGCCTTAAACAAGCGCCTAGAGCCTGGTATGAACGTCTTTCCAGCTTCCTCTTAGATAAAGGTTTTAAGAGAGGTGGAAATGATCAAACTTTATTTGTCAAACATTTTGACAAACACATCATTATCGCTCAAGTTTATGTTGACGATATTATCTTTGGATTAACTTCTCCCTCAGAAGTTAAATTTTTTTCTGACATTATGCATAAAGAGTTTCAAATGTCTCTTATGGGGGAGTTGTAATTTTTCTTAGGTCTTCAAGTCAAACAAAATTCAGAAGGATTATTTGTCTCACAATCTAAATACGCTTTAGAGATAGTAAAAAAATTCGGCCTTGAGAGTGCTAAAGATGCTAAAACTCCCATGATTACTACGGTAAAACTATCTAAAGATGAAACTGGAAAATCTATAGATCCAACTCTATATTGTAGTATGATAGGAACCTTGCTATACCTTACTGCCTCGCATCCTGATATAATGTATGATGTGTGTGTATGTGCTCGTTATCAAAATAACCCTAAAGAGGGCCATCTATCTTCTGTTAAAAGAATTATTAAATATGTAAAAGGCACTCTGAACCTAGGACTTTGGTATACTAGTGATACACCTAGCACTATAATTGGATACACTGATGCTTACTGGGCTGGGTGTACTGAGGATAGTAAAAGTACATCAGGATCATGTTATTATATATGTAATAATTTGGTAGGATTGAGTAGTAAGAAACAAAACTACACATCACTCTTAACAGTTGAATCTGAATACATAGCCGCTGGAAGCTGCTATGCTCAATTACTTTGGCTTAAACAAATGCTAAGTGATTATGGTATTCAAGAAAACCAATTGCATCTCTATTGTGATAATCAAAGCGCGATCAATATCTCTAAAAATCATGTTCAACACTCGTGAACAAAACACATAAAAATAAGACATCACTTTATACGCGAATTGGTCGAAACTAAGGAATTAGAAATTAATTATCTTCCTACTGATTTGCAACTCGCAGATATGTTTACCAAAACTTTAGATTACAATCGATTTATTTCTTTGCATAAATCAATAGGTATGGTGTGTGCTGATTAATCTCTTTGGTATCTATACATTTTTCCCTTTGTCTATTTGAGACAACATGGGGGAGAAATTTGAGTCGTCTAATGAATCTTTTTACATATTCTAAATAGCTTGATCTTAGTGATTCATTGCAGGATTCTGTACAGTTATTCTCAACAATTGTAATAGGGTATTCAATTGTAATTAGTTGAGTTATGTACTTTTGTTTTCTAGGAAATGGGTAGATAGAATTCTTATAGGAATAGGTTTTCCTTATTTTTGTTGCCCTACGAGTCCTAGATGACTCAAAGGAGATTTGGTCTCATATTTTCAAAGGGGGAGATTGAAGCACCTTATACTTTTGACTCACTTGAGTCTGTATTGTATAAGTATTCATATAGTTTGGAAATTGTGACAAAATTGTGTCTATCCTAGAAACCAAAGAAACTCAGAATTTGGTTTGCTATTTTATTCCTCTTGCTTGATTGATCTAGATACCTTTACCAACACTTACACACATTAGAATTGCTTTCATATATTTTATATTGCGTATATTTGTGTGTATATATGTTGAGTGTGTTTAAATCCCTAAAATTGATTTTTAATTTTTTTGGGAATTTTATAAACTTTTACAATAAGGTTTTTATTAATTAAAATTTGGTTTTAAAAAAAGTTTTGGGTTCTTTCTACAATTATGGTTTGTTGGTTATATTGGCTGAAAATTCCCTTGGGTAGAATTCGAAAGCGGCAGAGACTTCAGGGTGCATTTGTAATTATGTATGGACGCGCGTTTGTTAACCTCTTTTTGCCCAACATCTGTTGCATTCTGATTGGTTGAATTTGTGTTTCTTCTAAGAGAGTAAACCATCGAATGTTAACAGCCCTTGGATCATGTTTATCAATGATTTGCATGCGCTCTTACATAATCCATGTGAACCTCTTTTTAGCCAATCAAGAGTGTTATAATCACCTCCTCTGTTTAAACCATTAGATCAAAGTCAATCATACAAGACCAGATCCTAGCCCTCGATCTTGGTTTGTGTTCTCAAATCTTCTCAGCCTTCTATAAAAGGACCCCTACCCTCAGCCATCTGAGACTTTTGCCACTTTGTTCATTTGAGTGAGAAAGAGAGAAGAGAGAGAAGAGAGAAGAGATGAGAGAGAGAGAGAGAGAGAAACCAGAGTTAGGAAACCCTAACCCTAATTCGTCCAAAACAATTTTCAAACCTTAACCTCTATCAAAACCAATATATACCAAACACAACCTTGTGTGTTTGAGAGATTTTGAGTGATTGGTTTGTTAGTTTTGTTGCTGTAACCTCTTCGTTCCCAAATCTTGTAATTAACTTAAACATATTTTTAGATCTGTGTTTCTTCTTTTATAGAAACCTTAGATCTAAGACGTTGCATGTTATATTACACATAGATCTACATTTTTAGTTTCTCATCTTGAGAAAATATTGACTGATTTGATTCTGTAAATGTTTTTAACTTCGAAATCAACAAAATCCTTTTATGTTTCAAGTTCTTTTGAAACAAGACCTTTGACCTAGTTTGGAATCGCACTTGCTGATTTTCAATCTCAAAAATATTTTCAAAACCTGAGATTGATTAAGATCTTGATACGTCTTCTAAGCAAGATAGCCCTGGATTCTGGGATTATTGTAAAGGTCAAATAAGGTTAAGTTTTGTGAGAAGAGAGTGTAACAACCCTTGATTTTACGAGACTCATTTCATATTAATTTTTCGCATTAAGTAATTATATAAAATGTTGGGAACTGGAGTAAATATTAATTGAATGAGTTGAAAGTTAGTATTTACTGGATCGTTACATATTTATTGTATGTGTAAGTAAATATCATAATATTACATGTTTTATAGTGTCATGTGTTTTAAATGACATTATGGTTTAAATGAAACTGGAACTTGAAATAATTTATAAAATTTACGGATGCCAGTTTAGAGGGTGTAGTTAGTCCCGAAATGTGCGAGACAGTCAAAATAAGTGCCATATTGTATTTTTAGGTTCCGGGTACTTTTGACTGGTTTTAACTTAAATGCGTATTTGAGAGTCATTTTAATGTGGTATTAACCATTAAATTTGGAAACTTTAGACTTAAGCCCTGATTTTGGTCTTCAAAATTCCCTAATCTCCCTATTATATGTCTTAAACATAGAGAGACAAAGAGGGAAGGAGAGAGTAAGAGAAAAGAGGAGAAAGAAGAGAGATTTGGAGATTAAAGATTGGGATTGCATCTACCACAAAGAAATCTGAGATTTCAACTCTAAGGCAAGTTTTCTACTTGCTAATATATGATTTAAGATGAGTAAATTGTGTGATAGTTTTGTATTAGCATTTACGAATCAAAAATGAAATTTATGGTGTTTTAACCCTAATCTTAGTTTATGATGATGAAATTGTGGGTTATAGTAGTTAATAATCATATAGGATGATTTGGGGTAGATTAATGATGTTGGACGTGTGTAAAAATGAAAGAGTTTGAGTTTTTGGGAAAAACTAGGGTTTATAACCCGTAAGCCATTCTTAGAAAATTCGCAGGGGAGAATCGATTCGGCCCTAGGGCGAATCGATTCGCTAAGGGGTCAGCTTACAGGTCTGCAAAACCCGAATCGATTCGGGTTAAGGCCGAATCGATTCGGCAAACTACAAAATGTTGGTTTTATCATCCGAATTGATTCTCTTTTGGGCGAATTGATTCGCTGCCTGGGGCGAATCGATTCGGCCCTTGGGCAAATCGATTCGGAATCAGGCAGTTTTTGAGTTTTTTTCTAACTCAATTTTTATTCTTTTTCTTTAGGCTTAGGACCTAGGAACCTTCTTGTATGAAGTAAACTTAGAGTCCTAGAGTCCTGTATGAGTTAGTTAACTACCCTATATTAGAAATGCGTTATGTGGGGGCTTTTTCGGGGATAAGCCAATTGATGTTAGGGCATTCTTTTCTTCTAATTGATTATTATGAAACTAGGAGTTGTAGTGTTATGTTTGGGAGACTATAGAAGCTCCATTGAGCTATGTTAGTCTTGATGGTTAATAATATAACACCACAAAAGGGTGTTGGGAGAATTAAATTGGGAGTTCACTTATTCATTGAGGTTGAAATGACGATATGAATTACGTATGACTCCGGATAAAATGTGAATTATTTACAAAATGTAAATGATTATGGTTTTGGATAAAGTGAAACATATATATGAAAAAGAGTAAATGAAAATGAAATGGAAATGGTAACAATTACGGTAAATGATAATTTACTTAATCATGAATACGATAAATGATAATTTTCTTAAACACACCTCTCTAAATGCTATCATAAGGGAAGTTCGCGCGTGAGGTGATGCCCCCTGGCTAATGAATGCAGGGTGGATATAGTCCGAGGCCATATGAGCGATTATTGTATGTTTCTGCGCTGGTGAGGTGATTCTGGGTGTGGTCATGACTCTCCCGCAGGCATATGGCTGCTTCCTGACGTCTTGCATTATTGGTGCCCAGGTTGTCTTGTTTGATAGGCCCTGGAAGATGATAGTTATCTAGGGGCGCGCCCAGTGGGGAAACTCAGAGAGGTGGTCCTAGAATCATTATATGTATATGAATATAACAATTCTTAATCAAGTGGGACTTGATGTATGATAAATGCCATAAGGAGCATATGATAATGATGATATTCGTGATAAGGAATGGAATGCCATAAAGAGCATATGATTTAGATAAAAGCCATAAAGAGCTTAAAATTATGATTATGTTTCCTGATAAGGAACGGAACTATGAAATGGATTAGTGTTCATGATGAAGGCTTTTAAATAAAATAAATTATTCTTTTTCCTGCATAACTAATTTAGAATCATGATTATTTAAAATGTCTTAGCTTATGCTTTAAATTGTGTATGTAGATTCTTATCTCTATTAGTCATGATTTACTTTTCATAGCTGTCTTACTTTTTATTCATCTGGTGATCATAAAAAATCGGGCCCTGACCGGTTCATATTTCTTGTTGTGCATGAATCTTACATCCGCTCAGGTGCGCCGCAAGGACTCCCGTTCTGACTTTTCTATTCCGATGTCTTTGGGGAGCCGTGATACTTTGCGGATATTACGGGATACTTGGTATAGACGCTGTCATTTTTGTACTCTAGTTATGATTGGGTCATTGACTCGGGCGTGAGGCCCAAGCTTTTGTAATTGTCTAATGTAATGTATTATGTACTTTACTGAACTTGTTTTATATCATAGTTATAAGAGCCTGTTGATCGACAACATATTCGGTCCCTTATTGTATATTTGATGTGTATGTAATTGATTAGGCATATATTCTTCACATTTATCCCCTTAATTGCGGTATTTTTATGATCCAGTGCAGTGTAAATATCTTGGATTTGTCTTGTATTTATGCTACTAACCTTTTTTTGGCAAGTATTTCATGTTTTGTGTATTTCTCATGTGTTTTACAGGTATTTCATGCAAGTTAGTGCGAAGGAGAACTCAAAACAGTGAAAGAAACCAAGAAATGGGGAGTTCAAGGGCATTTTCGTAATTTTTCAGCCTTAGTCCGAAGGTGGGGCCAACTAGAAATTTTAAGATCTCTAAATTACAAGAATACTGGAAAAAACGGCACCTCAATCCGAGCTACGGTGAAGAAGTTACGATATTTTGAAGTTGTGCGATAATGAAGAGTCTCGATGTGCGGATTTTTGTAATTAGTTATGCATTTAATGCAGTGCAACTCTTGGAAAACTTGTGCCACAAGCGAAATTTGATGCCAAATTCATGCAACTTGGTGCTATAAAAGACCAATCCCTACCTCATTTTCAAGAGGAGTTGCTAGAGAGTTGAATTCTAGAGAGAGGGAGTTGTTAGAGAGAGGCTAGGTTAGGAGTAGGTTAGAAGTGCTAGATTAAATTTTAGAGTTAGATTTTGAGAGCAAATTTTCTATTCCTTCAAGAGTTTTCATGAAGATTCCAATTCCATTTTTGTTGCTGAATTCAAGTAATATCTTTCCATTCTCTATTTTTATTATTTGCAAATTATTTCCCATGTCTTGTAGATCCATAATTTTGTGTGTGAATTTATTCTTGAACCAAATCATGAGTAGCTAAATTCCCAAGGGTTGGGGTACATGAACTCAATCCAAGGCAAATTATTTATGTAGAAAATAGAGGTTAAATTAAAATATTGATTGAATCGTGAAAGCACAGCTTTATATTTATCTTTGATTTCGTATGGTGCGGGCTTGAACCTCATATACGTAATGCTTAGAATATATAAAGACTGTATTCATTCACCGCTTTATATCTATCTTTGATTTCATATGATGCGGGATAGATCCCTCATATATGTAATGCTTAGAATGTATAAAGACCGGATCTAGTCAATAATTTTAATTTACAATTCTAGTATTCTATACGGTAATTTGTTAAGGATTGAGGGATTGTACCCTACCCTATTTTCTCCCATTTGTCAGATCTAATTTCTTTTGCACTTTTCAGTTTTTTTTGCTAAGTAATTTTTTAATAGAAATTTTCCCAATTTTTAATCATCTTTTCGTTTCTTTTACGAAATCATTTCAAGATTTAATAATTTTTCTTATTACTATTTGGCAATCTCGATCCCTGTGGATACGATCCCGACTTACCGGGTTTATTACTTGAGCGACAGTCTTGCACTTGAGCCTAGATTGTACGCACTTTTGAGACAAATATTAAGTTGCGTCAAGTTTTTGGCGCCGTTGCCGGGGATTGAAATTGTTAAATTTTTAAGAAAGTTATTTTTATCTACAAGTGATTTTGAAAAACAAAATATATATATAACAAAAATTGAAAAAAAAAAATGGGTGTCACGTTCTTGAATTGCCCAATTTGAAATGTCTTATTTTAACTCTTTTGGTGGCTTTAATTGTTATGCTAATAGTGAGGAAGAGGAGGCACTCAAGACTTATGACCATTGGATCAATATCACTAAAGATGATTATATTAAATACAAGCCTAGTGCTGAGAAACTCCAAATTTATCAAAATCAATTGCTTGAAGAAGAAAGACTTGAAAAAGAATATCGCGAAAAAAATCGTTATTGGGAGCAAGAGTTAGATGCATTATTTGAACCCAATGAGGATTTTTTTTCCGATAGTTTTGAAGATGAAGTAAGTTTTCAACCAAATGAGGAATTCGAGGTGCTAGAACCAAGAAAGCCTACTTTGGAAGAACTCTTACTTGATCTAAAAAAGCAATCTGATGACCGTGCTGTTCTTGAGTCGAAAATTATAGCAACTTGCAAGGAGTTGAATGATTATTTGGACAACTTAGAAAAGGTCGAGACTTGCGCTTCACCTAATAGTTTTGAGAATGAAATCATTGAAATTGATCCAAGTTCTTTTGAATCTCAACCTATTATAAATATTGCAAAATCTACTGAGGTTGAGGATCATTTGTCTCCTTGTGTCCCCACTATTATCGAACCATTAAATCAATCACAAGAATTGGATGAATGTCTTAAGGATGTTGATCCGCTTCTTGTATGGGAATGTTATTTTGAGATGCTTCATCTTACGGGCCACACACTTAGACGTGTCACTCCACCAGATCCAATTGAAAATTTTAAGGGAAAAAATTTTGAGGACACCAAGTAAGAGAGAGAGCTAGAGGAGTTGAGCCTAGCAGAGTTTGAGCGCGAGTTTGGACAGGTAGATGCAAGCCTTAATGATGAAGTCCAATCTTTCTGGGCCTCAATTTGTCATTTGGACGAAAGCGAGTGGGACAATAGAATTGATGAATTTCTCCTTCCTAAACCTCCACCCATACCATTTGAGTCTTCGGAGGTACTTGAAGATACGACTCAAATATCGTCCGACTTAGAGACCAACACACGTGCTACGCAACAAGAGGATCATTTTCCGGTTTATGAGGACAAGCACTCTATGCTTAAATTGTTTTCTAATATGGATTGTTCCTTTTTGTGTGCCCCTCTTCCCATACTACTTGAAAAATCTTTGGAACGTGATTCTATATTTCTTGGATCCCAATGGGACTTGTCCTGTTATGCACCAAAATCCTTCATTATCCCCCTAAATTTTGTAATTGGTGATGGTTCATTTTTTAAACTTTTCACATGCCTTCCGTTTTTCAAACGGAATTCTTACTTTTCGGGAGGCATGCATCCTAATGAGGGTACACCATTAATCCCTCAAAGTCAAATTGTATTTTGGGTGGACCCTCAAATTTTTCGACTTCTACTATATGAATTATTAGAAGTTAAAATCGTAGGTTGTACATAATTAGCTTTTTATTTTTATTTATTTTATAATTTAGAGTAATTAGTTAGAGTTTTTGTTATTCTTTTTGCTATGCTTTGTTCTAACATGTTTTGTAGATTCAATGGACTCGCACTCATCGGGGATCGCTCCATTTGGGTAATATCTTTCTTTTCCTCTCTTTATGTTGTGTTCTTGATTCGCATTGAGGACAATGCAACATTTAAGTTAGGGGGTGTGGGATATTCTTCCCGATTCATTGATTCGATCACATGTTCTTTCCAAGTGTGTTTTTTAGAAAATTTAAAAAAAAAAAAAAAAATTGAAAAATTTTGAAAAAAACCAAAAATATTTTTCTTCAAAATAAATAAAAATTAGAATTTAAATTTTTCAAAAATATCACCTTTGTTCTATTTAAAGTCTCAAATTGTAAAATTCTCAATTGCACTAAGCCAAAATTGACCGAAGATGGAAATTGAAAGAAAATTGACGACTTTACGAATAAGTGTGGAGATTAGATCAAACCCGGTGAGATTTCGAGCCTTTCAATTTTTTATGAGTTTTTAAATCAATCCGAGTTTATGATTAACTCAAAGTTCTTTTCAGCGTTTTAACAAGTCGTTGATGATCTCAATCCTTTGTTTTGATCGGTTATGGGAAATGTGTGAAATTATTGTCTCGAAATTCGTGCTAAATATATCTCTAAACTTAATTAATCTCGAGATGCATATGGTAATGCGATTAGCAATTTGGACAATGAAGTAGGCCCTCTTTTGTTTGTTACCCAAAAATATTAGCCATAAAAAGTTGTGAAAAACAAAATTATCCCTTTGCAACCCAATTTGAGCCTAATAAATATTTTCTTTTCGTTTGATAACCTGAAAAACCAAATAGCCCGGAATTGTGAAAATTGAGAAAATTCATCAAATAAAGTCCAAATTGTGCAATAAAAAGGGGCAAGAGAAAAAAAAATAGAAATGCTCAACAAAAAAGAAAAATAGCAAGAAAAAAAAATGAAAGAAAAAGAAAAAAAAAAAGAAAGAGAAAAATGAGCAAATGCCCGAAAAAGCACAAATGGACGTCATAAGGACATTTTCCAATTCCGAACATTCCATCCATTCTCATTTTTACCCTTTACATCTTTTAACCCAAAAAGTCCTAACCGAGTCCGAATGGCGAAATTAATTACGGCGTGTAGAGCTAAGACATGAAAAGATAATATGAGAGATTAAATGGTGTGAACTAGAGGTGATGTTCCCGTTTCCTAATAACTGTAATCCGATGATGAGATATTTTCACCATAAATTTCCTTCTTTTTAATTTTGTATGCATAAATTTATGTCCATTATATTTACTCTTTATATCATGCATACCGAGAGAAAATAGCCACAATCCGAGTGATTCGTTTGTGAGAGCATTCCGTAAGAATTTGAATCAAAACGAATTTTCAGAAAGTAACGTAATGCTCAATCAGTGGAAGTTTGAGGTTTAATTTTTGGCTTTGCACACACACACTACGGTTTGAGATATTTGAATATGAATTTATGGTGATTATTTTTTCGAAAAGTTTAAATTGTACAATTTTTAAGTATTTTGATATTTATTTGAGTCAATAAAGAATTTTGTGGGTAAATTCACTGCAAACCCTCACGAGACAAAACTCGTCCTACTAGGGTAACCTAGGGGTTTAAAGGCTTGTTGCATATGCTCAATGCAATCGCTTGCCCGCGAAAAAGGTATTCTATCCCAATAAAAGAATTTTCAAGAGTAGAATTTTGACTAATTTCATTTACATTGCTCGGGACGCGCAAAGTTCTAAGTTAGGGGGTGTGATTAGGCATATATTCTTCATATTTATCCCCTTAATTGCGGTATTTTTATGATCCAGTGCAGTGTAAATATCTTGGATTTGTCTCGTATTTATGCTACTAACCTTTTTTTGGCAAGTATTTCGTGTTTTGTGTATTTCTCATGTGTTTTACAGGTATTTCATGCAAGTTAGTGCGAAGGAGAACTCAAAACAGTGAAAGAAACCAAGAAATGGGGAGTTCAAGGGCATTTTCGTAAATTTTCAGCCTTAGTCCGAAGGTGGGGCCAACTATAAAGTTGAAGATATCTAAATTACAAGAATACTGGAAAAAACGTCACCTCAATCCGAGCTACGGTGAACAAGTTACGATGTTTTGAAGTTGTGCGATAATGAAGAGTCTGGATGTGCGGATTTTTGTAATTAATTATGCATTTAATGCAGTGCAACTCTTGGAAAACTTGTGCCACAAGCGAAATTTGATGCCAAATTCATGCAACTTGGTGCTATAAAAGATCAAGCCCTACCTCATTTTCAAGAGGAGTTGCTAGAGAGTTGAATTCTAGAGAGAGGGAGTGGAATTCTAGAGAGGGAGTTGCTAGAGAGAGGCTAGGTTAGGAGTAGGTTAGAAGTGCTAGATTAAATTTTAGAGTTAGATTTTGAGAGCAAATTTTCTATTCCTTCAAGAGTTTTCATGAAGATTCCAATTCCATTTTTGTTGCTGAATTCAAGTAATATCTTTCCATTCTCTATTTTTATTATTTGCAAATTATTTCCCATGTCTTGTAGATCCATAATTTTGTGTGTGAATTTATTCTTGAACCAAATCATGAGTAGCTAAATTCCCAAGGGTTGGGGTACATGAACTCAATCCAAGGCAAATTATTTATGTAGAAAATAGAGGTTAAATTAAAATATTGATTGAATCGTGAAAGCACCGCTTTATATTTATCTTTGATTTCGTATGGTGCGGGCTTGGACCTCATATACGTAATGCTTAGAATATATAAAGACTGTATTCATTCACCGCTTTATATCTATCTTTGATTTCATATGATGCGGGCTAGATCCCTCATATATGTAATGCTTAGAATGTATAAAGACCGGATCTAGTCAATAATTTTAATTTACAATTCTAGTATTCTATACGGTAATTTGTTAAGGATTGAGGGATTGTACCCTACCCTATTTTCTCCCATTTGTCAGATCTAATTTCTTTTGCACTTTTCAGTTTGTTTTGCTAAGTAATTTTTTAATAGAAATTTTCCCAATTTTTAATCATCTTTTCGTTTCTTTTACGAAATCATTTCAAGATTTAATAATTTTTCTTATTACTATTTGGCAATCTCGATCCCTGTCGATACGATCCCGACTTACCGGGTTTATTACTTAAGCGACAGGCTTGCACTTGAGCCTAGATTGTACGCACTTTTGAGACAAATATTAAGTCGCGTCAGTAATATTATATCTTCGGGGTTTTCACTTTCTTTTTAAATTGGGTTGTTTAAATTCTTTCCTTAACTTTAAAACTAATTTTTTTGGCAACTCGTTTTTCTGAAATATTGAGTGGTTATCCTGTATACTTTTTATTTTGTTGTGATGTTGAGAATGATTCCATCCATGATTCCTGTTATATTGTAGTATTCGGACTGGCCACCCCATATTTTGGTGAGCGGGTTATCATAGATGGTATCAGAGCATCAGGTTCTAGAGTCCTTAGGAGTCTGTGTGAACGCTTTACGCTTTCAGCGTTGCTTTCGATTGGACATAGAGCCTTAGGATTAAGATCGTTGATTTCTCTTGTGAAATTTTGTTCTCCTTCCATGAGGTAGAACCCATAGAATCTGTTGCGCGTTCAGTGAGATTAGTAGGTCGATTGAAGAAGGTCACCAGAGAAGGTTGTTGTGAAGGCGTCACGACATGGGATTACTAGGAACCGTAAGTTATGGTCGGGGATGAGGACCGCTTTGGGGTCGCTCCCTTTTTGTGGCATTTTCTTATCTTGCTACTGCGACTACTATGTACAGTAGATATAGTTTTTCCAAGTACCTCTAGAAGCAGAGAGTGGTACTAAGCTTGGGATTTCAAGCAACGTTAAATTGAAGTGGAGAAGATCCCATGATAAGGGCCACATGTTGAAGTAAGAGGGAGGAGATGCATCCCCATTCGGTGGATGCATAAGGTCTAGGAGCTTTGTCCTAGAGAGGGGTATAGAAGTGCCCAGATGAAAAGGATGGAGGAAAATCCTTCACCCGTAGGAGTAGTGTTGAAATGGTGGGAACGTAGTCACCATATTTGTGGGTGCAGGAAGTTTTTCCCATGGAGAAACCCGGTGGACATTTTCAACAACGAGTTTCTCTGGGATAATTGAAATGAGGAGAAGGTAGATCCTCAAATGTTCACACGAGGTTCGGTCGGAGGGCGACAGTGAATAATGAGTTGTACGGTTAGGGAGGCCGTGCACCAAATTAAGGTTGGTATAAGGAAGAAAGAGCCCTTAAGAAGAATGATAGGCTCCAGACTAAGTGTCATTAACACTTCTGAAGGAACAATGTTCATGAAACCCCATTGTTGGATATTCGCCCGCGGAGGTTTCATTGAACTAAGGAAGGGGAGGCCAGTAGCGTGTTCTCTTTTATTGAGAAAGTAAAAGGGACTGTGTGGGCAATTGTTTGGTAGCTAGGGATGGAACAGTGGCTATGATGTGGAATGTAGAACCACTCATCTTGATTCTGTTGATTGGAAAACAAGGGCAAGGATGAGGTGCCTGGTTGGGGCGTTGATGGAAATAACTTGGTTCGGATAAGACTCGAGTACGGTGTCTGAGAACCATTAGGATTGACCCTGGGTGTTTGGAAAGAATGTTGGCGAGAATTCCACCTTAGTAGTGGGTAGTGCATTCCTCATGATAAGATTGATTAGTATTGTGTTTACTCTAGATTCAGGTGTGTATATTGATCTTGTGGTAGTATTGACGCTACTATAAATAGGGTAGTTATATGACTTCCATGGTAGGGAAGTTTTATATTTTCCTTCACTCGTTATAAAGCGAGTGATGATATTTTTTTTAAAGTATTATGTGCATTATGTGCTACTTATATGGTGTGTATTATACGAGTAAAGATATTTTGGTTTGATTGGGGTGATAGCAAGCGAATAAATTGTGAGGCTGTCCTTCTTCTAGTTTCAGGATGGAACTAGTTGTCCTATAATATCTCTCCTGGATGCAGGCTGAGACTTTATAGGGGTGGTTTGAGGTAGGTAGGAGATTTTCATTACTTGTTGTGTTATCTTGTTTGAGTGCTTGATTGTTTGTTTGCTTTGTTTGTGTTTGTTATGCCTTATCTCCACGACCAACAAGTTAAGTAGGCATGTGTCGAAGGGGTTCCTTGTTTGGATTTCGCTTTGCGAGACACTCCGTGCATGAACACTTAACGATGTTGGGAGTGGAGAGATGCTATTCCTTCTTCTTTTGTTTTATTTTATTGTGTTGATTGAGAGTTAGGTTGAAAGGTTTAGCCGAGAATCACGTAGTTGAGTGATTAAGGGCTATTAAAGTGCGAGATACAAGCACTAAAAATAGTTCTCTCCTCTGATTGATGAGAGGGAGACTGAGATATGAAGTCGAATTGAGACTTCGGGTTATGCCTTAATGAGAAGGCCATTTAGAAAGATGTATATATGTTGTGGGATAAATATTTGTAAGACTTTACAGAAAGAAAATGTACGATTTGTTGAAATCCTTAATTATTTGAATGGTAAGACATAGAAGTAGAATCTTATTAGTAGGGTTGAGAGTTAGAATTTTTTCGGTCCCAATCATGTGTCTTAGACTGTTATATCTTGATGACCGACAATGCGAGGTAGTAGTGTAACATGAGGGTTCCTTTTCTGGATTTTGCTTTGGCGAGACGTCCCACGCATGAAACCGAGCAAATGTTGGAAGTTGAGAAAGGTCTTGGGCACTAGGGATATACTTAGTATAATACTTATATGACTCAAATAGGATATATATCGACCTTAGGATTATGAGGATGTAAGGCCTTTAGGGCATGTGACGTCGATTTAGGAAGGCTGTAGGGAGTTGACCATGAATAGGTTGTGGGTTAACTCTAAGATGGATTAGGTCCCTAAGAACGAGAAGTATTGAGTCTCGAGAGGTTTGGAAGGTTAGGCCGAAGGAGATGAGGCCTCTCTTAGATAGAATGTTACGTTGGTAACTTAACTTTTGGGGAGTTAAAAGGATGAGTTGACTTTTACCCCTGCGCCCATGTTGTTAAGCTTGAGCGTGGTTTTAACGAACAAGCCTCTGCCAGGGACGGGAAGAAAAAAAATACTGGAGCATGGACCCATTGTTTATGCATCTCAACAATTTAAACTTAGTGGGAAGTATTATTCCATACTTGATTTAGAATTCATTGCGGTAGTAATCGCCTTAAAGAAATGAGGCACTACTTCATGGGCAGGAAATTTAGTCTTTCTCGCGAGCAACAAGTTGTTGCAATATGTTGTGGGAGGAATAGAGTTGGTGCATGGAGTTTATAGAGGACTATCGGTTGAAGGTTCCCTTTTGATAAGGGAATGCGATTGGGGTAGTAGATGCGACAAGTAGAAAACCCGTCGGAGAAATTAGTGAAGGCATGGAAAGCCAAGTAGAACGAGCATAATTAGGAAGACTTTGGAGCAAGAGCATTCATGTCTGTGACTGAACATTTCACCCACTCGTGTGAAGAGAGTAGTGGTGGAACGAAGAAGGGTATATTCATAGACGTTTTCATTGAATTGCCGTCACCGAACTGGTCATGATCCCATTTGAGAAAATTGCTGATCGCTTGACCAAATCGTTGCTTCTTCGGCCTTTATGGGTGGACTATATGTAAAGGAGTACGTCCAGCTCTTTAAGGAGGAGTGGTAGAACCGTATAAAGTGCCTATCAATAGTGGTGGACCGAGATTGGATATTCATGTCGAAGGTTGGGTAACGTATGGAAATAGCGTATATCTTACCACCCTAAAGTGGATGAATGAATGGAGGAAGTTAACCTAATGTCGAAGGGCAGTTCTGGAATGTGCGCCTTAAGCTAAATGGATGGATGGGAGAAGTAGCATAGTATGGATGGAATTTCCCGTACAAGAATTTGAATAATTTTTGAAGGTATGGCACCGTGAGTGGCCTTGAGTAGTCGGTTGAGTAATTCGCATACTCGTCCGATGGAACCAGCGGACAATATGATCCTTGGACTTGGAGTAGTTTCGAAACCTTTCTTTAATGATTGGCCTTATTGATCCGTATACTTTAAAAAGGCTCCGTTTATATGAAGAGTAGTGGTGCAGTGTTAGGGTTAAGCGATTTAGCGTTGGTGTAGGTGTCCCCGAGGAGGGATGCAACATGATTCATGAAGTAAGGTAATTTGAGCCGAGACACGTGGGTATCGTCTTCCAACGTAGGAAGGTAGGAACGATAGTTTAGAATAGTATACCCTTTATGTGATTAGGGTACGCCCGAATTTTGAGGGCAAAATTCCCTCATAAGGGGGGGGGGGGGGGGGGGGAGTATGTAACAACCCTTACTTTTACGAGACTCATTTCATATTAATTTTCCGCATGAAGTAATTATATAAAATATTGGGAACTGGAGTAAATATTAATTGAATGAGTTGAAAGTTAATATTTATTAGATCGTTGCATATTTACTGTATGTGTAAGTAAATATCATCATATTGCATGTTTTATAGTGTCATGTGTTTTAAATGACATTATGGTTTAAATGAAACCGAAACCTGAAATAATTTATAAAACTTACGGATGCCAGTTTAGAGGGTGTAGTTAGTCCCAGAATGTGCGAGACACTCAAAATAAGTGCCATATTGTATTTTTTAGGTTCCGGACACTTTTGATTGGTTTTAACTTAAATGCGTATTTGGGAGTCATTTTAATGTGGTATTAACCATTTAAGTTGGGAACTTTAGACTTAAGCCCCGATATTGGTTTTCTAAATTCCCTAATTTCCCTATTATATGTCTTAAACATAGAGAGACAAAGAGGGAAGGAGAGTGGAAGAGAAAAGAGGAGAAAGAAGAGAGATTTGGAGATTGAAGATTGGGATTGGATCTACCACAAAGAAATCTGAGATTTCAACTCTAAGGCAAGTTTTCTACTTGCTAATATATGATTTAAGATGAGTAAATTGTGTGATAGTTGTGTATTAGCATTTATGAATCAAAAACGAAATTTATGGTCTTTTAACCCTAATCTTAGTTTATGATGATGAAATTGTGGGTTATAGTAGTTAATAATCATCTAGGATGATTTGTGGTAGATTAATGATGTTGGATGTGTGTAAAAATGGAAGAGATTGAGTTTTGGGGAAAAACTAGGGTTTATAACCCGTAAGCCATTCTTGGCAAATTTGCAGGGGCGAATCAATTCGGCCCTAGGGCGAATCGATTCGTTAAGGGGTCAGCTTACAGGTCTGCAAAACCTGAATCGATTCGGGTTAAGGCCGAATAAATTCGGCCAACTGCAGAATGTTGGTTTTATCATCCGAATCGATTCTCTTTTGGGCGAATTGATTCGCTGCCCAGGGCGAATCGATTCGAAATCAGGCTGTTTTTGAGTTGTTTTTCTAACTCAAATTTTATTCTTTTTCTTTAGGCTTAGGACCTAGGAACCTTCTTGTATGAAGTAAACTTAGAGTCCTGTATGAGTTAGTTAGCTACCCTACATTAGAAATGCGTTATGTGGGGGCTTTTCCGGGGATATGCCAATTGATGTTAGGGAATTCTTTTCTTCTAGTTGATTACTATGAAACTAGGAGTTGTAGTGTTATGTTTGGGAGACTATAGAAGCTCAATTGTGCTATGTTAGTATTGATGGTTAATAGTATAACACCACAAAAGGGTGTTGGGAGAATTAAATTAGGAGTTCACTTATTGATTGAGGTTGTAATGACGATATGAATTACGTATGGCTCCGGATTAAATGTGAATCATTTACAAAATGTAAATGATTATGGTTTTGGATAAAGTGAAACATATATATGAAAAAGAGTAAATGAAAATGAAATGGAAATGGTAACGATTACGATAAATGATAATTTACTTAATCATGAATATGGTAAATGATAATTTTCTTAAACACACCTCTCTAAATACTATCATAAGGGAAGTTCGCGCGTGAGGTGATGGCCCCTGGCTAATTAATGCAGGGTGGATATAGTCCTAGGCCATATGAGCGATTATTGTATGTTTCTGTGTTGGTGAGGTGATTCTGGGTGTGGTCATGACTCTCCCGCAGGCATATGGCCGCTTCCCGACGTCTTGCGTTATTGGTGCCCAGGTTTTCTGGTTTGATAGGGCCTGGAAGATGATAGTCATTTAAGGGCATGCCCAGTGGGGAAACTCGGAGGGGCGGTCTTAGAATCGTTATATGTATATGATAATGATGATATTCTTGATAAGGACTTGATGTATAATAAATGCCATAAATAGAATATGATAATGATGATATTCTTGATAAGGAATGGAATGTCATAAAGAGCATATGATTGAGATAAAATCCATAAGGAGCTTAAAATTATGATTATGTTTCCTGATAAGGAACGGAACTATGAAATGGATTAGTGTTCATGATGAAGGCTTTTAAATTAAAATAAATTATTCTTTTTCCTGCATAACTAAATTAGATTCATGATTATTTAAAATGTCTTAGCTTATGCTTTAAATTGTGTAGGTAGATTCTTATCTCTATTAGTCATGATTTACTGTTCATAAATGTCATACTTTTTATTCATCTGGTGATCATATAAAATTGGGCCCTGACCCGTTTATATTTCTTGTTGTGCATGAATCTTACATCCACTCAGGTGCTCCGCCACAAGAATGCCCGTTCTGACTTTTCTATTCCGATGTCTTTGGGGAGACGTGATACTTTGCGGATATTACGGGATACTTGGTATATACACTGTCATTTTTGTACTCTAGTTATGATCGGGTCATTGACTCGGGCGTGAGGCCCTAGATTTTGTAATTGTCTAATGTAATGTATTATGTACTTTACTGAACTTGTTTAATATCATAGTTGTAAGAGCCTGTTGACCAACAACATATTCGGTCCCTTATTGTATATTTGATGTGTATGTAATATTATATCTTCGGGGTTTCCACTTTCTTTTTAAATTGGGTTGTTTAAATTCTTTCCTTAACTTTAAAACTAAATTTTTTTTTGCAACCCATTTTTCTGAAATATTGAGTGGTTATCCTGTATAATTTTTATTTTGTTGTGATGCTGAGAATGATTCCATCCATGATTCCTATTATATTGGAGTATTCGGGCTGACCACCCCATATTTTGGTGAGCGGGTTGTCACAGAGAGAAATAGAAAATCACAGCATATAGATCTTATCTGTAATTTGTTAGGACAGTTTGTATGAAATAAGTGTGTGTGTGTGCATGCATGTGTTAGAAAGCACCTACACCAACACTATAACCCCACCACACTAAAAGTGTTGGTAATAATATCTCAAGAACAAGAGTAGACGTAAAGAACTTGAACAAATTGGAAGTTAGCAAACTGGGAGAACAACATCAACAATCAGAACTGCAGAGAAGTTACAAGGACACCAGTGGGTACATTCCTAAACTTGTGTAGGTCTGAGTTGTGTGCATGTTTGTTATATAGTTTGTAACTTTTATAATTTGTTTTAGTGGAATTTTTGGTTTACTCCGTAGACGGAGTCGTGCATGTTTCCTCAGTTGGGTGAGGTTTTACCACGTAAAAAATCCTTGTTCTTAATCTTTCTACATCTCCTCATCTAATTCTTGGTTGTGCTGAGTTTAAAGTTTTTAAACTGATTTATTAAATCTGTTAACAAATCTTGAACAGATCTCGTACATATTTTTGTTAAACACATCTTGTGATTAATTAGATTTGGTTTTAAAGAAAAGAGTTTCTTCAAAAAATAGTTCAGAGTTAGTTAAATAGTTTAATTTTATATTAAACGGCTTTAGTAACAGATTTTTAGATGTATGAGAAAAATCCACAATGGGAAAAATCTCGAATGACCCAGCTACAAGCCCACTAAGTACGAAATTACAAAGGACATGATAAAATATTTACACAAGACTCGACACCTCACAAGCCTTGACGTTCTTCGTTCCTCTATCTCTGACTAATCGACAACTCAGGAATCCACCTTCGTATCAAAATCCATCAATGGGACAAAGAAACCGCCAAATACACGGAATCATGTTCCGTATGAAAAATCACTGCAAGCACGGAATTCTCTGCAAGAAACTATCTCTTTTGGGTAGAGAATGAAACCCGGTGCCAAACCAATGATCTCCAAACAAATGTTATATAGAAACTTGGATCATGTAAATTATATGGGTGTGTTGATACCAAAATTAATATGCTAATATAGACGAATAATAAGAAGACACGTGTCAATCTATGTGGCACAATAAGCAACGAGGAAGTCTATTTCCTCGACCAAGACCTACACACTCCGAGCAAAAAGTGTACACCGAGGAACACCAACACTCCGAGGAACTCCCGAACGACAAGCAACTAAGGCGGTCCGAGCTGCATCTCGACCACAGCATTGATTGCCAGATAATCAAAAGTTCAACTATTCATTGAATGCTTATCATACAGACGTATACTCTTAAAGGGCATTAATTGTTTACCCTTTCACATGTACAGCCTAAGGGCTATAAATACATTGTATCACCCTCATTCTAAGGGACCGAAATTTCTTGATAGAACTATATATCGAGAACTCCAAAACACTCATCAATAACAGAAACAGTGGACGTAGGCTTTTCCTTATAGCCGAACCACTTTAAAATTCTTTGTCTCATTTATATTTATCTGTGATTAAATAATTAGAAGCAATCTAGTTTTTTACATCAACAGATTGGCACCGTCTGTGGGAAACGACTGTTGTTATCGTTTTTCACCAAAAATCATTCATCATCAATGGCAGATAATCCGGAATCCAGCAATCGAAACGCTGGAAATGCTGGAAATCCTCCAAATCCCTCTGCACCTCCAGATCTGGCTGGGATTATGACGAATCCGGCTCAAGGACAAACCGCCATGCAAGAAACAATGCGACAACTCATACAGACCCTTCATGGCGGTGCACCTGCACATTCGGGACAACGAAGTGGTCAGAGGCAAACCTATTTACTTTCTTCACGATCCAGGCGTACTGAGTCATATCGTAATGAGGAATCTGATGATTTCTCTTATCAACCTGGGCGAACTTCGTCAATAAGGGCTACAGATACTGATCAACGTATCACTCTCTCTCCAGAGAGACCCAGTGCCTTGGAAAGACTGAGTAGGGTGTCTCCTATCAGTCGATTAGGCCCTAGGAGAAATAGGAGTCCACCTAAGACCATGTCGAGGAGTTTTTGACAACCATCAGATCTAAGAGAAGGATCAGCACAATCACGACCAGTTGCTCGTCAAGATAGATCTCAGGAGGCCACATCAGAGCAATCAATTGCTTGAACTAACAAGCCCGAGGAAGGAAATGATGCGTGGAAAGGGTCCATTCAGCGGTTAGAGGATAGATTGGGAGAAATGGCTAAGGCGAAGAATCCCTTACAACGAACTTTTGTTCAAGGGACACCTTTTGTCCAGGCCATTGTGGGTTTTCCTACCCCGTCAAAGTTTAAAGCACCTCTGGTGACCCCCAAATATGATGGAAAGACAGATCCTGTTCTACACATAGAGCAATATCAAGATGCTGCCGACATCTATGCCATCCCCGACGAGATGAGATGCAGAGCATTCTCAGGAACTCTTACTGGATCTGCCCAGATATGGTACAACAATCTTCCTCGGGGTAAGATTTCAACTTTCTTTCAGTTGGCCGAGTTGTTCATCGGCAATTTCTGTTTTGGAGCAAAGCTAGTAAAAAGAGTATCACACTTGTTAAGTGTTAGACAAAAATCTGGTGAGAGTACTAGAGATTACATAACTCGTTTCAATAACGAGAAGCTGAAAGTCATAGATTATGAAGAAAAGACAGCAATCACCGCCTTAATGAGGGGGTTGTTGCCTAACAAGTTGTATTACACTTTGGCCAAAGATCCACCTACAACTATGTCAGAGTTGATGGCAAAAGCGGCCAAAATCATGAACGCCGAGGAGGCTATGGCTGCGAAGAAGAATATGGATAAAGAAACCAAGGTGGAAGACGACAAATCCAAGAAGAAAGAGCATAAGGGCAATGGCGGTGACAAGCATTCCAAGAATAATAAATCGTCATGGGAAGTCCAGAAGAAATTCGATAATTATACTCCTTTGAAAATGGGTATTAATCATGTCTTGGAAGAAATCAAGAATAACGAGGAAGTAAAGTGGCCAAAGAAACTGAGGTCAGACCCTGACATGAGGAATAGGGAGAAATATTGCGAGTTCCATAAGGATCACGGCCATATGACCAAAAATTGCATAGCTCTTCAGAACGAGATTGAAACACTCATCCGAAGAGGAAAGCTAGCAAAGTATGTTGATCAGGGAGGCGAAAGAAGAAATAATGACCGAACTAGAGAAAGGTCTAGATCTCCTCATCGAGCAAAGGAGAAAAAGAAGAGAAACCATGAAGATGATCTAGATGATGACCCCGATCTTCCCAAGAAACCAAGGTAGCCAGAACGAGAGGTATTTTCAATACGCTTTGGATCATTTGATTGTAATGTCATTACAGGAGGAGATGCAGGAGGAGGAGACCTTACTGCAGAAAGAAAAGCTTACCTCGGTGAGGCTCAGGCTTGCTCATACATTCAACGGATAAATTTGGCTGAAGAGGATCGCCCGAGGAAGGTAAACAAAGAGAAGCTGGTCATCGGTTTTTCAAAAAACGACCTTGTAGGTGTTCTTTACCCTCACGACGACCCTTTGGTGATCAAAATGAGGATGAAAGAAGTAGTGATTTCAAGGGTTCTGGTAGATAATGGTAGTTCGGCAGACATCATGTTCTACTCATGCTTTGACAGTTTAAATTTAAAATTATCTCAATTGGAGCCTTATCACAGACCTCTCTTGGGTTTTGCTGGTGAGAAGGTTTTTCCACTTGGGACGATCAAGTTGGATATATTCATTGGAACTTGGCCTGCTTGTCGAACAGAAAGAATACGCTTCTTTGTGATTGATAAAAATGTGCAATCAACTTACAACATCATCATGGGAAGAGTTGGTTTGAAGAAGTTCGAAGCAGTTCCATCTACAGTACATCGGTGTTTAAAATTCCCTACAAATTTTGGAGTAGGAGTTGTGAAAGGTGATCCGAAAGTATCTCGGGAATGCTATTATTCATCTGCCGAGCAAGAGGAGCTTGAAGAGTCAAGGAAAAAGACTACTACCTACCAGGTGGATGAAGGTACAGAAATTGAAACACTGGATCCCAGAGACGAATCCCAACTTGTAAAAGGACAGGTGGTGGAATCTACAGAAAATGTTATTCTGGACGACGAGCACCCTGAACGAATAACCCAAATAGGTTCGACGTTGGATGCTTCAATAAAACAGGAGTTGATAACTTTCTTGAGAAACAGAAAGAAAACTTTTGCATGGAGTCATGAAGACATGCGAGGAATAAATTCAAACTTCTTATGCCATGAACTCAATGCGAATAAGGAGATCAAGACTGTAAAGCAGAGAAGAAGAGTGTTTAGTCCCAAGAAGAATCAAGCTATACAAGAGGAGGTCGAGAAGCTCCAGAAAGCTCGATTCATTGAAGATGTGAAATATCCAGACTGGTTAGCAAATGTGGTAATGGTAAAAAAGAAAAATAACAAATGGAGAATGTGTGTTGATTTCACCGATCTCAACAAGGCATGCCCAAAGGATCACTTTCCATTACCCAGAATTGATCAACTAGTGGATGCTACCTCGGGGCACGAGCTGCTCAGCTTCATGGATGCTTACTCTGGTTACAATCAGATCAAAATGAAACCTGAAGACAGGGAAAGTACTTATTTTATTACCCCTAGGGGAACTTATTGTTATAATGTTATGCCTTTTGGATTGAAAAATGCAGGAGCGACATACCAGCGACTGATGAACAAGGTTTTTTGCCGCACAAATCAGTTGCAATATGGAGGTCTATGTCGACGATATGCTGACAAAGAGCAGGAAAGCTGCTGATCATCTAGTTGACTTAGGTCAAACCTTTGATCAACTGGATAAATACCGCTCAACCCAACGAAGTGCACATTTGGAGTACGAGAAGGAATGTTCCTCGGGTACATTGTCAACCAGCGAGGCATTGAGGCGAATCCAGAAAAGATCAAAGCTCTTTTAGGGTTGCGATCTCCAACGACACAGAAATAGGTGCAAAGTCTTACAGGACGAGTTGCAGCGCTCAATAGATTTGTATCCCGAGCAACTAATAGATGCCTCCCATTCTTCAAAACATTTCGAAAAACTTTCGAGTGGAATGATGAATGTGAGAAGGCCTTTCAAGACTTGAAGAAATATTTGGGAACACCTCCACTGTTGTCCAGGCCACTAATGGGAGAAAAGTTGTACTTGTACCTGGCAGTATCAGAGAATGCAGTCAACTCGGCATTGATCAGAATGGAGAACGGAGTCCAGAAGCCAATTTATTACACAAGTAAGGCTTTCCGAGGTGCAGAGATCAGGTACCCAAAGCTGGAAAAATTGGCATTGGTATTAATTGAGGCAAGTAGAAGAATGAGGCCATATTTCCAGGCCCATACCATCGTCGTGTATACCGACATGCCATTGAGACAAGCCCTTCATAAGCCAGAAAAATCAGGGAGACTGATGTATTGGGTAATAGAGCTCGGTGAATATGATATTGTGTATGAGCCCAGATCATCACTAAAAGGGCAGGCTGTAGCAGACTTTATAGCAAAATTTACATATCCTGATACCCCCGAGGAACAAAAGTTGCTCGCTGATCAACCTGTGGATGTTACAGGATCAACAGACATATGCTCAGACCAACTCCGGTTGGTAAAAGGGCTTGTGGATGTAAAAGGATCATCAAATTCAAGCTCAGACCAACTCCGGTTGGTAAAAGGGCGAGTAGAGATGATCGACGAGGAGCGAGAAATATCAGGGGAAGATGAAAGGAAACAACAAATATTTCACCGAGGAACTCTGTCAGATAAGAAATTTGAAGACGAGTTACCTACATGGAGATTATATGTAGATGGGTCATCTTGCACAATGGGTTGTGGAGCCGGGATTGTTTTGAACACCCCAGACGATATTGACATGGAATATGCCTTACGATTCCAATTCAAAGCCTCCAATAATGAGGCTGAGTATGAAGCCTTGATATCAGGTCTTAATTTAGCAAAGATTATGGAAGCGCAACAAGTGATGGTATTCAGTGATTCTCAATTAATTGTGAATCAGATGATGGGAACATATGAAGTTAAAGGAGAATTAATGGTCAAGTATCATGCAAAGGCGATGGAGTTGTTGGCAGAATTTGATGCCATTCATTTGATCAGAATACCAAGAATGGAGAATGCACAAGCAGACGCACTGGCCCGACTAGCATCAGCTACTCGTACCGAGCTGCGAAGAACGATACCAATTGAGGTGTTAGAAAGTCGAAGCATAGATGAAGACCTGACGATGAATATTATTACCCTTGATTTAGGACCATCTTGGATGGATCCCATCAGGGCATATGTTGAGGAAGGAGAATTACCGGAAGATAAGCTCGCTGCCAAGAAATTGAAGTTTAAAGCTGCTCGGTATGTACTAACTAATGGTGTTTTGTATAAACGAGGAATTATGGCAGGTTTGCAAAGATGTGTACATCCCTCCGAGGTGAAAGAATTGATTGAAGAGATCCATGAAGGGTCCTGTGGAGCCCATGTAGCAGGTCGGACACTTTTGCAAAGAGTGATGATGCAGGGATACTACTGGCCAATAATGAGGGCTGATTGTATAGCCTATGCTAAGAGATGTGATAAATGCCAACGTTTTTCCTCCATCCTACGAACTCCACAAGCATTGTTGACACCCATAACTTCCCCTTGGCCGTTTGCCATGTGGGGAATGGATTTGGTAGGACCACTGCCAACGACCCGAGGAAGATTCAAGTACCTCATCGTCGCAGTGGATTATTTTACTAAGTGGGTAGAAGCTGAGCCTCTGATTGATATGACATACGAGAAGGTGTACCAATTCGTTTGGAAGAACATCATCTGCCGATATGGTCTCCCTCATGCCTTCATCACAGACCATGGAACACAATTTGATAACGAGGAGTTTGCCGCCTATTGTCATCAGTCAAACATTTTGAAGGTTCATTCAGCACCAGGCCATCCTCAAAGCAATGGATAGACTGAAGTGACGAACAAAACAATACCAAATGGTTTGAAGAAGAGGCTAAGTGAGGCTAAAGCTAATTGGATTAATGAGCTATAGTCAGTATTGTGGGCTTACCGAACAACTCCCCTAGCAGCAACTGGAGAATCACCATATATGCTGGCATTTGGAAGTGAGGCCGTAATACCTGCCGAGTTGGGTCTTCCAACACACAGAGTGCTGAATTTCAATTACCCAGTCAGCGACTTGATGAGGAGATTAGATTTGGACATGCTCGAGGAAGTTAGAGAAGAGGCAACCATTAGGAATGCTGCTTATCAACAACGAACAACCCTGTTCTACAACAAGAGGGTAAAAAAATGCGACTTAAAAGAAGGAGATTGCGTGCTAAAGAAGGTCATTCAGATGCACAATAAGTTGGAAGCAAACTGGCATGGACCTTACCGAGTTACAGAAGTTGTTCGACCAGGAACTTACCGAATAGCGACTCTAGAAGGAGAGAAATTTAAGAATGCATGGAATGCTGAACACCTACGCAAGTATTATCAGTGATGTAAAATGTAAAGCAGTTCCATCAATATGAATAAAACGACGATATTTTGCCATCTTCTCTCCTTTTATTGAAATTTTTTTGGAGAATACTAGTATGTGTAACACTACGCTGCTCGGTAGTAAAAACAACACGATAGTTCAAGATCAGACCAATTCCGATTGGTAAAAGGGCGAGAACACGATAGTTCGAACTCATACCAACTCCGGTTGGTAAAAGAGCAAGAACAAACCATACTCCTTTGGTTAGGAGGTGTACACTAGCTCAGACCAACTCCGGTTGGTAAAAGGGCAAGTGGACATGATAGTTCTAACTCAGACCAATTCCGATTGGTAAAAGGGTGAGAACACGATAGTTCGAACTCAGACCAACTCCGGTTGGTAAAAGAGCAAGAACAAACCATACTCCTTTGGTTAGGAGGCTGACACTGGCTCAGACCAATTTTGGTAAAAGGGCAAGTGGACATGATAGTTCGAACTCAGACCAACTCCGGTTGGTAAAAGGGCGAGAACAACATCAACATTCCTAAAAATGCCAATGTGTTTGGTTAGGAAACAAGATATGCTCTCAAATGCCAACTTATGTTGGTCGGGAGGTAAGTTTATGACATAAAAGTTCCTCGAAGAACAAATTATTCCAAACTGAATCAAGTATGGTTGGTCGGAGATAAAAATCCACTAACTGTAGTTGGTCGACGAGGAGAAAATATTTTAAACAGTACCAAGTATAGCTGGTCGGGGATAAAAACCCATTAACTATAATTGGTCGACGAGCACAATTTAACAACCTTGGTTGGTTGGAAGAATTTTTAAGCATTTTTATACTCATTACTTTATTATTAAGTGATCGAGCAATATTACTAATACTTGTAATTTTTTATTACTAAGTTGGTCGATGAACCACACAATATTGTTATGCAAGCACAAATATAAAGTGTTTGACAAATACAAGGGCAATACAAATTTGAAAACAAAAATGAAATTCTTTCATTAAAGTCAAAATAAATTACACAAGTTTATTACATTGATATTAAATTGTGTACTAATTATTACATCAGAATTTCCTATTCTATTGGCTTTTTTCCTTCAGCCTTCGATATAGGCTCCTCGCCAGCAGGAGGATCTTCCAGGCAAAGGGGAGAATTAATGAAGTTAATATCTCGAAGCGTTCTGACGTTCATTATTGAAGGTGTGTCCAGTAGATGCTCGGGACGAGATACCTTGATCTGAGAATGAAGATTGTAGTCACCGAGGTATTTTGCAATTAAGCTCCGAGGAATGGCACGAGCTGGGATCCATTCCATGTCCAATTTATAAGGTGGCACAGGCAAGTCTAGTACCTCAGGATCATAATAGTCCCACAGGTAGTGTCCTTGTTCGAGCTTCAGCACGCCCAAGGCATTCAACCAACCTTGATTGTATCCCTCATTATTGGCATTCTGGATACGATCATCTAAATGGAATAGAGCTTCGTTGTATCCATCCATCCAGAACTCCCTGGGCTGTTTGTGAAATTGAAATGTCAACCTTTCAAGCTTCTCGTGAAGACTTTGGATGAAAAGTTCATTAGTCGCCAACGCTGATGTCTTTGAAGAGAGTTGTTGTTTCAGTTCTCTAATTTTCTTTGACATGTCAGACAAGGCTTGTTTCTTAGCCATTAATTGGAATGCTTGATTTTCCAACGTTGATCGAGTACGATCTTCTTCAACAGTACGACTAAGAGCTCTTGATCCTCCCCGAGCAGGTCGAGAACTTGGTTCCTCGACTATATTCTGAGCAGCTCTTCCTCGTCCACGAGAACCTCTTCCTCATCCCCGAGTAGCAGTAGAAGGCCCAGCTCTTCTCAAAGCCTCTAACTCTTCTCGCAACTTGGAATTTTCCACTTCTAAAAATGAGAATCCATCATCAGTGACCGGTACCAAGGCAGTGGAAGACGAAGCAGCAGACCTCAGCTGAGCTAGTTCTTTCTGTAGATTGTTATTTTCCTGCTCCAATAGCTCAGCGATTTGCCTGTTCCCCTCGGCATCTGCTTTCAATGTTCTCTCTCTCACTTCATAGCCAGCAAGCATCTTGTCGTAGCCTTTTTCACCAAGTTGTTTGAGTTTCTTCTCATACCCTTCATGCAAAAGAGCTGAAGACTCTTTATACTGCTGCTGAAGATCATCGAGAGTACCTTGCAAGTCTCTAATCATTTCATAATAAGCCACATTATTAGCCACAGCTCGGTCAAGTAAGCGTTTCAGATACTGATAAGCTTCGATTGCCTGCTCTGAAGCATCCTGACCAAGGATGTCGGCAACCTCTGATACACTCAGGTTTGTGTGACCAGCATTATAATATTCATGGCATTGCTTCATCAGCTTTGTATCATTAGCAGATAGCAGATCCATCCTGGACAGAAACTAGCAGAGAAAGAAAAAGTAATCATCAAAAAGAAGATCAAGACACAGAAGAGAAAAGAGACAATCATATGGAAGAAAAGAGCTCAAATTTTATTAGATCATAATGCATAGTTATAAAGATCTTGGTTACACTTGAAAAAGAAGAAAAATAGAAAGAGAATACCGAACAACTTCACACCTTTTCCTTGTCTCCCAAGACTTTCTCGGGAGGCTGGGATGAGGAGCTCGGTTGCTCGATGGGAACAACGAGTTGGTCGGCTGGAGCTAGAACTTGTTCAGGTGGAGCAGGCAGAGATGAAAGCTCCTCGTCAGCAGGCTGGGTAAGGATGAGATCACCCACTACCATTGAAGATTCTTCGGAGGCAGCTTCATCCTCTTCTTTATCTTCAATAGCTGGGGGAGGACCAGGGAGATGTTGTTGAAACAGTTCTGAGTCCTCATTAACCTTCAACTCTTGCAGGGCATCCACCCAACCATCTCGGAAGTATTTCAAACTCCCATACTGCACCTGAGTCATCATGGCTACTACCCCCTTGTTCCACCCTTTGTCCCAACCTGTGTTGAAGGACTTCTTTATTGCCATTTTTCTTTTTATTTTCTTCGAGGAGAGCTTCTCGGATAGAAGATCCCCGGTGGCCTTCAACTTAGCATCTACCTCCTCCTTCTAGAGATTTACTTCTCGCAAAAGGGTTAGCTCTTCCTCAGCCAATTTTAACTTATTTTCAAGCTCCCCAAAGTTCGTGAGCTTCTCGGCGTACTTCTTTTTCTCTTCCTCCAAGTCTTTCACTTTATTTTCCAACTGCACCTTTTCTGCTTCAACTGCAGTTAACTTCTTCTCCCATTCAGCCCTATCCTCGTCATACTTTTGACGAGAATCCTTCAAAGATTTGGTTAACCCCAACAAAGCATCCTCCACTCCAGACGAGGAGCGAGAAGCCTTGATCGCTTCATCTTTCTTCACAATGGTATTGAAGCAACTCACCAGCTGAAAAAAGGAGATAATAATAAGTCAGCACAGAGATACATGTATTGATGGAAAGGAAGAAAATTCAGAATATGAGAAACTTACTGAAGCAATGTGACGAGTAGCCAGGGATGTAAGCATATCTCTAGACATACTCTCCTCGATTCCTTGGACTTCAGGAATAGTCCAAGTCTTTGCCGAACTCATTGCAGAGCTCGGGGGAATGATAGTTGAAACACCAGCTCCACTAACTTGGAGCTGGGAAATATTTTCAGCCAAATTATCCGAGGAGGATTTCTTCAGTCTCCTCGGTGGCATTTCAGCAGTTTCAACCAAAGAACTTTTGGTGGGGGAGATGGTGACCACTTCCACAGAAGCACTTTTCTTGCTCGGAGCCACTGGGGGCTTCTCGGCAGCCTTCTGAGGAACAACAGAAGGGGCGGCATCTATTTTCTTTTTCCCCTTTGGGACGTCAACCTTGTTCCTTTTTCCATCTCCAGCAGAGGTAGTCTCCTCAAAGAGAGCAGGAACTCTTCTTTTGCCCATTTTTTGACTTAGAGGAATATGAGATTCTGGAGAAGAGTCCTCAGGAATTGATGCTGGTTCACTGGTGCTGATCACAGGACGAGCAGTAAAGGATGTTGTATAACTCCTATACTACAACAAGTATGAAGCAGACCTGATATGCTCGTCTGCAACTTTTCGATGCAAATTCCAGATAAGTTTCAAATGTTTGATGTTAATATCAGCTTCTTTTGGAGTTTTTCTCTTACTGTCAACTGCAAACAAATACATAGTGAAATATCAGTCACGCATTTATTCAAACATAATGAAATCATAATTTCAGAAATAAAATAAGATGAAAATAACCTATCCCATTGCCATATGGAGGGAATCTGGGACCTTGATATACTTCATCTCTAGTCAAAGGGGCATGTTGCCAATTTTTGATAATTACCCCATGTTCAAAATAATCCCTATTGGCATCAGGGAGGTTGACTACTAAGGCCCTATTAAAAAATCTAGCTTTTAAATAAAAAATATTGTCTAAAACAGCCCATCTGTAGCAATACATAATCTCAGGAATTCCTATACGAGTTCCATGAGTTTGATTTAACCTATACACCCCATTAACTATTCTCCATGTGTTGGGGGCTATTTTTACAGGGAAAACATCAAAATAATGGAAGAACTCTAAGCACAGAGGGTTTGGTGGAAAAGAAAATCCACATTCAGCAATAAAGAGACTGGGGAACCAGTGTCGCTCAGCCAAACGAAAATAATCTAAAGGCTCAGAAAGATTCTCCAAAGTTACCCAAGATGGAATAGAAAAGTCAGAATGTAATTTCTCAAGAGATCCGATAACATAAACCATGGTGAATAAAAAGAAATGAAGAAGAAGGAAGAAAATCTTACAGGAAAAAGGAGATCTGTTGACAAACAAACGAAGAAAGGGATGAACGCACAAGAGAGAGAAAGGCTATAAAAAACTCGAAAGCAAAAAATTGGAAAAGGTAGAAGATGATGGGATTGCCAATGAAGCTTAAATACTTTGCCTTGGGAAATGGCATAAGAAATGATTACAAAAAAGAAACTATTACGCTACCGGCGGCTAAAAGGACAAAAGTGCGCGAAGATCGAAGCGCTTATAAAAATTCAAAAAGGCGGATTCTTCGAAATTAGGAAGGACATTCGAATACGAAGAAAATGCTCCTAAAAACTAGGAAGGTCATTTAATATTTCCATATACCGAGAAGGAATGTTCCATACTCCTAAAAGTTCGAAATATGAAACATTGGGGGCTTCTGTTGATACCAAAATTAATATGCTGATATAGATGAATAATAAGAAGACACGTGTCAATCTACGTGGCACAATAAGCAACGAGGAAGTCTATTTCCTCGACCAAGACCTACACACTCCGAGCAACAAGTGTACACCGAGGAACACCAACACTCCGAGGAACTCCCGAACGACGAGCAACTAAGGCGGTCCGAGTTGCATCTCGACCACAGCATTGATTGCCAGATAATCAACAGTTCAACTATTCATTGAATGCTTATCATACAGACGTATACGCTTAAAGGGCATTAATTGTTTACCCTTTCACATGTACAGCCTAAGGGCTATAAATACATTGTATCACCCTCATTCTAAGGGACCGGAATTTCTTGATAGAACTACATATCGAGAACTCCAAAACACTTGTCAATAACAGAAACAGTGGACGTAGGCTTTTCCTTATAGCCAAACCACTTTAAAATTCTTTGTCTCATTTATATTTATCTGTGATTAAATAATTAGAAGCAATCTAGTTTTTTACATCAACAGGGTGTAAACTTGTTTTTGTGCTGAAATTAAAGCATTTTGATTCACAAAAACCAAAAGTTACTTTTTGGATAAAAGTTTATGTTCTCAAATATCTTGGAAATCTAAAAATTTACTTCAAAAATTGTACTCCCGCACTCTTAAAAGTAGGTAAGAAAGAAATGGGGTAGTGGGATTTTTTTAAAAGAACTATCGAAAAACTGCTGAAAACTGTCGGTCGTTCGAACGACTCTGGTATGTCGTTCGAACGACATATCGAACGAGAATGCAAAAGCTCACAAATAAAGGTTCATTCAAATGGCAAGTAAAACGATAATTCAAACGAGATTTGAGAGAAAACATAAAGGAACCTCATTAGAAACCTCGTTCGAACGACCAAAAATCTCGTTCAAACGAGGTCGTTTAAACGACCTTACAAATGACATTTCAGAAAAGTTTATTTTTCTTAAAAAAATAAAAAAACCATTTGTTAAACTTTGTTTACTAAAAATATGGCACCCAATAAAAATTCCCAGTCTCTATATAACATGTGCTTTCATACCTCAGAGACCTTGGAAAGTTGAAAAGTGGATGATGCTAAACAAGGCACGAAACACGAAATATAATTTAATCTTCATTAAACTTGGCCACTATGTCTTCAACTCAAATGTCATAGGCTTGCAAGGTCATAAATAACTTCTATCCTATGACTCGGATAGTTTTGTCCGGAATTAAGTCAACACTTACAAGTTGACTCAATTGGAAATTTTCCCTCATAATAATTTCCCATGCTACTACGTATAAATGGATGTAAATGATATTGTATTAAGGCACATATCGTACTTTTTAATTTTCTTTTGCTTTTATTTACTTTTATGGATTATGTAATAAAAGATAGTGCCTTTATATAGGATAAGTGTAATGAATAATGTATTTTAATACTTTATTTCTTGCTAAGAGACATTGCTATTATTTAGCCTTTTGTTATCATTATTATTTATAGTTTTTCTATTTAATTTATCCCCCATTCAACATATCAACCCAACCCTTTATCATTCCTGATTATTCAGGACGTGAAAATTTCATTCGATCAAAAGAAAAGAGGAACAAACTCTCTCTCTCTCTCTCTCTCCCCCTCCATCTCTCTCTCGTCTTTAACAAAAGAAAAGGAAGAACCGTTATTTTTTAACCCGACGTCCACCCGCTGCTCCATCCCACTGCCCACCACTGTTGCGAGATGGTCTATCACTGCCTCATCTTTAACATGGTTTTATTTTGCTACTATTATTTGTGCATTGTGGTCTTTAATAGAAGGGGTTTGATAGATTTAACAAAAGGGGTTTTGCGGATATTATTTGGGTATGATTTAGATTAAACACGTTATGGCTTAGCAAAGTTTACTATTTTTTTGGGTATGATCTAGATTTAATAAAGTTTGCTAGATTTAATAGGTTATGGCTTGGGTTTTGTTAGATTTAATTTATTTAACAAAACCCTTATTTTGATTAAAAAATCAAAACTGGACATGAATTTGTATTGGTTTGGACACTCTTTTTTTATTAGATGTAGGGTTGTTTTGGTCACTGTTTTGAATTAGATGTATGGATATTTTGGACACTATTTTGGACATTGTTTGCTTGCATATATAGCAAGGTAAAGAGTAATGTGTGCATGCTTTGATTTTTTTACTCGTGACACTATTTTGGTGTAACACTGTTTTGGTATAATAAGGTTAAAAGTTGATATATTTTTTATACTACACTATTTTATATCATACATCTAATTCAAAATAGTGTTATTGATATAACATTGGAAATACAATTAAATTTGATGAGATGTTCACTGTTATTGATATTCACTGTTATTGATCTAACACAATTAAATTTGATGAGATGTTCACTCTTATTAATATTATTGATATTCACTGTTATTGATATAGCACAATTAAATTTGATGAGATGTTCACTGTTATTAATATATTAATATTCACTGTTCTTGATATAACACTGCTCTACCTAAACCAATCTCATTAATTAAACACAGACATTAATTAAATATTTTCATATTTGACATATAATGTGATAGACCTATATACCATATAGCAATGGACATATAATGTTGTTCTACTGAATAACATTAAACACTGTTTTATTACAAAATAAATAACAATGAATAACACATTGTTTTATATAAAGTAAATAACAAACTGTCCATTTTATTACAAATTAAATAACAATAAGTACAATTAAATTTGTTACTTACAATTGAATGGAGACATATGGCATTAGAAATGGAATGAAAATATGAAATTCATTTAAAATCAGGACTATCTAAAAACGGGCCCGAAGCCCGTGAGTTTGGTGAGCTGAGCCTGAGCCTATGGTTACTTTTCTAATTCAGGCTGAGCTCGAGCTTGGGAAATGATAGGAAATTTTGGGCCGAACCTGTGTAATACCTAGCCCGGCTCACCCAGCCCGATTAAAAAGCCTAATCTTTATCTTGGGGGGAGACATGTTACCTAGGTTGAGATTGTTAGACATAGTAAAAAATTTATTCTTATGTGGATTTTATACTTGTTATATTCTCTTTGCATTTGAAGGTGTGTTCAAGTGTGCAAGTTTACAACATGCAATATTCTTTTTAAATGTCCAAATCTACTCATTATTTATATTTGTCGAGCGACTGGACTCTTTTTAATTTTGGGGTTGGAGATTGTCTTTTTAGAGAGCTTGATGACCCATGGGGTTTTTGTTTTAGTTTTGTCCCAGAATAGCCAAAGGAGGAGATTTGTAAGGACAAATTTCCAATGAAGGGAATTTTTTTGTAATTGGCTTAATTACGGACAAAATATTTGAGCCATAGGTTAATCTTTGTATTGTCGATCTCGTAGGCCTATGTCATGTTTGCTGAAGACGTAGGAGCTAATATTCAAAGTGGATATACATCATGTCATGTTTTTCATGCCAAGTTTATCTTCACGTTTACGGAGGATCTTGTAAGGTATGGATGCATTTTGAATATGGTCCTTGGATTTTTTTGGGTTTTTATTTTTATTCAAAATTTATTTGGAATTGTTTTTAAATTATTTTTTGAAAAAATATATAATTTTTGGGTTTCAGTTCGTTAAAACGAACTCTGACCTCGTTAGAGCCAAAATCAATTTTTGTTGGAATGAAGTGAAGATCTAGTTGAAATGAACATTGATTTCTCGTTGGATGTTATTAGAATGAATATCTAACAAACTTTAAATGGTCACTATGTGTTTAACATAAGGAACCGGTTAGAAAATCGTTGTAAAGATAATGCTTGTTCGTTCAAATGAAACTTGGTTTTGTTAGAATGAAATAGGCATTTTATTTGAATATACCATATGATTTCGTTCTAATGAACACTCCCCCCCCGATATTCGTGTTTTCTCTATTTAAGGTGTGTTGGACTCCAATTTTTGAAAAAAGTTTGGCGAAAATCAAATTCTTACCTGCTTACCAAAGTTCTAAAACCCTAGTTTCACCCATTGAGTTTAAAGATCTGAGTTGTCATATTCATATGCTTTGAGATCTTTGAGTTGGGCATTAGAGTTTATTTTCTCTTCATCTCGAGAGAAGAATTTTCATGTGGTGGACTCCGTAATGGTTTGCTATGTTTTGGTGAAAAAGTGGTGTTCCATATCCGTAGATGATTGGTGAGCTTCATCAGTGGATATCAGGGTGCGTGTGGACTCACATATTATAGCAGCTTGCGTGGGTGGACTCATGCGCTGCACTGTAGAGGAGAAGTGGACAGATATAGGAGCGTAAAGGTTTTGCAAGAGAGATGAGTCATTGATTAAGTCTACTATCTAATATTTGTAAAATGTTATCATAGTGAACTGTTTCGGATGGGAAGTCCGAGGTTTTTTCCTTTGTGATTTTTCTCATACATAGATGTGTTGTGGATGATTTATTTATTTTATCTTCTTATCACATAGATGCATGTTTTAAGTTAAAAAATATAAAATCGAGTAAATTGTTTTTTCACAATAAAATAATTTAATTTGGTGAACAAGTTTTATTGGTTTAATTTGAATGATTTTTTTTTGCGACCATTCTTGCCTAAACACTCGCAAATGGCGTTCTCACATGTCATCCACATGAACTTTGGCATCCTTGTGGATCAGTTATGAATTAAGGTGGTAGCTCCTCATTGGTAGGTGACACCAACGTTCTTGAGTGCAAACGACATTAGTAGGTAATAGAAAGTCCCCCAGGTGGTAGAAAAGGCATTTTCTCTTAGTCTTTCAGGTGCATTTTGATCTGATGGTAGCTGGTTATAACCATCTATGAAGGACTTGAGAGCATGACCTGTAGTGTTATCGATGTATATGTCGATGTTTAGTAGTGGGTAGTCATCTTTGGGACTTATATTTGTTCAAATCTTTGTAATCGATAAATATCCTCAACTTTCTTCCCGTTTTTAGGACATGGAAGATGTTGGCTAACCACTTGGGTTATTCAACTACCATTATAAAGATCACAATGAATTGCTTCATGATTTCCACTTTGACCTTGAGGGACCATTTTAGCCTAAGATTCCTGAGCTTTTGCTTGACATTTTTAGCATCTGGATACATAGGTATACGATGAACAACGATCTCAAAGTCGGTCCCTGACATATTATCATGAGACCAAACAAAGACCTCGATGTATTCTTTGAGGAGTTGGATGAGTTGAGACCTTTCTAAATCATATATAGAGGATCCTATTTTTATTTCCCTTATCTCATCAGAATAGCTTAAGTTAACCGTTATCTTTTTGTCGATATGTAGTGCATGCTTAGCTTGTTTATTGTTAAGCTTTTTTAGGTTGTGATTTAGTTCTTCTTTATGAAAATTTAGCTCGGTACTTTGATTTTCACAATTATCATCATAAATTTTTTGTACACAAGGATAATCAAAGTTAAAGTTTATTTCATAAGCAAACGGGTTAACATAATCAAGTATATCAAAGTAATTCACTGTAAAGTCCTTCTCCTTAAAAGGGAGGTTTTACATAGTAGTCGAGGCTATGGGTAACCTTGTATCACCCATATATAGAGTATAATAATGGGATCTCTTCCTTAGGTCTGCCGAGATAGTCTTTACTGATGGGTCTAGCTGGAAACTATTGATACATATTGTAAGGAAAAATTTCAAATTGAGTTAAATTGTAGTATTGGCTATTTCCATTGGACAAAACATTTAGAGTCATTTAGTGTTATGCTACTCTCCACAATGAAGAATTTGAGCATCCAGAATTTTTTTATTTTTCAAGTCTTCACATCATCATCCAATTGCTCTTTTTTCTAAAGGTATATGACCCGGTTCTTTTATACTTTTGTTAGAGACATTTTTTAATTTTCATACTTCCTGGTGGAAGTCTTCAAAACATATTTTGTTCTTTAAAGTTAAATATAATTTTCCCAAATTTTGCAGGTTGTTCAAATGGGTTCGTATGAACGTGCATGTTCGAATTACTTCGGACGAGTTCCTTCATGGTTCTCGACTACAATGTTGTTTGAAATCTCGTGGAAATGACCTTTCGATCATAGTCGTTCAAACGACTTCGGATGAGATCCTTAATGGGTTTCGATTGTCTTGTCATTTGAAGGCTCGTTCCAATGATATTTTGTCATGTCATTCGAACGAGGCAACTTTGTCATTCGAATGACCAGTTATATTTATGAAAAAAATGTTTTTCCCCCCATCCTCCCTTGTCCACTACTTCCTCTTTTGAAACTATTTAGAGCTAGGGAAAACTGTTGAAATGGGTTCTTGAACTTTAGAAGAAAAACATATTTTTCTTTAGAAAAATTCTCCAAATTTACGTGATCTTTTGGATAATTTTCCAAGAACCACCCCCACCCCCAAATCATCCTCTTATACATTCATCCCTCTTTAAATGTAGTTCACCTCCGCACAAGTTTTGATTGAAGATGACATTTGGATTTTGGCAGATACAGAGACACAGGAGGTGACGTGAAACGTGTTGGATCTACACGTACTACGAACGGAGGTGTTGAAGACGGCATCAACGGGTTTTGTCATGTCAAGTCTGTAAGTATTTTAAGTATTCTTGTAAAAACAATATTCGTAGTGGATTTTGTCTAGGCCTGTCCGTCCGAGTTTTTTTCCCATTTATATTTTCCTCATACATCAGCGTATTGTGGTTGTTCTTTCTCTTTTCTTATTTGAAATAATGCATGCTCACGTAGGACTTAGTAACTATGATTAAAATTTGGAAAGTATCAACCTGTTGTCCTAATTGTAATTTGTATCTTAAAGTGTATTTCACGAAATTTAACCGAATCCATATAACCTTGTAACTTCAAATTGGTATCAGAGCAAGTTTCTAAAAGTTATTTAGATGAATCTTGGAGGTTATATGTAAAGTTATTAATCAAATAGACCCCCTATGTTTGATGGAACTAATTACGCCTATTGAAAAGCATGTATGAGATATGCGTTAAAATCAATTGAAGAACGTGTTTGACTTATTATTGAAAAAGGGTGGTCCCCTCCTACTGTTAATTTTGAAGAAGAAAATATTTTAAAACCTGTAGAGGAATGAAGTGAGGAAGAGTTGAAATTATGTAATTTTAATTCTAAAGGTTTAAATGCTTTGTTCAGTGCTATTACTTCCGAGGAGTTTTGTCGTATCATGACTTGTGAAACTTCAAAGGAGGCATATGACATTCTTCAAATTATTCATGAGGGAACGAGTGCGGTTAAGGCATTTTTGATGATTTTTATGCCCTTATTTCTGATACTGTAACTCATGTTTCAACTTAGGTGATATGATCCCGAAACTCGTGTAGTCAAGAAGATTCTTAGGTCTCTTCCTAGTCGTTTCATCTAGAAAGTCATTGTTCTTAATTCCTTAGTAGTGTTAAATTCATTAAAACTCAGAGATCTTGTTGCTGATCTCCAAACATATGAATTAGACATGTTTCCTAAAGATAACAAAAAGAAATATAAGGTAGTTGCTCTAAATGTTAAAAAGGAAGAAGTGTCTGAATTTGATGAGTCCAATATGGATCTTGATGATATGGCCTTATTTGCTAAAAAGTTCAAAAAGTTTTCAAGTTTAAAAAGAAAAACTTAAAATTTGAAAAACCTAAATTGGAGATAAAAAAAACAAGGCAAGTATAAGTTCAAATGATCGGAATCAAAAGAAATTTACAAATGAGAACTCTAAAAGAGATAACTTCAAAAAGGATGATTCAGATAGATGTTTTGAGTGTGAGGGACGAGGTCATAGAGAGTATGAGTTCAGTTCCCCACTAAGGTTAAGAGATAAGGTAAGGATAAAGTCTTTTATAATGTGACTCTTAGAAAATAATGAAAACAAATCTGAAGACTCTGATGATTTCGTTCCTTCTGGAAATAACTTCACCACTTTGTTGGCGAGTTATGCTAGTGCTTCAAGTGTGTCACATCCTAGTGTTGACATTTCTGAGCACGAACTGGAAGTTGTATCCAATCGCTCGCAAGGTAGTGATAATAATGGAAATGAGAATGATGTTGATGAAAGTGAATTACAGTCCACCTAATCTGAGTTATACACCGAGTCTATGCGAATTCAAAAGATTAATAAAAGGCAAACTTTTAAGGTATTGACATTAAAAAACGAAATAAAAAGCCTGAAGGAGAAAGAGGCTTTAGTTATTAAACTCGAGGCGATTGAGATTTTCTCTCTCAGAAGCTTATTTTGGTGGGCAAAGAAAAATGTTATTTGGTTGATTCTCTAGCTCGTGTTACCAAAAATCTTCATGAATCCTTAGAGATTTGAAAAACACTTGAAGCAAAAATTATCAAACTTGAGAAAGATCTTGAGGCCTCTCAGGAAGTCTAAGTCACACTTGAGGTTAATTTCGGAAGAATGGTGAAGTTGTTTCTCGGTCCAGTTTTAGGTTATAAGGAGAAAGGATATCAAGAGATAAAAGGTATAGGATATGAAGGTGGTGAGTCATCCAATGTTAAATTCGATCCTTCAGCCAATTTTGTTACAAAACGAACCCTTCTAAACCTAACCGGCCTAAGAGATATACCTAAGAAACCTTTAAAAGTGACTCCAAATCAACCCTATGTTTGTACTTTTTGCCACAAAAGGAGTCATATTAGATATTTCAATTACAATCTTAGGAAGAATTCTTATCCCACTACACCTAGGACACACTATGTGTAATGACCCCACTTTTATATGTTCATATATATATATATAGTTCATTTTTACACTGATGTGTTACTTATTATCTTATAAATGTTGTATTACTAAATAGGTGGTATTATTGGGTATCAATATAACAAACCCCATTTTTTAAATATGAAGAATCAAGTGTAAATTGGATCAAATCAAAGTCTTATGACATATCTTAAGGTAAATAATAAATTTTGGGTAGAAAATATAATTTTATAAAACTGTAGGGACAAAAATAAAAATATAAAAAGGACCATTTTGTAAATAAAATATTTTCAAGGACCTCTAAGGAATATTGGAAATATATAGTGTGAAATTACCAAAATACCCTTCATGTGTAAAATGACCCTTATACCCTTATCACCTTTCCACCACATGCTGGTCACCTCCATATTACACGTGTCGTCTCCAGAAAGAAAGTCAAAACACTTGTCATCATTTGGTGATATTAACACTACAAGACCACTCCGAAACGCGATACCTCGGCATTGAATCACCATTGCAAAAAGGCTAGTCATTAGACACATGTCAACACCATAATACTTTTGGAAACCTATAAATAGGGCCTTAGGGTTCATTTGAAACACACACCAATTCCTTGAGAATTATAGTAAGAAAGAGTGATAGAAATCTTAAGAAATATCTTAAGAAGGAGTTCTATAAATTCGAAGAAAGAATTAGTTTCATACGTATGATTTTATTTAAATGTTATAATGCATTTCTGTAGCTTTAATTTCGCATTTTATAGCTTTACTTAGTAGTTATGCGGGTAAAATACACTAAAGACTCCACAAATAAAAACTGAAAATTTGGAAACAATCTAAATTTATTTTATTTTCAAAATATGTAAACTTGTTTGAAAATATATATATATATATATATATATATATATATATATATATATATATATATATATGCTTTTTGTAAGTAATTGCTCGTTATTATGGAATCTCATTTAAGTAATTCCAAAGTCAGTTCCGGTGAAATTCTGGCTAGTTGAGATGGTATTTAAGTGGTGACCCGGTGACCTTCATCTCTACTGGGAATAAATCAAAAAATATTTTGTCTAGATGAGATGGTATTTAAGTGGTGCCCCTGCGACCTTCCATCTCTACTGGGAACCGACTGATTAGGAAGAACTATGAATTGAATTCTTTAATTTCGATTAATGAATATAAAAAATTGAGAAAATGGTTTTTAGTAACCTTTTATAGCAAGTATTATAGAATTAAAACAAAATATTTATAATTGTTCTTTGCTTAGAATACAAAATTAAACCGTTATTGTATTTACTAGATTAACGTGTGATCCAAGACTCAAAATCTGTATTTCGGACCTCTATTTTAGGTGAGTACTCTATGTCATTTCTTTCACATTTAAATTATATGATATTATGCAAACTATGTATTTTGTGAAATGTCTTTATTCTCAAAATGCATTTGAGACCGATGATTGATTCATTTGTGATATGTTTATGTCTCTCCATATAGACATACTAATTGAAATGAGTATTAAAAATGATATTGAATATTGAAAATAAGATTCGGCCTAAGGGACCTCTCTTACTGACTGACCTTCCTAGCTGGGTTATTGTTGGTATGCCCTAAATAAGGCGCTGTGACGAACTAGTTCGATTGATCCTTAACTACCGGGGTATAATACGGTAGAAGAACACGGTATTAAAGTGTACTTGGCCATTAAAATGATATGATTGAAAGAAAAATATATCACATTTAATTTGTGGCATTCTTCTTATTCTGAGATATCCAATTGTGATATATATACTATCATTTCAAAATATATATATCTATTTACTACAAGTTCCTATCCATATATGTATATGCCTTTTCTTTTGACTTGAATAGGTATCTATTTTTTGAAAACCTTGGAATGTCGGGAGATTAAATCTTATTCAGCTTTTAGCTGACGTTGTATAAATAACGATTTTTTAAGATATAATTAGACTGGAGGATGGAGTGTAGAAGGACTGTGTTGAAGATTTAGCTTAAGCAGCTCTTTTATTATAATTTTAAATATAACGTTTGTTTTTATGATATAGATCATGTTTGGCTCTTTAATAATAGGTTTTTAATTTTGGCATAAGTTATAATTTGTTCATATTTTTAATATATAGGACGTTTCGTTTTAGAAAGCTCTGATGAAGTAATTCCATTTTTTCAATAGTTTACGATTCTTGACCATGTGAATGTATTCCGTTGCATTTATTTTAAGAAATATTTTAAGGCCAGAATATTTAATGCCTTAGTGGCATGTCAAGGCACTCATTCCCTACTATTATTAGGTTGGGGTCGTGACAGATGTGGTATCAGAGCATAGGTTATGAACCCGTAGACTACTGAACATAGGTTTCGAATGTTATATATTTCATGTTTCCATCCTTAAGAGATAGTATTAAATATCTGATTTATGTGATAACCCTCCGTATGTGTTATATTATTTATAATTGGTCTTTTAGTTTTCAATCTTGATATAGTATAGTAGATCTTACGTTTTTCCATGACTGTAGAAAATGACCAAGAGAAGATCATCTATAGGAACTAGTGATTCGAGTATTGAAGGACTGGAAGCTACATACAAGGCGATCGAAAGTCTAAGGAATACTAAGGAATCCTGAAATAAGTAAATGTACTATTGAATAGTTCAAGAAGTTGATTCCGTCATCTTTTAAAGGTACTCCTGACCCCACTGAAGCTGAAAGTTGGGTTATGCAAATAGAAAAGATAATCGATGTTCTTAAGTGTACTGATGAACAAAGAGTTTCATTTGGACGTTTATGTTAGAAGGTGAAGAGGAACATTGGTGGAGAATGACTAAGAGAATATACGAGGAAAAGAATAATACCATAGGTTGGAATGACTTCTTAGTAATATTCTACGAGAAATACTTTCCTGAAACGGTACAAGACCAAAAAGTAGTTGACTTCATGAGTTTAGTTCAAGGAAATATGACGGTTAGTTAATACGAGGTGAATTTTATAGAGTTATCCCTTTTTGCAAGTCTTCTTTTGATAACTGATGTTTTAAAGGCCAAGAAGTTTGAACGTGGGTTAAGGTTGAAGATTCGTAGTTGAATTTCCATCCTGAAGTTGACATCATATACTGACGTGGTGACTAGAGCAATGATAGCTAAGAAGGACAGTGAAGAATGTAATCAGGTTAGAGAGGGGAAGAGGAAGTTTGGGGAATAAAGAGGACGGAACCCCAATAATAAACCCTTTAGGTCTATATCCAATACAGGGAGACCTTTTGTGAACAAACCCTTTCATGTTGATAGATGCCAACAATGTGGTAATATTCATAGAGGGCAACCATGTTACCTAGAGACAAGAAATTGCTTTGGGTGGGTCCAAAAGGGACATAAAATGAGAGATTGCCCTAACAAAAGGAAGGCGCCAACAAATACTTTTAATGACAATAAGGATCATGGCAGACAAGGTAGAATTTTTAATCTTTTCGATGCAAAGGCTTCTAATGCAGCAGTGTCAGGTACACTTTCTATACTTCCACAACCTTTTCAAGTTTTAATAGATCCTGGTTCTAACCATTCATTTGTGTCTTTACGTTTTGCTAATCGTTTTCCTAATATTCCTAATATTCCTAAACCATTCATTTGAATCATAACATACACGTTTTTACTCCTTCTGGTGATTTATTGACAGGTACATTAGTATATAAATCTTGCCCTACAGATGTCAATAGTCATAAACTATTTATCGATTTGATAGTCTTAGACATAAGAGTTTTGAAGTCATTTTGTAGATGGATTGGTTAGCATCATATCATGCTAATGTAGATTGTTTTGAGAAGAGAGTTACTTTCTGAATTCCTAACCGACCAAAATTCAATTTTGAAGGAACTGGCATCCTATCTCCCACGTGTATTATCTCTGCAATGCAACCCTATAGTTTTCTTAAAAAGGGGTGTCAAGGATTTCTTTCAAGTGTTATTGATTTGCAAATGAAAGAGCCTAGTATAGAAGATATTCCGATAGCCAAATAATTTCCAGATATTTTTCCAGATGATTTACCCAGTCTACCTCCTAGTAGAGATATAAAGTTTACGATTGACCTTATTCCTGGAGCGATACCAATCTCAAAATCACCATATCGCATGGCACCTTTAGAATTAAGGGAATTAAAAGTTCAATTACAAGATCTGTTAGACAAAGGTTTTATTAGACCAAGTATATCCCCTTGGGGTGCTCCAGTGTTATTTGTTAAAAAGAAGGATGGGACGATGAGGTTATGTATAGATTATGGTGAACTGAACAAGGTAACCATTAATAATAAATACCCCTACCTCGTATAGATGATTTGTTTGACCAATTACAAGGTGTGCAAGTATTTTCTAAGATTGACCTTAAGTTAGGATATCACCAATTGAAGATTAAGGAAGATGATAATTTGAAATTAGCTTTTCATACTATATATGGTCACTATGAATTTCTTACGATGCCATTTGGACTTACTAATGCACCAACCGTTTTTATGGATATGATGAATAGAGTGTTTAGAAAATATTTGGATCAATGTGTGGTTGTTTTCATTGATGACATCCTTATTTATTCTAAGAGTATTGAAGAACACGAGAAGCATTTAGAGATAATATTACAAATCCTTAGGAAGGAGAAGTTATATGCGAAATTAAAGAAGTGTGAGTTTTGGTTGCCTAGAGTTTCTTTTCTAGGACATGTCATTTCCAAAGAGGGAGTTTTTGTTGACCCTCAAAAGATTGAGGCTATACTCGATTGGCCTAGACCAACTAATGTGACAGAGATTCGTAGTTTCCTTGGATTAGCAGGTTATTGTTGAATATTTGTTGAAGGATTTTCTAGTATTGCCAAACCTCTATGTAGGTTAACACAAAAGAAGGTGAAATATGAATGGTTTGAGGAAGTTGAGAATAGTTTTCAAGAACTTTAGAATCGATTAGTAACTGCCCAATTTTAACTATTCCTTCAGGGACTGGAGGATTGGTGATTTATAGTGATGATTCAAAAAGTGGTATGCGATGTGTGCTAATGCAAAATAGAAAAGTAGTTGCTTATGCCTCAAGAAAATTAAAACTATATGAACAGAATTATCCAACCATGACTTAGAATTAGCTGCTGTAATTTTTTCTCTTAAGATTTGGAGACACTATTTATATAGTGAGACTTGTGAGATTTATACATATCATAAGAGTTTGAAATATATATTTACTCAAAAATAATTGAACATAAGACAAAGGAGGTGGTTAGAATTGATGAAGGATTATGATTTAAATATTCATTATCACCGAGGGAAAGAAAATGTAGTAGCCGATGCATTAAGTAGGAAGTCTACAACAAATTTAGCATGTCTTATTACAAATCAGGAACCTTTGTTAAGGGATTTGATAAGTATGGAAATAGATGTATGTATTTATAGCAAAGGATGAATAATCGTAACCTTACAAGTACAACCCACCTTGATGGAAAGGATCAAAATTGTACAAGTAAATAACCCACAACTAAAGAAGATTAGAGAAGAGGTTATTGAAGGGAAGATAGTTGAATTTACGATATGAGATGATATATTGAGGTTTGAAAATAGAGTGTGTGTTCCACGTGATGCCCAACTGAAGAGTCAAGTTTTATAGGAAACTCATTGCTCGAGATTTACGTTTCATCCTGGAAATACCAAGATGTATAGAGATCTTCGAGAAGTGTTTTGGTGGAACAATATGAAAAGGGAGATAACAGGACTTGTATCTCACTATTTGGTTTGTCAACAAGTGAAAGTTGAACATCAGAAACCATCAGGATTATTATAACCTCTACCTATCCCTGAATGGAAATGGGAACATAATACCATGGATTTTGTGACAAGTTTACCAAGGAGTTAAAATAGTAATGATTCTATTTGAGTAATTATTGATAGGTTAACTAAATATTCTCATTTTCTTGCCATTAAGATTACCCATTCTTTAGAAAAGTTAGCCGAGTTATATGTGCGGGAAATTATTAGGCTTCATGGAACCTTAATTTCAATTGTTCTTATCGTGACCCTAGATTCGTTTCTCATTTTTTTAAAAGCCTACAAGCAGCCATGGGAACAAAATTGAATTTCATCATCGCTTTTTATCCTCAAACAGATGGACAATCTGAGAGTACCATTCAAACCTTAGAGGATATGCTCAGGTCACGTGTACTTGATTTGAAGGGGAGATGGGATGATCATTTATCGTTAGTGAAATTTGCATATAATAATAGTTATCAAGCAAGTATTCAAATGGCTCCGTATGAGGCACTCTATGGTAGAAGGTGTCGTTCCCCTACATGTTGGGTAGAAGTTGGGGAAAGAGAATTATTGGAACCAGAATTGATTCAGATCACAACAGAGAAGGTGAAATTAACACAAGACCGACTTAATATCGCTCAAAGTCGTCAAAAGAGTTATGTTGACAATCGACACCGACAGTTAGAATTCCAAAAATGAGATTATGTGTTTTTACGAGTATCGCCTTCAAAGGGAGTAATACGATTCGGGAAGAAAAGGAAGTTGAGCCCAAGATAAATCGTACCTTCCGAAATCCTTGAAAAGATAGGAGTTGTTGCATATAAAATAGCCTTACCACCTGAACTTGCTAGTGTACATAATGTGTTTCACGTATCAATGATAAAGAAATATGTCCCAGATCCCACACATATCTTAAGTCACGAACCTCTTCAAGTTAGAGAAGATTTGTCATACATTGAGTATCCAGTAGAAATTTTGGAACATTAACATCAAATATTACGAACCAAGGTAATTCCACTACTCAAAGTATTGTGGCGTAATCATTCAGTTGAAGAAGAAACATGGGAGCAGGAAGATGAAATAAAGTAGAGATATCCATACTTGTTCGTAAATTAATATTAGTCAAGTTTGGGGATCAAAATTTTTATAAAGAGGGTAGGATGTAATTACCCCACTTTTATATGTTCATATATATATAGAGAGAGTTCATTTTTACACTCATGTGTTACTTATTATCTTATAAATGTTGTATGATTAAATAGGTGATATTATTGGCTATCAGTATAACAAACCCCATTTTTTAATATGAAGAATCAAATGTAAATTGGATCAAATCGAAGTCTTATGACATATCTTAAAGTAAATAATAAATTTTGGGTAGAAAATATAATTTTATAAAATTTTAGGGACTAAAATAAAAATATAAAAGGGGCCATTTTTTAAATAAAATATTTTTGAAGGACCTCTAAGAAATATTGAAAATATATAGTGTGAAATTACCAAAATACCCTTCATGTGTAAAATGACCCTTATACCCTTATCACCTTTCCACCACATGCTGGTCACGTCCACCTTACATGTGTCGTCTCTAGAGAGAAAGTCAAAACACTTGTCATCATTTGGTGATATTAACACTTCAAGACCACTCCGGAATGCGACACCTCGATATTGAATCACCATTGCAAAAAGACAAGTCATTAGACACATGTCAACACCGTAATACTTTTGGAAACCTATAAATAGGGCCTCAGAGTTCATTTGAAACTCACACCAATTCCTTGAGAATTATAGTAAGAAAGAGTGATAGAAATCTTGGGAAATATCTTAAGAAGGAGTTCAATAATTTCGAAGAAAGAATTAATTTCATAGGTATGATTTTATTTAAATGTTATAATGCATTTTTGTAGTTTTAATTTCGCATTTTATAGCTTTACTTAGTAGTTATGCTGGTAAAATACACTAAAGACTCCACTAATAAAAACTTAAAATTTGGAAACAATCTAGATTTATTTTATTTTCAAATATGTAAACTTGTTTGAAAATATATATATACTCTTTTTGTAAGTAATTGCTCATTATTATGGAATCTCATTTAAGTAATTCCAAAGTCAGTCCCGATGAAATTCTGTCTAGTTGAGATGGTATTTAAGAGGTTCCCCTGTGACCCTCCATCTCTACTGGGAATGAATCCAAAAATATTCTGTCTAGATGAGATGGTATTTAAGTGGTGCCCCTGTGACTCTCCATCTTTACTGGGAACCGACTGATTAGGAAGAAATATGAATTGAATTCTTTAATTTCGATTAATGAATATAAAAAATTGAGAAAATGGTTTTTAGTAACCTTTTATAGCAAGTATTATAGAATTAAAACACAATATTTATAATTGGTCTTTATTTAGAATACGAAATTAAACCTCTATTATATTTACTAGATTAACATGTGATCAAAGACTCAAAATCTGTATTTTCGAACCTCTATTTTAGGTGAGTACTCTATGTCATTTCTTGTACATTTAAATTATATGCTATTAAGCAAACTATGATTATGTGAAATGCTTTTATTCTCAAAATGCATCGGATACCGATGATTGATTCATATGTGATATGTTTATATCTCTCTATATAGACATACTGATTGAAATAAGTATTGAAAATGAGATTGAATATTAGACATAAGATTTGGCCTAAGGGACATCTCTTACTGACTGACCTTCCCAGCTGAGTTATCGCTGGTGTGCCCTAAATAAGGCGTTGTGACGAACTAGTTCGATTGACCCTCAACTACAGGGGTAAATACGGTAGAAGAACATGGTATTAGAGTGTACTTGGCTATTAAATTGATATGATTGAAAGAAAAATATATCACATTTGATTCTTATTCTGAGCTATCCAATTGTGATATATATACTATAATTTCAAAATATATATGAATTTACTGCAAGTTCCTATCCATATATGTATATGTATATGCCTTGTCTTTTGACTTAAATAGGTATCTATTTTCTGAAAACCTTGGAATGTTGGGAGATTAAATCTTATTCAACTTTTAGCTGACGTTGTATTAATAACGATTTTTCAGGAAATAATTAGACTGGAGGATGGAGTGTAGAAGGACTGTGTTGAAGATTTAGCTTGAGGAGCTCTTTTATTATACTTTTAAGTATAACGTTTGTTTTTATGAGATAGAGCATGTTTGGCTCTTTAGTAATAGGTTTTTAATTTTGGCATAAGTTGTAATTTCTTTATATTTTTAATATATATGAAGTTTCCTTTTAGAAAGCTCTGATGACGTAATTCCATTTTTTCAATAGTTTACGATTCATGACCATGTTAATGTATTCCGTTGCATTTATTTTAAGAAATATTTTAAGGCCAGAATATTGAATGCCTTGGTGGCATGTCATGACATTAATTCCTTACTACTATTGGGTTAGGATCGTGACACTATAGCTCCTTAGCTTGCCTTAAAAACCAAGCTGAGTATCTAATCAATACATCCAAAGGTTTAATGGAAGAGTTTCTAAGGTTGTCTATGGCCCAAGAAAATGATTCCATCCAAAATACTAGAATCGACAAAAGGAATCCGGTGTGAGTACCTTTTGTGATGAATTTGGAACTAAGCATGAATTTTTGGCCGTTTGAACTCCTCAACAAAATGGTATAGTTGAGAGGAAGAATCTAACGATCTAAGAAATGGTAAGGTCGATGCTTCTTGGTAGGAAGGTGTCCTGCAGGTTTGGGTGGAAGCGGTAAGTATATCATGTCATATAGTAAATAGGGTATACTTGCATCCCGATACTAATAAAACTCCTTATGAATTGTGGACAGGTAAGAAACCAAACCTAGCCTATTTTCGAGTCTTTGGGATAGAGAACTTTTAGTAAAATTCAACTCTAGGAGTGATGAATGTATATTTTTAGGGTATTCACCAAATAGTAGATCTTATAGGGTTTACAACTTTGCTAGAGCTAAAGTTATGGAATAAAAAAATGTTATTATAAAAGATGATGCTTCATCTGCATTTGTTGATATTAAGGATGATTCCTCAAATAAGAGTTATTCACCCACCAATGTTCATCCCAATGAGTCTCAAAATGATTTGGTGAACCCCTCACTATTCGTAAAGTCATGACCCCTCAAAAATTATTGGGAATCCCGAAATAGGTGTCAAGACTAGGGCGCAACTTGAAAATGAGGTTAGTTATTTGTGTTATACCTCTAAAATCGAACCTAAAATTTTTGAAGAAGTACTAAAAGATGAATATTGGATAAATGCCATACAAAGAGTTGCTGCAATTTAAAAAAGAATGATGTTTGGGAGTTAGTTCCTCGGCCTAATGATACTAACATCATTGGTACCAAATGGATCTTAAAAAATAAAATGGATGAAAATGGTGTCATTATTCATAACAAAACTAGGTTAGTTGCATAAGGGTACACCCAAATAGAGGGCGTTGATTTTGATGAGAAGTTTTGTCATGTTGCTAGGTTAGAGTTCGTTTGCCTTTTACTAGCCATAGCATGTCATCTTAAATTAAACCTTTATCAAATGGATGTCAAAAGTTCCTTCCTAATTGGCATTCTTCAGGAGAGAGTCTATGTGGAATAACCAAAATGATTTGAAGACCTTAAGCACCCGAATCATGTCTTTTACTTGAAGAAATCCCTATACGGTTTGAGATAAGCACCCCGTGCTTGGTATAAGAGGCTTACTTATTATCTCCTTCCTCGTGGCTTCTCGAGAGAGGGAGTAGATATGACGTTGTTTATTCATCGAGATGAATGTGCTATTTTAGTTGCCCAAGTGTATGTCGATGATATAGTTTTTGGATCCACATGTCAAAAACATACTTAAATCTTTGCATAAGAAATGCAAAGTGAGTTTGAGATGAGTATGGTCAGCGAGATCATTTACTTACTAGGTCTTCAAGTGCATCAACTCAATAGCAGGATATTTTTGTCCCCATCTAAGTATGCAAAAGATCTTGTGAAGAAATTTAATCTAGACTCTGATAAGCATGAATATTCGGCCATAAGTTCACCAATTAAGCTTAGTAAGGACATGGAAGAAAGGATGTCGTTCACACTCTTTTTAGGAGTATGATAGGTAGTTTACTTTACTTAACCACTAGTCGTCCGAATATTTCATTTAGTGTAGGAGCTTGTGCCTATCATCAAGCCTCCCCAAAAGAGTCCCATTTACTTTCCATTAAGCATATTATTAAGTATGTTAGTGGGACCCTATTGTTTAGGATTGGTAATCTTTAGATACCAATGATTATCTATCATCTTATTCGGATGCCGATTCGGCAGGAGACGTTGATGATTGTAAGAGCACCTCAGACGGATGATTTTATTTTGTAAGTGGGCCTATCTTATGGATGAGAAAGAAACAAAAGTCCATTTCTTTCTCCACGACGAAGTCCAAATACATAGCCGCCGGGAGTTATTGCTCTCAACTCATTTGGAGAAAATGTTAAAGGATTACAATATTTCATAAGACTCAATGACTATTTATTATGATTATATGGGTGCAATCCATATTTCCTGAAATCTCGTTCAATATTCTAGAACAAATCACATTAGGATTCGTGAGCATTTTATCCGAGAGTTAGTTGAATACAAAGTCATTTCCTTAAGCTTTGTAGGCACCGATCGTCAATTGGTGACATATTTCCACCATTTGAAGCTTCCAGAGGAGTAAGAGGCTGGTGGTCCTTTTGAGCCTATTCATCTAGAAAAAGAAGGGAAATAAGAAAGCAACGAAGGAGAGGAAAAAGAAGGTAAAGAAGAGGGATTAAAGGAGGACAACGAGGAAGGGAGCAAAGAGTAAACCAATGAAGAAGAAGAAGAAGAATAAATGACCCCATTAAAGAGAAGGTGCCTGATCATATAGGAGGATGATGATGATGATCTGTTGTCCGATCGAATGAAATCTCTGAAAAGTAATGAAGGATACTACCCCATGGATGGTGGTTCTAAGTTAGGAGCCAGGGAGAGAGAGGTAGAGAAGAAGAGGAGAGGAGAAGAAGAGAAAAGAAAGGAGAAAGAGAAAAATAAAGAGGAGGATAAAAAGAGAGAAGAAGAAAATAAGAGGGCATAGGCCTTAAAGGCCCTTGTTGTGCCTTCTCCTATTATTGTTACTGAGGGAATAAGTGTTACTGACATTCCCTAGCTTGCCCTCGCACTACTAGAGGGGGTCATTCGCGCCGCTGATCGCGAACGATTAATGAAGATGTGGACCGACCAGTTGGCCCTAAAGTATGCTCAAGGGCTTGCATTGGTATGTCCCTTTTTCTCTATACTTTTCTAATTCTTTTTTTTAATTCTTGTAAATTGATTTGTGTTTCTCTTCATCTTGTAGTGTATTTTTAATTTCACCACTTTTCTTCGCGGTCGGGTCGACCAGTCGAGATGGAAAAGGCCCTGAAGATCTCCGACAATGCTTTGGACAATGTTAAGGCCGCTCTTAATCAAGAGCCCTTAAGGAACAATTGAAGAAGGAGATGCCTGCCCTCCCGAAAACTTATGGTTAGGTGGTCGTTGATAAGTTGAAGGTGGTTAAGGCCAATAAGGAGCTGACTGCCAAGGTTAAAAAGCTGGAGGCAGAGGCTGCGACCATCCGAGAAAGTGGGTAAAATGAAGGCTAGCAGGCGGCATAAGACGATGCCAAACATTAGATAGCCAATGTTCGACATGTGGGTTTTAAGAAAGGCTGGGACCAGGCCTTGGTTGGAACTAGAATCTCTATGGATTTTTCCTGTTCACCCAGCGCGTACCAGGACCAAATACCATGAACGCCGAGGAGCCTTCGGTTGGACAACCTTATGCTTGAGCTGAGATAGATCTCGTTGATCTAACTACTGGAGATCTTCTTGCTGACCAAGTTTTGGGTGGCTTTGGTGTGATCATGGTCGTTGGCGACCAAGTTGCCACAACTGCTGGCAAAAGAAAAGGGCCAACATCTTCTGAGCAGGTGTAGACCTCTGCAGTTTGTTTAGGGTTTCTACTTTTTTTTGTTGGTGTTATGTTTGTAAGCGTATGCCCTAATTATGTTTAATGAAAAGAAGACATTCCTTTCTTGCTAGCTTTGCCTTGTTACTGATGCTTGCTAAATTTATTGCTTGTTCTGTTGATTGTAGCCTATTAACTTAGATCAGTACATTCCTCTCGATTCTCGATTAAGGAAGATTCAAGGATTGAACATTAGTGTCCAGGACCATAACGCTTTTATAAAAATCAGTAAATATTTAAAGACAAGGACCCAATAGTATAAGGATCAAGCTGAGCTGGTCTCTAGGAGATAGAGGAGACCACGACTTCAGTTCAGGAAGAAATGGATGCTTTGAAAGACAAGCTCCTGGATGCCTCCGAAGTCAATCAAGTGAGTGAGATGATTCAAAATGAGAATGATGAATTGAGGGGGGAAATTGCTCTGCTAAGGGAGAAACTTCTATTAAGGTCCTCCCTGGTTTTTATATGGTCTTCTTCATCATCTACACGGTTAGCTCGAGATGAAAACCAAGCTCCGTAGAGAGCATTTTTTGAGCTTAAGGACGATGTTCAATGATCTTATGTGATCACTTTCGGACTTCAAAAAGATGTGAGAAGGTTGAGGAACTTATTCCAAAGAGGACCTCGATAGACTTAGGCAGATGGTTATGACCAAGGTTGGACTAACGTCCCAACTAGATTGAAGGAGGCAGAATACCTTGCTTTTTCCCGGGGGTGGATTAGCATCCTTAGGGAATTAAAACCCCCTAAAGAGTCTAACTTGTGGTACAATTATCATATTGACTGCTCGACCTATTGACACAATCACTTTATGAGAGATGACAGGTGGATCCCGATAGATGCTATTCATGTCCAGCTCTTGGAGCATTACTTAGAAGATGCTGAAGAGGAGTTTGTGCCTCATCCAGATGATGGTCGGAGAGCGTGCATTTCACACTACCTTGCTTACCATCCTAGGCCATCGTAGATCTTTTATGTATTTTGTTTTTTGCGTAAATGTAACTTCCCATTTCAATTAATGAAAAAGTGCTATTTACTGATTTTTGATGTTTTGAGCCCTTACTGACTAAACATGCATACTCTGTTGACCAAATAATACTGATTAAGTGTATAATATTTAATCGGCCACCTTGGGTTCTTTGTTGTTTGGGTTTAATCATTTTGATCTTCTCAGCTGATTAAATGGTATTGAAAGATAGTGTTAGCCACACGTTGTTTTGTGTTTGAACATTCTCCCAGTCCAACATGCCTTAACAATGTCATTACATTGTAACACCCCGACTAATTAAATACCGAGTAGCTACTCCTTTATTAAATTAATTCAAAATGTCAAGTTGGTTCAGTTAATAGCATCACTGTCGAAAACATTTAATGATTACTAACCACCTAGTATTTAAAAAGTAAGATGTCAAATTTTAAATTAAATCTGATTAACATGCGATGAATGAAATGTAAAATAACATCACCATACACCATAAAGTCGTAATGGAATAACCAACAATTAATAATAAGTCTGGAGGAAATACTCCTCCCAACAATCCCACAACTGAAATGAATAAAATAGTGTAACATGAATAAATACAAACAAAAGTTTGAATAACAGAAATATAAATTGTCTCTAATAGAAATGGGAGACATGCCCTACAATGATGGAACTGAATATGGAATCAAGACTAGAAAAGAGGCGTCTACTGTCAAAGCCCTGTAACTTCCACAATAACTATAGCTCATCACCTGAATGGAAATACTATGCATGGTGTCCTTGTGGCTGGGCACCTAAAAGGTTTTTACAAAAAAATAGATTTGAAAGCAAACGGGTCAGAGCCCGAAAGTGGAGAGTATTTTAAAAACAGCAAGTGCTTTAATAACATTTAAAACAATAAATGCAAAATACATGTTAGGACGTGCTCTCACATGAAATACTCACCTCTCGTCTAACTGTGCACTCCTAACGTTCCTGTACCCATTCATGTGTTTTCTCATAACTATCTAGTTCAAAAGAGTTTCTAACACTTCTACTCGGTTCACGTTTTAATTCCAACCTTAACAATTAAATAGAGAGTTCTACTTTAATTCTCGGATTCCCAATTATTATTAAAACCATTTATTGATATCTGTCCCCTTTTATCTTTTCATAATGTTACAATAACAATACTCACAATTTAACATAGCAAATTCCTTTTTTATTTAACCGTATATTATTCACATCATAAATATACAATACAAGCACCCCGAGGCTAAGCTGCGGTGCACACATACTCTGCTATCCATCCCGGTACATCACGTACATAAGGATCACGCATTCCGAATCTCTCAGGAATCGTTCTCAGATAACAACATCACAAATAATGGAGGCGAACACAGTCACATCACATGGGTCACGCACAGACTTATTAACATCCCAATAAGTCCTTCTCTGACCTATGTTCATCGAGGTACCAATCTAAATCCGGGCAACACAAGGATAAGAAGGCCCTATGCGAACGTAAACCTCCCGTGATAGCAAGTATGGTATGTCATACGCATAAAATTATATGCTAAGCATTCACACATCTTAGATATCTTAATATTAATAAAGGCATACTCTACATCCGTATACCATTATTCCAATTTTATATATTTTAAGTCTCCCGAAAATATAAAATTTTAAACCGTCGACACGTCTCACGTCATAGTTTCTTATACTTAAAACCTATCTCAAAGAGATTATTAAGTTTCCTATTATTCCCACATATAACATCATTATTCCTAAGGTCCTTACTTCTTCCCCAAATCTCATTTCATCAAATTATTCAAATTTACACTTTTAACCCAAATATTATCTCACTTATCGGATTCCATTAGATTTAGAAAAATTCCTCAAATTGAATTCTAATTAAGGTCCAAATTTCATAACCATGCCTACTGGTCTTCCTTAAGTTTAAGGGTAATCATAAGGTCTCCAATAATATTTTCCAAGGGTTACCACCATTAAAATTTAAATAGGGAAAACTTTACTCATTCTGGGAAGGTCGATCGATCGACCTTTACCTTCGATCGATCGATGGTGGTCGATCGATCGACTGAGGAACATCGATCGATCGAACGCACCAGGTATGGCTACGGACTGCTTCGTTTTGCAGTTTTCAAATCATCACAAAACATCCTTTTAATGCATGAAACTCTAATATAACGTTATAGTATCATCATACAACCATCCTACAACATTGTTAACGTTCTAAAACCAATAATTCATCAACCAAGGGCTTTGTTTGGATCAAAACTTCATCAAGAACCCTAGTTTCCTATTTCTTTCAAGAACATTAATAAATCTCTTCTTAACTCCGTTTTTAGATCATCAAGGGTCATAATTTTGAATTCATAATTCGTCCAGAAAGTTTCTACATGCAGTCCCTAACATAGTTCATAGTTTTAGCCTTCCAATTCATGGGTCTATATCAATCTTCCAAGATAAATTCGATAATTTTCCTAAACATGGAAAAGCATAGCATTAAATCAATTGTAATTAAACCACTTGCCTTAATCGTACTTCAGATTTGTTGTTGATTGAAGGTGGTTGAATTCCTCTCTCTCTCTTTCTGCAGAATTCTTCTATTTCTCTCTCTCTCTACAAGTTCTTCTCAAGGTGATAATGGAGGTGGGGTTGGTTTTTGCAAAGTTTTAAGGTTTCTAAACTTCTCCCGTAGCCCACTACCTAAATTGGGGTTGGAAATGGCTTAGTGGGTTAAGACTAAGTCAGATTTTTAACTCTAATTTTCGTGGGTTTAATTACCCAATTTCCGAAATTACCAAAATGCCCTTATAAGTTACCGGTATGGCCCAATAATGCCCCGGGACCCAAACTTAACCCCCGGCTAGTGTTTTCTGACTATTTCGACCCTTCCGGACTGGTTGGCGCACTCAAAATGACCATACGGGTGATAAAAATAAAATTCAGTTTTTAATTCAAATAATTATATTCCTGACGCGACTGTCACGCGCGTCCCAACAAAATTTCCCAAATTGCCGTATTTCAATCTCGCGATAATTTCAATAGTTCCAATATTCATATATTGCCATATATACACATTATAATCAAATACTAACTCACATCTCGTTAATATTTTATCCGGATTAATTCTCAATTAATTCACATTTAATTCAATTAATCCCATAAATACATATCCATAAAAATACGGGGTATTACATCCATCTACTTTACCTTTTAGGTTGTGTCGTAACACTTCTTTAGGTCTAAGTAGGATGATGGTGAGAATGCACCTAGTAATTGGGTTGGGCCATCCGCCCGAGCAGGTTTTTATGACCCATAAAGTTGGCAACCAACCTAGGTTAGTTTTATTTCCTAAGGATCCCCTGTAGGTCTTTTGCGATTATCAAAGCAACCCATAAGGCCCATTGTGTTTGGAACAAGTACCTGAGGGATTTAGTAACTGAAACACTTATATTGACTTGTTATAACTATTATAAACCCTGCTCGGCATGTGAAGTTTCCTGATTGAAAACAAGTTGAAAAACTTACCATAGTCCCAGGAGTTTGGCCATGCACGAAGGAGTTACCCTTTAGAAAAGGTGCGTATTAATGAGATGTAACCTAAAAGAGTCAAGCAACCAATGCAAAATATGAAAATGAAGGGGCCAACCGGCCTTTATTCATTAAAATTGTTTGATGAGCAATAAAGTTTGAAAATGAAAATTTGTTTAAACTAAATGTGCTAATAAAAAGATAAATAAGATTTAAAAGTAAAACTTCTTAAGATTGGCTACGTTTCATGCCCTTGGTATCTCCCTGTCCTCCAGCGTTTCCATGATATGCCCATTGAAAGTCATCTCTGATTACTCTGAAAGGTCCTTTCTAGTTCGGTCCCAGTTTGCCATCTGATGGTTTTACAGCACTACCGAGGACTTTCCTTTAAGCATAATCTCTTATCAAAAACTTCTTCAGATTGACTATTTTATTTTATTACCTGGCCAGTTACCATTGATAAGAAGCCAACTTGATCATGGCATGCTCTCTTCACTCGTTTGCTAAGTCAAGTTCAGTGCCTAATGCATCATCATTAAGGCCTTGATTGACCAAGGAAGTTCTCATGGTGGGGAGTTCTTCTTCTAATGGGATAATATATTTCATCCCATAAGTGAGTGAGAATGGTGTTTCCCTAGTGGGTCTCCTAGGGGTGGTGTGATAATCCCATAAGATATGAGGGAACTCATCCACCTAGGCACCTTTGGCTCTTTCCAAGCGCTTGTTTAGTCCATCGAGCATGGATTTTTTATAAGCCTCTGCATGCCCATTACTTTAGGGATATGCCACAGAATTGAAGTGGTTCCTGATACCATGCTCATCATAAAAACATTGAAAGAAACTACTTTCAAATTGCGTACCGTTGTCGGTGACGATAGTCCTCGGTACCCCAAATCGTGTTATGATGTTTCTCCAGACGAACCTGGTCATATCTGAGTCACAAATATTCGCTAACATTTATGCTTCTAACTATTTGGTGAAGTAATATGTGCCCACTAGTAGATACTTTCGATTTCCACATGCGGTAGGTAATGGTCCCACTATGTCTGTCCCTTATTGCATGAACGACCATGGGCTTGTCAGTGATTTCAGGTCTCTGGCGAGCAGGTGGATCATGGGAGAGTGTTTTTGACACTTTTCGCACTTACGAACATAAATTCTTGCATAATTTTGTATATGAAGCCACCAGTGACCCTCCTTGATTGCTCGAAAGGCCAGAGATCTCCCTCATGCGTGACTCCCACAGATACCTTCATGAAGTTTTCCAAGTACTCACTCGGTGTCATGCGGTTGGACGCACTAAAGATAAGGGCCTATAAATGGCTTCTTATAGAGCTTTCCTTTAGTAGAGAGATAAAAATGAGTAGCCTTGACCTTTACCTGATGGGCCGACCTCTTATCATCTAGAAATATGTCACTCCTTAGATAATTTATGATATGATCTGTAAGCGCGTGCAGTTGGATCCCCGGGTTTGAAATAATAATAATCTCAAATTAAAAAATATTTAATTTCCTTTTTTTTTAATAAATGCGGAAGCGTTGAGTACAAGTGATGGTTCAACAAAACAAACACAACAAGGCCGGGTTTTAATATCTTAAGAAACAAATTAAACCAACATAATTCAAGTCCTAGTATTTGCCTAAGTCATGATTACCAATTATATCCAAAGTTAGGCGAAACCATATTAAAGCAAGTGACTTGAAAAAACCAATTTTATTCAATATTTAATTTAAGTCCCAAATTAAATGAGTGTGATAATTAAACCCGATTTTATCTTGAAATTATCCTAAGCATGGATTCTAAATTATTGTGCAAGATAAAATAAACAAAGTCACACTACACCGCGATGTACGAGGAAAAACCCACTAACGGGAAAAAACCTCGGGACGGCCCTAGCCTCAAATCCACTAAAAACGGTATTACAAAATACAAGACAAAAGACTTACTTCCTAAACTCGAACCCTCTCAAGCCGTGATGCTCCTTCTTGTATCAACCTCCAATTAGCGGATAACCAACGGACCTCCACCGTGGTCTCGGAAATCACCGATAGGACTTTAAACGGTCACCGTCACCCGAACATGGAGCCTTTCTCCAAACGGGTAGAATCTCAACAAAGGTCTTCTTTGTGATGGGGTGTAGAAGCAAACCCGAAACGTCTCTTGAATGCGGTAGAGAAAACCGGTGCCAAAAACTCCAAGTAAAGATATGTATATATGGAACTTGGAATAAACAACAATGGGTGTAAACTAAGTGTTTTAAAGATTTTTCTTTAAGAACTAACACTTAAAACATGAACATTTTCCTTAAGCATTTTTTCTCTCAAACTCTCCTTTAGAGATGGATATGGAATGGAAAAGTTGTCTTGGAAAATGTGTTTCCCGCACATAATATTGCATGAAAAATGTTGGTTGAAAACCAAGTGGAGGAGTGGGGAAAAACTGCAAAAAACTGCCAAATAACTGTTCCCGCCTGACGTCTCGTTCGAACGACTTTGACTGTCGTTCGAACGAGGTTTCTAACGAGCGACCAGCCTGGGCTCGTTAGAACCTCGTTAGATATCTCGTTAGAACGAGAAAGTCATTCGAACGACTTATCTAACGACTGACCAGTTAGGTTAGAAAGCAGTCTCGTTCGAACGAAGTTTGGTTCGAACGAAAAATCTCGTTCGAACGAAATTTCGAACGAGTTTCAGAAATTTTTGTTAAATTCTATTTTGGCCCAGAAACATTTATATATATTAATATAAAGTTCTTTTTTTTAAAATTATTTCTGAAATAAACATGGCTTTTATTAAACCTAACACCCAAATAAACATTGTTCCAAGCTCCTATATACATATAATTACATTCATACCTTGGGAGCATGGAACCTTAGTTGATGACGTAGAAACGAGGAACACAAACCGGCATTTTGATGAAGCTTTAAGTTCTTTGCCGCTACGTCTTCAACATACACTTCATAGGCTTGAATATTACAATTAAATAAAATCCTATGAATAAATGTTTTTGTCCGGAATTGAGCCAAAACTATATATGGACTCAATTGGAAATTTGTGTCCTTACAAATCTCCCCCTTTGGATATTCCGGGACAAAAACTAAACAAAAATCCTAAAGGGTCGTCAAGCTCTACTAGACTCAAAACATACCCCGCCCAATCTTGACTCAACCCAAGGATCAAACGCTTTGCCATAGAAAGATGCCGCTTTAGAATAATTCCTGCACACTTAAGCAAACTCATCAAATGCATAAGGAATATCAAAATATCACACTTAAGCAAACTCATCAAATGCATAGGGAATATCAAAATATTAAATGTAATTAATTAATTACTCCCCCTAAATTAATTCTCCCTTTAAACACATGACCTACTTAGAAAGACGTCTCCCCCTAAGATAAATCTCCCCTAAACGAAGATACGATAATAATAGGATTAGATACCATTTCTCCCCCTATCATCATTCTCCCCCTTTTTGTTCGGGAATAGGCAAAGGATAAAGAACTAATAAACCGCATGTGAAAGCTTAAAGTGTTAAGACATGAAAGCATATGGGCAATTAAAAGCAAGGCAAAGACAAACAAATATCATATATATATATATATACGAGAAATATATCAATGAACCACTTGCACATATATATAGATATAAACACACACATGACACAAAATACAATAAGTTTGCACACTCGTATGGCAAAAATGTGTCATATGGAAACGGAAGTGTAGGGGTGTGAACTAGCAACAATTAAATTTAGACCCAAACACTTAAGAAACGTTCACGGAGTTCTCATTTGATTGCAAACTTCATCACAGTTAAATATAACCTCATGTGACAATATAAATATTGAACTCAATGAACAAACATACACAATGCATACAAGCCTAGCATGATGATGATTCTACAAACCAAATAGAGTCATGACATTAAAGACAACTAGGATAAATGGACATTGTGCAAACCGTTGATATACCATCCAATTCTCCCTCAATGAGCATATATATTCTTTTGTTTTTTTGAATGAATATATCAAACAAACATAGGCCTTGGCAATTGCTTTCTTTGAATGCCAAATATTCTGTTTTTAAGCCTTTGGATCACGTATTTCTTTTAGATCCAATCAACGGTGGCTTACTATCGCAAAGGATTTAATTCATCCTTTCGGAGCCCTTCCCTGTGCATATATTAATTTATCATGTTTTCATTTTTCGCACAAATCTCACATGCAACGGATTTTGACATGCACTAGTCCTCCTAGGTCATAGATATGTAGATGACTAGATTGATAGGAGAACACCTCAAAAAGCTCAAATATAACATGTGACATTAAGATTTCAAAAGAGCTCGTGCATGTGTGAATAGAGGCATATAGAAATAGAATCCATTTAAACAATACAAAATCCAACTACTCCATATAAAACATGGTAAAGAACATTTTAAGGATTGAAAATCTAAACCAAAAGTTCTAGCCACATGGAAGCGTAAGCGATAGGATTCAAACACAAATATATGCCACATAAAGTGTGTCAAACAAAAATACACACAAAAATAAAATCTTTTTGAGTTATTAACATTGTTAATCAAAAATAAATATTTACTCAAAAGGACAATCAAAAATCATTTGTATTTTTCATAAAGCTTAAATGAAATAAATAAAACACAAATGATAAACAAAAAAATCTTTTTATATTATGCAGTCAATTCAAACACAAAATATAATACAAAAAGATAAACAAGTCAAAATATCTAGTATGTGATTTGAAATAAGGCAATGACTAGAAAATGACTAAACAAGCATACATTTAGCATGTGAATATAGCATGAAGTACAAACGCTAAAGTATGCAAACACTAACACATTCATCCATTAGATTTAGCAAGGGAGGAAGGATGTGAAAGTAAATGAGAATCAAAATCCCTATTTTGTAAGGTAACCAAGTCGGATTTCCTAACCCAAATTAATGAAGAATTACTATCTTGGGGTGTAGGAACATTAGCTATCGTGGTTACTTTACTATGGGATTTTCTAGGAATTCGTTTAAGATCTAAACAAAATTTCCTAAGATGACCTTGTCGACCACAAAGTGTACAAGTAAGAATATGTCGAAAAGATTTATCTAAGGAGTGATCATTAAATGCATTCCTAGAAGATTCTCCTAAAACATTGGTTTTGACTTTAGGATTAAAATCATTACAAGAATTGAAGCCTAAACCAAAAGTGTCATTTTTAATTTGGACCGTTCCTAACATTTTATCTAGTTTTTCAGAACGACACTCCAAATCAAATTTGACATTACTAGAATCTTTTAATTTATTTTCCAAATCCAAAATTTTAGATTCTAGTAAAACATTTCGCTCTTCAAAAGCAAGAAGCTCCTTTTTCAAGGATTCCATTAAACCCCTAAGGCTATCTCTCTCGCCTTCTACATAGTTAAGCTTCTCTTGAAGAGTCCTCTCATGAGTCTTAAGGTCTTCTATTAAGGCACTTTCATCAATGACCTTGACACTCTCTCTTAAACTCGCTTCTAACTTCAAATTAGCTCTTTTCAATTTAATAGATTCTTTATATAATTCATGAAAAGCATTTTGAAGTTCACTCATATCAACCTCTTCTTCATTTTCACTCTCTTCTTCTTTTTCACTCTCACTATCATCAAAAATAAGAGAATCATGTACAATGACCTTGGAAGTGGCATGTGCTATAATTTCATCATCCGATGAGTTCTCATTATCACTGACATGTGCCATAAAAACCACAAAAATTTTCTTTGTGGGGGAATCGGGCTTCTCTTCCTTATCACTATCACTAAGGGTCGCATTATATGAAATGGGTCGTTTACCCTCTTTCCTTAGTTTAGTGGGGCACTCAAAAGCCCTATGGCCATAACCTTCACAACCAAAACATTTATTAGACTCGTCCCTATCAATATTTTCATTACTAGGTTTAGGGATCTTATCGGCTTTAGAAATCTTCTCGTTTTTATCATGTTTAGAAGATTCAAATTTCTTAAAATCATTTTTAACTTTATCTTTGTTAAATTTAAGAAAATTTCTAAATTTACGAGCAAACAAAGCCATATCTTCCGAGTCACTATCACTATCGCTCTCTACAACTTGTTTAACCTCTTTTCGGGCTTTTAAAGCAACGACCTTTTCAATTTTCTTTTCATTTTTAGAGGGAAACATATCTAGTTCATAGGTTTGTAAATCACCTACAAGCTCTTCTAATTTCGTAGAGGCTAAAGTGGGTAAAGAATTTAAAACGGTCACCTTTGGAATAAATCTATCGGGTAGGGACCTTAAATTTTTCTTTACAACACGGTTGTCAGGTATTTTCTCTCCCAAGTTAAAGGATAAATTAACAATGTCAGAAAGTCTGGCATAAAATTTATCAAAAGTTTCATTTTCATCCATTTTGATAGTTTCAAATTGAGTGGTGAGGTTTTGGAGTTTAGAAGCTTTAACGACACTAGTTCCTTCATGAGTTAATTGTAAAATATCCCAAGCTTCTTTAGCGGTTTCACACGTCATAATACGTCGGAATTCATCCGGTGCGACAGCGCTAAATAAGGCATTTAAACCACGGGAATTAAAATTTGCAAGCTTAAACTCATTTTCGGTCCATCTATCGACGGGTTTGGGAACTTGTTCATTTTCAATTAAATGTGTTGGAGGAGTCCAACCGTTAACAACAGACATCCAAACACGTTCATCGATAGATTTAAGTGCCGATTTCATTCGCGCTTTCCAATACGCGTAGTTAGAACCATCAAAAATAGGAAATTTTGAAAATGGGGAAAAATCCATATTTAGCCAAAAAGTAAAGGATCTTTAACGAAATAATTTATCGTTTTTGGCTCTGATGCCAATTTGTAAGCGCGTGCAGTTGGATCCCCGGGTTTGAAATAATAATAATCTCAAATTAAAAAATATTTAATTTCCTTTTTTTTTAATAAATGCGGAAGCGTTGAGTACAAGTGATGGTTCAACAAAACAAACACAACAAGGCCGGGTTTTAATATCTTAAGAAACAAATTAAACCAACATAATTCAAGTCCTAGTATTTGCCTAAGTCATGATTACCAATTATATCCAAAGTTAGGCGAAACCATATTAAAGCAAGTGACTTGAAAAAACCAATTTTATCCAATATTTAATTTAAGTTCCAAATTAAATGAGTGTGATAATTAAACCCGATTTTATCTTGAAATTATCCTAAGCATGGATTCTAAATTATTGTGCAAGATAAAATAAACAAAGTCACACTACACCGCGATGTACGAGGAAAAACCCACTAACGGGAAAAAACCTCGGGACGGCCCTAGCCTCAAATCCACTAAAAACGGTATTACAAAATACAAGACAAAAGACTTACTTCCTAAACTCGAACCCTCTCAAGCCGTGATGCTCCTTCTTGTATCAACCTCCAATTAGCGGATAACCAACGGACCTCCACCGTGGTCTCGAAAATCACCGATAGGACTTTAAACGGTCACCGTCACCCGAACATGGAGCCTTTCTCCAAACGGGTAGAATCTCAACAAAGGTCTTCTTTGTGATGGGGTGTAGAAGCAAACCCGAAACGTCTCTTGAATGCGGTAGAGAAAACCGGTGCCAAAAACTCCAAGTAAAGATATGTATATATGGAACTTGGAATAAACAACAATGGGTGTAAACTAAGTGTTTTAAAGATTTTTCTTTAAGAACTAACACTTAAAACATGAACATTTTCCTTAAGCAATTTTGCTCTCAAACTCTCCTTTAGAGATGGATATGGAATGGAAAAGTTGTCTTGGAAAATGTGTTTCCTGCACATAATATTGCATGAAAAATGTTGGTTGAAAACCAAGTGGAGGAGTGGGGAAAAACTGCAAAAAACTGCCAAATAACTGTTCCCGCCTGACGTCTCGTTCGAACGACTTTGACTGTCGTTCGAACGAGGTTTCTAACGAGCGACCAGCCTGGGCTCGTTAGAACCTCGTAAGATATCTCGTTAGAACGAGAAAGTCATTCGAACGACTTATCTAACGACTGACCAGTTAGGTTAGAAAGCAGTCTCGTTCGAACGAAGTTTGGTTCGAACGAAAAATCTCGTTCGAACGAAATTTCGAACGAGTTTCAGAAATTTTTGTTAAATTCTATTTTGGCCCAGAAACATTTATATATATTAATATAAAGTTCTTTTTTTTAAAATTATTTCTGAAATAAACATGGCTTTTATTAAACCTAACACCCAAATAAACATTGTTCCAAGCTCCTATATACATATAATTACATTCATACCTTGGGAGCATGGAACCTTAGTTGATGACGTAGAAACGAGGAACACAAACCGGCATTTTGATGAAGCTTTAAGTTCTTTGCCGCTACGTCTTCAACATACACTTCATAGGCTTGAATATTACAATTAAATAAAATCCTATGAATAAATGTTTTTGTCCGGAATTGAGCCAAAACTATATATGGACTCAATTGGAAATTTGTGTCCTTACATGATCCATCCAACTGGAGGCCTTTGCTGTAAGGAGAACCTGCTTGGTTATGACTATTTGGTCAACACTTGACTGAACGAGGAACTCTATTTGGATAGTTCTTTTTAGGTCGGAGTCAATTTCTGAACTTAAGGCCTCTAAGGCATTAGTGTGACTATTCTACCCCCGGGGGAACTGTTAAATTTCAACCTTCTTGAAATCAACCATGAGTCCTCTTATCACTACGAGGTAGGACACTTACGATCATCCTTGGCATTTAAGTCCCCGCATACTTGCTTGGAGACCAGTTTGGAGTCGCTAAATACGTGAAGTTTCTTTGCCCACAGCAGTTGGGCTTTGGACAAATTGGCGATTAGTTCCTTGTACACAACTTTGTTGTTGGAGGACTCAAATACCGATCTGATTCCTTAGTCAATTAAAGTGTCTCGGGGGTTATGAGAATGATCCCTACTCCTTTCCCCTTAGAATTAGAGACTCTATTAACATATAGGGTCCAGTCCTTGGACTGTGCTTCCTCTGTTGTAGACTATTCAGTTTCCAACTGGTCTATTGGTTGATCCCCTGTAAATTTAGCAATAAAATGTGCTAAGACTTATCCCTTAATCGCTGTTCTTGGCTGGAAGTGGATATCTAATCTCCCAAGATCTATCGACCACTTTGAGAGCCATTCGGAGAGGTCGGCTTTCCACAAAATAATTTTAAGGGGGTAGGAAGTGATTACGGTTATCAAATGGGCCTCAAAGTAATGCATCTTCTTCCTCGAGGTAACTACCAGTGCATAGGCGAGCTTCTCCAGAGGCATGTACCATTGTTCGGCGTCCAAAAGTGTCTTGCTGACATAAGAAACTGGATGCTAACTTCTTTCCTTTTCACATACCAGGGCGGAGCTTACTGAGTAATTAGATACTGTGAGGTAAAGGAATAATGGGTCACCATCGATTGTAATCACTAGCAGGGGTGGCTTGATAAGGTAGGATTTAATCTCTTCTAGTGCTTGCGAGTAATCTTCGTTCCATATGAGGCCCTTGTCCTTCTTTAAGAGATGAAACAATGGCCAGCAACATTCAAATGACTTGGAGATGAAGCGATTGAGTGCCGCGAGCATACCAATGAGCTTCTGAACATCTCACAATATCTGAGGAGGCTAAACTCTAGTGATAGCATCGATCCGATCCGGATTGGCCTCAATCTCCCTTTTACTGACTAGATAGCCCAAGAACTTTCCTGACTGGACGTTGAATGAACACTTACTCGTGTTAAGCTTCATTCAATATTTCCTCAGGATTTCAAAAATCCTGGCTAATTCTGTGAGGTGGTCACCATTGTTTTTACTTTTAACTTGCATATCATCGATGTAGACCTCCATCGTGTCTCCTATATATTTCTTGAACAACTTGGTGACCAATCTTTGATAAATTACCCCTGTGTTCTTTAAACATAACGACATAACCTTGTAGCAATACAACCCAATGGGGGTTATAAAGGAGGTTTTATCCTGGCCGGGTTTGAATAAAGGAATCTTATGGTAGCAGAGTAGGCATCTAGGAAGCTCGTCCTTTCATGCATCATTGTAACGTCGACCAACTGATCTATTTTCAGAAGTGGGAGCCCTCTTAAGATCTGTGAAATCGACACAAATCCTCCAGCTGTTGTTACTCTTTCGCACCACCACCGAGTAGGGCTGGAAATTTTTGACATGATAACCCGTTTATGGTAATAACCCGAAATGACCCGAAGATGACATGATTAACTTGTATAGATTTAAGAGTACTCAAAACTTGTACTCAAATAAAAATTAACACAACCTGAAAATGACACGACTGATGATACGAGAAATCGTCCACAAGTCGTTCTCATATCAGCAAGTCAAGAGTAAAGTATGCAGTGAACAAGTAAGCAAGTAAGTAGAGGGAAAACAAGATATAGAGTGGTTCAGCCCCTAAAATAGGCCTACATCCACTGTGTTTCTCCATTATCATTATATGTGTGGTATTGTACAATATAATCACGCCTGAGAGGCATAAAAGTATGAGAATAAAGGAGAATACATGATGACTGAGGATTCCGGTGTGCTGGAGAGGTAGCTATGATGTGGATGAACAATCCTCAAACTGTATGCTGAGGTTGTGTAGAGAGAGTCGGTATTGTAGAAACTGCTTCGGTTGTGTGTAATCCCTTCCCTTATTTCGAGGTGTAGTCCTCTATTTATAAGAGATACGTGAGTTGTCATATGTCCTGAGCATGTGACGTAAGTTCGGAGTTGATGTAGTAGAAAGGGATGCAGCCTATAAGGCAAGCTCAAAGTGTCACACCCTTTTTGAGGCTAGAGACACAGGTGCCGCGCCCTATACATGGTAGGGCCACGGTCTGTATTTTAAGACATGGGGTAAGTACCGTGCCCAGTACTTGTAGGGCCGCACACTGAGTTCATTAGGGTCGCGCCCTATGTTGATAAGGTCCGCGGCACGGTGCCATATTTGTATTATCAATAAGCCCCCAAGTCGTAGTGCCAAGAGAATTCGATTGGGACTGCGACTTAGTTACTTTATGTGCCACGGTATTTTTCAAAGCGACGATTCGTCTTATGTGCTCTCTTATATAAATTGTTTCAGGCCATGGACTTCATTACATTTCCAACATTTTGAGGGCAAATCGAGAGCGAATCTCTGTGCGTCCATTCTTCATTCATTTTCCGGCGACCCTTTGTAGCTGTGTGTGGCGGTTCTTAGGTGGTGTGAGGCTGAGCATCGCTGATTTCTTCATTTCCAGGTAAATTTTCCACCAATATTTGTAAACACTTTACTCGCAGCTCGTACTTCCTCTTTGAACACACAAACACACGAATTTCTTCATTGCCTGGTAGAAAACTAGGGTTTAACTCGAATAATCTGCTCCACTTGACCCCTGATATTCCAAACGTCATGAAAATCATATAGTTCTTCTCGCTGTTCATAGCCAAACTCTTTGTATTATGTGAATTTGATCTTAAATTGAATAAACGTTAGCTACATAACTGTTTAAGAGATAGGCCACGACATGATAGAATTTTAAGAATCTATTCCCTTGAACTATTTTGGCCGTTATTTTCGACATACTGTGGGCGATGGATTTCGGCTCCTTAAGCATTGAGATTTTCCCTCCGCGGCACTTTGATGCATATTAATTTATTCTGCTGCGGCGGTGGGGTCTTTTAAAGCTCTGAATCCCCACCCTTGTATTTTGAAGAGTCTTCAAACTTTCATGAACCAAATACACATCCATGATAAATAATTATAATTGCTATTAGAACTTATTGAATTGACCTTTAGTAATTTTAGAAATGGCCGTGGTCACAGATCTCTAAATCCCTGTGAGCCTGTTGCCTCGTCCGTGTATGTTCCCTTGCTGATTTAGGAGGTGGCTGCGGCCAGTAGGGCCAGAGGACGATCACTTAGGTTCAAGTAATAGAGTTGGCCCATTAATAACTATGTTAGGGAAATAATTCCCAACAAGCAATCATTTATAATTTATATATAATCTTCTCGCGGCTTCTTAAAGTCTTTTCCAAACCATACTGGCTGTGGTGCCTAACTGCGGACTCTGCTTTTCAGGTACTGCTGCAGCCATATGAGATTTGACCCAGAAGAGTTTCTGAGAGGCTTTTGGGAAAAGCACTTTGGAACCTCTCCTCCCGAACTCACTTCTGTACCCCCTCTGAGATCAATAGGGCCTTGCAAACTAAGGGATTGCCCCAACTGCGTGATACTGGACTCAGACTCCGCGGACTCTACGCCTGGGAAGGATTTTTAGTCTGTGCCGATGGAAGAAGAGGCCAATTTAAGTAATCATCCATTAGGTGCACGGGAAGATGTCGCGAAAGTTAGAGATAACCCAGCCGGTACATCCAGGAGGGCTGAAAGACCCTTGGCTGCACTATCCATAGTGCCATGACCCAAGACTAGGTTGAACAGGTGGCTGAGTCCTTTGAATTTCCAAAAAATTTGATGTGCTCGGCACCTGCCGCGAACCAAAGACTTTGCACGGCTCTGGCTGATGATGGAATTTTCTTCCCTCTTCATGCCTTTATTTATGGGCTGCGGCTTCCTGTTCCCATCTGCCACCTTTTTCAGACAATGAAACTGGCCCCAACCCAGTTAGATCCTAATGGTTGGAGAGCCATTCTTGCCGCGGTTGTCCTTTGGGAGAATCTATTCAAAAGGGACATTACTCCCGTGGAGTTCTTTCACTTCTACCGCCCAAAGGAGAACTCGGTGAAGTTTGCTGGGCATTATTACTTCTCAGTTCGCGGCAGGGATGAGACCCTTTACACTGGGAGGCCGACCAGTGTGAAGAACTGAAAGGGAAAGTATTTTTACATCTCCGGAGAAGGCTGGGAGATTCACCCCGAGGAGAACGAGAGGGAAAGGTCGTATAGAATGCCGAGGCAATGGGGGTTTCCATCTAAATTAGGTATTAAGGTTATAGCCACGTCCTTTCTTCATATTTTCATATTAACTTCCACTAACTTTTGGATTTTCTTTTCTGCAATTCTTGACAGTCTGCATTTGAACAAGTGGCAAAAGAAGAGAGTTGCTGAAGCCGCACAGTTCCTACTGAACATAAAAAGTTCAGCACACTTGTTACATCAGTGACCATATTTGAAGCAGGTTTTTTTCCCAACAAGTCCATTCCTCAGGTTATGGGCGCGGGAGGTAATACCCTGACCATCATGATTTTTATTCCGCGGTCACTTATGCTCCCCTCAATTCAATTCCCAATATTTACTGTTGCTTTTTCAGGTGAGGAGGTTAACCGAGAACTATTGGCCACCCAGCTAGCAAAGATGGATGACGACGCAGTCCTTCTAAACAATACTGCGTGGAGCCGGAAGAGGAAAAGGTCCAAAGCCAAGGCACCGGCCGAGGCCCTAGAAAATGATTTGGTCATTCCAGCCGCAGACTCAACTCCTGCCGCGGATAAAACTGATGTTGCCGCGCATCCAACACCTGAATTTGATGACGATATAGGGGAAAATCTGGCTGCGGCAGGTTTGATGTCGGATGATGCTCCCCTCAATACAGGTTCTCCGCCGCCGCCACCTATTATTTCAGTAAATGCAAACTTGGCACCCCCACAGTGCCGCAGCACTACTGGTCCTGATGGTCGTTCGCGGCCTCAGTTGATACAACCTGACCCCGAGTCCTCATGGGACACTACCGCGAAGGCTGCGGGGATGATAAAGAGGGACCTCGATGCCGCGGACCTCAACAGGCTGGTGGGAGAAGACCACGGCGACCTGGAGGACTGCGGACTCCACAGTCTTCTGAGGGTAAGTTCTTTATCTTCGTTTTTCCCTTTTGTTCCAAATACTGTAACTTACTTTTTATTTTATTTTATTTTATTTTAATTTTAGGCCGCGGATGTCATCGTAGCCCAAAAAAGGAAGTACGAGGCCCTTTACAAATTGAAAGAGGCCGAGAATAGAGTGCATGCTACGGATCTTGAGGCTGCACGGTCTACATCATTTGTGGCTGGGAAACAGTCTTGTGCCGCGGCTCTTAAGGTGGCCCAAATGGACCTGCCTTCTGCCAATAATAAGAGGAAAGAGGCGGAGGAAAACTTCAAACAGGCCGCGGAATCCCTCAAGGCCTCCCAGGCCCAGACCGCAGAAGATGTACAGGCCACAAAAATTTCAAATCATAAGCTCGTACTTCTATAAAAGAAATACGAAGAGCTAGAGGCCAAGTTTGCTCAAGAAGCCCTAGATCATGTCGCAGCTATAAAAAAGATGGGGGTTGATCACGGCGATGCTCTTTAACTGGCCATAGACCATACCGCGGAGTCATTCAAGGGCTCGAAGGACTTTTTCCTTATCAATAACAGGGCCTACCTCCGTGGCTACCAGGAGCTAGGGCACAGGATTGTAAAGAACTTCCCTGAGGCCAAGGAGAAGGTTCTGGTCTAGAAACTGAGTGATGTTGAACACTAATACTGCATTGCCGAGCTCAAATCCGCGACTGAAGATAAAGCTAGACTGAGAGCGGAAGCAGAGGCAACGACCGCGGAGGAAGTTGATGAGCATGATGATGATTCTTCCTGAGTTTTTCATTTTTGATCATTGATAGAGGGTTGCGTCCCTTTTGTTAATTTTACTTTTGTAGTGGTTGCGGCCCATATGTTTATAATCGTTAACTAATAATATCAAAGCCGCGGCCACCTTTTAAACATTAATTATATTGTCTTCACTCTCTTGTATCTTTTACATCTTCTTTTTGCTCGTTTCAATGCTTAATTGAATATTTTCTGCATGCCTCTCATGACTTGAATACAACTTCCTTTTATGAACTTGTAGAAATACGTCCGCGGCACTATAACATATTTTTTCAATAACCGCCGACTGAACTGCCCCGACACCCTCGAGTAATGGCAATGAACCTTCACAATTAATTATTAGAGGCTACGTGGAAGTGCTGCCTCTTGAATAAGGCCGCGGCAGTTCCTACCGAATATAAATAGTTCTTTTGAGTAAGGCCGCGAAACCTTTAAGTGTTTGAAAACCATCTTCTCCAGTTTTGTTTATTTTCGTCCCATGACCAAAATGGAACATATAGAGTAGGCTGTATTTTCTCACGGCTACCTCTTTAGTTTCTTTAACTGTCGGAAGCTTTTCGAAAACTGCTTTTAACGATTGCAGCTGTATTAACAGGGTTACTGCACTCTCTACCCGTGGTTGCTTGACGGTCACTTTTATTGCTTTTCACGACGTATGTCCTTCATCTTCATTAGCATCGTCCTTCTGTATGCAAGTGGGATATTATCAAGCCTTCTCTGGCTGGGTTATGTTATTAAGCCACCCACAGCTAACATATAGGATATTTTCAAGCCTCCTCGGGCTGGGTTATGTTATTAAGCCACCCACAGCTAACATATAGGATATTTTCAAGCCTCCTCAAGCTGAATTATGTTATTGAGCCACCCACAGCTAACATATAGGATATTTTTAAGCCTCCTCAGGCTGGGTTAGGTTATTAAGCCACCCACAGCTAACATATAGGATATTTTCAAGCCTCCTCAGGTTGGGTTACGTTATTAAGCCACCCACCGCTATATATATATATAAAGCCATCTCTGGCTAGATATTACCAGTATCTCGACTTAATGACGCATCCCAAAAGCTAAGAGCAGGCATTAGAATCCCTTATGAGAGGCGTTGCAATTCAATGTTGTATAACTGCTTCCAATATTTGCTATCTCCCCTTTTAATTATCATCAACTTTCGGACAATCTGGCGTCCTCTCGGGCATTGTGGCCCCTTCAGATACTATCATTCTCGATATAATCATGTTGTCTCTGATCGGGATCTGTTTAAGACAAAAATGATATTTGTAAGATGACATTTTATGGAAATGAGAATCAAAATTTGACACTATAACAGTGCACCTGATTTTATAACTATTCATATATATGACTTTGTAATGATAACACAAAGTTTAATTTAAAACAACATAAGAGGAGTTGCTACTGTAAAGTAGAGACAAATGAAATATAAGACATAAGCATGAAAAATAAGCATGCGGCATGTGAGATAAGGCTCCATCCCCTAAGCATCTTTGAGGAACCTCTGCAGCATCCCTTGCCTGATCAGCCTTTCAATTTCGTCCTTGAGAGCATAGCATTGCCCAGTGTCATGGCCATGGTCCTGATGGAAACTGAACCAAGTAGCTTTGTTCCTCTTATGGAGTGGAGCTCTCAGCTTTTCTGGACACCTCAACAGCTAGTCTTCTTTGATGAACCCTAAGACCTCTTCAATTGGGAAGGCCAACGGAGTGTAGGGCCCAGATTTCTTTTCTGTCTTCTCTACTCTCCTTTTTTGCCTCCTGCTGACTGCTTCCACGGCCGGATCCTCCTTAACTGCCACGGCATCAAAAGCTGCTGAAGCTATGATCTTAGGTGCCGCTCCCCCATTCAAAGATGCCGCGGCCTCGAGCATTAGCACCCTCTGAGTCAGGTAGTTGACCTGGGTTTGGAGCGAGGCATGACTATCGTAGAGGTGGTTGTACAGCTGCACAATCTCATCTTTGATTTATGTGATCTGGATGGACTCTCCTTCCATTTTTTGCTTTTGTTAGTCTTTACAAAGTATATGTATAATCTGGGACAAAACCAATAAAAGTGAGTAATCACAGATACTAAGTAGGAAATGAGGATGCAGCGTTCTACTGCTGCACTGTTGAAAGATGCCTCGGCCAGTTTCAGTAACACGACCGCACTAGCACAGGTCGTGGCATGAAGGTATTTAACCTACCTGTCGCATCCCTTTCTAGGCGGGGGGAGAGCAATCCCAAATCGAAACTCAGAAACTGAGTTTTTTTTCCGAAACATGGGGAGAGCATGCCTACTAGGGTCTATCTATGAGGGAATAACCCCTCGGTGCACATAATGGCATGATTATAACGATAAAACCCTAGATCATAGGCAAAGAATAACAAAGAAAGGGGGTAAACATAATTCTTCCCTAACCATTCATCTTTTCGGGGGTAAATCCCATCAGTCTTTTCAGCACTATCTAGATAAAATGATATCATAGGGGTATGTAAGTTATATCCAGGGTCATAAAAGAGAGACCAAAACAGATCTGAATATACAAATTACCCATTTAAGGGTGTGAATATGAAATAAGCTCACTAACCTGAATCTACTCGTGAGACAATGATCCAAAGGATCCCCACGAATAAAATAAGGTGTTGAAGAACTCGAAATATAGAGAAGCAAGGTTAAAATATCTCTGATTCCCACAGACGACACCAAAATGATGATACGAGAAATCTTCCACAAGTCGTTCTCGTATCAGTAAGTCAAGAGTAAAGTATGTAGTGAATAAGTAAAGCAAGTAAGTAGAGGGAAAACAAGATATAGAGTGGTTCAGCCCCTAAAATAGGCCTACATCCACTGTGTTGTTCCATTCTCATTATATGTGTGGTATTATACAATATAATCATGCCTAAGAGGCGTACAAGTATGAGAATAAAGGAGAATACATGATGACTGAGGATTCTGGTGTGCCGGAGAGGTAGCTGCGATGTGGATGAACAATCCTAAAACTGTATGCTGAGGTTGTGTAGAGAGAGTCGATATTATAGAAACTGCTCCGGTTGTGTGGAATCCCCTCCCTTATTTTGAGGTGTAGTCCTCTATTTAGAAGAGATACGTGAGTTGTCACATGTCCTAAGCACATGACGTAAGTCCATAGTTGCTGTAGTAAAAAAGGATGCTACCTATAAGTAAAGCTTAAAGTGTCATACCCTTCATGAGGCTAGAGACACAGGTGTCACGCCCTGTACATAGTAGGCCGCGGTCTGTATTTTAAGACATTGGGTGAGTGTCGTGCCTAGTACTTGCAGGGCCGCACAACGAGTTCAGTAGGGCCGCGCCCTATGTTGATAAGGTCCGCGGCAGGGTGCCATATTTGTATTATCAAATAAAAATTAACACAACCTGAAAATGACACGACTAACCCAAATTACCACCCTTACCATCGGGTTAGACAATCATTTGGGAAACTGAACTTTCCTAATGGATACTACATCCAGTAGCTTCCCTACTTCATTCTCCAATGCCTTGGCCTTCTCAGGGACTGTTCGATAAACCTTTTGAGTGATCGGCATGAAGGCTGGATAGACGTGAAGGTGATGGCAGGATACATGGGGATCAATCCATGGCAAGTCATATGGTTCCCAAGCAAAAATGTCTAGGTTGCTTTTGGGGAATGCAATCAAGTTTTTTTTCTCCCGAGTGGTGAGCGTGGTTCTGATAAAAAATTTCCTCTCTGGTAAGTTATCGTCGGCTCCAACTTTTTGTAGGTTTTCAATGACCCTGTTAACAGGGTGGACCCTAGTCTCCTCCACCCCAGGTCGATCATACCATAGTTGTTATTTGGAGGGTACAACCCCCTCTTGGGCTTCCTCCTAAGCATCTTTTACCTCCTTATTCTTTTACTTCTTGGGGCGAATGGTTGCAATAAAGCACTTCCTGACCGTGGCCTGGTCACCACAGATTTTAACCATGCCTCGGTCGATAACACACTTCAACTTTTGGTGGTAGGTGGATGGTACGACCTTCATGGCATGGGTCCAGCCCCTACCTCGAATGGTGTGGTATGGGGATTTAATATCTACCACTAAGAACTCGATTAGATTTGAGATGTTTCCTGCTCTGATTGGGGAGATTATCTTCACCAATGTCATCGTGATCCTTCCTACAAAGACAATTAATGAAATTGTGGCTTCTTTGAGGTCTGCAATGTTCAGCTTTAGTTTATGGAACAATTCTAGGTACATCACTTTTGACGAACTCCCTTGGTCCACAAGCAGCTTATCAACATCCCAATTGGCTATTATGAGTGTGATCACCAATGCAACATGATGTGGAGTTCTTACCCCGACCAAATCTTCCTCGATGAAACGATATGCTTAGTGTAGTCGACTTCCTCTGGTTGACGACGCTTACCAGCCTGGGTTTTGGCAGGATCGATCTGAAAAGCCTTCATAATGATAGTCATCATCTTAACGACATTCCCTTGGATCTGCTTGAGGTCTTTTGCCCCATGGATTACTGTAAACTCATGTCTTGTATCATCTTCAAGGACGTTGTTTGTCTTCTGGTCACCATTGGCTGTGACCTTCTCAACTTTTTTCTTGATGTACTCATTGAGGTGCCCTGATTGGGCCAACTCTTACAAGTGTGACTTTATAGCTTTGAAATTTTTAGTTTTGTGACCACCCTCCTTATGGAATGCACATCTCAGTGCATTGGTTCTATTAGATTTTTTGGGTTGGGTTGGGCTTGAGTAGCAATGGGTACATCGACACCATTGCCAATTTGTTCCCTAGATCTTAGAGCACTTATCTCTTTCATGTCAGATTAGTAGGTTGTTTGGTTGGATGCGTTCCCGACCCCATATGCCGACTCTTTTCCATTCCCATTAGGATTGGTAATTGGTTGACATGTTAATTAACCCTTATCTCTCTTAGACTTAAGTTGGTTAAAATGCTGCTCAAGCCTTTGAATGGATTGATTTTGCATTTGCATTGTTTGCTATTGAATTGTGATGAATTGAATAAAAATATAAGAGATGAGGTGGACGATTAGGGTTGAGGTTCATAAGGAGGTTGAGGTACCAATTCCCTTTGGGAACTAAGTAGTGGATACTCATAAGATACTCCTAGAAGGGGGCAAAGTTTATGGTTGGTGTTTGACGATCCTCCGAAATGTTTTTGAGGATGGTTCTGATGATGGTTGTGATAATGGTGTTGATTATACGAAGAGTGATGATTAGGAATGGGAGGACGATATGGTCGTGAGTGATTTGGTTTAAACCCAAGACGACCCCCAATAAGAAGTTGTGGTCGCAAAGGAGTGGAAGTGTTGTCTTACTTATAAGAAAAATAAGGTTGGTTCCTATTATCGAGATGGCAAGTTAACGACGATAGTGCTGTTTTTTTAACATTCTCAGAGGCACAAGCTTGTGCCATTGTAGGTTTGGGGTAATTTTGAGTGAGGGGGAATGAATGAGATAAATCATTAGGGCTTAAACACACGGTGCAAGAGGAAGGACTAAGCTCGTTGACACTCATCACTAGTTTAGATGCAGAGATATTTTAGTGCATTGAACAAGCAAGAGTTTCAATGGTCCGAGTCAAAGTGCTAAATCCATGTATTAACATTTTAAAATTAGGGTCATTATTGACCTCATAGGTGCTCCCAAGATGCGGTGGTTCAGATCTAGAAAAATTATTGATGCTCTCCTTATCTTGAGAGCCATCGCCTAATACTAGAAGAAAATTGTAGGTGGCAGTGGGAGTCAAAATGCATGAACTTGATTTTATGCATCGACTCAATCATGGTACGAGATAGAGGGACAAGGCCATTATAAAAACTATGGATAAGATGACATTTCTCAAATCCTTAATGTGGACAAGTATTGATGAAACCTTGGAATCGTCTCCAGGCTTTATAAAATTGCCTATTGGGATTTTGATAGAAGTCTTGAATAGGTTGATACATTTCATTCTCTTTGCTCATAAGGTCGAATTTAGACATGAAATTCTTCATAAGTTTTACCCATGTACGAATAGAACTTGGTGGCAACAAATGGATCCACAAGGATGTATGATCATGTAGAGAGAATGGGAAAAATCCGTGACGAACATTTTCTTCGTCTAAAGTTTGATTTTTGAAGGTAGCACAAACGGTTAGAAATTTTCATAAGTGAGCCTATGATTTCGAATTGTGTGGCCAGTGTGGGTGGAAGAAGTATACATGATGGTGGATTGGCCATTATCGAGGCAAAATAATCCCTTAGAAAACATTCGTCGGACATGGTGGGTGGAGATATAGGAGAACTTGGAGGCTCTAAGGATGAAGAACTAGACTCAGGTATACGGAATGACATATCAACGATGAGGATTCTAGGCCCTATTGGTGAATGTAAAGGTGGATGGATAGATTAGCGTGGTAATTGGTGATCGATGCATCACCAATTGGGCATAAAATGAGGGAAAAAATATTTTTTTGGATTTTTGTAAAAAGAGACAAGTTGAACTCACGTTTAAAATCAACAAACTAAGTGTAAAAATGATAACCTAATGATTTCAAATTGACACGTACAAGAAAAGAACAAGCCCTAACTAGCACATAACCAATTTTTAATATTTTCTTTAAGTAATGAGGTAGTCAAATTTTACTTTAATCCATGGGAGACAAAATTGCGGAATATGTGGAAGTGGCCTATGAAAAATTGTGTCTCCCTACTTTCGTCACAAGATAATTAGAGCCTTGCCACAAAGATTCCCCACAAAGCTACTGAGGCCAATCGGTCAGCCGGTACAACACTAAGGACATCACAAACTCATTTTACTACGCAACCGTACTTAAAACCCAATTTTTCGAGACACTAACGTGCTCCAAAGTGAACTGATCGAGATTTTATCGAATGGAGAGGACTCTATGGGTTGTCCTATAAGTCAAATTATTAAAAAATGGTCCTATGAACACTGTTATCCTATGGGGCTTGTTAGTAGATTGATTGTAAATTTTAATGATAGCTCGAATTGCACACAATGGATATTTGATTGAGTCGGGTGATGAAATCCCTTCTCATTTTAATGATCGGGTATAGGCCTTAGGTTGATTAATTCATCACGCCATGCATGCTAAGTAAGACAATGCAAAAATGAAAATCACAAAAGAGCATATAGGAGCTCACAAAATTGACTTGCTTACGAGAGATTTGCGAGTGTTTAAAAAGTTATCTCCCACAACTTGTACACATGTAGGTTGAAAATCGAGTAGAGTTAACTGGGGAAGTTTACCTAACTTCAGTCATCCTCGGAAGTCCTACTGACCCAAAATGGAGAGGCTTTTAAACCACTCTAATAATGCTCTCTCTCTATTTTGTCTAGTTTCCCTTTTTGCGTGTTTTGGGTTCTTGAATTAATTATTACAATAATCAATATTCAAAGCACCAAAAATAAATATACAAGGCCTTAATAACCTTTTACAATTAATCTAATGAAATGTACAAATGAGAAATAAAATTTTCTGGTCTTCACAAACTTCACCTCGTAATAGCCGTCAACGGGGCCATTTGATTAGCTAAAAATTTCCTTTCCTTTCCTTTTTGTCCTTGTAGTACGAATATTTCGCTATCAATATCCCTTGAAGTACGTACGCAATAAACACTAAAACCGATTATAATGGCAAGTAAGGGGTCAATCGGTTCTTTTAAACTTTAGGGAAGACTCGTGAGGATGCTAAAAGTCATTTTTCATATTTTTCTTTAAAACTTGTTTTTAAGAGGTTTTTGATTTATCTAAAATGGTGAATTAATAAACGGAATCTAGAATAAGAATAATAAATATAATAATGAATAAGATGTAATTATAAAGAGTATAAGACAAGGAATGAAATCGAACCCCATTTCATACACTTAATACTAGTTTGAAAACTTCTAATTTGATTAACTTCCAAAATATTCATCTAATTTCAAAGTTGATTCCCATCACACTAATTGATTAAAATAAATATTAGTCCATAAAAGTAATTTCAAATTGTACAAATTATACTCCAAATATATTAAACTTAATTAAATGAACTACCGCTAGTTCAATACGAATAATTAATTTTAACTTAACAAAAATGTAACAAGAATAGTAAAAAGTCAGTTTATAATTTTAATCGGAAGATAATTTATCTCTAATTTGAATTTAGGACAAAATTATAAATTAACTTTCAATTTTTTCTCAAAGAATATTTATCATTTCTTAATGCATAAACAAGAGTAGGATTTAGAAAGTACTAATCAAAGAAATTTAATAAAAAAAGAATATATCAAACTAAATTAAATGTAATCCACCGGGGCTTCATTTCATCCCTTGAATAGGGTGATTTGCCTACCATATTGGATGTCCAAGACCTGTAATGGAAAAACGAGTTCTTAATTAAATTAAACAAGTCTGAATAGGTAGAAGAAATTATCAAACCAATTTCTTGAACTAATTTCAAGCTTCAATTTTACACAATCTTGGGACTCCACAATTTAATTCAAAGCACTTGAATAATTGTTTCTCTATAAAACCCTACCAAAATAATAGTCTCTCTCAATAACATTTTGCCCACCAAAATCAGATCCTAATTATGAACATCAAAGGTTTCATTTATAGAAAATAATTAGGGCTTAAGGGTGTTTTGGATATTTAGTAAAATGATGGGTTATTATAATAAAAAGGGAGTATGGAAAAATTTTATTAACGTAAAAGGGGGACAACTGATCTAGCAATCAAGAAAAAAGGTAATAAAGTCCGGTGTCTTTATAAAAAAGAAATGAAAAAGAAATGGGAAATGATTGGGGCATAATGAAGAAATAATAAAGAAAAGAAAAGAAAAGATGTGGGGTATATGTTGATATAATGGAATTTCATGGCTAAACAAGAAAATCTCCAGCACGCCTGATGCGTGTGGAGCACGTCAAGGGCTGCTCTTGGGTGGCGTGACCAAACGGATGTTGGGTACCCACGTGGCTCACTTGGATGGCGCCACATGGTTCCCATGGAATTAAACCAAAAGCGGGCATTTCCCCCCCTTTGTCGTGAATCGAATCTAGGTTGCGATGGGCTTGCAAAAGATGAGTTACCATTGAGCTACAATGTGACTTAGTAATATACATGCGCTCATAAATACTTAACCTCAATTAATTTTCAAAATTCTTTAATTACACACTAACATCCAAATCTGCATATCTTTCACATATGACCTCCAAATTACAAACCATAAAAATCGACGTGACCCTGATTTTGATGCCAACAATATTTTAATAGTGCATAGGTCACGGGACTTGACTTTGGGTATAACCCAGGACATTGACTTTGACTTCTTTTTTTCAAACTTTGCACGGTCATAACTTCTTCGTTTTAAATTCGATTAACACGCTGCTTGAACCCCGGAGTACCTTGATTCAAGGCCTATAATTTTTGTGATTTGTTCGAGTCCGAAATTAGTCGTTCGAAATTACCATTTTCCCTCTAAAAGTGCTTATGTGGCCATTTCTTGCCCAAATTGCCTTGAAATAACATGTTTGAATCCGTAAGTATGTTTTTACCCGTAAGATAAACAAAATACCCGCATAAGGCCAATTTTACCGAGAACTAGCAATTAAAATGCATATATTTTAGGTATAAATATAAAACTTTTGGGTGTTTATTAGCTGACACGTACTTTCATCTCGTCGTAACCACATATGATGTAGTATAATCCCAAATCATGGAAGTCAGGGGAACTGTGATACTCGATGATATCATCCACCTTGCCCTTCTTCAAGGTCATCCAGACTCTTATCAAAGTTTGATTCAACTGACTCAAGTGCAAAATTATCATCCTTCTTCATCATAGTGAATCCATCATCCTTAGCTTTCTTGTAATCCTAGAGATCCTTATTATTTTTCCTCACTAGGCTCTCATACTTCCCCTTGTACTAGTCCAATGATTTTTTATTAGCACTAACATTCTCAAGAGCTTATTTTTTTTTTACCCATTTCTCAAGGTCAGTAACCATCACCTGGCCCTATAAAGAGAAAATGGAAGAAACAAATAAACGCAAGTCATAAGAAAATATTACAGAAGCTAAAAAAGGAAGAGTCTGAGTTGGGATGAACCTGAACAACTTTATAATTACTAAATCCACCTCCTCAACTCCTCCAAGGCTTGCAAAGTATCCCCTATCACAATAAGGAATGTCATTACAAAAAAAAAAACACGCCTTAATTGGGAATTAGCATAAAGGGTATGATAATAACTCTCAAGAGCCCGATATAGCTCACGAGAAGAGGGTTGGTCATGTAGGAGTACTGGTCGAATGGATATCAAAGTACCATCAGTTGATTTGCTTGGGGAAAAAAATTTATTGGATTTCTAATGAACCTTTGCAATATAGTGCTCTTTTCCTTTCGTCTTAGAAGAGACCTTATCTTTTGGCTCTCCCAATGTTTCCTCATTTTAGTTACTCTCCAAGAACTAGTTTTAGGGCCAATATGTTCCACTCGTCCAATGATTAATCAGAAGGTCAGACTACAAAGGTAAAAGTGGAAGTTAATGAGTATATAAAGTGAATGGGAAAAGAGTAGTAATGAAATGGCATGAAGAAAATTTATAGATATCTTCTAAAGGGTGAAGGTTGATAATGATGCCAAACTCCTCAAGCTTCTTCAGCGGCTAGAGATCTTCGAAATATTATATGTCTTCCCTTATAACCTAGTCTATAAATGACCTATTGGTAGAACTCAGACCAAGACTAGCCCTATTTGCATATGCAAAAACATAGCGAAAGGATAAGAGTATACAAATAAAGGTGATTAATAACAATATATGAAGCAGAGACTGAAATAAAATTAGAAGAAAGAGTACTACTTAGAGAAGGCTTCCCCCAGTCATGAGGAACCGTGATTGCACCCTTCTGACTCTTATTCTCAAAGAACTCTCAATCCCCTCCAATATAGAAATAACCCTTCTTCCAGTTCTGATTGGAGGTTTAGGACACATGCACCAACTTCCTCTTTGGATTACAAGGGCCCAAATAATAATAATCGAGGTACCACTTGTTGGAAGTGCCAGTGTAAACACCCATAAATACCTCACCAGTAATGAAATCAATATGAATGATTCTCCAAACTATAATAGAGTCGAGTATGTTCCTCCAAGAGTTTGGTGCAATCTGGTTGAGGGCAACTCCAAGGTACGCAAGTATCTCTCGAAGATAGGGAAAAAGGGGAGACAAAAGCCTAAGCAAAATATGAAGTCATAAAGAGCCATCTTAGAGGCATTCTTAAAATCATATCCCCTCTCAACATTGGTTGGATCCCTTACATGAATGGAAGAGTTAATACCATATAAGTGCTTAAGTTTACAAGTCTTCTACTTATTAATCTCACTCTTGTAAGAAGAATATTGTGTAAGGTCTAAATTTGTACTCAACTTCATCATTTTAGTCTTCAAACTCATGGGTGTAAGGGGGACAACACATTGCAAGGTCAATAAAATAAATATATTTCGACTCCCTTTGCCCCTCTTCATAGTTAATAGGCCCATGATCAAGGGTTTCTCCCTCAATAATTGTATCCTTAGAATTAGAGGAAGGTGATGCCTTAAAAATAAAGGAAAGTATCGAGAGGAAAATGAGGCAACATCATTTCTCGGGGGCATCTCTAGATAAAGGTGCCAAGCTAACATGGTGAGAAGAATGATGTATCAGAACACCAATGGTAATATCATCCATGACAGCTTCAAAAGAATCTTCATCTTGACTCATGGTGTTACTCCCGATAGAGTAATGGCCAAGATGCCGAGACACCCACGGTTTGGATAGGGTATTCCACTATCCTAGGCTATGATCGAGGAACACATTATGAGGGATCGGAGGATAAATAATTTCTAAGGGGGTCGTCCAATAATAACAAGAAGCTATGATATCAAAATGAAAAGTATCTCTAGACAAGCCCTCTCTAAACTCTTTATAGAATTACTTAATTCGATTTAGCATTCACAAAATTAACAAACATAATTTGTTCTCGAATTCAAAATTCAAACATGCTAACATTTAAGAACATAACAAAGAACAATGATGAAATACGTCCTAAGGATGCCTAACGGTTTTAACTATGTGCGATAAATAGTTATAAACTAAAAATCATTGCTGAAAAAAATCTAAAGGCCGAAATCCTTACGGGTATAGGGAGGACGGATGATGAACACGAAGAATAATATTGAAGACCCTCAAAAATCCTAGAGAGAGAATTATTATACTTTTTAAATATTTGAAGTGGTAATAAGTGAATGAGGATGAATCCTTATATCGAGGAACATGGGATTGGGCCACGATATTACACCCAGAGAGTTGATAAGACCAAATTAACTATTGAGAACCCGAATGTTTCAAGTTAACCTCGACTGAAATCACTCTTGGCTCAATTGTAACTACAGTCAACAAATTAAGCCTCACCACGACTCAAGTAACCCTTGGGTTCAAATGGGTCGGTTGGGATCGATCTATACTCTCACTAGCGCCTTGCATTTTAATGATTATCACCACTAGAATCAAACCCTTTCTTGAATGAGGGGAAGGAAAAGGGTTCGGCCAGCTTTATTTTTTAACCTCATCGAAGCCTTCACTAAATTATCGCTAAAATTCCTGACTTGCGAAGGGGAGTTCCTAGATGACTAAGTCAATCCAAAAGAAATTTAGACCCTAAATCAAGCATCTCGGCTCAAAGGAGGGTCTTTAATCATAGTTTATGAGGCTAAATAGCCTCTCGATTATAATTCCTAGGAAATGGAAGAACCATGAGTCATGTCACCCTGGAATCAAATAACTTTTGGCTCCAGCGAATTCCATCACCAATTTGAGACTCACTCAATTCTTGAACAAATATAAACACCCCTAATTGTGAGAACCTAAGCATTCAAATCGATCCCAACACTGATGATACAAATGAATTAATTAACCCAATCGGTTGTTCAAGAAACCCTTGATTGGATGAAGGTTTGGCGTTGACAAAACCATGGACCTCTTGCGGGTCAGCGGATGAATTTGGTTGTCAGATATGAAGGTTATCTGAGTTAGTAAAAGAAAAGTTATTCGGCAAAACCATATTTGAGGATATCCTCAACTTATATTTTTCTCCATAATCTAATGTGTCGACGAGTCTCAACTGGTAAGAGTTGACCAATTTCACTTCGACTTGATCAATTTCATTGTCAAACTTGAGCTTGGCCAGGAAAGGGCTTGGATAAATGATTTTAATGGACCAAATCTCCTCACATTAGGAAATACATTAGGTAGGCTTTAAGCATAGTAAGCCCCTTCCTAAACCTCGACCTAAAAGAAATTGAATTAACACAAGGCTCGTCATCTTATGCCTCAGCTCCTCTATTACAGACACCTACGAAATATCTCAGCTATACCATTTTGGGAAGAATAGATTCAAGATTGGTTGTCTTCATACCCAACAAATTAAAACTTGGATTCCTAGTCGCTGGTGATCATGGCCGACGATATATCCCCAGATCTACTCGGTCTCAATTTAAATAGACTTTGTCTATCCTCAAAACTCTAACCTCGGCTGAGACAGTTATGGCATTCATAATTTCCATCAGCTCTTTTCTGATATGGGAATGTTTATCTTGATAGGTTGGGAAAGAGATAATTGGATATAGAATGGTCAAAATCAACTCAAAACTCATCCCAATATGGGTCGGCGGGTGAATTTTCCTACCCCTCGCAAGCCTTCGCGATTCATCTATTTCTTGGACCTGGTCCGAGACTTAGGTGTTGTTTGTTTTTACCTTTTAAGTCTTAATTTGAACTATTCAGACTTAAGAGATATCAAAAAGTATTTATTTTTTAAATGATTAAGAGGGTAACGGCTATTTTTGCCTCTGAATGATTAAAAGGTAAATGAACCTCTGAAGACAAAATCAGTCTAAATACATTTGTTCAGAGGTCTATTCAGACATAAAAATAAATATATTTTTTAGATTCAGATTTCAGACTTTAGACGTAGACTTCAGATTTCAGATTCAGATGAAAAAACAAACGCAACCTTAGGCGGCTATACTTAGTCAGGTTCCATATGTATGCTTAAAGGCACTAAATGTTTAAATGACTCGGAGGAAGTATTTTTAAGGGCCCAGCCATCGTCAGTTCAATTGTAAGAAAAATGTATAAAAATTCGAATAAATGAATTAAATGGATTCCACGCAATCAGTTTTGTGCCTTAACCCAACACTCAGCTTTTCAAAAATAGGGGACTATTTGATGGGTCCATAATTAAAGGTTTGAGTATTAAAAAATATGGGTTTATTTGGTGGTTAGGCAATAAATGGACATAAATTTTGGGGTTGGCTTAAAAATTTAGAGGGCATAATTTAATTTTTGACTATTTATGGATCGACCCAAGTATTTGTATAATGACAATTAGCACTCGGCCATGTAAATGGTTTGACTTGAAATTACTTTACACACTTAGGTGATTATGTAGTGGGTTCATATATATTAGGTCATCCTCGACTGAAATTAGTTGATGCATAGGCCTCAGCTAATTTGACCCTCGTCACACTCGCAATAGGGCCAACTACTTTTGAAAAATAAAAGATGAAAGCCTCGACTGATATGACCCTCGGTGGAATTTTTTTGGCTTGAAAATTTTGGGGGGGGGGCTATTTGATCCTCTACAAAAATGCCTCGACCTAAATTATTTTCAGAAGATCATAGCCTCCAATCACAGCTCGTATTACAAGACAAATCAAAAAATTAGATCCTAAGGGATAATTGATAATCCCAAATATGATGAACCATCAGGATTAGGGCTTGGCTTTAGTTAGTGTACACATACATCCACAACTCGGCCATTCGTGCCTCGTCCATCAAAGGTTCGGCACTAGTCATTTTGGAAATATTCTAATGCCTCGGCTATCAAGGGTTCAACACTAGTCATTTTAGACTTGTCCTTATGCCTCAGCCATGTTTGATTAATTTTCCTCATCGATCAAGGGTTCGACCAGTATGCACTCAAAATTTTGTATCTTCAAATCTCCTATCATTATTGAAGACACCTCAGAAGATTGAATCTAAGAGGGCAATTGATGATCCCAGATATGACATATTTTATTCCCCGGCCTTTATAGGTCGGCCTCATATGGACAGTCTCAGAAGGGTCAGCCTCACAGGGGTGGGCCAAAATCAGGCAAAAATGTAAGAACCTACAGGATTCACTAGAAAGGGTAATTTCGCCATTCCAAGACCAAGCAAGTGACTAAACATGGCATTATCACATGTGAGGAGAATAGTCATATTCCGCATGCACATTCTATAAGGACAAGTGGAATTAATCCAATGGTGAAAATTAACTGAACATGTTCCATGTGATTTGGGGTGCACACTACACCCCAAGTCACCTATAAATAGAGTTGTACTATTACTTTCAAAGTAAGTCATTCATTCTGTAATAATACTCTGTAGAAATCACTCTAGAGAGATAAAGTATATGTACTCTTATAACTCAACTCTAATTATAATGGAAAATGAGATGCTCAATAATGATGCAGGCCTAATTGTGCTTAACCACTCTAAAACTTTGCGTTTGATCTTTTTAACTGTATTTAATTATTTTGCTTGTTTTTCATCACTCTTTCCCTGAACGAGTTCTCAATATGACTCATTGAGTTACTTTCATATTGTTTGAGATACCATTTATGTGCATCATCGGAATATTTGCACAAAAAACTTCTTCTAAATAGAATGCTCTACATTTATGATTGGTAGGTGAAGCCTCATTTTATAGGCAAAATTTTAGGATTAATGACCTTTTTTTTAAAGGGTATTGTGCGTGCATGACCAACTGGTCAATGGTGTTTCACCCTGGTCCTTTGGAGCCATTTTGGACTGGTTTGATTCTTTTGGGTAATTTTGTGGCTTATTTTTAGGTATTTTAACCTTTTAGGAAGTTGCTCATGAGCCTGGGCTAGCTTTTGGGCCTTTGGGAGACCTTAGTAGGTGTGAATAATTTTATGGAGCATAATGGGGTGTCTACACTCCTAAGATATTCATTACACACGGATTTATGACTTATGATGGAAAGACGGATCGAACCAACCATGTTCGACAGTATCGCCCACATGTAGTTTTGTGAGTCAAGAATGAGGCGTTTATGTGGAGGACTTTTCCCTCAAGCCCGGCGGATGTCATTTAAGAGTGGTGTGAGAAGCTTCTCATTTGATCAATCACTAACTTCATACGTTGTTTGAAGCCTTCATTACCATCATTTCACATCCAAATAGAATGTACACTTTCCTCATCATCATGAACATATAGCGAAAAACACTTAGGGAGTATGCCAAGAGATATTGGGAAGTATAAAATGAGATAGAGGACTACATTGATAAGTTTTACATAGCTTTATTTAAAATTGGACTCCCTAGAAAGTCCATGCTTTATTAGTTAGTAACTAAAAAGGAAACGACCCCGATCGATGACCACATGTCCATAATTGAGGAGTATGGGAATGTAAAGGACTTCGTTATTAGAAACGACCAATATATACAACGGAAGAAGGCCAACAACACTGGTCCTAGCAACCAAGAAGGGAGGAAAAACCATAATAAGTCCAAAAATTCCAAAGAGAAGTCGGATGCATTTAAGGCCAATAAGGCATTCAACATTGTGTTTAAGGAGGCAATATGCAAGATCCTTCCAAAGAAAAGGGACAAGTAATATTCAAATGGACAAGGAAAATCATTGGACACCCAACAAAGATAAAAGAAAAATTAAGATGATCATATCACAAGGATCATGGACATAAGATGGAGAATTACAAGGATTTCAAATCTCATCTAGAGAAGATCATTCAGGTCAGGCACCTAGGAGACAATGTTGAACGGAAGCAAAGAAAATATAAGGTTATAGACGAATAGCAACCAGGAAAAGTTTTTTATGAAAATAAAGTGGGGCGCATGTTCACCATAATTCACGAAGCATTAACTCCCGATAAATTTAAAGGAAACATTGTCAGTGTGAGATAAATAAGGTAACTTTAGTCATTAAATCCTTTCGTGTAAATCCTTGCAAACTCATCGCGGGCAAGCCGCGACGACCCATGGAGGTGGATCATACAAATCACATAATCTTCACTGAGGAAGATTTAGTAGGAGTAAGGACACACCTATTATGATGCATTAACATTTTTCTTATAAATATTAAACTAAAATATCGATAAACTTCTGGTCGGCCAAGGAAGCTTGTTTGAAATCATGTATCTTAATCTTTCCTGTAGATGGGTACTGATTCAACCCCCTTCATAAAAACTAAGTTTGGTGCGAGCAGGCCCAAAGCCCAAACAGAGTAATAATGGGCGAGAAGGTCCAAAGCATAATTAAAAAATATTGGATGAGCAATCCCAAACCACGAACAATGAAATATTAGGAGAGTAATTCCAAATCCAGAGCAAGGCAATATTAGGCGAGCAAGCCCAAATCAGTGGCAACCCAAGACAAATATAGTAATAATGGGCGAGCAGTTCCTATGTAGCGAGTAGGTCCAAATTAAAGTAAGGAAATTTTAGACAAGTGAATCCAACATCACGAGTAGAACAAAGAATACTAAGTCAACAAGGGGGTGCCATGCGAGAAACCACAAGTTAATGAGGAGGTTCCATACAAGAAGCCCCAATTCAGCGAGGGGGTGTTATGCGACCAACCCAAAGTCAATGAGGAGGTGCCATATGAGTAACCCCAAGTCAGCGAGGGAGTGCCATACGAGCGACCCCAATTCAATGAGGAGGTGCCATACAGGCAATCCTAAGTCAACGAGGGGGTGCTGTGTGAGAAACCCCAAGTCATTTCAAGAGTGGTGTGTGTATTAAAAATTATTTACTAACATCTTTATTGTTTAAACACGGGAGTAGTTAGCAAGAAGCCTTAGCCAAGCAATCAAAGGTCAAGCAGATGGCAAGTTGGGATCTCTTAAGAGTTTTGGTTTGGAGGTTAAGAGGAAAGTTTTATTGAGAAACCTAAGACTCAACCACTTCATTACCCTAGGAAAGATAGAATACTAAGATGAGGGACCTAAGAGGTCACTCACACACCACAGACACTTACACAACACACACTTAGTAACATGGGTGAGCAGTCAAGGTACTACTCGCAAAGTCATTTTAAATTATAACATTAGTGAGTGGACCTCAAGATCACTCATAAGTTTTTATTAAATTGTTTACCAAGTAACCGTTTGAAATATTCACAAAATTGTGAGAAACATGTGATACCGATTAAAACTAACTCGCAAGTTTCCAATCAAACCTTATTTAATTCATCCCCTAAACAAGCATCTAAAATGCATGTGTCAACCCATAAATAAATATAAAGCATGCGACACAATAGATATGCTGAGACACAGATTTTAGGGAAAAAAACCTTTCGGATAAAACCTTTATTTCACTATGAATTAATAAATCGCAACTTACAATTACATAGAGAAATATGCAATGGATCTACACATAGCCAACCCACAAAGACTCTCAGTCTTGAGCTCAGCAAGAGAATACACGCAGCACCCTCCAAGGACTCGCAGCCCAATCTTCAGCAAATAATCTTCACGCAGCAAGATCCTCAATGACACGCAGCCATACGGTGTAGAGACGCACTCCACGAAAGATGAACAAAAACAAAGTGTTCTTGAAAACCAAATCAATTCACTAAAGCATATGGGAGTTTTGTGAATTGAAAAACCAAAAAGGGATTAAACTCTAAAAGAAGAAGCCTAAAAGAATTCTGCTTTTGCAGTTTTTCTACTCGTCAAAACACTGTGACTTCTTAATGAAAACGTTAAAAAAATAATAAGTATTTATAGGAAAAACTCTCTGCCTCGAAAACAGAGCTCGTTTGAACGAGATCAGCATGTTGCTCGAACGAAAAACAGCTGTCGTTTGAACGAGATCGCACGACATGTTGTCTCGCGCGAACGACATGCTATGTCACTCGAACGACTGTTGCGAAAAAAATATTATTTTAATGTCCGCTTCAACACTTAGAAAAAATACTCATTCTTAAATTTTGACGAAAAAGTCCGCTCCAACACTAAGAAAATATTTTATAAAAATATCCCAAAAGCTCTAAGTGAAAAGTTATGGTACTAAAAACATAACCTTACTAAAGTACATTTCGCGGAGTCTTGAATGATGAAGAACTTGAGTAATTCGGATCCTTCTTTGATGTAGATGTCTCTTGAATGCTCTTCGATGGTGTAGCGGTGTTGATACCAAATTTAATCTGCTGATGTGGACCAATAATAAGAAGACACGTGCCAATCTACATGGCACAATAACAACGAGGAAGTTTATTTCCCCCGACCAAGTCATGTCCTCTCCGAGCAACGAGGAGGACACCCCGAGGAACTCTATCATCCCGAGATACTCTAAGCACTCCGAGGAACTCTTGATCAACGAGCAACTAAGGCGGTCCGAACTGCATCTCGACCGTATCATCAATTACCAGACGGACAACTGTTCAACTATTCATTATATTCTTGACGCACACGCTGCATTAAATGTATTACCCTTTCATATGTATATCATTTAATTTATTGGACCTTTCATGTATAGCCTAAGGGCTATAAATACCTTGTATCATCCTCATTCAAGGGGACCGGAATTTCTTGAGAGAACTTGTAATCAAGAATTCCACAAACACTCAGCAATAACATAACAGTGGACGTAGGCTTTATTCCTAGCCGAACCACTTTAAAAATCTTTGTCTTATTTATTTATCTGTGATTGAAAAATTAGAGCGATCTAGTTTTTTACATCAACAGATTGGCGCCGTCTGTGGGAACGTGTTACAAGCGTTGTTCTCCACCAAAAGCTAAGTTTTTATTTTCTCTACGTATAATCAATTATACATACATCTTTTGATTGAATCATGATTTTTATGTTTATATACATAAATTAATTGTCCAATTTTTATCTGCAAAATGTTGCATATCATGATTTTTAAATCATAACTATTAGATTAATTCTTATTTAGAAATCTGAAAAATAGTAGATTTCATAAATCATAATTCTTTGCTTGATTCTTAAGTTTTAATTTTATATCATGGAATAAATATTTTAAATGATTACATATGCCAATATATACGACGATGATAAGATTTGATCATTTTCATTGTTGATTTTGAAATAAATTTTGTAAGATATTTGATGTCTATTCAAATTCCCATCATATTTTTAATAAAAGAATGGGAAAAGTTAAAGACAATGAAAAGTCTTCTCATGGAAATCATGACCCAGATCTATTTTTTCTCTCTTCAAGTTTGAGTCTCTTTGCATTCACAAGTTTAAGTCTCTTTGTATTCATTTTTATGAACTATATACTTAATTTGGTTCATCTTCCATCTATGTCAATAAAGTCAAATTGATTGATTTTTTATATAAATTTGGTAATAACTTTAATCATTCACCATATTTTTATCTCTCCAAATTGGGAATAGGAAGGGATCAATATAAAAAATAATTTTCTCTCACCTGAAAAATCATTACTCACCTCTTGTAAAAGAGGATCAGTAAAACAATCATGACCATATCAAGACTTTGGGCACAAATTTGATATGTTGGTCACACGATCTAGTGGGTTATATATTTATTCATTTAATTAACATTCTTAAGGCTTAAGTCTTTTTAACTTATGATCACCCCAAAAATATTTTTAAACAGCAACTAATACCTGATTGGTTGTTGGAGATTAAATAAATTTACAAAAAAACTTTACGTCTTACTTATGATGCATATTTGATAATAATTTGTCCATCTCACACACATTTGGCATAAAACATATTATTTCATATTTTGAAAATTTTATGCTGATACATATCATATATTAATTGGATGAGTAAATTATTCTCATGACTAATCAATTCAGCCTACACATATGGTAGAGCAAATTATTAATTTTTACAGGCACAAGATTCAATGTCGACGAATTCTGAAGCACAAATTATTCTATATCCGTTCGGATTCATATTTTATATTTATCTCAGCATGGAGCTCGAAAAATTTCTTCTCTCTATATATATTCGGCTCCGAGGAAAAGCTACAACAGTTATTATATTTCACCCCCAACGGATAGTTGGTCGGGGCAATTCTTATTTATATGCAGGCCCAACAAAGTTCTCGGCCATATTCTTATGTTCTGGAAAATATTATTCTTATTCGGCATTCTGCAATTATGCCTCGACAAGATACTTATTCAGCTTTAAGGAGAATTACAACATTCGGTCGGATAATTCTTATATTCAGGCCTGACAACGTTCTCGGCCATATTCTTATGTTCTGAAAGATCTTATTCTTGTTCTGCATTATATGATTCTACCTCGACGGATCGGCGAGGCACTTTATTATTTTTAATTATTCTTTATATCTATTTGGATGCATATTCTATTCTCATTTCAGCATGGAACTCGACAAATATTATATCTCACTCAGCTCCAAGGATGTCTCCAAAATTTATTATATATTATTCAGCTCCAAGGATGTCTCCAACATTTATTATATCTTATTCCCAACAATCTGTTGGTCATCGCCGAGGAGGTATCCTGCATTTATTATATCTTATTCCCAACAATCTGTTGGTCATCGCCGAGGAGGTATCCTGCATTTATATTATCTTATTCCCAACAATCTGTTGGTCATCGCCGAGGAGGTATCCTGCATTTATATTATCTTATTCCCAACAATCTGTTGGTCATCGCCGAGGAGGCATCCTGCATTTATATTATCTTATTCCCAACAATCTGTTGGTCAGCTCCGAGGAAGTCTTCATCATTTATTATCAATTACCACCAACTCCGATTGGTAGATAAAATCCAACTCCGGTTGGTAGACAAAATCCAACTCCGGTTGGTAGATAAAATCCAACTTCGGTTGGTATTGGTCGATAAATCTCATTCAAAGTTCACATTCCACAGTTGGGGGCTTCTATTACAGATATATTTGTTCATTTGGTGGCACATTCTTATATCATCATGCAGTCGAGCATCAAATTCAACCCCGACTAATCACTTTCTCAGGAGGAATATTGAAGTTCAAGAGGAATATTGAAGTTCAGGAGGAATATTGAAGTTCAGGAGGTATATTGAAGTTCGGGAGGAATATTGAAGTTCAGGAGGTATATTGAAGTTCAGGAGGTATATTGAAGTTCAGGAGGAATATTGAAGTTCAGGAGGTATATCGAAATTCAAGAGTTGTATTCAGAAGTATCAGGACATGATGAAAGAAAGCGAAAAGTATTCCACCGAGGAACTCTGTCAGACCAGAAATTAGAAGACAAATTGCCTATATGGAGACTATATGTAGATGGCTCATCTTGCACTACAGGCTGTGGGGCAGGGATCGTTTTGAACAACCCAGACGAGGTCGACATGGAATACGCCCTACGTTTCTAATTCAAAGCTTCTAATAATGAGGTTGAGTATGAGGCCATGGTTGCAGGTCTTAATTTGTCAAATACTATGGAGGCACAGCAGGTTATTGTCTTCAGTAATTCTCAATTGATCGTAAACCAAATGTTGGGAAAATAATGAGCCGAAGGAGAATTGATGATCAAGTATCAAACAAAGGTGATGGAGTTAGTATCAGAGTTTGTTGCTGTTCAAACTGGTATGAATATCAAGAATGGAGAATGTGAGAGCATACGCCTTGGCCCGATTAGCATCAGCTACTCGTACCGAGCTACGAAGAACGATACCAATTGAAGTATTAGAAAGTCGGAGCATAGATGAAGACCTGACGATGAATATTATTACCCTTGATTTAGGACCATCTTGGATGGATCCCATCAGAGCATATATTGAGGAGGAACAATTACCGGAGGATAAGCTCGCTGCCAAGAAATGGAAGTATAAAGTTGCTCGGTATGTACTAACTAATGGTGTTTTGTATAGACGAGGAATTATGTAAGGTTTGCAGAGATGTGTACATCCATCAGAAGTCAGGGAATTGATTGAGGAAATCCATGAAGGATCCTGTGGAGCTCATGTAGCTGGTCGGACTCTTTTGCAAAGGGTGATGACACAAGGATATTACTGGCCGACGATGAGGGCTGATTGTATAGCTTATGCCAAGAAATATGACAAGTACCAACGCGTTTCCTCCATCCGAAGAACTTCACAAACATTGTTGACACCCATCATTTATCCTTGGCCATTTTCCATGTGGGGATTGATTTGGTTGGACCATTGTCGATGACTCGAGGAAGATTCAAATACCTCGTCATCACAGTAGATTATTTTACTTAGTGGATAGAAGTTGAGCCACTTATTGACATGACATACGAGAAGGAAGGTGTACCAATTTGTTTGGAAGAACATCATCTGCCGATATGGTCTCCCTCATGCCTTCATCACAGACCATGGAAAACAATTTGATAACGAGGAGTTTGCTGCCTATTATCATCAGTCAAACATTTGAAGTGCTCTAAGGAGCCAAAAAGCGCTCTAAGGAGCCAAAAGCTCTAAGGAGCAAAAGTGCTATAAGTAGCCAACCTCCTTTGGTTAGGAGGACAGCTCTAAGGAGCAAAAGTGCGATAAGTAGCCAACCTCCTTTGGTTAGGAGGACAGCTCTAAGGAGCAAAAGTGCTATAAGTAGCCAACCTCCTTTGGTTAGGAGGACAGCTCTAAGGAGCCAACCTCCTTTGGTTAGGAAGACAGCTATAAGTAGCCAAAAGCTCTAAGGAGCCAAAAAATACTCCTTTGGTTAGGAGGTGTACACCAGCATGATCAACTACGGTTGGTAAGATAAAAATATATTCTCACATTACAACTTATGTTGGTCGGGAGGTAAGATTATTACAAAAAGTTCTTTGAAGAACAAAATATTCCAAAATACACCAAGTATAGTTGGTCGGGGATAAAAACCCACTAACTGTAGTTGGTTGACGAGGACAAATTATTGACCTTAGTTGGTCGGACACATTTTTATATTTGAAATTGAACCAAGTATGGCTGGTCGGGGATAAAAACCCATCAACTGTAGTTGGTCGATAAACATTATTTATCCACCTTGGTTGGTTGGAAACAGTTTGAACATTTTTATACTCATTACTTTATTATTAAGTGATCGAGCAACGTTACTAATACTTTGTAAACTTTTTAAGCTGATGAACAACACAATATTGTTATCTTTTTAACAGATACATATGCATAAATGTAAAGTGTTTGATATTTACAAGACAATAGCAATTAAGATTGCGAACAAAAATGAAAGTCTTTCATTAAAATAAAAAAACAAAATACATTGAGAATGAAAATGTATACTAACTATTACATTGAGACTCCTATTCTATTGGTTTCTTTTCCTTCTACTTTTGAAACAGGTTCCTTACCAACAGGAGGATCATCTAAAATATAAGAGGAGTTTATGAAGTTAAGACCTTTCAACATTCTGATATTCATCACAGATGATCTATCCGAGAAGCATTAGCCCATTCCCGAGAAGCACTTGCTCGTCCCTGAGAACCTCTTATTCGTCCCCGAGCAGAGGTAGAAATCAAAATCAACATCAACAGTATTGAGATCTTTGCTACTACTATTCCAACCAATATAGAAGAAGAAGTTATATGAAAATGTTTCGAAGTCCACCACTAGCTCATAGGAGGCAGTAGGTCGGCTAGCAAACCAATCAACATACTTGAAGATTATGACAAGATACAAACGGCATCATATGTCGTCCAAAAGATAATGCACTTTATGTTAAACAAATCAAGAAGGTAGATCAAGAATTTCACGAGCACCGAGCAACATTGCAGAATAAATACTCCATCCTTTCAAGTAACCCATCAAGCATGAAGCATTGGGGGCTTCTGTTGATACCAAATTTAATCTGCTGATGTGGACCAATAATAAGAAGACACGTGTCAATCTACATGGCACAATAACAACGAGGAAGTTTATTTCCCCCGACCAAGTCATGTCCTCTCCGAGCAACGAGGAGGACACCCCGAGGAACTCTATCATCCCGAGATACTCTAAGCACTCCGAGGAACTCTTGATCAACGAGCAACTAAGGCGGTCCGAACTGCATCTCGACCATATCATTAATTACCAGACGGACAACTGTTCAACTATTCATTATATTCTTGACGCACACGCTGCATTAAATGTATTACCCTTTCATATGTATATCATTTAATTTATTGGACCTTTCATGTATAGCCTAAGGGCTATAAATACCTTGTATCATCCTCATTCAAGGGGACCGGAATTTCTTGAGAGAACTTGTAATCAAGAATTCCACAAACACTCAGCAATAACATAACAGTGGACGTAGGCTTTATTCCTAGCCGAACCACTTTAAAAATCTTTGTCTTATTTATTTATCTGTGATTGAAAAATTAGAGCGATCTAGTTTTTTACATCAACAAGCGGTATATGACATAACAAATTGATAACGGACATAAAAAATATGTCCTTACAAATCTCCCCTATGTCTATGCCGGTACATACTTAAAACATCTGAATTATCAAAAACCAAAATGCCTATACAAATCTAAACTCCCATGAATAAATTTGCAAGACCTCAAAATTGTTCTTCAATCATTTTCGTCAAATCTCAAAGCTTTTCTCATCAGGGTGTGCAACATCACGATCTTCAATCTTTGTACCTACACACATGAGATAAAGAAAAAACCTTCGTGATGCATCGAGTTTGAAATGATATAAGAATAAGACATAAATAATCAAATCTGCCCCATAATGCAAAAACTCCCCCATAACATGATAATTCTTTCTCCCCCTTTTTATGATGTCCCCAAATAGACAGATAAGAAGAACAAATCAAAACATGGAGTGTCACGATAAAATGCATAGCAAACACGGATCAAACTACGCGCATGCAAAGGTGTATCCCACAAATATCCACAAACTATTTTTGGATTTTTTAATTTTTTAATACAAAAATAGGATACAAAAAAATCACACCATGGATTTAAACTCAAACAACCAAATCATGGACGCGTAATGTATGGGTGTGAACACATTCGATAGGTAAATAAACTCAATCAATCATATGTGCACGATGCATACGTGTACTCCTAATGAGTGAACATCAAAAGTATCCTTAGGTGTAAAATTTGTTGAATTTAAATGACATCGTCTTATACAAATCAACAAATCAAAGTTAAAGTGATTTTCACACCAATAACGTCCAAAACTATGTAGCGCCATTTCAAGACTTTTAAGGACATGCAAACCCGTTATAAAATCTCCAACCAAACATCCTCATATATATTTTATTTTAGAGGTGTTAAATGAAATTCTCAAACTTTTGAGAATTGGTGCAAAAATCTAAATGGCCCATAAATGGCATGAATTTCTTCTTATTGCCTTTAAAAATTTTCGGGATCTTTTAAACCTCTTTGGACCCCGGATAATAAAATTCCTCAATTTTTTAGGTCCATTTGAAACGGCGGCTTAATCGCAAAGGATAAAAAATAATCTTTTGTAGCCCTTCACCGTTTTTAAACAAAGCACACAAACTCACAAATGGATCTTACATGCACAACTTTCTTATCAAATTTTATTGCGCTTGGTTCGTTTCAAGGGCAGGATTGAAGTGAAAACACCCAACCAACATGTGATAAGACAAGCACAATAATCAAACAAATCCGTGCATGTGTGCAACAAAGGAAATCATGAGTCAAATATATAGGAAGTAACACTGAATTACATCTTAATGTCTCCACACATTATAAAGCACAAAGATGACATGATATATTGTCTCAAAACACTATCAAATAGTCACACGAAAAAAATGGAATGATGTTGTGACTTGGTCATCCTAAGTGTCCATCCATAAAAGGTGCAAACAAACTACAAAAATCTTTTTGGATTTTTTCAAAAAAATTATCAAAACAAAATCTTTTTGTATTTTTCAAAATTTTTCAAAAGCAAAAATTTATACAAAAATGATACATACTAGCAATAGGCAAATAATGACATCATGAAAATCATCATATGCTAGTAAACAAGTCAAACCTCAATTGTTAGGAGCGGAGGGGTTTTCCAAATGTGGTGCCAACTTATGACAAACCTCCATCAAATCTTGTGAAGTTTTGACCAAAAACTTAACTTGCTCACCTAAATGTGCAAACTCTCTCATGTAGTCTCCGGGAGCATGCAAAGTATCATGTGTGGGTGCATGTGTGTCAGAAACACGTGTAGAAGCAAAACGTGACACATAACCCAACTTAATATAAAATTCCATAAGGTGACCTCTCCTCTTGCAATGTGAACAAACATAAATAAGTCTAGGAACACCTCTCTCAAAAACTCTAGGACGCACTCTCCTAATAGGAATGGTATGCCTAGGTGGTTTGTGAGACTCACGTGAATCTAACACTAAAGTGGAAATCGGCTCGGGTGCTAAGTGGGAAGTAGAAGCACCGTCATGACTTATTCCTAACTTCTCACCTTTACCCTTAAGAGCCACTTTTCAACCTTCTTAGGTGGGTTCTCAAAATTGACTTTGACCTCCCTGGCACATTCGAGATCACTCTCGAGTTGGGATATACGTGTCGTCAGACTAGACAACGTGTTGGTCAAATCACACTTCTCCTTTCTTAAAACCTCCTTCTCTCTCTCCAAATCTAAAACCCGACGACCTAAATCTCTATTATATATCTTTGTTTTCAAGTTCTCGGTGTACAAATCTCTAAAGGCATTTTGGAGATCACTTTCATATCTACTTTCATTCTCGATATCTCCCTCACTCGAAGAACACAAATCACTATCATCACTCTCGTGGGCACTCTCGTGAGACAAAGTGGGTGTGATCATGCGACTAGAAAAAGTGACAACCATCCCTTGAGCTAAACCTTTATCGGACTCATCTCCTTCATGTCCCTCACTATCACTAAGTGTGGCAGGCATGGAAACTTTCTTCCCTTTCTTTCTAAGCCACGTAGGACACTCAAACGACTTATGCCCCTTACCCCCACATTCAAAACAAGTTACATTCTCCAAATCTTCCTCACACTCCTCATCTGAGTCATTCTCTTTTTCCCTCTCACCGCTTTCTTTGGCCTTTCCTTTCTTTTTATTTTTCTCAAAAAATATTTTTTTATTTTTCTCAAAAAATCTCTTTTTATTGGAAGAATTATTTTTGTTCATGTTGAGAAATTTTTTAAAATTTTTCACAAACAAGGCCATATCATTAAAATCAAAGTCTTCCTCAGAATCGGACTCACAATCTTTTTCTTTCTTTTTCTTACAATGATTCTTTAAAGCAATGCCATTATCCTTAGCCTTAATGGTTTTGGGAAACATGTCAATCTCATAGGTTTGAAGATCTCCCACAAGTTCTTCCAACTTAAGTGATTTCAAATTTCCCAAAGAGTTCAAAATAATGACTTTAGGAATAAAGTGTTTTGGAAGAGATCTCAAAATCTTTTTAACGACACGCGTGTTATCAATCACCTCACCCAAATTAAAAGATGTTTTAACAATGTCCGACAAATATTCATAAAAATCATCAAAGCATTCAGACTCAGACATGGTGATAGTCTCAAATTGAGTGGCAAAATTTTGTAATTTTGATTCTTTAATCGCGTTCGTACCCTCATGTGTCAATTTCAAAACATCCCATGCCTCTTTTGACGTGGTGCACGTCATAATGCGGTGAAACTCATCAGGAGTGATAGCTCCAGAAATAGCACTCAGACCATGGGAATTAAAATTAGACATTTTATAATCATCTTCTGTCCAGGCTAACACAGGTTTTAAAGAGATGACGTTATTAACGGTGACCGTGGGAGGAGTCCACCCATTTTCACAAAGCAACCAATCATGGTCGTCAATAGCTTTCAAACTAGATTTCATACGAGCTTTCCAATAGGCATAATTATTCCCATAAAAAATAGGCACCTTATTAAATGAACGTTCCATTGGAAAAATTGCGATTTTTCACAAACTTGATTTTTCAAAAAAAGTCAATATTACACAATTTTGCGAAAAATAGGAATACGCGATAAATTAGCGTAACCTTCTTTGATACCAATTTGAGAAACATGTGATACCGATTAAAACTAACTCGTAAGTTTCCAATCAAACCTTATTTAATTCAGCCCCTAAACAAGCATCTAAAGTGCGTGTGTCAACCCATAAATAAATATAAAGCATGCGACACAATAAATATGCTGAGTCACAGATTTCAGGAAAAAAAACCTTTCGGATAAAACCTTCATTTCACTATGAATTAATAAATCGCAACGTATAATTACATAGAGAAATCTGCAATGGATCAACACGCAGCCAACCCACCAAGACTCGCAGTCTTGAACTCAACAAGAGAATACACGCAGCACCCTCCAAGGACTCGCAGCCCAATCTTCAGCAAAGAATCTTCACCCAGCAAGATCCTCAATGACACACAGCCATACGGTGTATAGACGCACTCCACGAAAGATGAACAAAAATAAAGTGTTCTTGAAAACCAAATCAATTCACTAAAGCATATGGGAGTTTTGTGAATTGAAAAACCCAAAAGCAATTAAACCCTAAAAGAAGAAGCCTAAAAGAATTCTGCTTTCACGGTTTTTCTATTCGTCACTGTGACTTCTTAATGAAAACGTTACCAAATAATGAGTATTTATAGGAAAAATACGCCGCCTCAAAAACAGAGCTTGTTGGAAAGAGATCAGCACGTCGCTCGAACGAAGGACAACTGTCGTTCGAACGAGATCGCGCGATATGCTATGTCGCTCGAACGACTGTTGCGAAAAAAATATTATTTTAATGTCCGCTTCAACACTTAGAAAAAATACTCATTCTTAAATTTTGATGAAAAAGTCCGCTCCAACACTTAGAAAATATTTTATAAAAATATCTAAAAACTCTAAGTGAAAAGTTATGGTATTAAAAACATAACCTTACGAAAGTACATTTCGCGGAGTCTTGAATGATGAAGAACTTGAGTAATTCAAATCCGTCTTTGATGTAGATGTCTCTTGATTCTCTTCAACGGTGTAACAGTATATGACATAACAAATTGATAATGGACATCAAAAATATGTCCTTAAAAATTGTACTTTTTAGCACGATGCCCGACATATTTTATTTTCGACTTTGGTTGCACCAAATGTCGCCTGTCAGAGTCGACAACAACAAACAGTAAAATGAGACAAAAAGTACCACTCAGATATTATCCCAAGGGAATATCCATTTAGCCCCCAAACACCATGTCATTCCTAATGTTTATCTATAAATAGAGCACCTAAGGTCAAATCAAAACACTATTGAAGCATTGTTACTCCTCCCAATCTCAGACATAAATTATTATCTCCCTGCTCTCTCCTTGATAGTTAAACTTCTTATTTCTCCACTCTCAAAGAATCATCACTCTCAAGTGATTCCATTCTTTTTGTTCTTACTAAAAAGTTTGTATTTAATCATTATCTTCCTCATATTGTAATCAGAAAGTTGTCATTATATTGCAAAAGTTGGTTTTTGATTTACTTACTATTCTTGAAACTTGGAACACCTTGAAGGTTGTTTCCATTGAAGTGGGTCACGCTCACCCTTTCAGATTATTCATATACCCCAGTATCACTACACTCCTACATTTGGTAACTCCACTGGGGAGGTATTCTTATTGCTATGGATAAAGAATGTTATAATGTTTCAAAGCAGCTAGTTTTTAAAGACACTCCAATCAAAAATGGAGTCCAGAGTGATTATATGACTCATGAGGAAGTCGTGGTTATCAGGGAAAGAGTTCCTGCTCCTTTAGGGGTAGGTGAACACATAAGCGGCTGCCCCACTGAACAGAATGAACCCGATGAGTATATTTTTTGAGTTTTTAAGACAACACAATGTGGAATGACCAGTATAGGCCAAGCTTGTGTGACACCAATGGTGGATCCTGTTGGAGGGACGAATGTAACAAAGATGACACTAGATAGAAGATTGGAGATGACACGGATGTCAACTCCAGTAAGTTGGTCGACTGTGAAGAAATTAGAGACATAGGAATCACCCCCCAAATCCGTCATGATGGAAGAAGTGAAAAAGTTTCTCTCCTCTGAGAAAGAGTCACCTCTCATGTATGAGGAACTGAAGAATCCTTATCCAGATAGTATCAACGAAAAACCATACCATGAGGGTTACGTTCCTCCATAATTCATGAAGTTCAACGAAAGAGGAGAAAATCCTAGGGAGCATGTCAAGATGTTCATGTAGTATCTTGGTGTGCATGGCAATGACAAGGACTTGTGAGAAAACAAGATGCGATTTTTTATGGATTTATTCGTATCTTAGGCTACGCACACATAAATTCAAATTTTAACCAAATTTTATCTTAATTATCAATTAGGTGTGCATGCAATAATGTGTCCAAATTAATTATGACAAACCACGTAAACAATCAAACCAAACAGGCACTTAAAAAGTAAGGAAAAATTCCTTTCAGACAAAACCTAGTATTCAACACTATAAGAGTTTGACAGACACAATAAACTTACAGACTACTTAGCTCTAATAAGTATAATGTGTAGGGTCTTCAAATCTTCTACATAATACGGCACAATCCAGCACCGTTCGTAGGAAGCGATCTTCCCTCGGTATCCACCGATCAGCCTCATGATTGTAGAATCTTATCTTCGTCAATCATAGAGCCTCAGCTCCACAAATCCACAATAGAGTAGAAATATACCAGAGTTATGCAAGTGTATGAAAACTTGGGTTTAAAAAATTCAACAAATAATATATGGGATGTATGATTTCGAAAATAAAAATTGTTTTTCTAAAACATAAAAGTGATACCTTTTGGTTCAGATAATGGGAATTCGTTTTCGTCAAAAGTCATGAAAAAAATTGTTTTTAATAGAAAAACACAAATTTCGAGGCGACAGTCGCATTCGAACAAAAATGGCATCTCGTTCAAAGGAAAACCCAGTTTTGTTCTAATGAGAATTGGTCTCATTAGAACGATATCATATTCTCGTTCGAACGGGCTTCTAACGACCTTCTAACGACATTGGGTCTGGTAAACAGAGCATTCTCGTTTGATAGGATTTGAAGCTCGTTCTAATGAAAAGCCAATTTCATTCTAATGATATCTCATCTCGTTCGAACGAGATTAAAAAATAAAATTTTCATTTTTAAAACCCATTTTATCAAAAAGCCCTGATTTAAAAAATAAACATCCCAAAATATAATTCGAATAAGAAATAAAAACCACATACCTCCATAAAGTGGTGACAAATCCAATGTCTTGAAATCCAAAAATGATACTCGATCACTAACATGTCTTCAAATGATTGTGGAGGAAATATGGATGTAGTGTTCGGTGTGAAACTCTAATTTGTAATGGGATACACAAAACGGCAAAAATGCCTAAGCTATGAGCAATTATAAAATTTTGCTCTTACAAATCTCCCCCTTTGGTTATTCCGGTACAAAACAGAAAACCAAAAACCAAATTATAATAAAACCCATAAGACAATGTATGTTAATGTCCTCCCAACCCCAAGAGACGCAACAACATTTGAAATATTTTACTCAACTAAAATTCTTCTCCCCTTGGCCAACTTTGTCTTCATCTTTAGTATTCCATGAAATCATCATCAAAGCAGAAGAAACCTATACACATGAAACAAAGAAATATCGTGATGTGTACAAGTTTAAAGTAAAACATGAATTTGTTCTCCCTTTTTTGTCTGTAATAGACAAAGGGTTAGAATCTACATGAATAGTAAGCATCACATGAAGAAGCAAAGATATCATTACAAATATAATCGATAAATCACATGCAAGGATAACCCAAAAGGCGTAATGTGTTATGCCCATATCAAACAACTATGTTTGAAGTTTTTATTTTTTTCAAGTATAATATTTATACCTATAAAAGGTACATATAGGTAAAAAACACATAGCACCATGAAATAACACTAAAATACCCGAATCGTGAAAACGAAATGTAATTGTGTGAACATTTTCTATAGACAAATCAGCATAAACATTCATAACATAGGTGCATGAAGTCAAGAGATGCTTCTAAAGAAATAACTCAACTTCAACCTTAAGTGTAAAAACATTGAACTTAAATGAAATTGACCCAATTTACGCAATATTCCAAGAATTTAAATGACTCTTAAATCAATAATGCCAAACTATTTATTTCTTTTCAAAAGATTCCGTTATGCAAACCCACTGATCTTCTACTTTATAATACCCAAAAAATCTCGCATATATATGAATTCACTCTCAAAAGTTTTTAAGATATCATAATGCTCATATGTAGCAAGGCATCAATGAATATAAAATAAATTGCCTTAGCACTTCTATTTTGTGTGCCATTAATCTTTTAGGCTCTTTTCGCAAATAATGGCTTTTAGCGCAAAGAGAATTTTTCTTTTTCATAGCCCCTTTCCATTGCTTAACATATATCAATATTTTTCGGGAAATAAAATTCGGGCAATGGTTCTTATAAGCACAACTTATCTTTTTTTACATTTGGTTCATTATTAAGCAGGATTGAGATGAGAACACCGTATTCGACATATGATAAGCAAGTATAATGTTCAAAAAGTATGTGCTCGTGTGCAATAAAGGTGACAAAGAGTCTAACATGTAGAAAGTAATCATCAATGATCAACGAAATGTTATCCATGCATTATTAAGCACACTAACGAAATATAGCCATGTCTCAAAGCATAATGAAAAAGTCCCGTGAATGGATGGAATGAAGGGGTGATCGAAATGTCTTAGATGCACATCCATATATGTTGAAAAACAAAAATACAAAAAAAAATTTATCGTTTTCAAAAATTTTATCAAAATAAAATCTTTTTCAAAACTTTTGAAAAAAAATTTAACAACCGAAAATCTTTTTGGATTTTTTAAAACTTTTTCTAAATATATATCAAAAGAAAAAATTATGAATACAATAAAAATACAATCTATCAATAGGGATATAAGATATGAACATGATAAACACCCTACACTAGATAAAGTACCCGAACTCAATCAATAGAGAAAATACCCAAAGACTTCCTAAGATTCTCGAATCTAAGTGAATCTAAAGGTTTCGTGAAAATATCGGCTAATTGACGTTCGGTGCTCACAAAGCTCAGGGACATGAACTCACCTCAACGAGATCATGAATGAAATGATCACATATCCTAACGTGCTTTTTACGGGAATGTTGGGCCAGATTACGGGATATATGGATTGCACTCGTATTATCACATGAAATAGTCATTGTGCCTTAGAAAACCCCATAATCTTCCAACATTTGCTTCATCCATAAGAGGTGCATGCAATAACTCCTGATGGCTATATAGTTAGCTTCCATCGTGGGCAAAGATATGGAGGTTTATTTCTTGCTCAACCAAGAGACAAGAGCACTCATAAAGTAAAAACACCCACTTGAGGTTCTCCTACAACCATCAGCATCCCTGGTCCAATCTCCATTCGAATAGGCAGACAAACAATCATCGGTATCAAAGGAATACCAAATACCATAGGAAAGAATGTTTCTTATATATTTAATGATACGCTTGAGTGAGAGAAAATAAGACTCTTTAGGGGATGCTTGGTATTGTACAAAAATTCCAACGCTAAAGGTAATGTCGGGATGACTAGCGGTCAAGTAGAGTAGACTACATATCATGCTCTTATAAAGGGTTTTCTCTACGGCCTTGCCTAAAGCATTTTTGCTAAGCTTAGTCGATGTACTCATAGGGGTGCGTGAGTGCTTAGCAGAGTTTAAACTAAAATTCTTCACTAAGTCCCTAACATATTTGGATTGAGATATGAAAATTCCATCCTCAAGATGACGCATCTAGAGACCTAAGAATAATGTAAGCTCACTGACCATGCTCATCTGAAACTTTCTATTCATTTCATCCTAAAAAGTGTGACCATGTCGATAGCGCGTGGATCCAAATACTATGTCGTCCACATAGACTTGGGCAACTAATATAGCAATACTCTCTCTCCACACAAATAACGTCTTATCCACTCCCCCTCTCTTTAAGCCACGAGCTAAAATATAGGAAGTGAGACTCTCGTAACAAGAACAGGGTTCTTACATCAAACCATACAAGGCATTCTCAAGATAATAGAAGTGTCATGGATGCTTTGGGTCTTCAATACCCTTTGGTTGTTCCACGCACACTTCCTCCTATAGAATTTCATTAAGGACATAAATCTTAGCATCCGTTTGATATAACTTGAAGTGTATATAACATGCTATGGTGAGTAGTAAGAGGACGTAATTAAGCCTAGGAACAGGAGCGAATGTCTCTCCAAAGTATACACCCTCAATTTGTGTGTAGCCTTGAGAAACTAACCTAGCCTTATTGAGAACTATGGTACCATTATCATTCATCTTATTCTTGTAAATCCACTTGGTACCTATCATATTAGTTTCACTACTTCGAGGGACTAACTCCCAGAAATCATTTTTGTAAAACTGAAACAAACTTATCTTAGATAGCAAATTCACATTCTTGGGCTCGATTAAGGAGGTGTAGCAAAGGTAGCTAACCACATTCTCAAGTTGTGCACGAGTCTTGACACCTAATATAGTATCACAAAGTATATGGAAAGGGTTATGACTCTTTCGAACCCAAGAGGGTGGATCCTTTAAATCAATAGTGGGCTCCATTAGGGTAGTACGAGGAGCGATGGGATCATCACCGAGGGGTGCATTATTCTCACACTTGGGGTCAGGGTCAACAGACGTAGATGGCTTGTCGTCTCTAATCATGACATTTATTAACTACATAACCTTATAACTTACAAGGTTAAACACCGTATAATCCCTACTCGATGATTAATAACCTAAAAATATCCCCTCATCACTCCGGGAGTCGAACTTTCCCAATTTCTCTCCATCTCTCAAGATGTAGTAAGTACTCCCAAAGACACGAAAATATGATAGTTTAGTTTTCTTCCCTATCCATAACTCATAAGGCATGTCTAATGTTTGTGCACTAAGATATACCTTATTCACAGTATGGCATGCGTTACTCACTGCCTCTGCCCAAAAATGTCTAGGAATTTTTTACCCAAGAAGCATGGATCTAGACATTGCTTGTATCGTCCAGTTCTTCCTCTCAAATATCCTATTTTGTTAAAGAGTACGAACGGTCAAAAACTCATGTTTGATGCCCACTCCATCACAATATCTATCCACTCCAACTTATTTAAATTTAGTTCCATTGTCACTATGAATTTGAATAATAGTGACACTGTATTGGTTTTGTAAGATACGGCACTTGGTTGTTAGGATCTCAACGGCGTTGGAATTTTCTTTAAGAAGCCCCATGATAGAGTATCTTTAAAAGTCATCGACCAACATGAAAATGTATCTCTTACCACTTAAGCCCCTTGTAAGAGTAGGACCCATAAGATCCATATGTATCAACTCTAACACATGAGAAGTGGTAATGGTATTCAACTCCTGATAGGGGCTTCGAATTTGTTTTCCTTGTTAGTAAGGACCACAGACCAAGGAATTTAGTTTCCCAAGTGATGGTAAGCCACGCACAAGGTCTTTCTTCATTAATCTCTCAATGTCTCAAAAATTGGCATCGCCTAGTCATTGATGCCAAAGGTCCATAGAGGACACTGTGGAACACAAAGTAGGAATTGGGAATGGTCCCATAAAAATTATCGTCGGTCCTCACTCCTTGAAGTAAAAGTTCACCGGATTGATCATATACATTGCACTCAAACCGATCGAACTTTACTGCAAACTTTGCATTGCAAAGTTGTCTTATGTTAATTAACTTTGCTTCCTTTGATGTACAACACATTGTCTAGTTTAGGAAATCTTAGTATCTCAACACAACCACATCCTAAAATACTAGACTTACTTCCATCTCCAAAAGTGGCTTTGCCTTCCTTACGATCCATAAGTTCGATAAAATACGAGTTATCACCAGTCATGTGCCTGATCATCCATTATCAAAATACCATTGGCAAGTATTTTGAACCTTAAGAGCGAGGTGAACAACAAGGGCTTTGTCATCTTGCTTAGGGACCCAAGTGGAGGTAACCTTTTGTTTTCCCCTGTCGTTGTTGACTCTATTCGTTGAATTAGAAGCGTTCTCAAATGACATAAAAATTTGTGTAAATTCTTTCATTAAGCTTTACGAAGTCGATACTAGGAACTCAACTTTCTCTCTAACACTAGCAAAGTTTTTATAGCGGTGTGCGGGAGTATGTGTACATTGGTTCTACCTAACTAGTAGCAAAATTCCCTAAGGCGACCTCTCCTCTTGTAATAGATGCAAACATAGACTTGTTTGGGTCTACCTTGGTTTGCTCGTTTAGGTTGAACTCTCTTTGATGGGTTAGGTCGAGGCCGGTATAGATCAACTACAAACTTAAGAAGGGTGCAACATGGGAAGTGGATGCACCTTCATAACCTATTCCTCGCCTCTCCCATAAACCTAGCAGGATTGAGGAACATCTTTCTAACCTTCTTCGATGTATCCTCTATATTAACCTTGACCTCCCGAGCATGTTCGAGATCTTTCTCGAGTTGGAAAATAAAGGCTTCAAGTTTATCACGAGTCTCCACAGATGCTCTCGTAAGACTAGAAACTTTGTTAGTCAAGTCATCATTTTCCATCTCTACTAAAATGACTCTCTCTCCCAAAAAAATCTCACCGAGGACTCTCTCTCTCTCTCGGCTCTCTCAAATCCTTCTCTAAAGATAAAACTCTTTGTTTCAAACCCTTAATTTGCTTTTTAATTTTAAAGGACTTGGCATAAAGACTTGTGTAAGCATGCTGAAAGTCACCCTCTCCCTCACTCAAAACATCTTCTCCCTCACTCTCTCCAGAATTACTAGACTCGTTATTAAGGTCACCATGTTTAATAGCTTCCTCATCGGCATGAGATGTACTAGATGTACTAACATGACTGGTAATGAATGCAGTGAAGTTACCTCCATGTGGTGACTCTCCCCGAAATCTACCGTCTCGACATCTCTATCACTAAGCGTGGAATTGAAGGAAACTTTTCCTTTGCCATGTCTCTTTAATCTCGTAGCACATTTGTGAGCTTTGTGCCCTTATCCTCGTACTCATAACATCTCTCTTCATCTTTCTAAGGGTAATATTTTTTTTTCAAATTTTTTCCTTCCCGATTTATATTTTTATCTCTTTGGAAGTGTTTTCTTTTCTAAGTTTGAGAATTTTTTTACAAAAAGGGAAAGATCATCGAGATCAAAATCATACTCGGAGTTAGAAGAAACCTCCTCTTTCTTTTTAGATTGAACTTTTAAGCAATTTCCTTTTCCTTGTGTTTAATATTTTTGGTAAACATCTCAATCTCATAAGTTTGAAGGTCTCCCACAAGTTCACTGACCTAAGCAAATCTAAAATTCCTAACAAATTAAGAATAATAACCTTAGGAATGAATCGGGCTGGTAGGGATCTCAAAATATTTTTAACTACGCACATCTCGGGAATTTTTTCACCCAAATTAAAAATAAAATTAACGATATCACACAATCATGCATAAAATTCATCAAAAGACTCAGATTCTAGCATGATAATAGTATCAATATGTGTGGTGGGATTTTGATGCTTAGAGGCTTTCATAACATCAGTACCCTCGTGAGTGAGATGGAGGGTATCCCAAGGTATCATAGACGTGGTGCACGTCATGATGCGGAGAAACTCGTCAAGGGTGGTGGCTCTTAAAATGGCACTTAATTGCGCGAGTTAAATTGACTCCACTTTAGTTCCTCCTCCGTCCAAGTAGTGACGGCTTTAGGACCTATGACATCGCCATTGGTCAGAGTGGGTGGTGTCGACCCTCTTTTAAAAATAAACCAAACACTCTCGTCAATTACTTTCAAACCTGACCTCATTCGAGCTTTCCAATACACTTAATTAGACCCATCGAAAACAGGTAGCTGTGACAGCCCGCCTAATAAAATACCGGGCGATCACTCCTATATCAAATTAAAATAGGAGTCTCATATGGATCATTCTTAGCATCACTATCGAAAATCCATTTAATTACTAATAACCTATTAAGCTGGCATCAAAAATTTTTTACTTAACTACTCTTTTTAAACAATTACAAATAAAACATCCACACAGTTTACGTAAATGAAACTGAAATGAAATAAAATAACCGAACACTCGGTCAATATATACAACCATATCGAATGTCGTACTTAAAGAATAAATAAATGCAATTGGGTTATTCAACCCGAATGTTTATACAATACCTCCTATCTAGATTACAAGGATTGAAGCGGCTATCGAAAACCTGCATGCATCCACAGTTGCTGCAGGAGGCGTCTGACTCGAAAGATGTGTCATCCAGGCGTGTCTGTGCCTGGACACCTATATAATATATATATATATATATATATATATATATATATATATATATATAAAACAAGAAAGGGAAAAAGTAGATAAACGGGTCAGAGCCCGAGTTTTGAAAATATTTAGCAAGTGCATAAATGCCTTATTTTTAGAAAAAGATTTTATCTCATATTTAAATTTAGTATCGCACTCCCATGAGATACCCCCTCACCCCTCTTCTAATAATGCACACCTAACGCACTTAACATTCTAGTTAAGCAACTCTGCCTAACTAATCTAATTCACCCTTCTACTAGAAACCTCTACAACCCGAGCACTAAGGGCTAAACTTCTCTACATTCTCAACACTGCGCTAAGTTCGGACGTGGGGTGTCGCGCGAAGCGAAATCCAAACAAGGAACCCCCCCCCCCCCCGATACACTACTACTTGGCAGGGTCAATGGTAGAGATCCATTAGGCCCGTAGTACAAAACCAAAGTATAAATACATACTTATATATGAACATACATATCATATTCATTTTTATATACATCTTACAATATACATCCGGATAATATCTCCCGGACTGAGGTTTACCAATTTAATTTCATCTTTATAATACACATCTGGATTTATCTCCCGGACTGAGGATTCATTTTCATTTTCTTTTTTTATCTCAAAACTTTCCATTTCCTTTCTTCTATCCAGGAAATGTATTTAAAAGACAATTCATTATCATGAATTGCATTAACATATCATATAACTTTTCAAAATCCAGTTTTATTATCATAAAAATGCTTTTCCGTTTTACAACATCCCATTTCCCTTCTTCCATCCAGGAAATGTATTTAAAAGCTAATTTTATTATCATAAAAATTCTTTTCATATCATATGCTTCCATTTCCCTTCTTCCATCCGAAAAACGTATCCGAAGCCAATTCATTTATCCCATTTCCCTTCTTCCATCCAGGAAATGTAATTAAAGCCAATTTATTATCATAAATTTCTTTAACATATCATATAACACGTTCTAAGATCGCCCGTCCGGGTTTCCCCACTGTGTGCGCCCCTAAATGGCTATCATCTTCCAGGTCCTATCATCAAGACAACCTGGGATCCTACAACGCAAGACGTCGGGAAGCGGCCATATGCCTGCGGGAGAGTCATAACCACACCCAGAATTACCTCACCAGCGCAGAAAACATATAATAATCGCTCATATGGCCTATAGGACTATATCCACCCCTGCATTCATTAGCCAGGGGGCTTCACCATACGCACGCAACTTCCCTTATGATAGCGATTTAGAGAGGTGTGTATCCATAAATTATTATTTATGAAAATCATTTCTTTTCCCATTTTGAAAACATTCATTTTTACATTCTCAAAATCATTTATTCTCATAAACATATATACCTTGTTCTTATGCACAAGGAATATACTATATAATACACATCCGTATCATATCTTATATGTACTTTAATCACATACTATATATATACCATATATTCCTCCTCGAATATATATAAATGGCCATAATTTCCAATCCCATCTAGCGATGACCAATAATCCCAAAGATTCTCTCAAAGAATCATATTCATGCATTCATATACGCATGATACTAAACCCAAAGTATTTCCTTACTTTAATAAATAATAAATACCTTAATCCCATCTAAGGATTTATTGGATATCTCCAATTATACCATTTGAAATTAAATGAACATATATCTATATTCCCAATTTATCCTAATTATCTCATAGGATATACTCAATCGACCATCGATTATAATTATGCTTCCTATACGCATAATTATATGGGCCTAATTGCCCACTAAAATATCCTAGGGATTTATCTCTCCCGAACAACCTTAAATTTAGTGGGTTATGGATTTCATTTCCATAAACCCAAGGACTACATATTGTTCATATAATCACCTAGAGGTCCCCACCCTAAGTTAGGAACCCTAAACCTTCAAATTCTATAATTATTCTATTTTCCTCGAAAGTATAGTTTAAGTGATATACATTTAAAACCCTCACTTTGTCCTCCTAAACTTCCTAAATTAGAGGACCATATAGTCCTAAAAGGTCCCTCATATTAACCCATAATTAGCCTAAAAGCAATGTGAATTGGAATCTATCCCATCCAAATCACCCTAGAAAAATTGCCAATCTTTCAGTAGGGGTCGATCGATCGACCCTTAGCCGTCGATCGATCGATGGCTCGATCGATCGATTCCCCCATGATCGATCGATCGATCATGGCAGGCAACTTCTTTTCCCAGAAGTTGTTTCGGCCATTAAAGTTTCTCCCAAGCTTTTGTATCCTCACCCAACGTCCTACAACCTCAACCAACAACTAATACACATATAATAAGGGTTCTAAACGTCTTAGAACCCGAAATCACCAATTAATTTCAATTAAATCTTAAGTTTCTCAAATTGAAATATTATTGGGGTTTATTCGTTTTAACTCCTGAAAACCCATTTTATCCACGAGAACCCAACCCAAAATCTTTAGGTTTTATTGTTACCAAACTACGATATGAGATTTATGCTCAAAATAAATAAAGCAAGTAAACACTTGCCTCGTGGATACAATCCGACGATCCCGAGTCGACTCCGGCGGAGTTTGGCCCAAAATCTCCATTTTCTCCTCTTTTCCTCTCCTCCTCTCTCTCTTCTCTCTTTTCCTTCTCTTTTCTCCCTCTATCCCTCTTTATATAGAAACAAAAAGGGTTTTAACCCTTAAAACCCAAAAAAGACTCGTTTACTCAATTACGAGCCCGTTTAACTCTAAAATTCCCCAAAACTCAATTTTAACAATCGGACACTCTTTTCCAACTATCTCGGCCATTCCGATACTCACGGCACAGTCGAAATTCCCATCCGGGGTACTTGACTGCAAATCACTATTTTAACCCAATATCTTTCAATGCGGGTTTTCCAATTAAAATCTTACCTTCGGTCGCTTTACTCAATAGAGACATATAATTAAAATACCTCGATATATTTACTTAATCCCAAAGGTAAACATACCATCCATCGAAAATCATCTAATCCTCGAAAATACCAAAAATCACTATTCCAGGAAATTCTCTAAATTCTTCAATTTATACTCAATTATGGAATTTAATTGTCTCCAAAAGGACGGGTTGTTACAGTAGCCTATTATTCAAACTATCCATAAATAATTTTTTTAAAGGATCACGTACAAATTTAGTGTAACAGGATCTGATAACCATTTAAGAAAACAAGATTGGATTTTTAATGGATTTACTTATATCTTAGGCTACGCATACACAAATTCAAATTTTATATTGATTATCAATTAGGTGTGCATGAAATAAAGTGTTCAAATTAATTACGCTAAACCACGCAAAATAACCAAACCAAACAGGCACAAAAGAAGTAAGGAAAAATCCTTTTGGTGCATAACCTAGTATTCAGCACTATAAAGAGTTTGACAGACACAATAGGCTTACAGACTACTGAGCTACACTAAGTATAATGCGTAGGGTCTTTAAATCTTCAACATAATACGGTACAATCCATCACCATCCACGTGAAGCAGTCTTACCTCGGTATCCACCGATCAGCCTCAAGATTGCAGAATCCAATCTTCTTCAGTCGTAGAGCCTCGGCTCCACAAATCAGCATTAGAGTAGAACTCTACAAGGATTATGCAAGTGTATAGAAATTTGGGTTTAAACAAACTTAACAAATCATATGGGATGTATGATTTGGAAAAGAAAACGTGTTTTTCTAAAACATAAAAGTGAGAACTTTTGTTTAGATATTTGGAATTCGTTTTTTCTAAAGGTCATGAGAAAATCTGATAAACCCAGTTTCGTTCTAATGAGATTTGGTCTCGTTCGAACGATAACCTATTCTCGTTTGAACGGGCTTCTAATGACCTCCCAATGACATTGGGTCTGATAAACAGAGGATTGTCATTTGATGGTGTTTGAATCTCGTTCAAATTAAAAGCCAATTTCATTATAACGAGATCTCATCTCGTTCGCATGAGATCAAAAAATAAAAACTTTATTTTAAAAACCATTTTTATCGAAAATCCTCGATTTAAAACATAAACATCCTTGAATAAAATTTGACTGAGAAATAAAAACCACAAGTTATATACATCCATAAAGTGTCGGTGACAAATCCAACGTCTTCAAATCCATAAATGATACTCGGATACTAACAGGTCTTCAAATGATCGTGGAGGCAATGCGAATATAGTGTTCGATTTGAAACTCCAGTTTGTAACGGGATATGCTAAAATACAAAAATGTATAAGTTATGAGAAATTATAAAATCTTGCTCTTACAAGTTGAATTTGAGGGAGTTCTCAAAAATTTTCACTAAAAATGGCTACACGTGGTACTCTCATTTAGCGCCAAACAACACCCCCACTTGGCAGGAAATGAATAGATAATTTTGGTAGAAATTTTATTGGTTGAATATGAGTTCACACTGAGACACTCAACCCAAGAAGTGCAGAGGCCAGGCAAAGAGTTGATGAAATATATAAAGTGATTTAGAGAAAGGGCACTAGATGTGCACAGAGACAACGCAGAAGTAAGATTGCTGCAGATTTGTGTAGAGGGGTTGCTAGAGGAATACAAAGTACATCTAATTAATGAGACCCGAGAGGGTACCTTTAGATAATTCACGCGAGCAGCTAGTAATATCCCCATGATCATTAAACTAAGACCCAAAGGATGGAAGGCACAGATGTCATTGCGAACTGGTAGATTCCAAATTTCATTACGTCAAGTGGTGAACTACATTAGAGGAAGTCCTAATAGAAAGAAAGGGAACCAATGGCCTAAGAACAATAACACCACCAAAAAAAGAAATTTAGGAATGATGTTCCACTACCGTTTCTATGTAGCATGGCGAAAGCTATTGACTATTAGCGGACGCTAGTGCGCGAGGGGGTGGCAAGTCCCCCTCACTCAAAGGGCCAGATTTCCATGCCGATAGATAACGCGTATGCAAAGTTTTGTAAGTTGCACCAAAGGGTGAAGCATGCCACTAAAGATTTCTATTATTTGTGTAGAACAATAGGGGAACAGGTTGCTAATGGCACATTACAAATCCCACCTATAGACTTTAACAAAAATCCACTGCCAACTCATCACTGCAGCACAACAAATATGGTGATGGAATATGATGGGGAAAAATACTTAAGTCTGAAGAATAACTAAGTTGTGATTATGCATACGAAAGATGGTTGTCTGAATTGTCCAATGAAGACACTAAAAACAAGTAGGATAAGCAGCTGAGCCCTAAAGGAGGAATCATTGATGTGGTCCTCGCCCTGGATGTGGTGGGAACATCAAAGGCTCAGCATGTGTGTAATGCGCAAACGCACGGAGTTGAAATAGATTTGGAGTGTGAAGAGATTTCAAGAAGACCTAAGTTTAAATGGTTGTTTAACCAAATTAGGGTAAAGTATGAGATGCGAACAGGAATCACCAAGAAGATCTTGGAAGCGGTCCAGGAGTGGAATTACCCCTCTCTCAAATAGCATGGTTCCATGGGGAGGTTGATCAAGAGGTACACGTCTAAGGTAATATTTTTAAAAGCAGATAAGAAAGTACACTTCTTTCACAACAGGCCTCTCTATATTACTACTCCAGTAAATGGAATTAGTTTTCTAAGAGAGATTCTATATGGAGGGGCATCAATAAATATCATGTCCATTAGTACTTTATACGAGACAGGAAATTCCAAGGAAAAAAATATGTTGGTACCACACGTGATCTCCATCTTTGATAGCGCGGGATGCAGTCACTTAGTTATGTCAATGTGGAAATTAAGTTGGCAAACTTCACATCCCACATTAAATTTCATATCATTACAAGAGTTACCAACTTCTGATAGGTCACGTGTGGATGCACATGTATGGAATTACGTTGTCAACATCACCAATGTGTAAAACCCAATATATGTGGGACTGAGATTGTGATCAAAGTCCCAGAAAGATGATTTTTAATAGAAGAGGCCCACTTGGTTGATGTAGCATTTTAAACAGAGTTGGATGAGGAAATAAGATGCTTGATTAAAGGAGTAGGAGAATCCGCGTGGCCCAAGACGAGGTCAAATCCAAGAAATCGGTGCATGAGAGGCTAGGTCCATGAATTTTAAAGAATAATCAAGACTTGCACGGATTTGCAGGAATATTGTTTTGCCTAGTGGAAAAATCATCTATCACTTAAAACTGTCTGAGAAGGTGAAATTTTGGGATGAAAGAGTTTACCCGGTACCAGAATATTTTATGATTGATGAGTCCCAAATTATTGATCACGTTGAAGAGCCGGAGGAATCATCGAAATACATGAAAGATGGACTGCGAGAGGAGCTCTAAGATCTTGAGGAGATAAACTTAGGAATGGAAGGTGGTGATGATCAACCCATATTCATTTCTAAGGGTCTAAGTTCGAAGAAGCGAGAGGAGATCATTGGTTTGCTCAAAGAATTTGAAGACGCCTTTGTATGGAAGTATATGGGGATATCGAGGATAGATCTAGAAGTAAGCTCTCGCAAGTTAAATATTTTACCTAATGCTTTTCCTGTGAGGTAAACCACGCAAAACAATAAGGTCAAGTTAGATTTGAAGATCAAAGAGGAGGTAGAGAAGCTACTCGTATTGGGGTTCATCAAACCCATACATCATCCAGTATGGCTATCAAGCATCGTTCTTGTGTAAAAGAAAGATAAGAAATAGACACGGGGTTTTTTATATTTCGGAGATCTGAATTTCGTTTGCCTAAAAGATGAGTTTTTGCTACCTAGTATTGACAACCAAGAGGACACCATCGCCGATCATGAAATGTACAATTTCATCGATGGGTATGTGGGATACAATCAAATCCGAATGGATCCAGTAGACATGGATAAAATAGCTTTTCAGACCCCGCTAGGCAATTTCCACTACAACGTCATGCCTTTAGGGTTGAAGAATGAGGGACCAACTTACCAACGGACCATGATGGACATATTTCACGACTTATATCATGATATATTGGAATTATATATAGATGACTTGGTGGTGAAGTCAAAAAAGGAGAGAAAGCATGTCCATATCTTAGAAGAGTCTTTGAGTAATATTAAAAGTACAAGATGAGGATGAGCCCTCCAAGTGTGATTTTGGAGTTACTGTAGGGAGATTCTTAAGATTTTTCATCAACAAACAGGTACTACAAGTCGATGTAGAAAAGCATAAATCCATTTTCACGATGTCGTCGCTAAAGAGTTAAAGGAAGCTCAAGAGTTTTTTGGAAAGGTCTCCTACTTAAGGAGGTTGATACCAACTTTAGCGAAAGTCTTTCAGCCCTTTTATGACACTCATGAAAGATAAAGCAAAATGGGTATGGGGAGATGAGCAAGAAAAGGCATTCGGGAGGGTGAAAGCAACAGTGACTTCCCTTCAACAATGATCCCACCAGAAGAGGGTGCGCCTTTACTACTATACCTCACTTCTATCGAGTGGTCCATAGGGTCCTTACTCGCCTAAGAAAAGGAAGGAATAGAGCGACATGTGTACAACCTCTCTCGAGTAATTTCGTGGATGGAGTCCAGATAAACGAACGTAAAAAGGCATTATCTAACTCTGGTCTTTGTAGCACAAAAGCTGAGACACTATCTGCTCTCCCTCACGGTGTATATTTTCACCAAGTGTGACCCCATTAAGTATTTACAGGCATGGACTATCTTGGTGGGGCGAGGTCCATGTGGTTTCTGATACTATCTGAGTATGATCTGAAGTGTGTTGTGCCAAAAGATATTAAGAGTCAAGTTGTGGCTGAACTGCTAGCCAATTTTCCAAGTTATAATTTCGAAACCCACCAGTGAAGAGCTACCAGGAGAAAACTTACAAGCATATCTAGATAAAGAAATGGAAGAATAGATAATGGAGTTTGATGGCTCGTGCATGAAAGGAATATGTGGAGCAGGCTCTATCCTCTCAAATAACAAAAAAAGATCACCCTCTCTTATAAATTATATTTTAAGTGACCTAACAATGAGGTAGAGTATGAGGCACTCATACTTGGCCTACTGGAATCCCTGATAAGAAGCATTAGGGTATTTTGTATGCGAGGCGATTCCAATCTGATTGCTAAGAAAGTCGATGGGGAATTTTCACTTAACCATGCTAATCTCACTCCATATAGAGTAATCATCCAGAGGCTACTGGTCCATCCAAATGCTTTGGCAATAATTGTATATAAACTAGAAATGTTAGAGCCTGAGGCCACTATTATGGTCTGATGAAGAACGGTACCGACGACAATGAGGGCCTTATTCTCAAGTAAAAAAACTAAGGACGGAAAATTCTCAATCGTAAAATAATTAGAGAAGTATGAAGGAAAGATGAAATTATCATAACAAGCTAGCTTCCACATGTTGCAGGGCATGTTTTACTTTAAAAGTCTGGGTGGATATTTAGCAAGGTATGTGGGAGAAGATGAAGCTAAAGAGAAATTAGAAGCGATGGACAAAGGCACTGTGAGGATATAGATATCCCACTTTATAGATGGATATAACGAGGGGGATATTATTGGCCTACCATAAGCACGGAGGCTGCTCGCATATAGCAAGTCTGTTTGACGTTCCAGACACACAGTTCGATCAGCCGATGGAAGTAAATTTTGTGGAAATTTTTAAAGATTGGAGGAGATCCTACGTCACCTATCTCAAAGATAGAGAGCTACTAGTTGAGAGAGCTGATGATATTTACTTGAAGAAAATATTGTCTTGTTTCTACTTGGTGAATAGGGAACTCTATAGCTAAAGGTACAATGAGAAAGCTTTGAGATGCGTGGCAGGGGAAGAAGTGGCAAAGGTACTGAAGGAAGCCCATGAGTCGTGCGTGGGAGACACCAAATTATATGATCATCTACTGACCTTGGGGTATTATTGACCAACAATTGAGGTTGACTCTATTAGTTTTGTAAAAATAATGTAGAGCGTGCCAAATCCATGGCAATATGGATCATGCCCCCTTGGTAAGTTTATAAAGCTTAGTTTTTCCGTATCCATTCCACACTTGGGCATTTAATTTGATAGGGAAAATTAGCCCAGACTCTCATGGGAAAGCTCTCATTCTGGTTTCCATTAAACAGTATACTAATTGGGAAAAAATAATTCCTTTGAGAAGGGTTACTACTCAAATGCTAACGCAGTTCATTAGAAAATATGTATGAAGGTTTGGCATTCAAAAGGTCATCCTCACAGATAATGGCAAGAAATTTATGTGTAAATAAATGGGTATGCTCACAGAATCATCCACAACAGTTCGGTTATCTCTTATCCTAAACAGAATGGTCATGCGAAGTCCACTAACAAAATATTGATCAATATTTTAAAAAAGTTGTTGGAAGGTCTGTCGGGAGCTTGGGATGATAAATTTCCATTAGTCTTATGGGATTATAGGACCTTAAAGATGAAGCCATTCGATTTTACCCCATTCTCTCTGGTGTATGGTATAGAGGTTCTCCTACCAGTAGAGTTGGTTGTGCCTTAAGCATTAATAAGTGGACCTAAGTCCTAATCTGGTGCGAGACCCAAGATATGTGTTGTTGAAGGCTTTGGTTAAGCATCGTGATAAAGCGAATGAAAACTTTAAAGTCTACACCCAGCAGATGTCTAGAGCTTAGGAGAATTTAGTTAAGCCTAGATAATTCCAATTGTGAGACTTATTTTTATGATCATTCACTCATCACTTGAGAAACATGTCAGCCTCAAAGTTCGAATCCAGTTGGGAGAGGCCATTCGTGGTAAGATAATACAGCAACATAGTAAGGAAGTACGCAGTTTCAAAATATTGATAAGATTATACAAACTATATGTTTTTTTAACATTAGAAATAATTGACTCCCAGGTATTATTTCAAGTTAAGATAAGACAAATATCCCACGAAATATAGGAAAGTTACATATATTACTTGTTAATTCGCGAACATGCACTCCCACTGAAAAAGGGAATGATAACTATTAACATTAACTCGTAAAATTGCAAGAAGATACTCCCACGTAATAAGGGAAAGATCATATCATATGAAAAAGTGTAAAGATATTGAAATGCAATATAAGAATAAATATCATTCTTTCCTTCGCATTTATATAAATGACTTGCTCAAAGAAGGGCAAGCCATGATATTACAAACAAAAACAGAAGATTTGTTTACAAAAGTTAAATCACCTAAAAGAAAATGAGTGTTATCCTGCGACTAAAAATCTTCGAATGAGAGGCCAATCTCTCGAACAGCATCATCTTGAAGCTTAGCAAGTGGAGCATCATCCTTCGCCTCGCTATCTAAGCCCTCGGCTAGTTTTTCTTCGAGAGCTTAAATTTGCTCACTAATGCCATTAACCTCGGAATGAGCCTCTCAGATGATTTGGCTTTCATTACTTTCTTAAAAAGTGGGTGAATATGTCTGCAACTAGAAGCGTCAAGCCAGTCAAGCTTGAAGTGATAGCAACTCTTCAAGTCCTTGATGGATGCCGAAAATATGCGAGCATCGACACTTATGACATCACTATGAGGAGTTGAAGTAAATTTATTAACGTGGATAGTGAGAACCTTGAGATTAAGAATGGTCAAGTTGTCAATATTACAAATGGCACTAGCTGTGAAGGTATTGGGGTGATGCTCAAAGATCAAGTCTAGGACAACCCGCTCGGATTCTCGAAACCTTTTGGAGTGTTTCTGTCCAAAAATACCTCATAAAAGTATCAGGAGCATCTATCTCTAAGGAATCAAAGCCAGTGTCCATCTAACTAGACTCAGAATGAGGGGAAGACTCCTCACTCGACTTCTCCCCCTTAACTCCATTGGAATGAGTGGCAGAAAAAATTAGCTCGTTCTCTTCAGCAGCATCCCCTACCTCGTATGTTTCTTCCTGAAAAATGAGGGAATCAATAAGCCAAGTAGTGTATTGGGAGAAAGAAAAATAATAATAACTAGCTAAACGAATTAACTGCATGCCAACCAACATGCTATCAGAAAGCCTACGTTGCTCCATTTGCCTAAGTCCAGGATTCGCAATTACAGGAGCGCTTAGGACACTAACCTAAAAAAATGTAAGGATAAGTTGTCACTCGACTAATTTTACAGTGAAAGCAAGTTAAAAAAATAAGTATGCTATAACAATACCTGAGGAGTGCTCCTCCCATAGTGCTCACAAGAAGTTTCGCAGTAAGAGGAACACTCGTAGAAACAACATGAAAATAAGGAAATAGGAAAGTGTTATTTGAGCACTTGCACAGTAAAAGAAAGATATAAAATAGCCAAGTATGACAGAATAATACCTAAGGAACACTTGCGTCTATGATCATAAGAAGTTCTGCAATCAGAAGAATTCTTGTATCACCAACCTAAAAATAAGGAAACAGGAAAATGTTGTTTGAGAACTTGCACAACAAAAGAAAGTCATAAAAGAGTCAGGTTTGATAGAATAATACAAAAGTACTCACAACTATACTAGTAGGAGGTTCCACGGTTAGAGTAACACTCATAGTGCTAACCTGAAAATAAAGGAATAGAAAAATGTTATTTGAGCACTTACATAAAATAAATTCCAGGTATGCCAGATGAATACCTGAGGAACCACACGTGAGGGAACACTCATGGCTATACTCACTCGAGGTCCCACAGTGATAAGAACGCTCGTGACCCTAACCTAAAGAAAGAAAAAGAGAATGTTATCATTTGAGTGACCACACAAAAATAGTGCAAATACAAAGACTTAGCAAGTAGGAAATCAGAACATGTCAGGCTAATACCTGAGGTGGAACAAGTGATGAACCACTCGAAGCAACATTGGTTGGAGACGCAACAGACGGGGGAGGAAATACTCGCCTATATTTGAAAGAAAAATATAGAATAAATAGCAGTTCGAACACATGAAAAATAAAGTGTGAGCTCTGAGAGAAATTATAAAAGTATGCTTGTTCAAGTACCTGAACCCCAATGGAAGGGAAAGCGCTCAAGTCTATAATAGGTGGTAAAGGGGTACTCGCACTGATCTGTCAACGAAGAAGTTGTCAATGAAAAGTTATCAAAAGTAAAAAGGTTATATAATTAAGTACTTGTGCTGAGCTAGTGATGTGATCAATAGGACCATTCGAAGCCACACTGAAGATAGGCTGAGCAAGAAGGGGCTGAACTTGAGGCATGTTGTTCAAGGGGAGACATACCCTTAGGATAGATGTCCTCCCAGTAGGAGGTAACCCAGGGATGACTACTCATGTGGGCAAAAGTATGCCCCCAGTTGTAAGAGGGTCGCTCGATAGATGGACCTGCAATACAAAGATCATCAAAAAGTAAAGTTATGTATTTTATTCACAAAAATGAGTTTTTAAAAGAAAAGGAGGTGATCAAGGAATACCTCTCCAAAACTAGCCACAACATTAGTTGGGGGTTGGATCAAGCAGTTTCTCATTGCAGAGGGAGTGAGTGACCTGATAATTGGTGTTAGAGGATCCATAAACACTGTCACACCCCGCCTAATAAAATACCGGGTGATCAATCCTGTACCAAATTAAAACAGGCGTCTCGTATGGTTTATTCTTAGAATCACTGTCGAAAACCAATTTAATTACTAATAACCTATTAGGTTGGCGTCAAAATTTTATTTAACTAATCGTTTTAAACATACTATTCAAATAAAACATCCACACAGTTTATATATAAGACTGAAAATGAAATAAAATAACCGAACACTCGGTTTAACAATAATACAACCCAATCGAATTCCGCAATAAAAGGAGGTAAAAGAATAGATAAATGCAGTTGGGTTATTAGAACAAATATTTATACACTATCTCCTATCTAGATTACAAGGATAGAAGCGTCTACAGTAAACCTGCATGCATTCACAGCTGCTGCAGCAGAAGTCAGCTCAAAGGAATCGTCATCCAGACGTCCTTGTGTCTGGACACCTATAAATATATATATATAGCAAAATAGAGGAAAAATAGATAAACGGGTCAGAGTCCGAGTTGTGAAAATATTTTGCAAGTGCATAAATGCTTTATTTTTGAAAATATGATTTCTTTCATATTTAAATTGGTATCGCACTCTCATTAGATACCCCTCACCCCTCTTTTAATGGTACACACCTATCGCATCCCTCTAAACAACCTAGTCAAGCTACCCAACCTAACTAAACTCGTTCCAACCATTCTAAAATCCTAATTAACCCGAGTACTAAGGATAAACTTCTCCCCAGTCTCAACACTGTGCCATGTTCGTGCGTGGGGTGTCTCGCGAAGTGAAATCCAAACAAGGAACCCCCTTATACACTACTACTTGGCAATGTCGATCGTTGAGATCCATTATGCCCTCGGTACATAACGTATATATACATACCCAAATAAATACATATACATAACATACTCATTTATTATACATATCACAATTTAAGTCCGGATAAAATCTCCCGGAATGAGAATTAATCTTTATTCATTTTATCTCTTTACTCTAGTTAGAGATATATAATATCTTGTTCTCATACACAGGTAATATACTATACACACAAGTACAATAATCATCCCAACGAGCTATAACTCGAGGATGCAGTCTCAATGCTATCATTTACCAAGGAATCACTCACATACCATCCTGGGTACCAACGGTCGAAATCTCACACCGCCATGGTAAAAGCCAAATCTCAACGTATGGTAAGCGATCATAATTCCTCCCTGAAAGTGAGACGAAACATACCCACCACATCTCACCCCTAATAAAAATCACACAATATAAAATGGATGCTATGACCTGGGGACTATACGCTCCCTGCTCCTCAAGCTAGAGGCCTCACCCACATCTTGCAACTTCCCATGATAGCATTAGAGGGGGTATGCTTCACATATATATATATATATATATATTAATTCATAACATCCCATATATACAGTAATCACATTGTATATATAAATATCACTCCACAAATGTGTATATGGTTATAATTGTCAATCTCATAATAATATTTATGTATTCTCCAACTTAAATACTAATCCCATAAGTATTCTCTCACACAAATATAACTCGCACCTTGATCATTTTTAGGGATTTATACACTCTCCGAATATCCCAATTCAAAACCATTTAATAAGTATACCATCACTTATCTTTAGCCTATAACCCAAATTCCATCATATTCGCCTCATAGGATTTACTCAATTATAATCAATTTAACTACGTTTTCTATGCGCACCATTATATATGCCTAATTGCCCACCGAAACTATCCCAGGAAATATCCATCCCCAAACACCCTTAAATTAGATAAGTAGTGGAATCCATTTTCCACGAACCCAAGGTCTACATTCTGCTCAAATAATAATTTAGAGGTCCCCACTATATTTTTAGTTACCCCAAATATCTAATTCCTCAATTTATTCATTTTCCTCAAAAATAGACTTTTAGTGCCACACGATTATAGCACCCTCTTAGCCCTCATAAATTCCCTCAATTGGATAAATATTGATTCCTTATTCATGTATTTATTTCCTCAAAAAAATAGGATAGAAATCCTTAATTTGGTAATTTATCCCATATAAATTGAACCAACAAAATTTGCCAAAAATTCTGTAGGATCGATCGATCGATCATTGGCCATCGATCAATGGATCGAACAGGGCAACCGACTCTGCTTCTTCTCCAACGAGTCCATTTCGGCCATTAACAACCCACCAAGATTTTTACCACTTCTCCCGCCAACATATAACCACACCCAACGATATATACACAAAGGAAATAGGTTCTAATCATCCTTGAACCAAGAATCAAACAACTAAATTTAATTAATTTCTAAGTTTCTCCAATTTGATATTTTTCGGGGTTTACCCGTTACACTTCTGAAAAACCCTTTTGATTCACGAAAACCCAATCCTAAAATCATATAGTTTGTTATTACCAATTATGATATGATATTTATGCTCAAAATAAATAAATCAAGTAAACACTTGCCTCGTGGATAAAATTCGACGACCCCAAGTCGAAACCCGCGGAGTTTGGCCGGAATCTCCCTTTTCTTCCTCTTTATCCCTTCCTTTCTTCTCTTCTTCCTTTCTCTCCTTTTTCTTTCCTTTCTCCCACTCTCTTATGTCTTTTATAGGAGAGAAAAGGGTTTATCCCTTATTAAACCCAAACATGACTCTTTTACTCAATTACGAGTCCCTACTGGTCCAAAAATTCTCGGAATCCAAACACTACTCCAGGATACTCTATTCTGACTATCTCGGAAATTCTAAAACCAACCGCACACTCAAAATCTCCATCTGAGGTACTTGATCGTAATCCACTAATTAAACCCAATACATCTTAGTATGGGTTTTCCCATTAAAATATTATTCTTTGTCGCTTTACCCAACTGCGACATGTAATTAAAATGGTCCAACTCATTTACGTAATCCTGAAAGTAAGTGCAACACCCATCGGAAATCATGTAACCCCCATAAACTCCAAAAATTATTTCTTAGAGAAATTCCACAAATCTCCAAATTATACTCATTTATGTAAATTAAATCTCCCTAAAAGTGCGGGGTGTTACAAACACCTATTTGAAAAATATACAAGTTAGCAAGGAACACATAAATAAGATTTGATAGAAATCTTTGTAAAGCGGGGAATACTTGGATTGAGTGAGTAGTCATAGGAGAGATCATAAAAGTGGTGGTAAATGTGGTAGAAAGCTACAAGAGAACATGGAAGATTTTTTTAATCCACAAGTACTAGAGTTTGGGAGGTTTAAAAATCCACGATGACAAAACGAAAAGATAAATAAGCCTAACACACATACAAACCTCTCGTGCAAAGCCCAGAGAAGATACAAACATAGAGTTTATCTCACATTGAGATGGAACGTGAGGAAGCACTCGAGAAAAACATGAAGGGGCTACCCTCACCCTAGAGGGGCCACTTGTCTCTCCTGACGAATCCTTCTCAAAAATAAAAGTAAATAAGATAAATTAAGATGAAGATATAATAACGATGTTAAGTAGGCTCATCAAGATGAAATTTCCCATAAGGAAAAGTCCCAATAGTTGGACTAGTGGACGAGGGTGAGTAGATCATCGTGTCATCCTAGTCATTACTAGGTTTTTCTGGGCCCAAAGTCAACCCCCTCGTGGTTGATAAAAAGAAGAAGCATCAAACGAGTGATCTTTGTTGATGCCAAGTAACTCATTGTCATTTGAAGAAGAATTATGCTAGTCATAATACGGAGTACTTCCACAATCAACAAGTTCCTCTTCATATGAACAAAATGTGGAACGAGCGTTACTAATTTCATTACTCGTGTTTTTACCAAGTAAAAGAGGAATATCTAGAGTACCTTCCACTGGGGAGTGGAGAGTGGATAAGAAGGTTGAGAAAGAATGGATTCGAGAGCCTCGTAACCTTGCTCATGAACTGTTTGAAAAGTTTTTTTAACCCTAAAGGTGTCAGTCTTTGAAACTTGGTCTTGAACGATAGAAGGTCCACTGGTATTAGAGGTTTCTTCTTTTCCCTGGCCACTCGAGTCTTAACTGGAGAGGGAGAGGAAGAAACGTCTCCAACTAGTGCACGGATGAAGTTTGAAACATCAACACCTGGGTGCTTCCTCTTCGAGGGGACCTTAGCTTTACCCTTCCTCTTGCCCTTTCACTTAGCTTGTTAAGATTTTGCCTCTGAATGTTTGGAATAAATACTTTATGTTCGGAGATGATTTACAAGGACGGGAATGACTTTTTCAAGAGGGGTTCACACAACCAGACTGTAGTGATAAGACTCCTTGTGAGTGTGCTTGGACATATATTTATCAGACGAGGGGACACCCTTAATAAATTATTCAGGAGGAACATCTTGGATACAACGCTTTATCAATTGAATTTGGCACTGTCATAAATTAAATAATGAACCACCAATCAAAGCAAGGTAATCATGAACACGAATAAAAAAGTTACCAAAATGGGTAGTCCGCCGAACCATCCCCTCGGGGGTAATATTAGAATAGGCCTCCAAATATAATTCTTCTAGAGAGAAGTTGGATGGAAATCTAGAGATTAGGTACCTTAGTCATACCCAAATTGTATCCTTACTCGCTAGGAGTGATAAAATTTTATGCCTTGGCCAAATTCATTCAAGGATGGAAGAATATAAGGAAGAACAAAATCCTACATAGAAATGTTAGGGCAATCCACCACAGATTCAGCATTTGTTGGAGAGAAGAAAGTGCCAGGAGAAGCAGAGAAGAAGGCCCAAAAACATATGCCCCCCCACTTGCCTTGAATAGGGACAAAAGGAAAACTCGTCAATATTATCTAAAAATAGACTCAGTGATTGCTTAGGATCCTTCTTATGCCACTTGGTAATGCAAACAGATTGATTATGTACTCAGAGGGGCTCAAGAGCCCAAATTGGGAATCGTACGAAATAGAAGCCCATCAACATAAAGGAGTTTACAAAATTTACCACATAAAAGAAGCCGTGAGAGCTCTATATATCCAAATGTACACGATCCAACCAATTATATATAGATCCAAGTGTGAGAGGAAAACTTGACTGCTAAACGAAACACCAGTCATAAGAGGGGTCATGGGATCTCCCTTAGAATAAAAACCTGCTGAGAAATGTTACGAAGAAGGCAGCAAGATGAGTCTTTGATGATAACTTTGGCCCATCCTTTCTCCTAGGCACTTTGGTTTGAACTTTTTCTTTATCTATTGGATTGAAATCCTTGAACCAATACCTTTTCCATTTGGTGAAGGCATGTTTGATCCCCCCCCCCCCCCCCCATTTGTGTAAAACTAATATAGCGAGCACAGTACGCTAAGGCTTGATGAAGCTCCTAGATATATCATGTTCTGTAGAATCCTTATAGCCATTAGTAAATACGTGGTTTCCTAAGATGGGAAAACCGATTAACTCGCAAATATCTTCTAATGTGATGAAAAACTCCCCCAACTGATAACGAAAGTTTGAGAATCCACACTCCATTGAAAAAGTAAAATTTTATAGGCACTCGTATTTTTATTGATAGTTTATGCATTTAAATTTGTAAGGGTTCGGGTCAAGCCCAAGCCCTCAATAATGGAACGATAGGTTGGGACATTGATGAAATATTCAACCCATAGCGACCACTCATCTGGGGGCCCTTCGCATACATCAAAGTTCACACTGGAGAAAGGAAAGTCACCTTTGTCCACTTGAACATGCATAATACTATCAGTAAGAACCACATAAGTATCCTCAAACTTAACAAATCCCAAGAGCATCCATTTTTTAACCTTCTCTACAAAATCAAGCTCAAACCACTCGAGTGAGGTCATGAAGATATCGTCCCTGCCAAAAAAGGGGGCAAGGCGGTAAACCAAGAAATCCCTCTTTGCCCTATTTTCAAAATATTGCCTTTGCCCCTTGGACAAGGCGGCAGAATCACCCACAGAGGGCCCAGAACCACCAGAAGTGGCAGTGACAACAATAGATGAAACTTCCATGTAAGAGGTAATAGAGGTTGTGTCGGTGGCCATAGACATGGTAACGATCACGTTGATGGATAAGGAGCCCACCAAAACCTCATTCACTAAGGTAACAGAGGCAGACAAAATGCTCAACTGAGAAGAATCCAATGATGAAGGTGATTGAGAAGAAGAAGAAGAAGAAGAGAGGCAAAGGAGATTTACTAAAAACTCTGTGAAAGCTCTCAAAGTTTCTCTATCTAGAATAAAGAAGAAAATGGCAGTGAAAGTTTGAAAAAATTAAGGGAGATATTTATAGGGCATAGGAACACACGTCGGACGGTTCAAACAATAGGGGCCATCATTAACCTAAATTTTGGAAAAGACTTACCAAGATAATATGTGTCTCCTCGAGACACTAAAAGACATCCTAGGAATGGCCCCTCTAACAGAGCAATAAATGTTAACAAAAAAGAGCAATGGTTATTTACAAGGGCATCTCCTCGAATTCTTAAAGATTCCTTTTCATACAAAACTCTTCATTTTTCACCAAAAGAACACTTTTGCATGAGAGGGCTAATATAGAGTGGTACTCATTCAACCCCCTTATAAAAACTAATTTTGGTGCAAGCAATACCAAAGCCCAAATAGAGTAATAACGGGCGAGCAGGACCAAAACAGAAATAAACATTATTAGATGAGCAAGCCCAAATCATGAGCAAGTCCGGATCACAAGCAAGGTAATATTGGGCAGGCAAGGAAATATTAGGCGATTAAGCCCAAATAATTAATTAGCTAAGACAAACATAGTAATAATGGGTGAGCAGGTCCAAAGTGGCGAGCAGGTCCAAAACAAAAGTAAGGCAATAATAGACAAGTGAAACCAAAATCACGAGTAGAACAAAGAATACTAAGTCATCAAGAGGTTCCATGCGAGCAACCCCAACTCAATGAGAAGGTGACATAAAATCAACCCAAAGTCAGAAAGGGAGTGCCATGTGAGCAACCCCAAGTCAATGAGGAGGTTCCATATGAGTAAACCCAAGTTAGTAAGGAAGTGCCATACGAGCAACCCTAAGTCAATGAGGAGGTGGCATTCGAGCAATCCCAGGTTAGCGAGGGGGTTATGTGTGAGCAACCCCAAGTCATTATAAGACTGTTGTTTATATAAAAGGTTATTTACCAACACCTTTATTGTTTAAACACGGGAGTAGTTAGCAAGAAGCCTCAGTCAAGCAAGCAATACTCGAGAAGATAGAAAGTTGGGATCTCTTGAGAGTTTTGGTTTGGTGGCTAAGAGGCAAGTCTTGTTAAGCAAGCTAAGGCTCAACCACTTTAGTACCCTATGAAAGAGATAATACTAAGATGAGGGACCCTAAGAGGTCACTCACACACTCACAAACACTTACACAGCTCACACTTAGTAAAATGGGCGAGCAATCAAGGTACTGCTCACAAAGTTGTTTTAAATTATAACATTGGTGAGTGTCCCTCAAGGCCTCTCTCAAGTTTTAACAAAATTATTTACCAAGTATCCATTTAAAATATTCACAAAATCGTACATTTTGTCACTATGCCTGATATATTTTCTTTTTGACTTTGGTTGCACTAGAAGTTGCTTATCAGAGTGGATAGTGATAAATAGTAAAATAATACAAAAAGTATCACTCAGGTATTATCACAAGTGAATTACCGTTTGGCCTACAAACACCACGTCATCCCCAATGTTTAGCTATAAATAGAGAACCTGGGCAAGGTCAAATCAGAAAACTAATAAAGCACTGTTACTTTGCCCAATCTCACATAGAAATTATTCTCTCCCTAATTTCTTTTTATTACTTGAAGTGCTTGCCTATCCACTCTCAAATAATCATCACTCTCAAGTGATTCCATTATTTTTGTTCTTACTTAAAAGTTTTGAATTTATTCATTTTCTTCCTCATAATGTAATCAAAAATTTGTCATTACATTGCAAAAGTTGGTTTTTGATTTACTTGCTCCTCTTGAAACTTTGAACATCTTAAAGGTTGTTTCCGTTGGAGCGGGCCATGCCTCACACTTTCAGATTATTAATAGACCCCAGTATCACTACCCAATAATATTTTCAATATGCACCTAGAAGATCTTAAAGAGGCCGATGTAATATTGGTCAACTTTTCCAGAGGAAAGTTCGTGTTTCTTATCAAGGTAGGGAATTATCCAAGTTGACCAAATTCTTAGTTATGGATATTTATTCACTGTAAAATACTATCATGGGCAACGTATGGCTCCATACAATGAAGGTTGTAGCATCGACTTACCACCAGAAGCTCAAATGCATTACTGATAGGGGGTGATAGAGATAAGAGGCAACCATGCCTTTTCTCGATAATGCTTCGTCACATAAATTAAACCAAAATATAAAAATAAATGAAGGATAGAGGATGATGCCTCAGGGAGAAGTCAACACACTAAGTAGAAATTAAATAATGGATGGCTCGAGGTAGAGGAAACCCAAGTCTCCCCCACTAATCGGGTCATGGAACCTTTGGAGGAGGTAGTGATTGATTCTAATCACCTAGAGAAAAAAGTTACTCATTGTTAGTTTTCTCACCATTAAAGAAATAAAGAGTTGGTGGATTTCTTGAGGCATAATTAAGACATGTTCACACGGAATTCGCACGACATGTCGTGTATCAACCCAGAAACGATGTGCCATAAGCTTCATATTAATCCATCCTATTGACCGATCATTTAAAAATCTCACTGAATAGCCCCAAAAAAGTCCAGGGAGTTAAAGAAGATATTAAACCTATTTGTGGTTAAAAAGGGCAAAGGGAAGTGGAGAAAATGTATTGAATTACAAATATGAATAAAGCTTTCCCAAAAGATAGCTTTCCACTTCCAAAGATCGATCAGTTTGTCTATGCCACTATAAAAAATAAGCGAATGATATTTTTGGACGAATACTCATGGTGCCATTAGATTCCTTTATTCGATCTCGACTAGTGTTGCAAACGAATCGAGCCGAGCCGAGATCAAGACTAGCTTAGTTAAGCTCATTTATTAAACAAGATTGAAATATGTTTGAGATCAGTTCATTTACAAAACGAACGAGCCGAGCATGAGCTTTAAATGAGACGAACACAAGCTGAGCTCAATAAACAAGGTCTTGAGAGGCATAATCGAGCTCGTTAGTGCATTAAAACTTTATCACAAGGCGAGCCCAATGATCGTAATTATTTAAAATGAGATCAAAATCATGTTCAAGCTTGTTTTATTTGCTTAACAAATGAGACAAGCTCGAGCTTTAATCGAGCCAAGATCGAGTTGTTCACGAACAATACAGTTTGTTTACGACCCTTGTATCGATTAAGAAAAGATGTCGTTTATCACCACACTTGTTCTTTACTTCTACATCATGATCCTTTTTGGTTTGAATAACCTAAAGGCAGAAAATTTCAAGGATCAATTGGGAAACACCATGGAGGTGTAAATCAAGAAGGAGAGTGACCACCTAAAAGATCTTGAGAAGACCTTCAAGATACTCTGGTTTTACTGGATGAAGTTTAACGCTGCAAAATGTTCTTGTGGAGTAAGGTCTAGTAAATATCTCGAGAATCTATTCGATAAAAGGGAATTCTAAGCTAGCTCCGAACAACTGAGGCCCTATGAACCATCCAACCACAGTGCGAGATGCACATAAGCTGACTAAAATGCTCATTGTCCTCAATCAGTTCATCTCCAAATTGTAAAAATAGTGTAGACTTGGGGTTAAGAAAAGAACAGAAGGATGTTTGGAATCATGAAAGTGCGAAATCCCTCGAATAAATCAAAATCTACCTGGGCGTCCCACCAATCCTAGAAGTCCCTAGATAAGGGTATATATTTTACTTATACCTATATGTCTCAGAACACACAGTAAACTCAGTTTTGGACCTCGATGAATTAAAGGGGAGAGCCCCAATCTGCTACATAAGTAAAACTTTAGTTAGAGAAGAGCAAAGGTATCTTCCTCTCAAAAGATAGTATCCGTTGATGATTGCATTCCAAAAGTTTAAGCTCTACTTCGAAGGGAACCTCAACATACTATTGACTTCTTCCCCGGCCAAGGTTATTATTTGAACGTGCGACATGTATAGACAAATGTTCAAATAGATAGTCGAACTTGGAATGTTCGACATTCATTACAAACCTTGGACAATCGTTAAATGGAAACTCTTTGTAGATTTTGTCACTGAATTCTCTCCCAATATCTTAGAACATGAAATGAATGAAATCATTACTGAGAAGACTACAAACAAGTGATCTGCGAGTTATGGTATTTTGGTATTTTTTTTATTAATGGGGCATTAAAATCCAAGGGATAAGGGGTGGGTGTCTTAGTAATCACCTCGATGGGGCAATAATCAAGGCGGCAATGAGGCTTAGTTCGAAAGCATCAAATAATGAAGAGAAATATGAAGTGTTGCTTAAAGAATTGAGAAAGGCATTATTACTCAGGAAGTGTTATGTGATTCAAGTCCTGTACCCAACCAGATATCAAGGGAATATAGTGAAAGGGACGAGCATATATAGGCCTATCTATATAAATTATAAGAGTTGGTCAAGCAATTTCAAGATGTAGACATCCAATAGTTTTCCCCAAGGAAATAACATCCAGTTAGATGTTGTCGAAACTTTAGCATCGATTGTTGATTTCAATCTCAAGAGAACCAATCAGATGAAACATTTGGATCACTCCTGAATATTCGAAAGGGGAGCGGAGAATGAAATAGAGATGGATGGACCCTTAGTTTAATCCTTTAACATTAACATGCTACAAGAGGATGGAAAGGAGGATCATAAGCTTAGAATCAAGGCGACCTACATTTACTTATCTTTAGAGTGAAATATTATTGATGATCATTTACGGGGCCTTACCTACGTTGTGCTCACCCCAATAAGGTAAATAAAATCCTATTCGAGCCTTGTGAAGGGATTAGCAGGAGTCACATAGGGTCAAATCATTGACCTTTTGATCAATTAAGGAAAGATATTTATGGCCCTAAATGTAGAAGGATTCCATCAAATATGTACAAAAATGAGATAAATGACAGAAATTCTCCCTGCCACTACTCTAACTAATTGATTACATGAACCCACTAATGACCCCTAGAATTTCGCTCAATACGTACTAGACATCGTTGGCCTCTGCCCACAACATTCGCAAATTACAAATACTTATTGGTCAATATGGATAAATTCATCAAATGAATTGAAGTTGAGACATTCAGATATGATCACATGTTTTGGGAGAAATATCATAACAAGGTTTGGGACCCTATGGGGCATTATCACCGACAACGAAACATAGTTAGATAATGGACATTTCTAGAACTTTTTAACCTAGAATGGAATTAGGCACTCCTATAACTCATTAGCATACACTTAGAGTCATGGAAAAATAGAGGCCTCTAATGAATAGTCTTGATTGGAATTCAAATACTATAGAAGTCCAAAGTTATTTGGGTGGATGAACTTTCGCGTGTCCTCTAAGCATATTGAACGACCCGAAGGAGGTCTATCGGGAAGCACTCTTCACATTGGCCTATGGGATGGAAACAGTAATCCCCCTAGAATTTGGACTATTGACCATGAGAACAAAATTGGTAAAGTGAAGAACAAAGGATACAAGGATTGTGATAAATCTAGATGTCACTGCCCAAAGGAGGGAGCAAGCACTCATCACGCTTATGTCGTATCAATATCAGCTTTGTCGTAAATACAATTGCAACGTAAAATTAAGGAAATATTGGATCAAAAACTATGTAGGACGGAATATTGTTGTTTTTGCAAACACATCTCCAACCAAAAAAGGGGAGCAGACTAGGAGGGACCGTTTAGGAGCTTACCACTTGGAAATAATGGGGCATTAATATCCCTCGAGCTTATAAGGCATCCAACTTAAATAAGTATTACTTCTAGTTCTTGGTTTTATTTGAGTTTTTAGTCCATTTAAATTCTAGTTTTTAATCATGTTTTAGTTCCTTGGCTTATTTTTATCTCTTATTCAAGTTCTCATATTTTGTACAATTGTCCCAAGTAGTGAACGGTAGTTTAATCTCAAATAATCGTTAATTCAATAAAGATTTCTTATCAAACAAATTATATTTTAACTTATTGTAAACCGGTGGAAGTGACCAAACAGACATCAAAACTAACTCGTTTTTTTAAATAATGCAAAACGAAAAAGTCCCCCACGTGGCAATAAAAGAACAAATAAGTATTCGCGGGCAAAACACTAACCAATCAAGTTAGTAAAAAATAGTGATGGGGAAAAACCCACACATAGGTACGTAATCTTTAATTGTAACTAGGACTAAGGATGTGTGTGATGACACCCCATAAAAGGTAAGCATAATACCACACAATATCGAGAATAGTGAAATGGTTCATGCCGAAAAATAAGTAAAAGTTAAAAAGAACTTCACATTCATTCATTCATACACTGACAATTTCTATTTACAACTAAATTACATGGAAGAAAATGAAATAATGAAAATCCTTAGTTAGAGGAAAAAGCATATGTATGAATTATGTCCCAACCTCTAAAAGGACCAGGATATTATCGAGCCCTATGAGGATGCGTTGTTAGTTGACATTGAACAGCATCATCGTAACTATCACTAACGTTACCTAGTCTCAGTTGTTCGTGGATAGCATCCCCGGGTGCCCAATAATCTGCATGACAAAGGGGGAGTATGTGGAGAGGATCATTAATGGCGTACAAGTACCATAAATCGGAGGTCTTGGGCATGTTTAAAATACATATGGCATTATGTAAAAATCTTTAATTTTGACAATGCACTGTCTTCAAATGATATACACGACTAACCTTTGCAACCTATGGTCTCATGGAATACTTAGGACGAACTCCTAAAAGTCCTCAGTCAACACCCGAGGAACACATATAAAATCCCTAGGATTTTTTAAATATCAGTTGTACATTTCGTATCCGATTTAAATACGTGCACAGTTGACCCATGCAACATCCGATCTCGGGTAACACTCAAGACAAATTCTTGAAAATATTCAAGCAACACCCGAGAAAAACACACAAATCTCCTAGGATTTCTAAATTATCGGGTGTTCATTCTACACCCACTTTAGGTACACGCGACTAACCCTCACAAGCTCCGATCTCTAAAAACATTTAGGAAGAACTCTTAAAAATCCTCGAGCAACACCTGACGAATATACATAAATATCCTAGGATTTTGAAACTATCGAGTTTTCATTCTGTATTAGTTTTGGTATGCACGACTAACCCGTGAAACCTCCTCTCTTTCATAACACTTAGGAAAAACATTTAAAAATCCTCGAACAACACCCGAGGAATAGACACAAATCCCCTGTGATTCTTTAAATTTTCATGCATTCATTCTACACCCGATTTTCATATGCGTGTGTCTAACTCGTTCAACATCCACTCTCTTGATACACTTATGATACACTCTTGAAAATTCTCGAGCAACACTTAGGAGCCATCCATAAATTTCCATCAATTTCATCCAATTTTTGATAAATGGTCCATATTCTATTATCACATGAGCATTTGAGCTACTCACTACCTAGTCCCCATGTGACACTCAGACTTCACCTAAAAATCCCCAGGTGACACTCGGACTCACCCGAAAATCCCCTAAAATATCCAAAGTTTTCAGGAGAGATTCTCAGTGACATCGCATATGCATGCATGTACAACCTCCATATCCTTCTGATCCACCATCTGATTATGAATACCTCGAAAAAATCACATATTTTAGCATCGGGTAAAAATGCTAGAATCTTAGGAAAATGGACAAAATGATTAACAGAATGGTTAATCATACAGTGCACGTGCTAATTTGTTAAACCAATTAATTAAACATTGCAATCAACTGATTGATCAAACATCTCAATCCACCAATCGGTTGATCATATCTTTAATTGATCGGTTAAATAAGCCAATCAAATGTTTCCAATAAAAGAAGATCACATCTATTGGAAAAAGGGTCCCAAACCCAATATTGATTAGGTTTTCTAAAAAGAAATTTCCAACATCGATTCGATTTGCCAAAAGTCCTCCCCGGATCTTTTCTTAGGCAACCCAAGCAAAGCACCAACCCCTGAAACCAAATTTCATAGCCCAAGAAAGCATCATTACCCTATGGGAATATGGTCATCCAAAATTCCTCGATTGAACCTATGCCTAACAGTACGACCCCACTTGGTAAGTTAGAATCCATTTTTAACCCATGTTCACGCTCCAGGGGAAAATTCTCTAAACTTTTATTTTAAACCACTAAAAATGTTAGGATTAAAGGATACCCAATACAACACTACAACCTTGTTCCATCAGGAGATCAGACTTGCATTATATGAGGTTTAAATGATTTCAAGCCAGGCCCTCATCCAACATTTACTGTGATCCTCATCCAACACTTCTTAATTGAACTTGATATCACATCTGTGAACTAGGAATATTCAATAAATCACATAATAAGAAATTGAGAAAGCGGGTCCGTATGGATAGTCCGATGTTAGTTTACGCACACACAAAGATCCCTTTTTTAATCCAAATTTTATCTTGATTAATAATTAGGTGTCCGCACAAGATAAAGTCCAAAGTAAATGTCCAATCACACAAATAAACTCTTGGGGATCCTCCCACAATGAATGCTAGGTTTGCAAAATTGCCCCAAGAATATTATGCACACAGAAGAAAAATCAAGAGGCTATGTACGTGGTTCGGTCGTCAGGTCACCCTACGTCCATGGGGAAAGAGGGGGAAGAGTATTTTTAAAAATAGGATGGTAACAACGAGATTTCTAAGGTTGCTAGCTAAGATTCCAAGTTATTACTTGTTATTTACAATTACCCTTTAGTATGAGCTAGATCGACCTTATTTATAAACTTAAGTGTCCTACAGTTTTAGGCTTATTCATAGTTATCTTGACTAGGCTTAAGAGTCTCGTTCATAAAAGTTTGTTCGCTTAGCTCACATTAGCAAAGACGATCTTCAAGATTTGATCTTATCTTCTATAATCCACATTTATCCAGGTCGATTGCCTTTGTGCATTTCTTACGTGATGTGCAACAGGTTCATCCACGTGATACGATTGGTCTTATTTCCTTTATTTTCCCTTAAAGTGGGGATAATCGATAAAACACGTCGATTGGCCATACCTTGTATGGTTCCGTACATGTGATCGACTATTCATGCTAGTCGGCCAAAAACCTCAATCTATTTACTTGCCATGTATTTATTTAACTCGACATTATGATTTGAACGTGCTTGTTTATGGGGAAGTGTGTAGCAATCATTTCCCACTCGATTAACCCGCACATATTTTAACTCTTGGGTTATGTGTCCAGTGTCATCATTTAGAGAAATGATGGCATGTGAGCGCGTAGTACATCCCCCCAACCGTTGTGGCGACGATTGAGAAGATAGGAAATCAGAAGGTATAAGGACTCCCAATAATTATACCTTAGTATCTTTGCCATTTTCTAAGTTATTTCTATTTTTCGCCTTTCTCTCTAACTTCCCACGAGATTTCATTTCTATTTTTCTTCATCTTCTTCATTTTTTTCTCCATATCCAGGCATATAAAATAGTATGAGATCTTAGTTGTTGATGACTTTAGCGAGTTTCATAGTCAATATTGGATTTGTATACACCCCATCCTGATACCACCTAAATACCTCCTTAGGTCCCTAACACTCCTCCTCCCATCGTAAGACCCTAGGTCCATATCCAAACCATGATCTAGAGGCCATCGGGCGCTCCCAAGCCCTATTTGACCTTAATTAACCCTCTAATTTGAAAAAATCTCATTGAAACCTCATAAGGCTCTAAATACCCTTTTCAACGACGGGAATCAAACTCATAATTCGCTCGTATACACCTTTTTACTCTGAACCTTGGTCCAAAATCCATCGAGTGCTCCCAAGCCCTATTTCACCTTAGTTAACTCTCCAAACTGAGCTAATATTATTGAAACCTCGTAGATCTCTGAATCTTATTTCCAACGGTCCATACCGTGAACGAATCGACCTTACGGTCCCCGTGTACTCACCTTTTTACTTTAAATCCAGATCCAGAGGCCATTGGGAACTTCTGAGACTCGTTTAACCTAGGTTAACATCCAAATCGAGAAAAACAAATTAAAATATCATAGGGATTTGAATTACCTTTCCAACGTTCCATACCGTGAACAAATCAGACTCACGATTCGCGTGTACTTGCCCTTTTACTCCGAGAACCCCTATCCAGAGGCCATTAACTACTTCTGGGACCTATTTGACTTTGTTCAACTCTTAAGCCTAAGAGTGGCTCATTGGATTCTTGTATGGATTTTAAGACCCTTTCTAACGGTCCTGGCCTGAGCGATTCAGACTTACGGTTTGCATTTTATGACCATTATTTGGAAAAAGTATGTTCCGAATTACTTATAGACACCCCAGACCCCCTATCTTTCTGCAGAGTGTACTTTTCTTCACCAGCAAGGTAGGGGTATGACGATAGGTAGGCTAGGGGTCATGCCGATTGGCACCCCCCTTAAACCCTAATTTTATTTTCTATTTAAGGGGACCATGACCTCATTCCTAGGGGGTCCCTTTCTGAAATCAGAACATTCTACTCAAAATCAGTGCGTTGAAATTCAATTTCTCCAAACATTCTCTCAATTTTCTAACATCACACATCCATATTTCATCACACTTTTTACCCTTACATCACCATCATCCAACCACCTAAAAATCCACCTCTACTATTAGAAAATTAGAATTAAAGTCCTCTATAAGGTATACTCTTATCCATTTATATCTCATTCAATTAGCAGTAGTCATTTACTTTTCTTTCACCTTTTGATATATCTTTTATTTCATTTCTTCACTTCATAACTAATCTCACTTTTTATTATTTAGTACACACAAAACTTATCTTCAAAAAAATATAAAGAGACAAAAAGTGGGTTTTGCTATAAATCCTAACCTAGAATTTCCTCAATTTCTACACTCATTACACTTGTGCACATTTTTAAAAAATACACTAAAGGAAGTTCTAAGATAATATTTATGGTTAAACCTCACCCTTACGTGTTCTCAAACTATGTGGACTTTGATGCCTTTTGGGGATACTTAGGCGTCCCGAGACAATCTTGGGATTCGAGTTCTATTTTCTTATTTATTCATTTTATGATTTCTTATGATTAGTAGTATTGGGGGAAAGCATACTTCTATAAATTAGTGTTTTCGCTCGATATACACACTCACTTCCTCATAGTGACTTGTGATTTGATGGACACTCACATTATATTTTTATGTTATTCTTTTTCACACTCCTTATAATGATTCCGCTTCGTCTTTCCCATGATGTGAGTCAGATCACTTCCTTCTCTCATTATTTACATTGCACACATGTACTCATGTATCATATTTTGGAGAAAAAAAGAATATCATGATAGCATATAAAAGACTAAAAGGGCGGAATGGGTGCCTAACACCTTCCCATTCCATAACTTAGTCCCTGCTCCCACGACTCATTTGATATCATAGACATCAGTATGTCTTGTGATAGTTGTTCTCTCGGGATGGCTACATTATTTTTCCTATTTTGAGAAAAATAGGCTGGCGACTCCATTTCTACATTCTTCTCCCCTTTGACGATGGTCGATTTATATCCACGACAGCCCAGTGCGAGTGATGAAAAGAGTATTACCTTTATCCTCGAATTCCTACATGCGTAGAGAAAGGTATTTCTCTGATTTTCTCTCCCTCCTAATTTCAAAGTCGGCCCGCGCCGGAGGAATCCGGCCCAGATGGCCTTCCTGATATCGTCAAACATATTCCCCAGAAAAAGAAGACATTCTTGATCTTCCCCCTGGGGAAGTTGCCTTTCTGAGAGTATCCATATTGGAGGGGGAGTTCACTTTCCCATTCATCTATTATTCGTAAGGGTACTCTGTTACTACAGAATACTCCCTGCCCAAGCAAAAGGTAGTTTTTTACCAAATTGTAATGGATATAGTTGCATTAAACTAAATTTGTGGGACTGAACTGGGTCCTGAGGAGATTAGGTACTGCTAGGACTTGAGGTCTTTTCCAAGTTCTAGGTTGTACCACTTTTAAGCTAGAGATAAAGCCCATAATTTGGTCACCTATTTTCCCAAATACCAAAAGAATATTGATAAAAAATTCCTTGTGGTTTCTGGGGAAATTTATGGTGAAGGTTATGGTGGACATTAGGTTCCTACTACAAGGGGGCTCCTGGTAGGTCACCATAAATAGTTTAGTTTTGATATTATGCTTTAATTATTAATGATTGATCCAATTTTTCATTTACATATCATTTTTTAAACACCAAACCGTCTGAATACCAAGTCAATCAGAGAGACCTAAAGAAAGATTGGAAGAGGCCGACCCCCGCTAGATTTTATCCTCAATGGAGAGCGGCCCACATCTCGCTCAACTATGACCTCACTTACCAATCCCTCACCGACTTCACATCCATATCGAATGCCCAATCTACCAATCATACTATAGTCGACAACAATCCCACTCCAGTTGCCCCGTATGTAATTTTAATCGATTCTAATTCCAATCGGGGGAAGGAGAAGAAGAGGGGGACGACAAGAATGAAGAGGAAGGAGAGGAAGAAGAAGAATATGAATATTAAGATGAAGAATAAGTATAAAGGGATACCCTTGACTCATTTTTAGAGGAATTCGATCCATTCTTTTCCTACAAGGCCACTATATCTGGTCGTCCTTGGGAAGAGGTAAGGGCCGAAGAAGACTTTGCCTTCCAAGAATTTTCATTCTCCCCAATCCCATATAAACTTGAAGAGATGAGTACCCAATCAAGGAAGTTGGTTAACGGGGTAGCAGCCAGGGACAAGGTAAAGAAATAATCGGTCGTCAACATGGGGCTCGGCCAAGCTCCCTCTACTGCCGAACAAAGGAAGAGGAAGCTAGTCACTCTAGGGAAAAAGAATCCCGAGAATTGGAGAGCCAGCTAGTTGAGGTCGAATAGGTTAAGAAGAAAATTACTAATAAGACCCCAATCGGTGGCTCCAAATCTGCAACTTCCCAGTCCAACTAACTGGTGATTATCAATGAGCCTAAGAAAAGGCAAAGGCAATGATCAAAAACCCCACCCACTCAAGCGATTTGTAATTGGCAATGGGAGATATCCTTCCACAAGGGGAAGGAGTCGATAATGGAGGGCGATTCAACCCACAAAGACTTTGAGGTCGCTTTTTTTGTCTCTCAATTCTCCATGTTGTCATCTGACATAACGTATTTTAGAGGTTTCACTCTGGAAAGGATCCACAAAGAGGGCATATACTACAGTGTGTTGGTAAGTTCATGCACCCATTTACTTGGTTATTTTTTTATAGAAAATTTCTAACTCTTATTCCTTTTTGGTGCAGATCATGAAGGTCAATAGGAGCTCACTGGTCGAGCTTCCAGCTACTGGAAGGTGTTGGATTCCTCTTCTAAGTAAAACACCACCCTAAAGACCCAAATTGGGAACCAGTTTAGGGAGATTGAAAATTTGGGCAATAAAATCAAGGATGAGGTTGTCGCCAAGACGAAGGTGGTGGAGGGGATGAATGAACTCGGAATGATTTCAGTTGGGTCAATATTGAGATATCCAAGCTGAAGACTTATCATTAATGTACTATCTTGGAGAATCTCATCCTTTAAAGGATGAAGAATCAGATGGAGAAAACCAAGGAGGTCGATCTTTAGATGTCATATGATGATTGTTATGAGGCGACCATCCAGGAACTCGCCTCCCAGTTGGAATACTATGAGTCTGTTGCCTTCAATAAAGGTTGGGTGGTAGGTTTGCAAAGGAATAACGTCATCTAAGGCGACCCTTCCTATACTGAGCATCCCCCCATAGCCAATCTTTTGGCAGATCTCCCCCGAGATGTGTTGGCCCCCACTTCCATCGATCCACCTGTTGTGCTTGATGAGGTTATTCTTGAATCGATCAATACGAAAGCCGACCAATCTTGAGGGTTTTTATTTGATGTATTTTTTCTTTTTCCTGACCCTCAGTGATCTGTTTGTAGGACCCAGGACATATTGTATTTTATGAAGAATTTTATATTTGTCCTTTTTCATTATCTTCCTGCATTGTTAAGTCATTGTTAAATGTTGCTTGCTTACTTACTTTTTCACTACTTCCAAAGTTTTAAGTGAATGGAGCAATAAACTATTGTTGTAATCATTTATACGGGTTTTTGAATGATCTTATATTGCTTTCACGAATAGGTTTTGTGACTTATCTAAGCCAACTTACTTTGGATTATATCACTCCATGAAAGTCTACCACTTGTGCAAGTGGGTTTGTGCCTCTCTAGGCAAACTTACTTTAGATCATACCACTCTAAGAGTGGGTTTTCATCGATCGTTCCCAGATTGTATCACTTGTGCAAGTGGGTTTTGTGCCTCTCTAGGCCTATATACTTTAGATCATACCCCTTCAAGAGTGGGTTTTTACCGATCTTTCCTAGATCGTACCACTTGTGTAAGTGAGTTTTATGCCTCTCTATGTCAATCTACTTTACATCATACCACTCCAAGTGGGTTTTCACAAATCTTTCCCAGATTGTACTACTTGTGCAAGTGGATTTTCTTCTTATCTAGGACGATCTACTTTAGATCATACCACTCTAAGTGGGTTTTCACCAATCTTTCCCATATCATACCACTTGTGCAAGTGGGTTTTGTGCCTCTCTAGGTCGCTCTACTTTAGATCATACCACTCCAAGAGTGAGTTTTCACCGATCTTTCCCAGCTCGTACCATATGTGAAATTTGGTTTTGTGCCTCTATAGGTCGATCTACTTTAGATCATACAACTCTAAGAGTTGGTTTTCTTTAATCTTTCCCAGATCGTAACACTTGTACAAGTGGGTTTTGTGATTTAACAAATTTTAGGGTACTTTACACAATTCTAAGTAACTAACTACAGATCATTTATTTATGCATTTAATAATAAGATAATAATAAAAAATTATATACCTCGCTACCTAGTGATAAAATTTATAAGGTACATGGCATTCCATGAACTTGGGAATACCCTCTCATCTATCTCTTCTAAGTGATATGACCCCCACCCCCTTTTAAATCTATGCAGTAAGTCCCTGCTAGTTCAGTGTCAACTTTCCATCTAACGGCTTCTTTAAGGTGAGAAGAAATTTTCTGAGGTCCAGGTCGCCAACTTGGAATCCCCTAATCTTGACCTTCTTATCATGCTATTTTGCCATCTCTTTCTAGTATGCGGCCAACTGTATCAAGGCTTGATACCTTCTTTCTTCGATTAAGCCCTACTCATAAGTTATTCGGTGGTCATTTTGTCCATCTTCAAAGATCTTTGGTCTAAGAGTTGGTAGTTTGATCTCTAGGCAAGGGTGTATGGAGTTTCTTTCATCAGCTTTCTGGGGGTCATCCTGTACGCCCACAGAACGGATGGAAAATCATATACCCATTGTCCTTTGGCATTTTCCAACCTCCTATTGATGCCTGATAGAAGAATTTTATTGGTGATCTTTACTTGTATTTACATAGTGTGAAGACCACTGATGCGTAGTGGATCCTAACTCCATATTTAGAACAAAAACTCCCAGAAGGAATCGTTATCAAACTGAGTTCCATTGTGTGTTACCAGTGCTCTTGGGATCCTAAACCTAGTTATGAAATTTCTCTAAACGAATATCCTAGAATCTGGCTCTCTGATATAGGTGAGAGGTTCGACCTCAACCCATTTGGTGAAGTAGTCAATCGTCGTTATCTGGTACCTTCGATTTCCAGGTGCTACTAGTGGTGGCCCCACAAGAACCACGCCCCATTGAGCGAGCGGCCATGGACTTGTGAGGGGGTTCAGATCTCTCTAAGGATGTTTAATTATTGGTGAGAACATTTGGCACTTTGGGAACTTTTAAGTAACTTCGTTCAATACTTCTACATAAAATGGCCACCGGTGCCCTTGAGAGAGTACTCTGTAGGAGAGCGATCTGTTAAAAAAAAATTCGGTATATTTTTCTCGTCGATGCTTGAAAAGCTCTTCTAATCAAAATCCTCAAATACCTACAAAATAATATCAATCTAAAGTGTAGAGGTAAGTAAGGGTATCAATCCACATCAAGGGGGTAAGCTAGAGACAAACTCAATTGTAATTCACTTTTATTTTCTTTTTGTGCTTTTTCACTTTTCTAATTTTTTATCTTTTCAAATATTAAAACAATTGGGTGAGGTGAGGTGAAATAACACTAAACTAAAATGTGAGATGAAAACAACTAACTAGAAAGTGACTAAAAGTGAAAAATAAAGTCTAACACTAAAATAAGAGATAAAGTGAGGTAAATAATTGTGAGAACAATCAAGGAATGGGATTACACCACAAATTTTAGCTATTCTAATTAATTAATTGAATTATCCCAAATTAATATCAAAATTACAAATCAACTCTCGTTGCAAATGTAATTTTAATAGTAACCTTTTAGAAAATTAAGTATAACCCCCCACAACTCTAGAAAATAGATCTACACTCCTTTTAATTAATCACCCGCTAGGATCGATTTTTCAAAATTTATGTAAATCTAGAAAATGAATTTTATAGTTGAAATTCAAGGAATAATATCACACTTAAGAAACCCCTATATCTAGTTCGAATCTAAAATGGGTATTATAACTTAGAATTTCAATTTTCTCTCGAAAATCATTTACCCTCTCTCGAGGCGTAAATTTAAGGGTGAGGGATCAAAATTAATAATCAAATGGAGTTTTCAAATAATCAAACTAATTAAATCAAAATAACATCAAATAAAGCTTCACCCCGGCCCTTGAAAGGGGATTTAGCCTAATATAATATCAAACATCATAATCAAATAATCAAAGGCTAATAAAATAAAGTAGAAGAAAAGAACAATCAAACCAAATCTCTTTGAGTGAAATTGGACTCCAATCCTTGAATTTACAATTTACATACCTCCAATTTGTGTGATCAAACCAAAGTTACATCAACAATTACACTCAAAAATGGATTCTCACTAATTTATTTTTCACACTAATCTAAAAAAGTAAAATAAAATCAATTCTAACCTAAAAAAAACTAAACTGAAATGGTATTTCTCTCAAAACTTTATATGATAAAAGTCTCCTTTCAAAATGGTCTTCTTCTTCCTTAAATAGTAGGCATGGAGCATGGGGGTAAATTGGGAAGGTTAATGGTAAGGGTGTGCATGTGGGAGAAGTGTAGGAGGGTATTTTAGGTGACACACACAAGTGCATGTATGTTGTGAGGTGTTGGGGGCATTTAAGGAAAAGGGGTTAAAAGGGATATGAGTTGGTTAAAAGGTGAATAAAACATGTGGGGTTATTTTTTTGGTTTTAGCTTTTATCTTGGTTTAGAAATTGGCAGATGGTAGAAAACGTGGCTTTGGCTTTTAGAAGGAAAATGGGTCAAAGGCTTAGAAATGGGTTTAAGTGGGAGTAAATGGCCATGGTGGGTGAGATGGGTCCTGCCCGATTAAGGTGGATTGGTGTTAGGTAAAACTGATTGTTGATCCGGGTATGGAGGGAGGTTCTCGTGTTGAATTGAAATCGGGTTGAGTTTCTGCCATGGATGACGTAGGACAGTAGGAGGGTTAGGTTGGTCGCGGGGCTGGTTTGTTGGGGCGCTGTCGGAGGTAGGTTACAGGGAGGCAGAGGGTTATGGGTTTTTTTGTTCGTGACAGGGTTTGTTGGCGTCGTCGGGTTGCCAGGGTAGGGTCGGAGTCTCATGGTGCTTTCGTTTTTGGTTTGGTGATGATTTGGGTCGCGAAAGGGGGCATCTCGGGTTAGGTCGCCGGCGGTTTCACCGAAGAAGGAGGTCGACGCCGGGGCTGCTGGCCGGAGAGAAGGTGACGGGTTTAGGGTGCTCTCGGGTATGGAGAGATAAGCAGATGGGTATTAGTGGTGTGTGTTTTGTTAATGGAGGAATGGTGGGTTTTCAGGAGAGAGAAAGTGGGTGGAGGTAGAAGATGATGGAAGGGTTAATAGTGTGGGTGAGGGTATATGGGAATATGGTGGGTGTGAGGGAGGTGTTTGTGTGTATGATAGTGTATGGTACGAGTGAGGGGTTAGTTAGATGTTGGTGAGTGTCATAGGTAGGGTGTGTGTGTTTAATTTGGACACCTACAAATGACACTAACTAATTAAAAAAATAAAATTAATAAAATTAACAAATCTTAAAATAAAATCCTAATCTTAAAATAAAATAAAGACTCAATTAAAAATGAAACTAAAAAGAAATAAAAAAAATTAAAAATAAAAATCTATTAAACTAAAACTAAAATCCTAAAAAAAATAAAATCTAATAAAACTAAAAAAATAAATGAAATCCTAAAAACTCTAATCCTAATAAAAAAAACTAAAAACTAATAAAAATAAAGATAAAATAAAAATATAATAATAAAAATAAAATAGAAAAATAGAAAACAAAACCTAGAAATACTAAATAAATCAAAAATAAACCTAAAAATAAAACGACCTTAACTAAAAATATAAAAACGCACAAACTAAACACACACGGGCTTGGGGTCGTGGTTTGGGCTAGGTTTACGGGACAAGGTATTAGCTCCATTTTAACTGCAAATTGCCTGAAAATATAGCTTTTGACACCACAATTGCAATTAAGCCTGCACAATGAACATTTATGCGCATAAGACCCAAATTATCGAGAATTAGCAACTAAAAGTCATCTATTCGGGGTATAAAATGTACACTTTTGGGTGCTTATCACGATCTTCCACTCGTGTGCGTTCTGTAGCTACCTTCGTGCATCTCTCTCAAAATTCCTTCTACTTGGTTTGTGTGAACACATTTCAACAATGGGCCTGTGAATGATCTTTGTTAGAGCTTCCCATCTAAGTTGAGGTAGAAATTAGTCAATCTGATCTTCAACTTATGCATTGCCTTATTGTTCGAAGGTAGCTCGTTGGATTTTTAATAGGAGATGATGGGATCCATCCAAGACGGGGCCAGCTGTATTTAAAAAATGCTCAGATCCATCTTTGTATCTTCAATGCTTGGTCAGTCTATGAACTCCACCTCGATTGTTCTTTTACGATCAGTATCTATGGTAGAGGCCGGAGTGATTAGGTTATCTGCATTGCTATTTTTATTCCTTGGAAGCTGCTCAACTGAGTCAGACTTGAACTGTTGAAGGAGTCCACTGGCCTTGCTCTGTAGGCTATCATCCTAGGATCCCTTGCTTCATATTCCCCATTGACCTGGTTTGCGATCAATTTAGAGTCATAAAATACAGTGATGTTATGAAAACCCAAACTAATCACCCTATGTAGACCGTGCACCATGTCTTCGTATTCTTCCTTGTTATTTGAGCCTTTGAATCCCAGTATAATGGCTTGTATAATAAGTCCTCCTTGTGGTATTAAAAACACTATCCTAACTATTATGCCTTCCTCATTTAATGATAAATTAATGAAGAGCTTTTAATATTGCCCGTTCTCACCAACTACCAATGACTCCGAAATGGGTTGCGGTTGTTCCTCTCTTAGCAATGTTCAAAATTTTTCCACAAAGTCTACGTGGATTTGACCTTTGATCGTCATTCTGGGCTCATACTGGATATCAAATTAGGCCAGTTTGAGGGACCAGTTAGTAATTCTCTTAGAGATATCGGCTTTTCTAAGAGCATTCTTTAAGGGGTAAGTCATTAAGACGACTATAGTGTGAGCATCAAAGTAGTGCCTTAACTTCCTTATTGCGGTCACCCATGATAGAACCATCTTTTCTATGGGAATGTACCAAGTTTTCACTTCAAGAGTGTGTGTCTCATGTAGTAGATCAGTATCCGATCTCCGTCATGCAGGTAGATCAACGACGCACCGATCGCGTGACTTGGGACAGCTAAATAAAGGTATATGTCCTTTTATTCTTTAGGAGTTAACAACAAGGGAGGAGATATAATTCCCCGGCCTGGATTTATGGGTTACTCGTAGTAAACCCAGTCCGACCCGAGATATAAGGATCTAAAACGTTATTAGGAATGTTAGTTACATGATTAAGTATAAGTTATGAGTTATAAGTTTGGTGATGGGTGTTAAATATTTTAATTATCATGTTTAGGGGATGTATACTCACGTGATATATATGTTGTTTACATTAGATACTAATTAAGCTCGGTGATAACATGTTAAGAGAATATGATTAGTTATGTGGCTAAATGAATCATGAAATATGTTTTTATGCATCATTATGTTTATACAGATAAACTGGGGTGTTAGTGCAAAATTGTCTATGTTTGGTCGCCAAATGTGAAAGTGGTGAGATTTTTGGTGTATTGCTACTCTCCTATTTGAGCCCAAATTATGCATAATAGTTTTATGATTTTGGAAAAACACAACTACGAAATTTTTAAATATATAATTTATCTATGCATAGATGAAAAGTGGGAGTAAGTTGGGGCCCGTAATAGGGAGTTATGGTGATTTTACAAAGGCAGGACAAATCTGTCATTAGTGGAATTGTTTGATTGGACCTTTCGTCCAACCAATCACGCATTACCACAAGCCTTATGGCTATTGGACCCCTTATAACGTGTTGTCTGATTAAAAATCAGATATAAACTTTCTTCCTCATGAGAAATGGTATGGTTTGAAAGATTTGGCCTAAGGAGAGAGAAAAGGGGAAGTTAAGGAAGAAATCGCTTCGAGCAATTACAATCAATTGAGGAGTTCTTGGAAGTGATTACCTCTTTGTTAAAGTTGATCACATGAATGAGTTTTACACTTTTTATGTTTTTGTTTCTGATTTTTATAAAGATTTGAATGATACCCATATTGACAAATTGTGTTAAAATAAGGATGGCTTAAGAACATGCGTAAGAACTTGTGCTAGGATGGTAAATGTTAACTTTAAAGTCCTAGATTTGAATCACCTTCTTGCGAAGCTTTTTGATTTAATAAATTCATGTATATGATGTGTTTATATGTTAAAAAAATGTTTATTATATGTTTCCATGATTGATTCCCGGGGTGGAGATTATGTATATTCCAACGTAGTTGTGTTAAAAATGGTATAACTCATTGAGTACTTATGAAAATAAAGGGAATCAAATTGGATATGTTATATGACATGTATTAGTATAACATACTTAAATATGAGAATAAAATACCTTTTGTTTTGGCTTGGGGGTTGTTTTCAAGGTGATGGTTGTAAGTCGGTACATAGTTGCCATTTGCATAATCCGCTTGGATATGCCCCAAGTTTGATAAAGTTTTTGACAGAGAAAATGTACTCTGACAATTATGAGACTTTAATTTTTTATTATTCAATATTTTTATTGAAATTGGGTGGAATGCCATAGAAAGTTATGATGTATGAAAATTATGAAAATTCTTGGAAGTTGACTGGACGATAGAGGAGCCTATAGGGCAGATTTGCTATGTAGTAAATAAATGGACATATTTTGCTCTAGGAAACTTGAAATGATGCTCCGTCTTTTGTATTGGAAACCAAATATGATAAGGATTAGATTACCAAGAAGAAATTAAATTATGTTTGGTCTATGATTTGGATATGCTAAATATCTTAACATGAAGTTAGATAGAACTTCATTTATGACAAAAGATTTGAATGGAATCGTATGATGCTTATGAATTTAGTTACGTTTAAGTTATTCTTTGGATTATTTATATTCTTGTGATGATATTAATATTGTAAGAATTATATGAAGGGAAGCGGAACTAGTTGAACAAGGATAAAGGCAAAGGAAAACTCCATTAAGTGGCCTAGGTGAGTGTACTCACTGGTAAGATGTATTTATAAATGGTTTTGGATATGATCAGACATTACTAACTAGTAAGATGTATTTATACATGGATATGGATATAATCAGAACATTACTCACTATTAAAATACGAATAACACTATTAAAAGAGACCCATGGGGAGCACCCCGGAGTCCAAGCAACGTAGCTCTGTACGCTTGAGCATTACTAACGTAAAATAAAATAGAGTACTTACCTGAATAACACTATTAAAATATGAAATTGCACACAACCTGTCATAACAAAACGAGGGAGTGAAACGAATGCTCAGTAGGAAATATACAAAAATACAATATAAAATCGAACGGCAGAAAGAATACCTTAACACACCTACGAGCACATGCAACTACCTTGTGTGTGTGTGTGTGTGTGTGTGTGTGTGTGTATATATACTTAATGTATGAAACCGTTTTGCTTTTGGAAACCTTATTTATCCCTATTAATTCACCATAATCTTGTAAAAACTCCCTTCCCCTTATTTTGACATTTATCCCTTTACTTAACACACCCGGTTAAATACTTGAAACAACGACACTTGGTTTGACCGAAATTCATTCCTTTACCAAAATTACCCTTTTCATTTTAACCAATCCACAGTATTATTTTCATTGAAAATCACCCTTTCAGCACACGTGAACACCGTGTTAGAAAATACTTATTTTGCCTTTGAAAACCTTTCACAACACACCTTTGTATTAATTATGGATTAAACCTCTTAGGTTGCTTATCCACCCATTTACCCACTTACTTTACCTTTTTTTTTTACCTTATAGACATTAATCAATTTACCTATTTCTTGTCCACTTTAACCTTTATCGGAACAATAATTAATTCATTGAAGTTAGGTTATCTTAACACATCTTTACCACACAACCCATTTCTTGACATGTTCCTTATTGCTTTATATTTTTCTCGAAATATTTCAATAATCGCATACTTTAACGGACTCCACATCGCCGATTATGCGCACCATATGCTTTGGCCAGTGATTTTGGAACTTTTACCCTAGGGCTCTGAACCCTCCTCAATGTTCTCGGTGTCATCCGAGTTCCATTTTAATGTGTTTTAACATTTTGCAAATGTCCACATTATTCCACTTTTTCTTTTATCCAGACAAACCCAAAATCCGGGGTTCCACCCCAACTTGCGTTACACTTTGAAAATTACCATTTCATATCCTTTACACTTTAGCCTTGATTTTATTCCAAAAATCATGTTCATTAGGACTATCATGTGTAACACCCTTTTCAACATTTTAAATTCATAAAAATGTTTCACTTTACTTAACATTACCATTTTTATCCATTTGTTTCCAAACTCACCTTTTAATCCATTTTTGCAAGTGTTAATTTTTCAAACACCATTAAGTTACCCACACTAACTTCTTAAGTGTTTTAACAACTTTTTAACCTTTTGGAGTAATACCCTTCTCGATTGGAAACATCTTTATTTCAATACTTTCATCTCCAATAATCATTAAACATATAAGACTACTTTATAAGAAAAATACCATTTTCTTTTATTAACACATGTAATCTTACAATCTTACACTTATCGCCTATAATCCCTTTTTTCACACACTCTGAAGACTAGAATTTTTACTTTTCTTGTTTCATTTTAAACCCAACAAAATCTTCTTTAAACTTGTTTATATATTTACTGCCAAAATACTACAAGTTTATATGCATAAGAAAATGGATTTTATTTCCTGAAATTCTATTAATGGATTAGACATATATTTCATTTCAGAAATTCATAATACTTACCAAAATATACTTTCAAGGCATAAAAGACATTTATTTCTTCAAACTCAACAACTGTCCATTTTTCATAAAATCAATAATTTTTTGCAAGAAACTTTGGAATATTATTTCACCAAATGTAAAAGAGGTAAGATCGCTTGAAAAGCTCTGATAACAATTTGAAAAGGTAAAATGTGGTGTGATATCGATTACACGGTGAATTGTAAATTCCAATTAAAAGCTTATTTAATCAATTGTAAATTTTTAATCCAAATTAAACCAATTTTATTCAAACCCTAAACATGCATCTAGATGGGTAAATCATGCCATCACAAATAAATTGTTGACACACAGATTTCAGGAAAAAAAAAAATTCGGGTAAAACCTTTTATTACACTATGAAGAGTAAATCACAATTTACATACACAATGAAATATGCAATGACTATTTCGCAGAGCACTCACATAGGCCTCGACCTAGAGTCACCAATGGATCAACCGCGGAAAATCCACAAGATCTTAAGCAAGGAACACCCTCAACTACTCCCAATGACCTCAGTCGCAGATAGCCAGCACCTCCCTCAAGTGCTACCAAATCAGTCGTAGAGATATTTTCCCTACAAGAGAAACTCCATCAAAATTATATCTTGGGTTCCAAAATGATTCACTAAAGCACTTGGGATGATTTGTGAATCAAAACAAAGTTAAAAACACCTCAAAAGGAGAAGATAAAAATTCTACGGATTGCAGTTTTCGTAGTTTGAAACTCTCAGGTCTTCTGAAATCAAATGGGCTCATTTAACAGGTCTTTATAAAAAATTCAAGTTGGTGGGGTCCCTCGAACGACATCTAATGTCGTTCGATCTAGGGCATCGTGTGACCTATCAAACGAGTAAGAATACTAAAATAGTAGCATGTCCTTTGATGAAATGGATCAAGCGACCTTCAAACGAGTTATCGCTCGAGATGCTCTGTCGCTTAAAGATGTCGTTTAACGAAATCCACGAAAATAATTTTTTATTAAAACTTCGCCTTAGGACTTAGAAAATTATTTTGACGAAAAAATACACCTCAAGTGTTTAAAAATATTTTAGAAAAATTATCCCAACACTTTAAATGAACCATTAAGGGACTTAAACACAACCTTACCAAAATCTATCTCACAGATGCTTGTTTGTTGAAGAACTTTGATATTCAGGTTCGTCTTGATGCATGATTGAACTTGAACTTTTCTTCGACGGTCGTAGCGGTATACGAGATACTCTAATGTAAACAAGACTACATAAAATATATCCTTACAAATCTTCCCCTATGTTTATGTTGGTACAAATAAAAAACATCTCAACTATCAAATCAAAATGACATATACGAATCTAATACCCTCCCATGAACCCAAAAATGAAAAGGTACTAAAAATTCAAGTCTTAAACTTTCTTCAAAAATATTCAACTTGAAATCTTCAAATCTCTAGCTTTTTTTTGTCATCATTAGGGTGTACAAAATAATGATCCTCAAATTTTATACCTACACACATGAGACGAGAAACAAATACCTTCATGACGTATCGAGTTTCAAATGAGATAAACATAAATCAAAACAATATCAAATCTCAAATCCTCCCCATAATTTAAACTCCCCCATAAAATCATAATCCGTTCTCCCCCTTTTAATTTTTCCAAAATAGATAAGGAAAAGAATAAACAAAATAAGCATGGAATGTCATGACAAGCATAGAAAATCAACTACGATCATCTACGGATAAACTTGAAAGCATACACCAACTATATTTGTTTTTAAAAAAATTTAAAACAAAAATTAATTTACAAAAAATCACACACCATGAATTTACACAAAGATAACTAAATCGTGGATATGAAACGAATGGGTGTGAACAAATTATATAGGAAAATCAATGCAATCAAACATAACATATGTTCAGGATGAATACGGATACTTTTAACTAATGAACTCAAAATTGTCCTTAGGTGTCAAAATGTAAATTTATATGACATCGACTCAATCTAATCGACACATCAAAGTCAATGATGATTTCCACACTAATAACGTCTAAAACTATGTAATGCTTTTTCAAGACATTATCAGGACATGCAAACCCATTGATTAAATTCCAACCAAACACCCTTATAAATAATAACTCTTTTATTTATCTAATGAGGTTATATAAAATCTAATGGCCCCTTTTGGCATATTTGTCTTTAGATTGCCTTAATTTTTTTTCGAGCTCTTTTCAACCACTTTGTACCTTAGCTACTTTTTACAATGCCATACTTTTTTAGGTAGGATTTAAACCGGTGATTAATTGCAAAGGATATGAGTACCTTTCATAGCCCTTACCCGTTCACTCAATATTTTAAACAAACTCCTTATGGGAAACAGTTCTTACATGCACTACTTTCATTGTCAAGTTTTATTTCATTTGGTTCATTTTAAAGACATGATTGAGATGGAAACACTTCAACCAACATTTAATTGACAAGTACAATAATCAAACAAATCAGTGCAAGTGTGCATTAAAGGAGACAAAGAATCAAACATGTAGAAAGTAATCTCAAATTACATCTTAATGACTCCAAACATTAAAAAGCACAAAAATGAAATGATGACGCATATCAAAACACTATATAATAGTCATATGGATATGGAATGAAATTGTGACTTGGTCATCCTAAAAATCCATTCATAAACGATGTTAAATGAAATATAAAGATCTTTTTGTCTTTTTCCAAAAATATTATCAAAATGAAATCTTTTTGGCTTTTTCATTTTTTTCTCAAAAAATAAAAAATCTTTTTGTATTTTTTCAAACCCTATGAAAAACAAAAATCTTTTTGGTTTTTTAAAAATATATAAAAAAAATGGAAAATATAAATACAAAATGGTATACACTAGCAATAGGCATAAAATATCATCATGAAAATCATCCTATGCTAGCAAACAAATCTAAACCTCAATCATTAGGTACGGTGGAGTTTTCCAAAGGTGGTGTCATCCTATGAAAAATATCCATCAAGTCATGTGATGTTTTGACCAAAAACCTTCCTTGCGCCCTAATATGTGAAAACTCTCTCATGTAATCATCGGAAGCATCCTGTGTGGGTGCATGTGTCGTAGCATGATGTGGCAAAAATTTGTGCGACACAGTTCCCAACTTAAAGAAAAATTCCCTAAGGTGTCCTATCTTCTTGTAATGGGTGAAAACTTACACGGGCCTAGGTACACCTTTCCTAAAACGTTTAGGATGCACTCTTCTCTCGGGTAACGTACGCCTAGGTGGGTTAGGTTGAGAGCCATATGGATCAATCACAAACTTGAGAAATGGCTTGAGTGCAATGTGGGAAGTAGACGCACTGTCATGGCTTATTCCTAGTCTCTCAACAGTGCCCAAACTGGGACCGAGGTGCATATTTCTTACCTTATTAGATTTGACCTCTAAACTGACCTTTACCTCCTGGGTACGTTCAAGATCTCTCTCTAATTATGACACATGGGCTTCAAGTTCACTCTTTTCCCGAACAACAACGATCAACTGCTCACTCAACGTAACCTTCACACTTTCGAGTTGACTCGCTGATGCCTCAAATCCCCTCAAAATATCTATCTCTCTCTCCAAAGATAACACCCGAAGACCTAACTCCTTATTCAACTTCTTCATCTTTAAGCTCTCGGCGTACAAATCTCTAAATGCAATTTGGAGGACACTTTCACCTTCAGTAGCACACTCACTCTCACACTCGTTAGAAACACTCAAATCATCATCGCGACTCTCATGTGCACAAGTATCCTCATTATCGTGGGACAAACTAGGTGTGATCATGTGACTAGCTAAAAAGGCAACACGCATCCCATGAGAAGATTCATCCTCGGAATCCTTCACCTCTTCCTCACTATCGCTAAGAGTGGTTGGCATGGCAATCTTCTTTCCCTTTCTCTTTATCCCAGAGGGACACTCAAAAACCTTATGCCCCTTTCCCTCACATTCAAAACATCTCTCTTCCTATTTCTTATTCTCTTTCTCTTTCTCACCACTCTCTTTGGCCTCTTATTTCCTATTATTTGTCTCAAAAAACTTTTTATTGGAAGAATTTTCTTTAGAAAATTTAAGAAACTTTTTGAAATATTTAGCAAGCATGGTCACATCATCAAAGTCAAAATCGACCTCATAATCGGACTCAGAAACTTTAACTTTCTTTTCCTTTCTCTCTTGGACACTTCCTCACTCTTTCGAGATAGGGGTCTAAGTGCGATCCCTCTATCCTTAGGCTAGGCAGTGTCAGGAAACATGTTAATTTCATATGTCTGGAGGTCTCCTACCAGTTATTCTAACTTAAGTTTGCTCAAATTTCCTAAGGAATTCAACACAGTAACTTTCGGGATAAAACGTTTAAGCGACGATCTCAAAATCTTTTTAACCACTCATGCATCATGAATATGCTCACCAAGATTGAAACTAGTTTTGACAATATCAGACAAATGTGTATAAAACTCATCAAAGCACTCAGATTCAAGCATGGTAATAGTTTCAAATTCAGTAGTCAAATTTTACAATTTAGACTCTTTTAATGCAGTCGTGCCTTCATAGGTAAGTTGTAAAACATTCCATGTTTCTTTTGACGTGGTGCACATCATGATACATCAGAACTCGTCAGGGGTGGAAGCTCCAGAAGTTGCATTTAGCCCACAATAATTAAAAGTTCTCCATTTAAACTCATCCTCAGTCCAGTTTTTCACAGGTTTAAGATTAGTGACATTATTACTGATGACATTGGGAGGAGTCTACCCTCTTTCACAAAAAACCCAAACTAGTTCATCGATGGCCTTTAAATAAGATTTCATATAGGCTTTCTAATAGGCATAATTAGATCCGTCAGAAACTGGCAATAATTATATAAGTTTTCGTTCGAAAACATTACGATTTTTAAAAAATCATTATCACAAAAAATTTGCGAAAAAATGATCTCACGATAATTTGGTGAAACCTGCTCTGATACTAATTTGACAAAATGAGTAGTCAAAAGGTATCAGACGAAAAAATAAAAATCAGGATCACTCGATAACTTGGAGTAACGTGATCGGATACCAATTTGTAAAAGAGGTAAGATCACTAAAAAGCTCTGATACCAATTTGAGAAGGTCAAATGCAGTGTGATATCATATGCATGGTGATTTACAAACTCCAATTAAAAGCTTATTTAATCAATTATCAATTTTTAATCCAAATTAAACCAATTTAAAATCCAATATTATTTAAACCCTAAACATGCATCTAGATGGGAAAATCATACCATCATAAATAAATTGCTGACACACGGATTTCAAGAAAAAAAACTTTCGAGTAAAACCTTTTATTTCACTATGAAGAGTAAATCTCAACTTACATACACAATGAAATCTGCAATGACTATTTCGTAGAACACTCACATAGTCCTCGACCTAGAATCAGCAATGGATCAACTGCAGAAAACCCACAAGATCTTCATAAAGGAACACCCTCAATCACTCCCAATGACCTCAGTCATAGTCAGCTAGCACCTCCCATAAAAGCTACCAAATCAGTCGTAGAGATATCTTCCCTACAAGAGAAACTCCAGCAAAATTGTATCTTGGGTTCCAAAATGATTACTAAAGTATTTGGGATGATTTATGAATCAAAAAAATTTAAAAACACCTTTAAAGGAGAATGAGATAGCACACAAGGGCAGTGTGACTTAAAAATCCTATTTTTACCCAATCTGGGTTAACCAGAGCTCAATAGCTCATCAATCCAATGACCCAGAATGTGACAGCGCACAAGGGCAGTCTGACTTAAAAATTCGATTGATCTCGTTCAAATGAGATTTTCCCCTCATTCGAATGAGAAAGGCATGTCGTTCGATCCAATACTTTGAACGACCTAGAACTGTACACAATGGGATCTCGTTCGAACCTCATTCGATCCCTTGATTCGAACGAGCCTTGATTCTCATTCGAATGACCCATTTTCATTCAAACGACCTTTCTTATATTTCCTTTATCTTTCTCCTATTTTAACCCACACTACCACTAATTATCATCAAGCCTCCAAAAATAGTCAAATTAGAATATAATCCCAGTTATAATTATCAAAATCCCAAAGTTCTCATTTTAGTTCAAATTATGCGAGAAAATAATTAAAATACTAGGGTCGGGTATCATAAACTTCCCTCTTTGGGGAATTTCGTCCCCGAAATTCTCGATCCATCCATTCTTCAAATTCATGGTGTTTACAAACTCTCATTATAAGTCATAGAAACCCTCTGAGAAAAAATCATCGAAGTCCTCAATAACTAAGATCATATCATGCGGTCTTACACAGGGTATATCACCAAAGCCTCAACATACGACATGCTCTAATGCTCACTATTTTACTAATCCACGAATGTCACATGACCGACTCTGAGTCTCCACTCACTTGATGGTCATGCCCAATCAAGTCATAGGACTACCTTTGCTAAAACCTGAAGCATATCGGTGCCTCCACGGGAAACCCTCTCTAGTGATCAACACTCACCCAATAGCGAACCGTAATATAACCAATCAAATTCATCATTAAGAACCATTTCCATTCTTAGAACTAGATATCCTGCTTCCCTATAATTTCCAGGTCATCCTGACTACACAAATTTTTTCCGCGCTTGACAATATCCATATATTACTAATTTCTCACTCCGAGAAGTAATACACCTACCAAATCATCACTGTACATTTGGCTGACACCTTTTGTTGCGTCACTCTGATGACCCTCATACTACTCTAGGCATCTCACCTTTGAGCACTCACTGGGCGTCGCTCTAATCCACTCACCGTTGCAAAGCAACATCGTGTGCTAAGTTTCCTAGATTTCTAACACTATACAATATCCTCAAGTCATCATACCGGTCTTTCCAACCAGAGCCACTTACTACCATGCCAAGCAATTGAAAGGTCGTTAATCCTAAGGAAAGCAATTACTACGAGTAGAACTTGTGGCTGAAAGAACAGTCACTCGCACGCTGAACTGTGCGCAGTAGTCAGAATACCTCAGATAAGGCGCACCCAGTTATCGAGTTGCACTGACCATACTCATCCAATCGCGTGCTACCAGGACCAACCACGTCGTACCATGACATGGTACCAATTCGAGTTGCCACATACGTGAAAATGTCGATCCCCGATTATCGAAACCAAAAGGTACACATGAGAGTCAGAAGGAATAAGCAACCATTTTGAGAAAATCCCGCACGTACGCATCAGACTATGATTTACAGAAAGTGAACCTACGTTATGTACTTGAAGTCTTATCACTCATCTCAGACATTCTCATTAGGTACTAACCTAGCCACATACCCTGGTTTGAGTCATAAATCGTGACAAATTGAGTCATAGCCATTAACCCACGCAACACGAATAACATATGAACTTGTTGTTCTCAAGAAAGTCAAGCACTTGACTTCCCTCCTTGGGAGCTCACGTCCTTGGCACGCATGAACCACTCCGATTGGAGAATGCCTAGCTCCCTTATTCATACTGACCTAGTACATTTATCGATGATGATATCACCGACATGCTACACTTGGGTTACTGTCTGCCTTACCATATCGTGATCACAACCCCAATTCCCCTTAGGCAGTATTCCATTCAAGAGAGACATTCTCCTTATTGTGTCCTTTGCTTATAAGATATTGTCACCGAGCTTACTTTCAGGTTCTACCTGAACTGAACTCACGTGATGACCACACCGGCCGCCATTGGCATTCTGAAGGTAGTAAGTATCACATAGGGCTACATCTTCTAATTCGTACTGGCTTGGTAAGACGTGCCAAGAACTATCACTCACCTTGCTAAGTATATCCTAGTATACACCGTCGACACACTCCAACATTTTAATCATGTTTCGATATTACCCCACCTCGGTTACCCTTTCTCCACATGGCGTCATCAACGTAAGTCTCGAGTACATTTCCTAATACTCCTAAAAATCAAGTGTCACACCTCCACTACTAGTCATTCCATGATACCCGTGGATCACGCCCCATAAATGACACGAGCTTCTAATTCCTCCATGGAGGATACACCATCCATTTGTGTCGATTCGGGAAATCACACCCGACACGTACGTTATTTGACTCTATTAAACCTTGACCAGCAACCTGAGATCATTACCTGACCCTCAATACAATAATTACTAGGACGCTAATGCCTCTACATATCAGGCTTAACTGTTCTCTTAAGGACACCAAATACATTCCATGTAAAGGTCCCCAAAACTCGACAAGATTCCATCATCCGTGACTTCCTCATGTAGGTGTAATCTACTAACTTTTCAATACCCATATCGTGATTACTAGATGCTCGCAAAGACACTAGTCTATGAGCTTTTACATATGGTGCACCTTAACCACTGAATACCTTAAGACGTCACAACGAGTCGATTTCTACCCCAAATGATGTGACACGCAATTTGTCCTACGGCACTTCAAGATGCCCTTAAACCACACTCACACTAGGATTACCGCGCATCTGGCCATTACCTCGACGGCTAAAGTGAGCCTTGACACTTAGATAACAATATTATCTTTTTACCAAATGGTTGTGACCATAAGCCACGTACCAAACCACAACTAATACTACTAAGGATTCTGGAAGGATACAAAACGTCGCTTACATCCTATAAACCCCTAGGTTTTCATCTTCAACATCACTAAAGATCCTATTCCTTGAAATCACGTCGTATTTTCTAAAACCTCAACATAGAAGACTACCAATAGTTCACTCCTAAGTCTCCTCAACCATCATTGTTGCTTACGTATATACTTATCAAAATTTACCCGTAACTCTCATCATACTCTCATGGTACAACATTCAATCAAGAATCACCAGGACACTTACATGTAACGATACTATCTTACCAACTTAGATCAAGTACACATCCCAAGTGTTGACCAATGCGATTCATCATTCCCATTAAATAATCAATTGCCTTACGATGTGATACTATCCCAAGGATAGAATTCACCTAATCAACTCATCGGTACTAACTACCCGAAAGTGCCTAGTCAAAGAACTTAATGCATTTCTGTCACAAATAAACACTGTTTAGATATGATGCACTAGCCACCTAATCTCCACAGTTGACTTTACACGAGTCATGTTTCTAATTCAATAGACGTCATTAATCATTCTTTACATCTTAATTGGCTTCTCATGTCACTATGGATTTATACACAAGCACCTCACACTAAAAACCTGTGATGTCGCCACTATTGGCTTGCACAAACACACACAAATTACTAGCATATCTAAATCAGAAGCGCATAAGCAATTAAAGATAACTAACTTGGTTACCTGCCACTTGGTAACGAATTCACCCATCATGCTAAACTCTTTGACTTCACCGTCGATGACACAAACTAATCGTCACCAAAACAACCGTGACTGGCCCAAACAAACACCGATATCGAAAGATCTACAACTGACCTCGCCACATCACTCCCGAGAGGAACCATGAACCTAGAGCTCGGATACCATTTTTAATGCCCCATCCCGGATTTATGGATTACCCATAGTCAACCCCGTACAACCCGAGCATTAGGTGTGAAGTGCAATGAAACAACCTACATAATGTTGATAAGCCAGTATTTTTTTAATTAATGTTTCACTTACTTAGCATACAAAATTCGATTTCAAATCAAGCTACGTGAGGAACCCATGGGGATCACCCCGGAGTCCAAGCATACAAAGCTATTAACGTAAAATAAAAGACAGTACTTACCAGTATAACGCTCTCAAAATACGAAATCGCACCCAACCTGTCATAACAAAACAAGGGAGTGAACCAAATGCTCAGTAGGAAATATACAATAATGCAATATGAAATCGAACGGCATAAAGAAGACTCACCCACCTATGAGCACATGCAAACTACCTTATATATATATATACACATATACACTTAATGCATGTAACCGTTTTACTTCTGAAAAACTTATTTATCCCGATTAATTCACCTTAATCTTGTAAAAACTTCCTTCCCCTTATTTTGACATTTATCCCTTTACTTAACACACCCAGTTAAATACTTGAAACAATGACACTTGGTTTGACCGAAAGTCATTTCATTACCAAAATTACCTTTTTCATTTTAACCAATCCACATTAGTATTTTTATTAAAAATCACCCTTCCAACACACGTGAATACTGTTTAAGAAAATACTTATTTAGCGTTTGAAAACCATTCACAACACACCTTTGTGATAATTATGGGTTAAACAGGTTGATTGGACACCCATTTACCCACTTACTTTACCTTTTTCTTTACCTTATGGACATTAATCAATTTACCCTTTTCTTGTCCACTTTACCTATTATCGAAACATTTATTAATTCATTAAAGTTAGGTTGTCCTAACACATCTTCACCACACAAACTATTTCTTGACATGTTCCTTATTCCTTTATCGTTTTCTTAAAATCTTCCAATAATCGCATACTCCACACCGCCGGATATGCGCACTATATGCTCTGGCCAATGATTTTGGGTATTTCCCTCCAGGACTCCGGGCCCTCCTTAATTTTTTGATGTCATCCTAGTTTGTTTTTAATGTGTTTTAACATTTTATAAATGTCCACATGATTCCACTTTTTCTTTTACCTGACTGAAGCCAAACTCGAGAGTCCGCCCTAACTAGTGTTACACTTTGAAAATTATTATTTCATGTCCTTTACACTTTAACCTTGATTTTATTTCAAAAATTATGTTCATTAGGACTATCATGTGTAACACCCTTTCCAATATTTTTATTTCATAAAAATGTTCCATTTTATGTAACATTACCATTTTTATCCATTTATTTCCCAACTCACCTTTTACTCCATTTTCGCAAGTGTTAATTTTCCAAACACCATTAAGTTACCCACGCTAACTTCTTAAGTGTTTTAACACCATAACACCTATTTAACCTTTGGGAGTAATACTCTTCTAAATTGGAAACATCTTTATTTCAATACTTTCATCTCCAAGAATCATTAAACATATAAAACTAATTTATAATAAAAATATCATTTTCTTTTATTAACACATGTAGTCTTACAACCTTACACTTATGACCTATAATCCTTTTTTCACACACTTTGAAGATTAGAATTCCTACTTTTCTTATTTTACGTTTAAACCCAACAAAACCTTCTTTAAACTTGTTTATATATTCATTGCATAAATACTACAAGATTATATGCATGAGAAGATGGATTTTAAATCCTATTAATGGGATAGACATACATTTCATTTTAGCAATTCATAATACTTGCAAAAATATACTGTCAAGGCATAAAAGACGATTTATTTCTTCAAACTCAACAAATGTCCATTTTTCATTTTTTTGCAAGAAACGTTGGAACATTATTTCACCAAATATTATAGCAAAATCAACATCATTTCCAAAAATTTTAGTTCATAAAATGTTTAGCATCAAACTTCTAAAAAAATTACCATTTTCATAAAAATCCCGATCTTTATTTCAAGAAACTTTGAATATGTATTCTTCATTTTTTTATCAACAAAATGACATTTTCCTAACATTTTTATCTAATAAAAATATTTATTATTAATTTTACTAGAAAACCCATCATCAAGTTCAAAAGCATTCTACGCTTAACATTCTGACAACAAGACTACAAATACATAAAATATAGTCTTAATATAAGAGTAGATTTTTCTATCTCAATGAAGCACCAACAATGGAAGGCATGGAAGATCTAAGAAAATGGAAACCTCCCACTTCCTAAGGTGGGCTCAAAGAGTTTCCCAAATCAAAAACATTCTCCATTAAGCGTCCAATCAAAACCCTTCAAAATCCCTCTTCAAACTCCATGAAAGCTCCATTTTCATCTTCTCCAAAAAAAAAAACCAACTACACTTCTACAAATTCGTAGCTATGCTCAACAATGGAGGAAATCGGTATCTAAATATTGGATATGGTGAAGACTAGAAGAATATGATGGCTTAAGGTTTATATATGGTGGTGGAGTGGTGGAGAGTGGTGGAGAGAATCTCAATAACGGTGGAAGACCCACCCCACTCTCTCTCTCTCTCTCTCTTCTTCAAATAACCAAATGAATGACAAATAATCCTTATAAGAACTCATTAACCCAAAAATCCCATTTTTACCCAATCTCGATTAACCATAGCTCGATAGCTCATCAATCCAACGGCACACAAGGGCAGTCTGACTTAAAAATTTGATTGACCTCGTTCGAACAAGATTCATCCCTCGTTTAAACGAGAAAGGCATCTCATTCGAACCTCGTTTGATCCAACACTTCGCACGACCTGGACCTGTTACACAGTGGGATCTCGTTCGGATCTCGTTCGAATATCGCTCGATCCCTTTCTTCGAACGAGCCTTCATTCTCATTCGAATGACCTTTCTCATATTTCCTTAATTTTTCTCCAATTTTAACCCACAACTTCCACTAATTATCATCAAGCCTCCAAACATAGTCAAACCAGAATATAATCCCAGTTATAATTATCCAAATCCTAAAGTTCTCATTTTAGTTCAACTTATGTGGGAAAATAATTAAAATATTAGGGCGGGGTATTACAGGAGATCCCAAGTACTTTTGAATCCCTTGTAGATCTTGATCACATTCTTCAGTCCAGATTGTGGGGCTTGCTTTCTTCAGGGCTTAGTAAAAGGGCTGACATTTATCAGAAGATCTTGAAATGAACAAATTGAAGGCCACTAACATCCCAGTGATGACGGGAATGTCTCTGATGGTGGTCGTATTTCTAAAGTCATGTGCATCTTTGATCGGATTCGAATTCACTTCAATGCCCCTCTGAGTAACCAAGTATCCTAAAAACTTGCCAGAGCTCACGCTGAATATACACTTAGAAATGTTGATCTTTATTCTGTACTCCCTGAGAATGTTGAAAGTATTTGTCGAGTCTCGTAGATGGTCGACTGAATGCTTGCTTTTAACGTGCATATCATCAATATACACCTCCAACGTGCAGTAAATCAATTTTTTGAACATCTTGGTAACCAACCTCTAATAATTTGACCCCGTGGTCTTCAAGCTAGAGGGCATTACCTTATAACCATAAAGCCCCAAGGTTGTGATGAATGAGGTCTTTTCCTAGCCTGGACTGAATATGGGTATTAATGGTAGCTGGAGTATGCATCCATGATACTCATGCGCTGATGCCCGACTGTGGAATCCACAAGTTGATCTATCTGAGGCAGCGAGAAACTTTCATTAGGGCAGTGTTTATTAAGATTGGAGAAGTCCATGCAAACCCTCCATTTTCCACTCTTTTCCTTAATGACAACGGTGTTGGAGATCTAATTTGGGAATTAAACTGATGGATTAGGTCCGGAGTAAGTTGTTAACTTCAGCTTCCACAGCTCTAACTTTCTCAAGGGCTAATTTCCTAGGGTTTTTTTATCGTCTTGATACTTAGTTCCACATGTAATCGGTGGCAGGAAATCACCGAGTCTATTCCTAGTAGATCGTAGGGCTACTAAGCAAAAATGTATGTGTTTGCTCTAAGGAAGTGAGAAAGTTTTTCTGCTTCATCCCTGGGAATCTTCGATCCAATGAGGAAGGTATTTTTTGGTTGTGATGGATCCAGAGGAACAAAGATTAATTCCTCTAACACGCATTCGACAAGAGTCAATCGAGTTTCGTCGACACCTGGACGAGCCCTATTTGATTTCTACTTAGGTTAATCGTTCTTCAAGTTGTCCTCATCTTGACTACTCTTAGACTAGGCTCACTTTGTCGTAATGGCTCAAACAAAATAGCTTTGTATCGCTACTTGATCTCCTATGATCTTTACCACTCCTTAGTCGATCATAAATTTGAGCTTTTGATGAAGTGAAGAGGGGACAACCATCATATGGTGTAGCCATTATCTGCCCAATATGGAATTATAGGGTGACTCTGATTAGATCGCGTGGAATTCTACTTCCTTTTTAGCTGGGTCAACTTGACAGGCATATTGATTTTCCCCAAGGGGCCTCCATATCTCCATTGAAGCATGTTAGTGGGTCGACATTGGTATCCAGGTCCTTGATGTGGTAGCCATATTTGTAAAGCACTGTTAGGCACATTATTTTAGAGGAGCTTCCTTAATCTATCAGCACTCTTCTCATATCAAAGTTCGTAACTCACATGGTGAGAACCAAGGCATCCTTGTAGGGGAGATTCATAGCGACCAAATCGACGTCATTGAACATGATGGTACGATCAGTATCCAGATATCTCATCTCCCTCTTGACTAAGACCGACTTGGATAGGTCTACCTGTCATGCTTGTTAGATGTTGGCCACTATTCTCACCTTCTCTCTGAGCTTCTTGCATGTATGTTGAGCCAGGTCGGTGCGACGATGGATGGCAGCGACCAATTCAGATGATGAAAGATCCTCCTCTAGTTTTTAGACCACGTTAATCTTTGACACTACTTTTGGCTTTGTTATGCTAATGTATTCCTTAAGATTCCTCGCCTAGACGAGTTCCTCTAAGTTCTTCTTGAACATTTTTCAATCCTCTATTAATTGATCGTGGTCTTGATGATAGCTACACGTGAGGCTGGTGTCATTATCTCCTAGTTTACTAACCATCTTGGAAGATTTTTGAAAAAAGGCCTATCTTTGATCTCATTGATGAGCCTACATATGGGCTCCTTAAAAACAGTCTTTAGTGCCTTGTAGCTACTCTCACTGGTTTGAGATCTGGGGTGACTTTTTGAGATTTTGTTCATGGACCCCGTCCTGGTTAAAGAAGGTTGATTTCCCCTTCGGTCACCTTCTTAAGATCGTTCTTCTTTTGGTCAACTGAGGAAACTACATTGATGAGATAATCCTCCATCTTGGCATATTTTTTTAATTTAGTACATCAAATCTTCCATTTAAGAGGTTGAATTTTTGTTTAGTGACTAGTAGAGGTCATCTAACTGCTCCAAACCGAACTCGAAGGAACAGATCACCAACTGATTATTGTAATCATCAATTTCATTATACAGCTCCTAGTACCTCTGAGCATACTTCTCGAAAGATTCTCCTTTCTTCTTTTTGAGAGAGATCAGCGAATCGACCACCTTAATTACTCTGCTACTTATGATAAACCAGGCTATGAATTGCTCGGCCAGCTCCCTAAAGGAGGAAATTAATCTGGGGATCAGCTTTCCAAACCACTTCAGGCCTATCTCTCCAATATTTTATGGGAATACCGAGCATATTAAAGCATCGTGATGGATCTTAAAAGATATGGTCTGCCGGTATTATCTGATATGATGGGCAGGATTTGTTTTCCCGCCATACGTCATGACCTTTGGCATGGAGAACTACTTTTGGGGCTCAAAAGACTCTATTAATTCAATCAAGGTTGAAGTTGAATCGTGTCCCATAGCTTATCTAGCTAGTCTTTGGTGGTCCAGGAAAGGTTTGGATTTATCCTTCCTTCCAACTCTCTCCGGATGAGTACTCTTAGTTCGTAGCTTTTCACCTAGTTTAGTTACACCTCTTAACGAGTTGGCCTGCTGCTTTAGGTTGACTCCATGGGATGGGGTTGGGGGAACCTGCGGTCTATGGAATTCCTCCTAAGAGAGCGATCACATCATCGGGGGTGATACATCTCATGTGGGCTTCTTGAACGAGAAGCCCTTCCGGGTTGATTCTTTAGGGATTGGGGTCCCCTCATGTGATGGTACCAAGTATGAGAATCCAATATATGATCCTTCGATTGTTGGGTCAGCTGCCTCTTTAGATGGTAGATCTCTTGATTGTGAATATTTAGCATTTCTTCATATACTGACTAGACGGGAGGTGGCCCTTCATTCTGGTCAATCAATCAGCGATGTGAGATATCGTCGACTAAGTCCGAATCTCCTAAGTGAGCGTCCTTTGGACCTTGAATGTTAATGGAGGGATAGAAATTGTAAAGGAATTCTTTCCCTCTTTACGATGTGTATTTTAGACTAAATGTGACTCCTTGCATGAGTGGGGTGAGACTGGTCTGACTCATTATGAACTTCGGGCTTTTCCTAGCTTTATAATGGTGAGAGCTTCTAATTTTCCCACAGACGGTGCCAAGTTGTAGGGGATATTCCCATAATGAATGCTATATTTACAAAATTTCAATAAGAATATTATGAATGCAGAAGAAAAATTAAGAGATTATGTACGTGGTTCGGCCGTCAGGTCAGCCTATGTCCACGGGGAAAGAGGGGGAAGAGTTTATATTATAAAGGGGATGGTGACAATTGGAGTGCTAGGGTTTCTAGATGAGAGTCCAAGTTATTACGTGTTATTTACAATTACCCTATATTATGATCTAGATCGGCCTTTTTATAAACTTAAGTGTCCTACATTTTTAGGCTTCTTCATACTTCTCTTGACTAGCCTTAAGAGTCATGTTCATAAAAGGTTGATCGGTTAGCTCAACTTAGCTAAGAAGATCTTCAAGATTTGATCTTATCTTTTCGAATCCATATTTATCCAGGTCGATCGCCTTTTTATGTTTCTCACGTGATGTGCCACATGTTCGTTCACGTGTTAAGGTTAGTCTTATTTCCTTCACAAACCAACCAAATAAAGCAGAAGAAGAATGAGGTAAAATTCCTTTCGAGCAAAACCTAGATTTCAGTATTGTATAAGAATATGACAGACTCGATGACTTATAGACTACTTAGAGTTCCATTAAGTATAATTCACGGGTCTTTAATTCTTATACAAACATTGCACACTCCATCCCCATCCACGGGAAGAGGTCTTCCCTCAATATCCATCGATCATCCTCAAGATGTGAGATCCTTTCTTCTTTAGCCATAGATCCTCGGCTCCCCAAATCAGCAGTAGAGTAAAACTCTACAAGGGTTTGAGTAATATTTACAATATTGGGTTTTATAAAAATCAATAAATCGTATAAGGGATGTACGATTTGGAAAAGAAAAATGTTTTTATGAAACACAAAGATGGAAATTTTTGGCACATGTATTGCAAAAGATTTTTGCCCAAAATTCTGTATAAAACAGGTCGAAAGAATCCTTTTACAGAAAAACATGATTTTTAAGGCGACGATCTCGTTCAAATGAAAATGGACTCTCGCTCATATGAAAACACAAGGTTCGTTCTAACAAGGTCAAGCTTGTTCGAATGACAAGCCTATCTCGTTCGATCATCCTTCCAACGAGAGTGGTTTTGTTAAACAAATCCCATCTCGTTAGATGCTCATTAGAAGCCCATTTTAATGAAAATCGCATTTCATTATAACGAGATCTTCATCTCGTTTTAACGAGATTAAAAAAAAAGAAATATTTCCAAAAATCGTTTTACAAAAAATGCCTCGAGTAAAAAATAAACATCCCAGAATATATTTGACTGAGAGATCAAAACTACAAGTTCGTGTACCTCCAATAAAAGTTCATGACGATTCCAACAGCTTGAATCTCGGACACGATGCTCGATCACGCACATGTCTTCAAATGATCATGGATGCAAATGCGAATGTAGGGTTCGGTTTATAGTAATGGTTTATAACGGGATACGCCAAAATAACTAAGCTATGATCAATTATAAAATCTTGCTCCTACAAATCTCCCACTTTGCCCATTTTCATACAAAACAAAAATCGAAAATCAAATTACAATTACAATTAAACTCCTAAGACAATGTTCTAATGCCCTCCCAAACTCAAAAATGGAACGACGTTGGAGATTGTGTCTTCAATTGAAATTTTCATCTTGTGTAGTCCATAAAATCATCATCAAAGCGGAAGATACCAATACACATGAAACAAAAGAATACCGTGATGCATACGAGTTTGAAGAAAAAATAAATGCCCCCTTAATATTTTCTCCCACTTTTTGTCCGTAATAAACAAGGGGTAAGAAGTTAATCATGAATAATAGAATCACATGAATCAAAAATAAATAACATTAGAAAGATAATCAATTAGGCACGTGTGATTAATTTTCGAAAGGCTTTCAACCAACTCTTTTTAAAAAAAAAAAAAAAAATCAAGTATAAAAAGAAAGTATAAAAGATACAGATAAGTACAAAACACATAGCACCATGGAATAACACTAAAATAATATAACCATGAAAGCGAATTGCAATTATGTGAATATTTTCCATAGGCAAATCAACATAGGTATTCATAAAATAAGTATACGAAGTCATAGGATACTTCTTAATAAAGAACTCAATTTTAACCTTAGGTGTAAAAATGTTGAGCATAAATGAAATTGACTCGACTTATGAAACATGCCATGAATTTAAATGATTCTCAAATCAATAATGTCAAACTATTTAATGCTTTTCAAGAGAGTCCATTGTGCAAACCCAATGATCTTATACTTTTCAACACCCTCAAAATCACACATATATAAGAACACTCTCAAATTTTGGAGATATCATAATGTTCATATGTAGCAAAGCATCAATGACAAAAAATAATGGCCTTAGCACTTCTGTTTTTTTGTGTCGTCAACCTTTTAGGATCTTTTTTGCAAATGGCGAGTTGTAACGCAAAGAGAATTTTTCTCTTTCGTAGTCTCTTTCCATTAATTAACATATAACAATATTTTCCAGGAAACAAAATTCGGGAAATTATTCTTATAAGTAAAACTTGTCTCTTTTTACATTTGGTTCGTTATTAAGCATGATTGAGATGAGAACACCGTATTCGACACATGATATGCAAATAAAATGTTAAAAAAGTCCGTGCACATTTGTAATAAAGATGACAAAGAGTCTAGCATGAAGAAAGTAATCGTCAATGATCAACGAAATGCTATCCACGCATTATTAAGCACACTAAATAAACAAATATATGTTACAAAACACCATGAAAAAGTAACATGAATGGATGGAATGCAGGGGTGATACGAATAACTTAAATGTACGTCCAAATATGGTGACAAACAAAAATACATAAATCTTTTTGTCTTTTTCAAAAATTATATAAAATAATATCTTTTCGGAATTTTTCAAACTTTTTCTTAAAAATCGAAAATCTTTTTGGATGTTTCAAAAGATATCAAAATAAAAGCATAAAAATACATAGAAATACAATCCTGCAATAGGAATATATGATAATACCATACACTAGATAAAGTACCTGAATACAATCAATGGGAAAAATACCCAAAGACTTCCTAAGATTCTCAAATCTAAGTGCATCTAAAGTTTTTGTGCAAATATTGGATAATTGATGTTCAATGCTCATAAATCTCAAGGACACGACCTTCTCCTGAACGAGATCACGTTTGAAATGCTCACATATCCTAATGTGCTTTGTGCAGGAATGTTGGATCAGATTACGGGATATAGGAATTGCACTCATATTATCACATGAAATTATCACTGTGCCTTAGGAGATCTTATAATCTTCCAACGTTTTCGTCATTCATAAGAGTTGAGTGCAATAACTCCTCACAGCTATATATTCAGCCTTCGTCGTGGTTAGAGAAATGGAGTTTTTCTCCTTGCTCATCGATGAGACAAGAGCACTCCCAAAGTAAAACTACCCATCTGAGTTGATCCTACAACCATCAATATCCCCGGTCGAATCGTCATCCGAATAGGCTGACAAATAATCATCTGTGTCAAAGGAATACCAAATACCGTAGAAATAGTACCACTCATGTATTTGATGATATGTTTAAGTCTCGTCAAAAGTCTATACCCTCAATCTGTATGTAGCCTTTAGTAACCAACCTAGATTTTTCGCAAACTATGGTACCATTTTCATACATCTTATTCTTGTAAATCCACTTGGTATCAATCATATTTGTCTCACTAGGCATGTGGGACCCACCTGACATGAACCCCGCATATTAAGGGTGAGAATGGACAAAAGATTTCATTTATCTCCAAGATACCACATTGATACTTTATGGGAGCGTGGGTACGTTCAAATGAGGCATATCATTGTGAGATCATATGTGATAAGAGGAGAGCTCAATATTTTAGGAATACTAGTATATACCACTATAAAATACTTGTAACAACACTGTTATTGAGGGTCAAGTTATAAAGCCTAGTAACTATATCAAATTTCGTTCTTAAACCATAAAAATAAATAAAAAGCCCCCACCCCCGCGGGGATATAGGCATTTCTTACCGAATCACGCACATCTTTGTGTTCTCTACTTTTGGGCTTGGTAATTTTTGTTATTGCATTATATTCGATTTTTATTATCAAATTTATCATAACAATGCGCTTTGTGCTCTTACAATACAGATAATACATAAATGTAGTATGCATATATAAGGGGTAGGTTCGTTTGCAAAACTAAGTGGACATTCCATGCTCCCTAATTTTTTAAATTACTAAAGGAATGATTATTTTAACTAAATTTCGTGGGGATGATATCTACAATGAGATTGTTTCTAAAAAATTCATTAAAAATCCATCTGGAAGTGAGTCAGATAATCATCAAAATTTTCGATGGTTGAAAATACACATAATTATCAATTTTGCATTTCACGTACTTCCGAATTGAATGTTTTCGGAGATAATCTCCTCACCATGGAGATCATATCCACCAAGTTTATTAAAAAAAAATTAACATTTTAAAAAATAGTTTCGCACAAGAATAGTTGCATATTTATATAACACAAATATATAATGCATCAAAGTATATCTTCATATGAAAGAAAGAAATAAAGAAAGGTAATATAAAAACATTGATTATCCGGTCAATCAGATTCGGGATCCAAACCAGATATTATAGATGAGGGAAAAATTTTGATTCTGATTAACTGCTTGATAAATGGATCAGCAGGACCCTAGATCTAACCGTATTCGACTCCTAACTAGGACCATCCCAACTTCAAATTGTTAAACTTCTAGTCTCATCGTCCACCCTAGAATATTTTTTTGCTTACTTTAGGGGCACAGCTTGGTAAGTTACTCTAGAACCAATATAATTGATTGTGTAGTTTTCTTACGAGGTATTTAACTAAAATCAAATCATTTATTTTTTATTTAAATTTTGCTCTAATATATTAACAATTAATTAGCCTTGGGAAATTGATAATGGCATTAACTAAGTGTGAAATTAATGTCACAACTCTTGTACTAATGTCATTATAAGATATTAAAATTTATATTTTTAAATATATTTGACTAAAAATTAATTTAATAATTTTTTAGGAACAAAACATTAATTGACATTGATTTTATTTTCACGTTTTGTATATACTAAAAGAATGCATTATTATAGAGGACAAGTAAGCTTGAATTGCTTGTTGTTTAATGATGCAATGTTTTTCATCAATTACCTTATTATAAAGTACAGTTTACTTGCAAAAAAGTCTAATAATTCATAATAACTCTACCACCGCCACCGACCCATCTTATCCCTTCTCGTCCCTCTTTACCACTAGCATTTTGTTAGAAAGAAAAATTTTAGAAATATGATTCCATCAAAATGGTAAGCCAGCTAAGTACTGCACCTTGTAGTAACTTTAGAGGAGCGCAATCCCTAGCTAAGTGACCAAGACATATATTACTAAAATGCACAACACAACCCAGGTGTTGCATACTCATCATAAAGAAAGCACACAAAAATTGACGACCTGGAAAAAGAAAAAATCTTGGTAGCCCACGAATTTGAACTACATTGGGACATCCAAGCTTGTGTCAGCTCCAAACAATTTTTAACCCCACAAGAAGTGAAAAACATTGCAATGGGCGATTGCCTCTTAAGTTGGGTGTCCAAATACGATCACCAAATGCGGGATATGTAGAATTACTCCTAAAAAATGAAAAGACCATATAGAATCAGTTTGGTGTTTTGTCCAATAGAGGAAGAACCGACGATAACCAGTATGCTCCTCGGTCTCATAAGAAAAATATTAAAAATAGAGCATTTCTATTTGTACTAAGAAGTTATGTACTTGTGCAGAGTGACATGAAACTTAATTAATTACTCCTTTACTCTTTTTCCCAATAAGATAAAGTGGTCTATTTTTTTAATTTGATATTCTGGGGTTAAAATCTGGCCTATTACTCAACTTATCAAAGCATATAACTAGTACTTGAAACCGGCCAAGTTAGTAGGCACTGCACTTCATTTGCTTTTTAAAAACAAACACGCCTGTAGGTTAACCACACTTTTACCTTAAAGATTTTGGCCTCAATTTTTTTTCCAAGTGAATACCAATTAACCCAGAAAAATTGTAGGGTCTTAAGTACAACTAAACAATTAATGAATTTATAATTAATATTGTGTGTGCAAATAATCACAATTAATGATTCTAAGCAATAGGAAAACAATCAAGGAGTAAAACAATATCACGATACAATGGATTTATGTGGTTCGGCAATTACCTACGTCCACGGAGTGTTTTCTGTATATATTAATTCTTTAGAAGTTTCATAATAAAAGAATTACATGCCCCTTTCCCTTGGGTAAAGGGTTTTATTTATAATGATAGGAGTGGTTGAGTTACGTTCAAACTCTCCCAATTGCTGATTGGATCATTTGTTGATGCATGTTGTTCTCCTCCTAGATTATAAATAATGATATTGAGCTTTCCATGTTTATCCCATGTGACATTAATCCTGACTTGAGCAGCATGCTTTGTTCCTCTGGGTTGGGCCTATTTGGGTTGTAGAAATTTGGGCTATTACGGTTTGCACCCCACAATTTCCCCAAAACTTCTTCGGCAATAATTGGTTAGAGGATTTTATATGCTTACTTGTCCTAAATGATTGGTTTATGACAATTCAATATTTGAGCTTATGCGAGGCCATTCTTGTAATTATCAAGTTGTGGAGAGGGTTACATTGGTCTTTAGTCCAAAAAAGAACTGCCAGTTACATTAATGACTTCGAACTTTGTTCCTTATGGTTAGAATTATGGGATTTCTCTTTTGTTTACTCGAAGATACTTTTCCTTCTTTTAAAAAGATTATTTGGAGCGTTCGTCTTTATAATCTTCCTATAAGTTCTCCCTACTCTTGATTATTTTTCTTGTGACTGTTCTGAGAATCTTCATTTCCATTTATATATTCTTGTTGAGTAGCCCTTGATGATGTCAGAAAATGGGTCTATGAGAATGATCCATGCCATCGAAGTTATACCCAACAACATAAAGTATAAAAAGCATAATAAAATAGATCTGGAGAGATGAAACACAAGATTAAAGTGGTTCCCTTATAAAAATGAGCCTACGTCCACTTTGGTGCCTTATTCTCATTATTCATATATAGTAATACAAGATTTGGTGGCCTTGGTGGAATACAAGAGATAACTAAGGCTTAATACATGAACATACAAGATCTGTGCTGAGAGGGATGCGGTCGTGTAGCTTAGGCTATAATGGGGTCACGAACATATGTCGCTCAGGTGACCGGAGTAGGTGACCTAAGTATGTTCTCAAATGTAGAAAGAGAGTGGAGAGTTTGGCAGAGCTTCGCTGCCAAAAGTTTCTTTTTAAATAAGGAGGTGATGACTTCTATTTATAGAAGTTTGGTGGGTGTGTCGCATGCACGGTGCACATGATATATGGATAAGAGTTGTTGAGGTGGAATCTTTCTGGAAGGTGGATAGCTGTAAAGTACTATGCTGACAAGGCAACGTTTGCGGTAGGCGATGTACTAATTAGGGGTAGAACGTTACGGCCTATCAAAGGCATGGACATGGCATGTTCATCTACTAATCATGGGACATGGATCTACGGCATGTCTAAAGCCTAAGCTACGGCCATGTGTGCATTGGCATCACCTTTCGCACCACTTCTCATTATTCTGTTGGTGTGGATTTCCTTTCACGTGGCATGTGCTTATAGGCGGACATATTTTGGGTGTATCAATTTGTCATCGTGTGAGGGTGATGATGAGTTCCGACCAAATCCAGATGATGGTCGAAGAGAGTCCATTGTTGAGGTGCTTTCTCGTTAGAGATACTGATTGTATCAATTTTTATTCTTCCAATGTTATAAATGAACTTCTTTGTGTATTTAACTTTATATAACAACAAGTAGTTTGTGTAATACTTCGATTTGCATTTTTCCATTTCGTTGTGCCAAACATGTGTTTCATTGTCTTGTCTTAACTTTTAGGTTATTTCATCACACTTCCTTAGGCCTAGAACAGACTCTGGAATTAATGCACCTAGTTTAAGGGTCATCGACCCATTCAAGATTTTCATCCGACCAAGGTCGAGTTCACTTTGTGCTTAGGTATCCCTCGTAGGTCTTTTATTTTCCTAGGAAACTCATGAGGTTTTCTTGTTTTTTTCTTGATGAACTTCTTGAAACCATGAGTTTAATTGTAATTATACATCTTTTAATTGTAACCAAACTAAGGTGGCCACTAAAGTGTAAGACTACCACTTTGGGATAATGTTAAATGAATAACTTGGGCTTGTGTTTTATTATAAAAGTTAGAACAGACTTCGAGCATCATAAGTTCTGAAATAAAAAAATTTGAAAACTAACTAAGCTAGAAATAAATAAGCAAGAATGAATTAAAAATAAAACTTCTTGAGGTCAGGTCTGTTGCATTCCATGCTCTCGGTATACCCTTGCGCCCCATTGTTTCCAAATGGTAGCCTCCATGCAAATCATCTATAATGACCTTAAATGGTCCCTCCCAATTAGGTCCCAACTTTCCATCTTAAGGTTTTTTGGCACTACTGAGGACTTTCCTTAGGACGTAATCATCGACCTGAAATCTTTTTAAATTTCCGCCCATGTTGTACTGTTTAGCTAGTTATTGTTGATAAGAGGCTGGCTTTATCATAGAATACTGCTTTCGCTCTTGTGCTAGGTCAAGTTCAGTCCTCACGGCATAATCGTTCAAACCTTGCTCGGCAATGGTGGTCCTCATGGTCAGCAAGCTAGCTTCCAAAGTAATAATAGCTTTCATACCATAGTAGGTCTTCTGTGCGTGGTACGATATGCTCATAGGATGTGAGGAAGATCGTCCTCCCAAGCTCTTTTTTCTCATTCTAATCCTCCGTTATGTCATTGAGAAGCGTCTTATTTGAAGCCTTTACTTTTTCGTTACTCTGGGGGAAAGCCACAGAGCTGAAGTGATGCTTGATGCCATGGCTATCGCAGCAAACTTGGAACGATCCACTTTCAAACTATGTTCCGTTGTCTATGATGATCATTATAGGTACACTGAAATGCATTACAATGTTTCTCCATGTGAATCTGACCATGTCGATATCCCTTATGTCTCCCAGTGGCTTTACTTCAATCCACTTAGTGAAGTAATTGATGCCGACTAAGAGATATTTGTAATTTTCTGGTGATGTTAGGAGTGGACCTATAATACCCAAACTCCATTGGTGAGTTCGGCCTTTTGAAAAATAAATTGGAGGCAAGTGATGACTATAATTGAGTGAGCTTCAAAGTATTGTTACAATTTGTACGTTGCGAAGACCAAGGAATAAGCCAATTTTTCCAGTGGGAGGTAGCATTGTTCAGCGTCTAGGAGTGTTTTGCTGACATAGTAAACAAGATATTAAAGTCCCTCCCTCTCATAAACTAAAGTTGAACTGACTGAATGCCATTAAATTGCTAGGCAAAGATAAAGAGGGTCTCCTGGACCCAGAATAGTCAGAAAATGGGGTTTGCTCAGATAAGATTTGATTTCTTTAATGGCCTTCAAGCATTCTTCATTCCAGGTGAGGACTTTTTCCTTCTTCAATAGCTGAAAAATAGTCGGCATCATTCAGAAGACATTGAGACGAAATAGTTAAGGGTTGCTAACATCCCTGCCAACTTTTGAATCTCGTGTAGTATCTTTGGAGGGAGGACATTATTTATCGCTACTATTTGGTCAGTGTAAGGACATATTTTATATTTTCCATTATCAATTGAGTATGTCGTATACCTCTACAACCGTCAAAGATTGCTCAAGATCATATGCATCAAGACGGATCCGAATATCAAGTTTTCTTCAACATTCAAGCCTCCACAAGTTTAAGTTTGGTAAGGTTGTGTTTTAAGACCTTAATAATTATCTTAGAGTGTTGGGATATTTTTCATCAAAAAGTTTCTTTGTGTTGGAACAGACTTTTTATGTTTTTCGTCAAAAAACATTTTTCGAAGTTTCAAGGCAAAACATTTACTGACGAAAGGAAAAGAAAAAAATAATGATTTTTTCCTTCGAGCAATAGAAGTCTTCGTTAGAGCGGCATCACAATGTCCCGCAAAGATCGTTCGAGCGACGTGTATCCTCGTTCGAGCGACGCGCTGCCTTAAATTTTCAATAAAAAGGGTTTTCCAACTTCGTTTTTAATTAGAAGACCTGTGATTTTGAACAAAGATGAAACTGCTTTGGCAGAATACTTTGTCTTCTCACTTTTACGGTTTTAAACCTTTTGGTTTTCATTTCACAAGATCCCAATAGTTTGTGTGAATTGTTTTGGAACCCAAGAACAAAACTTTGTTAATGTTCATCTTTGTGGAGTGCGTCTCTACACCTGAAGACTGAGGTCATTAAGGTTCGCTACGTGTGGATCTTTGCTGAAGATTGGACTGTTGTTCATGTGGATTCGCTGCGTGGAATTCATTGTTGACTCTAGGATGCGTGTCTATGTAGGTTTGCTGAGGTAAAATCATTGCAAATTTCATTGTGATTGTAAATTGTGATTTAATTATAAGTGAAATAAAAGGTTTTGCCATTCAGGAACTTTTCCTGAAATATGTAAGTTGGGTATTTGTGTTTATTGGTTTGACACACACACACGCGTAGTTGCATGTTTAGGGGATGATTTATTTTTTGTTTTAAATTGATTCTAATTAAATAAGTTTGTGTTTGGAATTTTCAAATTTATTCAAATTGATATCACACACGGCGCTTCACTTTTTACAGCCAGGGTTAGCCTCCATACCCCTTTTACTAACCAAATGCCCTAGGAACTTTTCGAATTGCACCCCAAAGGATCATTTGGCATCATTGAGTAATGTCTGAAGATCTCAAAAATTTCTACCAAATCCTTCAAATGATCAAATTTGAGCTTATTCTTGATGAGTGTGTCAGTAATATAAACTTTCATCTTTTCTCCCAACTGTTGCTTGAACATTCTTGTAACTAGTATTTGGTATGTAGCTCCTGCATTTTTAAGGTCAAAAGGCATGGCCTTGTAACAATACAGGCCCAGAGTGGTTATAAATGAGGTTTTATCTTGGTCGGGGTTAAACAGGGGGGGTCTGATGATATCCTGAGTAAGCATTTAGAAAACTCATCCGCTCATTACTTGTTATGGCATCGACCAGATGATTGATCTCAGGTAGATAAAAACTGTCTTTAGGGTAGGCCATCTTGAGGTCGGTGAAATACACGCACACCCTCCACTCTTCGTTCCCCTTTTTACCATCAATGGACTTGAGAGCCATTTAGCGAATTGACCATCTCTGATGGACCCTGACTCCATAAGTTTCACCACCTTTGTCTCCACTTCCTTCACTTTCTTCGGGGTAGTTCGGTGATCCTTTTCTGTGATCGTAAGATGTGTGGGATCAATGTGAAGTCTGTGGCATGCAACTTTGGGATCAATTCCAGGAATATTATATGGCTACCATGCAAATACACCTTGATTTTTCTTCATAAGAGAAACTAGGTCATCCCCCTTATGGTCATCCAAGTTGGATTCCTCCAGCATGGTCCGACCTCAAAAGTGGATGGGAGGGGAAATTGGAGAAATCTCTATATGCTGCACATACAGATATTAGAGTATATGGGAGTCCTCTTTTTGCCACTCGTGTTGAATGTTCACGGGCTACCTTGGATATAAATTGGCCGTCATCAAAAGGGGAGAATCATGAAGAAATGGAGTCTCCAGCCTATTTTGCTCAAAACAAGCAAAAAAATGTAGCTATTCCGAGAGAATGACATCAAAAGACATACTGATGTGTACGAAACCAAATGAATTAACGGTCCGAGAATTAAGTTACGAAATTGAAAGATGTTAGGCACCAATCTCTCCCGTTTGATCTCTCATGAGCTATGATAATATTCTCCTTTTCTCCAAAATGTGATACATGTGTACATGTGTGTGATGTGAACAATGGGAGAAAGAAATCATCCGACCCGCGTCATGGAAAAAACTAGGCAAAATCATTGTAAGGAATTATAAAGGATATAATGTAAATATATAATGTGAGTTTCCATCGAATCAAAAATCAATATGAAAAAGTGAATGTTTATGTTGAGAGAAACACGAATATATAGGAGTCCATGAACTCCAAATACTAATAAACATAAGAAAGCATAAAATGAGAATATAGGACTCGAATCCCAGGATTGCCACGAGATGCCTACATATCGCAAAGGGCATCAAAGTCCACGTAGTTCGATAACACACAAGGGTTGTGTTTAACCCATAAATCCTAATTTAGGAATTCCTTTAGTTTGTTCTTTAAAAATCGTGCGCAAGTGTAGAAAGTGTGGAAAATGAGGGTTTATAAGAAAACCCTATTTTTGACTTTTTTATATTTTATGAAAAAAAAAAGATTTGTGCATACTGAGTAGTAAAAAGTGAGATTAGTCTTTATGTGAAGAGATGAAATAAAGATGGAAAGTGGGATGAAGAATGGATGAGATTAAAGTAAGGAAATGGAGGGAATATTTGCAAAAATAGAATTTCGTTGCACTAATTTTGAGGGGAAAGTTCTGACTTCAGAAAAGGACTCCTAGGAGTGAGGTAATGGTCTCAGTAAATAGTAAAAAATTAGGGTTTCATAGGGTTACCGATAGGCATGTCCCCTGGCCTACCTATCCTACCTTACTGGCCAAGTAAAGTACACCCTACCGATAGGTAGGGGATCTAAGGTGCCTATAAGCAATTCGAAATGAACTTTTCTAAAAAAATGCATAAAATTCAAAGCGTAAGGTCAATTCATGCATGGTACAGAATGTTGGAGAGGGGATTCGAATACTTACAAAATTTCATTGAGATTACTCAGCTTGAAGAGTTGATCGAGGTCAAATGGTGGCCGGAAGCGCCCGGTGGCCCTTTGGGGTAAAAAGGAATGTTCATGCGAATCGTGAGGCCGATTTGAGCATAGTATGGACCGTTGGAAGGTGTATTCAGATACCTATGAGGTTTCATTAAAATTTTCTCAGGTTGGAGAGTTAGTTGTGTTCAAACGGGCCCCAAAAGTTCTCGGTAGCCTCTGGATCAAGGGTTCGGCGTAGGACCTAGGGTCTTAGGTTAATAAGTGGGAGTGTTAGTAACCTAAGGAGGTATTTAGATGGGTTAATAAGATGGGGTGTCTATAAATCCCCTCGATGGGAGAGACTGGAATAAGAAGAGGTCATCGAAAGACAAACCCCGTCGATGTTCGGTGATTAGGGATCCTGATGAGGGTTAGAAGGTGGTTGGTTAAATGATTAAGGTTAATTCTACGGACCTAAGGGCTGAAGATTGATGATTTGGTGGGTTGAGGTCAATCTTGTGGAACTAAAGAGTTGACACAACCGATACAGATTGTTGAGGTCAATTTGGCGGACCTAAAGAGCTGAGACCACTGATTCAAGGAGTCGAGGTCGATTATGCGGACCTAATGACTGGAAATCACTTATTTATGGGGTCAAGGTCTATTCTGCAGACCTAATGAGTGGAAATGACAGATTTAGGGGATTGAGGTCAATTCTTCCAACTTAAAGAGTTGAGACAACCAATTCAGAAGGTCGAGGTCTATTCTGTGGACCTAGGTCAATTCTAAAGATCTAAAGAGTTTAGACGACCAATTTAGAGGGTTGAGGTCAATTCTGTGGACTTAAGGAGTTTGAAATGACCAATTCAGAGGGTTGAGGCCAATTCTATGGACCTAAAGAAGTTTGAAATGACCATTCAGAGGTTGCAGACCTAGGTTTATTCTGCGGACCTAAAAAATTGTGTATGGGAAGTGTCTTCAAATTCTCAGTTCATTGGGGAGGGTGTTGGTTAGGCCCACTTGGATTTTGGTTTCGCAGAGGAGTATGCTAGTGATGAGAGATTTTATGAGTGCCTATGAAACTACTCATGATCATGCTTGGGGTTAACAAGAACTCTATAAATGGTTTGGGGGTCCTTATTGAGTTTTTCTTGGAGTTGTGACATTCTTGAATTCGGGAAAAAAATTCGAGAATTTCTACGAATTTTTTGGGACATTTTTAGATTTTTCTGGCATTTTTGCAATAATATTTTGAGGGGGTTGTCGATAGGCAAGGCTTGAAAGGTACCTATCAGCATAGGGCACGGACTTTTGGGCTTATTGGGGGAGGGGAAAGGTCATTGCCAATAGGCAGGTCCAGGGGACTGATGATCGACATACCCCTTAGCCTCCTATAAAAAGGGGGAGGCCACTTCATTTTTTCACACCTTCAAGTGATTGAATCTCTTTCTTTCTCTCTCTCTAAAAGTCAATTTTGAACATATTTTCTTCACAAGAACTCATGGAGGGTACTTCTTACAACAAAAATAATCGAACGGTGGTTGATGACTGAGAGGCTTTGGAATTACGGGTTGTTGTGCCACTGGCGTTGGAAAATGAGAATGTGTACGACCACTTTGAGTCTGTACTGAATGAGAGGATTCTTCTGAGGGAGCCGGCACATCACCATTCTGTGAGGGTGAAGAACCCTGAAGGCTATGTAAGTGTTTACCCTTTGGTATCCATTATTCATCTTTTTTCGTCCCTTTTTATCCTTAGAATGCTGAAGGGTTTTTCTTGGTTATTATTTAGGTTGACATAGTGTAATACCCCGTAATTTTATTGATTTTTATTTAAGGGATGAATTAAATTAATTAAAAATTAATTAGAAATTAATTCGGATATAAATACTAACGAGATGTGAGTTGGTATTTGATTAGGATGATAAAATTGAATATTTCTGAGCATATATGGTATTGAAAATATTTAAATTGTCAAGAGGCAGAAATACGACAATTTGGGAAATTTAATTGGAACGCGCGTGTCAGTCGTGTCAGGAATGAACTTATTTAAATTAAAAATTAAATTATATTTTTATCAATCGAGTCATCATTTTGAGTGCGCCGACGCGTCCGGAAGGGTCGAAATAGTCAGAAAACACTAGCCGTGGGTTTAGTTTGGGTCCCGGGGCATTTTTAGGCCAAACCGACAACCTAGAAGGGTATTTTGGTAATTTTAAATATTGAGGAATTAAAACCCACGAATTTTAGAGTTTATTTTTATATTTTTAAAGAGGCCACTAAGGCCATTACCAGCAAAAGGCAAGAGAGTGGGCTACGGGAGTTTTGAGAGAAGTTAGAAAGAGGGTAAAGGAGGTTCCAAACCAAACTATCTCCCATCACCAGAAATTGGAAAGGATTTGTGACCGGAAAGAAGAGAGAAAGCCAACCTTGATCATCAACAACGAGCCAGAACATCGGATTTAAGGCAAGTGATTTGATATTATTAAGTTCAATGAATATTTCTTCCATGTTTACTGTAGAAACTGTTTTTGCCTTGAAAGTTTTGAGGAAAACCTAATGAAATTGTTATACAAACTCTAAAGTTGGGTTAGGGATTGCATGTAGAATGACTATGGACGAATTTGGTATCCAAAAAATTAACTTTGATGATTTAAAAACGGATTTATGATGGGTAATTAGACACAATAAAATTCTGGGTTCATGTTCATAGGGTTTGGGGTAAAATTTGGGGATTAATGATAATTGCCTGTTGATTAGAAGAATTTGACCCCAAAATATGTTAAGAAGCGACCTAAGAGGACTTAGAGTAGTTTAAGAACATTAAAATGTTATTGGAATGATCTTAGGATGAATTTAGAGAAGAGAAAGATGAAGAAAAATGAGTTGGAAAATTTTTGGGGGTATTCTGCCACCTCGTTAGAAGATGTGCCCAGGTCGTTCGAACGACCTCGTTCGAACGAGCTTCTAATGAGATGATAGTATCCCTTCTAACGAGTTCATTCGAAGACTTCGTTTGAATGACCCTCGTTCGAACAACCTCGTTCGAACGAGATTTCTAATGAGTTGACAAAATGGCCTTTTTAGGCTTGATTTTATTTCGAACTCCCAGTAGACTTATTTAATTGAGTGTTAACCTTCCCTTGTTGACTAGTGGGTATAGTTGTGAGATTGGAGTACGTTGAGGAGTAAAACTTAGGATTTTGTAGGAAACCGGATGACATTTATGGGTTAAGAAATAAGTACCAAATATTTCGACGTGAGAAGGATTGACAACTTTAATGTATATTATTCGGGTATTTGTAAACGTGCATCATTTAATGACGGTATAGGAATGTAAAATATACCTCTATTGATAGTATAATATATCTAAGATGTGTGAATACGTAGTATATGTGGTTATCTGTGTATGACATACCTACCATACTTGCTATCACGGAAGGTCGGCGTTCGATCAGGGCCATCTAATCTTTGTGTGACTACGGGGGGATTTAGATTGGTACCTTGAGGACATAGGACAAAGAATGACATATTGAGGAGTTAATAAGTCTTCTGATCATGGGAGCGTAGGTATGTGCGTGACCCATGTGATGTGAACTATGTTCGCCTCCATTATGTGTGTTTGTTACTTGTCAAAACGATTCCTGAGAGATTCGGAATACGTGATCCTTATGTACGTGATGTACCGGCATTTGAAAGCAGAGTATGTGTGCACCGCAGCTTAGTCTAGGGGTGCCATTATTGTATATTATGATGAGATTGATATACTGAATTATTGAAATGAACTGTTTATATAAGTATAAGTGTGAATAAATGTAACATCTTTGTAGAGTTAAAAATGGGAAAACTCATAGTAATTATATTAACTAATTCTGAGTAAAAACAATAAGACCTCGAGTTTATATTAAGACATTGGAAAATGAACTTTGAATTGTAAAGTAATGTCAGGTCATGGATTGGACTAGTTTGGTAGTAGTATAACTAGAACGGGTACGGGTACGATAGGTGTGCACAATTAGTTGAGAGGTGAGGATCTCATGTGAGTGCACGCACTATCATGTATTTTATATTCACTGTTTAATGATATTTAACACTTGCTGTATTTTAAATTGTTTTCACAATCGGGCTCTGACCCGTTTGCTTTCAAATCTATTTTCTTGTAAAAACATTTTAGGTGCCCAGCCACAAGGATACCAAGTGTAGGAGTTCCATTCCAGTGACGTGCAGTAGCTGCTGTGGAAGCTACAGGATCTCGATAGTAGACGCCTCCACTTTCTACCTTGACTCTATTTTACTCATCTATAGGGCATGTCGCCCCTTTTCTTTTAGAGACATCCTACTTACTCAGTTTTATTTCAGATTTTGGGTTGTAATTAATTTGTGATTCAGACTTTGTATTTGGTTGTATTCAGTATTTGGATTATTAGAGGAGTATTCCTCCAGATTCATTGTCATTCCATTATTATTCTATTGTGACTGTGTTGTGGTTGTGGTATTAGTATTTCATAATTTAAATGGATCGTATGTTAATCGGATTAATTAAAATTGACAACTCACTTTTTATATATTAGGTGGCTAGTAATTATTAAAACGTTTTTCGATAGTGATGCTATGAATTGAACCAACTTTACATGTTGTATTAATTTGAATAAAGGAGTATCTACCCGGTATTTAATTAGTCGGGGTGTCATGGGTTGTATCAGAGCATCAGGTTCTAATGTCCTTAGGATCTATACGGCTTGTTATGTTTTCGCATAGCTTTATTTGATATAGAGCCCTATATTTTAGGATTGTTGTATTATTTTGTGAATGTTTCGCTCTTCAACTATTTTGAGATAATAACTGCGAACTTATAAGACTTTACTCTCATTTCAGATGCCTCCACGACATGCACCGCGAGTTCTCAGGGATGCTCAGCCCGAACCACAGCCTGCACCAGTCCAGGGCACCATGAATGCCGCAGAGGTTGCTGCTATTGTAACCCAAGCGATAAATGTCGCCCTCGTAGTTGTGCAGCAGGCACCACCCCAAGTGCCGGCTGTAGCGCCAGTACAGGCTCATGCATTCCCGTCTTCTTGGGAATGCGTTCGTGATGATTTTCAAAAAGCATACCCTCCGGAGTTTGCAGGTAACTCCGATGTCATTGTGTCCAGTCAGTGGAAGAAGGACATCCAAAGGCACTTGAGGATGTACGAGTGCACGGATGTACAAAAACAGATACTGGCTACTTTTAAGCTAGTAGGGTCAGCATTACAGTGGTGGGAGTCCATTACCACCACGGAGGAGAGACACATCCTTTCTATATAGGATTTTTGGGTGCGGTTCGACCGCAAGTATTTTCCATCAGCCGTTCACACCTAAATGAGGAGGAAGTTAATGAGCCTCAAGCAGGAGGGGAAGACCGTGACCGAGTATGAGGCCGAATTCACTAATCTCTTGAACATCTTTCCCGATGAGATTCCGACCGAGGAGAAAAAGATTCAGAAGTTCATGGATGGGTTGACCTGGAGGATCCATCAGCACTTGTTGGGTAATCTCTCGTTGGCCAGTTATTCTGATGTGGTTAACGCATCACTGCTTCACTACCAGGACCACCCCTTTTACTTGTCAGAGGGTAAGCGATCAGGAGAGTCCAGTCATCAGGGCAGGACAGGGGGGATTGGTGCCAGCGGGGCACAATCAGCTCAGGGTCAGCACAGGCAGGATGATCAGGGTTCCCAGCAGGGAGATTTTAAGAGTTTTAGATCTGGGGGTTTCAGAAATGGTCGGGGAGGTTTTCGTCAGGGTCAGCACGGCCATCAGGGACAACACGGCCAGCATGGCCAATAACAGCAGTTTCATCAGGGCCAGCACGGCCAGGGGAGGAATGGCAACGGCCACCAAGGCCGTGGGCATCAGGGTCAGAGAGGGGGGAATTTTCCGGGGAAATGTTTCACTTGTGGCAAGATTGGCCACAAGCGCCAGGAGTGTCCTGATAGGAGCAGGGGCCCACAACAGCAGCAGCAGGGTGCTCGACACGAGCCCCAAAGACCTTTATTTCCCGTCTCCCTTCCGGCACAACCGCAGATGCCAGCTTTGCCACCTATCCCCGCAGTCCCAGTCCAGCAAGGACAGCTTCAGTATGGGTGAATTTATCAGCTCCAGCAGGCCGCAGCCCCACAGGATCCACCTGCTATTGAGGGTATGTTCTCTATTCAGGGGACTATGGGGCGTATTTTTTTTTATACGGGGGCCACACACTATTTCATTGCCATGATATTTGCACGCACTTTGGGGTTGTTAGACACTACAGAGAGCACGATTACCTGCGTAGATTCACCGTTGAGTACAGGTTCTATGATTTCTCTTATTTGTAGAGATGTGGGTATAGAGATCGGTAGATTTACTTTACCTGCTGATATGTGAGTATTAGAGATGACTGAGTACGATGCGATTATTGGTATGGATTGTCTAGTTTCGTACCGAGCCATGATTGATTGTTTCAGTAGGAGTATCATTTTTGCCATACCCGGGCAGGAGATGTTTTTAGTGGCGATGCCTCACCCCGAGGGAGGATCGTCCACATACTTGTATTATATAGAGGACGAGACCTCTAAGGAAGTGGTAATACCACTTGATTCGATTCCCGTTGTTAGTGAGTTCGCTGATGTATTTCAGGATATACCTGGATTACCTCCTAGTAGAGAGATAGATTTTGTTATCGATTTGACACCGGGCACTTGGCCAATTGCCCGCGCACCGTACTGTATGGCTCCAGCGGAGATGAGAGAGCTAAGGGATCAGATAGAGCAGTTGTTGGGCTAGGGGTTTATCCGAAAGAGTACTTTGTCATGGGGTGCCCCTGTGTTGTTCGTAAAGAAAAGGGATGGATCGTTGAGGTTGTGTGTAGATTATCGGGAGTTGAATAAAGTCACGATACGGAATAAGTATCCGTTGCCCCGAATCGATGACTTATTCGACCAGCTGAGAGGAGCTTCCTTCTTCTCAAAGATTGACTTGCGATCAGGATACCATTAGTTGCGTATCAGGGAACAGGACGTCTCAAAGACTACTTTCTTGACGATATATGGTTCCTACGAGTATCGAGTTATGCCTTTTGGCTTAACCAACGCTCCAGCCGTGTTTATGGACTTAATGAATAGGGTGTTCAGAGAGTTCCTAGACCAGTTCGTCATCGTCTTTATTGATGACATTCTGGTTTACTCCCAGATAGAAGAGGATCATGCCGAGCATTTGAGACAGGTTTTGCAAACGTTGCATCAGAACGAAATTTATGCGAAGTACGAGAAGTGTGGGCTTTGGCTGAAGGAGGTACAGTTTTTGGGGCATATCATTTCAGATCGAGGAATATCTGTTGATCCAGGGAAAGTATCAGCGGTGAGGGAGTGGGGATAGCCCACAACACCGACTGAGATCCGTAGTTTCTTGGGCTTAGAAGGATACTACAGGAGGTTTATTCGGGGTTTCTCAAAGATAGCGGGTCCTTTGACACATCTGACTCGCAAAGGTGTGTCATTCATCTGGAGTGATGCCTGTCAGTTGGCATTCGATGAGTTGAAGGACAAGTTGACCTCAGCGCCCGTGTTAGCATTGCCCAGACCGGGAGTTGAGTATCTAGTCTACACCGATGCGTCCTTACAAGGACTTGGAGGTGTTCTGCAACAGGAGAGTCAGGCCATAGCTTATGCTTCTTATAAGCTTAAGCCTCACGAGAAGAATGAACCCACACACGACTTGGAGTTAGTGGCAGTCATATTCGCTCTTCGGATTTGGAGACACTATCTCCTGGGGGAGAAATTTCAGTTGTTCACAGACCACAAGTCGCTACAATACCTCTTCACGCAGAAGGAACTGAATATGTGTCAACGTCATTGGCTTGAGTTTGTGAAGGATTATCAATTTGATATCCAATATCACCCAGGGAAGTCTAACGTGGTAGCAGACGCGTTGAGCCGTAGGCTAGTAGATGAGGTGGTCGAGGTGTGGAAAGCTAAGTGGAAGGAGTTGGGACATCAGGATACAGTGGCCCGATCATTCATGTTTGTGATGACTGTTACACCTCAAATTATTACGAGAGTGATAAAGGCCCAGGCAAAAGACTCGTTCTGTCAGGAGCATATAGTTCGATTACTAGTAGAGGGAACCGAGTCTTATACCGTTAGTTCAGATGGGGGATTACGCTTCAATGGGAGACTGGTCGTTCCGGAAGGGGAAGACTTGCGACACGAGGTAATGACAGAGTCGAACGGTTCGCGGTTCGCGGTACACCCTGTGGGGATAATATGTTCCAAGACATGAGACGACAGTATTGGTGGAGCGGGATGAAGAGAGATATTATCGTGTTCGTTTCTAAATGCGCCACTTGTCAGCTAGTAAAGGTGGATCATCAGAAACCGGCAGGACTTCTACAACCGTTAGAGGTTCCGATGTGGATATGGGAGAGCATACCATGGAATTTATCACGGGATTACCTACGTCACAGAGGGATCACGACTCCATATGGGTAATTATAGATAGGTTGACCAAGGTTGCTCATTTACTACCCGTGAGGGCAGACTACACTACGGGACAGTATGCCCAGATTTTCATTGCGGAGATAGTGAGACTTCACGGGGTGCCTCTAAATATTGTGTCTGACCGAGACAAGATATTTGTTTCACGATTTGAGGAGAGTTTCCATAAGGCAATGGGTACGGAGTTGCGACTGAGTATGGCATATCACCCGCAGACAGATGGGCAAACAGAGCGGACAAATCAGATGTTAGAGGACATGTTGCGTATGTGCATCCTAGACTTTGGAGGTGGCTGGGAGCAATACCTCCCACTGGTGGAGTTTGCTTATAATAACTCCTACCAGTTCACCACTGGCATGGCTCCATTCGAGGCGTTGTATGGTAAACCTTGTCGTTCCCCAGCATGTTGGTTAGAGGTGGGGGATAACAAACTCCTTGGGCCAGAAGTGATTCAAGACACTTCGGCAAGGATAAAGATGATACGAAGCCGTATTCGGGTAGCTCAGGACCGACAGAAGAGATATGCTGATGCCAAGAGGTTCTTCAGAGAATTCAAGGTCGAGGACCAGGTGTTACTCAGAGTATCTCCTATGAAGGGGATTATGCGTTTTGGGAAGAAGGGGAAACTGGCACCAAGATATGTGGGGCCATTTTCTACCATCGAGAGGATTGGGCCAGTCGCGTATAGATTTGGGTTACCGGAGCACTTGCATAGGATTCATGATGTGTTCCATATTTCCTCGCTAAGGAAATATCTTAGGGACGACTTGGCCCATACTCACATTGCTTTAGAGGACATCGATCTTCAGTCCGATAGTTCCTACGACGAGGGACCGATTGATATTCTGGACCACAACGAGAGGAAACTAAGGTCGAAGATAGTACCATTAGTACGCGTGCAGTGGCGGCATCATAATGCCTAGCAGTCCACATGGGAGCGCGAGGATGAGATGCGCGAACGTTATCCAGAGCTATTTTTACCAAGTATTCATTAGTTCCAAATTTCGGGATGAAATTCTGTTATTAGGGGGGAAGTATGTAATACCCCGTAATTTTATTGATTTTTATTTAAGGGATTAATTAAATTAATTGAGAATTAATTAGAAATTAACCCGGATATAAATACTAATGGATGTGAGTTGGTATTTGATTAGGATGATATAATCGAATATTTCTGAGTATATATGGTATTGAAAATATTTAAATTGTCAAGAGGCAGAAATACGACAATTTGGGAAATTTAATTGGAACGCGCGTGTCAGTCGCGTCTGGAATGAACTTATTTAAATTAAAAAGTAAATTATATTTTTATCAATCTAAAGATCATTTTGAGTGCGCCGACGCGTCCGGAAGGGTCGAAATAGTCAGAAAACACTAGCCGGGGGTTTAGTTTGGGTCCCGTGGCATGTTTAGGCCAAACCGGCAACCTAGAAGGGTATTTTGGTAATTTTAAATATTGAGGAATTAAAACCCAAGAATTTTAGAGTTTATTTTTATAATTTTAAAAAGGCCACTAAGGCCATTACCAGCAAAAGTCAAGAGAGTGGGCTACGGGAGCTTTGAGAGAAGTTAGAACGAGGGTAAAGAAGGTTCCAAACCAAACTATCTCCCATCACCAGAAATTGGAAAGGATTTGTGACCGGAAAGAAGAGAGAAAGCCAACCTTGATCATCAACAACAAACCAGAACATCAGATTTAAGGCAAGTGATTTGATATTATTAAGTTCAATGAATATTTCTTCCATGTTTACTGTAGAAACTGCTTTTGCCTTGAAAGTTTTGAGGAAAACCTAATGAAATTGTTATACAAACTCTAAAGTTGGGTTAGGGATTGCATGTAGAATGACTATGGACGAATTTGGTATCCAAAAACTTAACTTTGATGATTTAAAAACGGATTTATGATGGGTAATTAGGCACAATAAAATTCTAGGTTCATGTTCATAGGGTTTGGGGTAAAATTTGGGGATTAATGATAATTGCATGTTGATTAGAAGGATTTGACCCCAAAAATAAGTTAAGAAGTGACCTAAGAGGACTTAGTGTAGTTTAAGAACATTAAAATGTTATTGGTATGATCTTAGGATGAATTTAGAGAAGATAAAGATGTAGAAAAATGAGTTGGAAATTTTTTGGGCGTATTCTGCCATCTCGTTAGAAGACGTGCCCAGGTCGTTCGAACGACCTCGTTCGAACGAGATGACAGTATCCCTTCTAACGATTTCGTTCGAAGACATCGTTCAAACGACCCTCGTTCGAACAACCTCATTCGAACGAGATTTCTAACGAGTTGACAGAATGGCCTTTTTAGGCCTGATTTTATTTCGAACTCCCAGTAGACTTATTTAATTGAGTGTTAACCTTCCCTTGTTGACTAGTGGGTATAGTTATGAGATTGGAGTACGTTGAGGAGTAAAACTTAGGATTTTTGTAGGAAATCGGATGACATTTATGGGTTAAGAAATAAGTACCAAATATTCCGACGTGAGAAGGATGGACAACTTTAATGTATATTATTTGGGGATTTGTAAACGTGCATCATTTAATGACGGTATAGGAATGTAAAATATACCTCTATTGATATTATAAGATATCTAAGATGTGTGAATGCTTAGGATATGTGGTTATTTGTGTATGACATGCCTACCATATTTTTTATCACGGGAGGTCGGCGTTCGATCAGGGCCAACTAATTTTTGTGTGCCTACGGAGGGATTTAGATTGGTACCTCGAGGACATAGGTCATAGAATGACTTATTGAGGAGTTAATAAGTCTGCTGATCATGGGAGCGTAGGTATGTGCGTGACCCATGTGATGTGAGCTATGATCGCCTCCATTATGTGTGTTTGTTACTTGTCGAAAGGATTCCTGAGAGATTCGGAATACGTGATCCTTAAGTACGTGATGTACCGGGATTTGATAGCAGAGTATGTGTGCACCACAGCTTAGTCTGGGGGTGCCATTATTGTATATTATGATGAGATTGATATACTGAATTATTGAAATGAACTGTTTATATAAGTATAAGTGTGAATAAATGTAACATCTTTGTAGAGTTAAAAACGGGAAAACTCATAGTAATTATTAGAACTAATATGAGTAAAAAGAGTAAGACCTCCAGTTTATATTAATACATTGGAAAATGAACTTTTAATTGTAAAGTAATGTCAGGTCATGGATTGGACTAGTTTGGTAGTAGTATAACTAGAACGGGTACGGGTACGATAGGTGTGCACAATTAGTTGAGAGGTGAGGATCTCATGTGAGTGCACGCACTATCATGTATGTTATATTCACTGTTTAATGATATTAAACACTTGCTGTATTTTAAACTGTTTTCACAATCGGGCTCTGACCCGTTTGCTTTCAAATCTATTTTCTTGTAAAAACATTTTAGGTGCCCAGCCACAAGGACACCAAGTGTAGAAGTTCCATTCCAGTGACGTGCAGTAGCTGCTGTGGAAGTTACAGGATCTCGATAGTAGACGCCTCCACTTTCTACCTTGACTCTATTTTACTCATCTATAGGGCATGTCGCCCCTTTTCTTTTAGACACATCCTACTTACTTAGTTTTATTTCAGATTTTGGGTTGTAATTAATTTGTGATTCAGACTTTGTATTTGGTTGTATTCAGTATTTGGATTATTAGAGGAGTATTCCTCCAGATTCATTGTCATTCCATTATTATTCTATTGTGACTGTGTTGTGGTTGTGGTATTAGTATTTCATAATTTAAATGGATCGTATGTTAATCGGATTTAATTAAAATTGACAACTCACTTTTTAAATATTAGGTGGCTAGTAATTATTAAAACATTTTTCGACAGTGATGCTATGAACTGAACCAACTTGACATTTTGTATTAATTTGAATAAAGGAGTATCTACCCGGTATTTAATTAGTCGGGGTGTCACAGGTGGTATCAGAGCATCAATTCTAGTGTCCTTAGAATCTGTACGGCTTGTTATGTTTCCGCGTAGCTTTCTTTGATATAGAGCCCTATATTTTAGGATTGTTGTATTCTTTTGTGTATGTTTCGCTCTTCAGCTATTTTGAGATAATAACTGCGAACTTATAAGACTTTACTCTCATTTCAGATGCCTCCACGACGTGCACCGCGAGTTCCCAGTGATGCTCAGCCCGAGCCACAGCCTGCACCAGTCCAGGGCACCTTGAATACCGGAGAGGTTGCCGCTATTGTAGCCCAAGCGATAAATGTTGCCCTCGCAGTTGTGTAGCAGGCACCACCCCAGGCGCCGGTAGTAGTGCCAGTACAGGATCATGCATTCCCTTCTGGTTAGGAATGCGTTCGTGATGCTTTTTAGAAAGCACACCCTCCGAAGTTTGCAGGTACCTTCGATGTCGTTGTGTCCAGTCAGTAGAAAAAGGACATCCAAAGGCACTTGAGGATGTACGAGTGCAAGGATGTACAGAAACAGATACTGGCTACTTTTAAGTTAGTAGGGTCAGCATTACAGTGGTGGGAGTCCATTACCACCACGGAGGAGAGACACATCCTTTCTATACAGGAGTTTTGGGTGTGGTTCGACCGCAAGTATTTTTCGTCATCCATTCACACCGAAATGAGGAGGAAGTTAATGAACCTCAAGCAGGAGGGAAAGTTCGTGGGCGAGTATGAGGCCGAATTCACTAATCTCTTGAACATCGTTCCCGATGAGATTTTGACCGAGGAGAAAAAGATTCAGAAGTTCATGGATGGGTTGACCTGGAGGATCCGTCAGCACTTGTTGGGTAATCTCTCGTTGGACACTTATTCTGATGTGGTTAACGCAGCACTACTTCACTACCAGGACCACCGCTTTCACTTGTCAGAGGGTAAGCGATCAGGAGAGTCTAGCCATCAGGGCAGGACAGGGGGAATGGTGCCAGCGGGGCACAATCAGCTCAGGGTCAGCACAGGCAGGGTGATCAGGGTTCCCAGCAGGGAGATTTTAAGAGGTTTAGATCTGGGGGTTTCAGAAATGGTCGGGGAGGTTTTCGTCAGGGCCAGTAGGGTCAGCACGGCCAGCATGGGCAACAACAACAGTTTCATCAGGGCCAGCACAGCCAGGGAGGAATGGCAACGGCCACCAGGGCCCTGGGCAGCAGGGTCAGAGAGGGGGGAATTTTCTGGGGAAATGTTTCACTTGTGGCAAGATTGGCCACAAGCGCCAGGAGTATCCATATAGGGGCAGGGCCCCACAGCAGCAGCAGCATGGTGCTCGACACGAGCCCCAGAGACCGTTATTTCCCATCGCCCTTCCGGCACCACCGTAGATGCCAGCTTTGCCACCTACCGCAGTCCCAGTCCAGCAGGGACAGCTTCAGTACAAGAAATTTTATCAGCTCCAGTAGGCCGCAGTCCCACAGGATCCACCTGCTATTGAGGATATGTTCTCTATTCAGGGGACTATGGGGCGTATTTTATTTGATACGGGGGCCACACACTATTTTACTGCCACGAGATTTGCACGCACTTTGGGGTTGTTAGACACTGCAGAGAGCACGATTACCTGCGTAGATTCACCGTTGAGTACAGGTTCTATGATTTCTCTTATTTGTAGAGGTGTGGGTATAGATATCATGAGATTTACTTTACCTGCTGATATGTGAGTATTAGAGATGACTGAGTACGATGCGATTGACAACTCACTTTTTAAATATTAGGTGGCTAGTAATTATTAAAACGTTTTTCGACAGTGATGCTATGAACTTAACCAACTTGACATTTTATATTAATTTGAATAAAGGAGTAGCTACCCGGTATTTAATTAGTCGGGGTGTCACACATAGCTTCTTCGAGCATTCGCTCCGAGGCTCCACCACAATGAAGGATGTCTGGGACCACATTCCTACGACTGTTCGATTGTTGGCAGAGTCTAATAGGTTTAGCTAATTGGCGGGGTCTCTGGATGAGACACCGCATTCCATGAAGGTATTGTGTGCACTAGGTAACAGATAGTGGGATATGACCTACACATTCCATCTGGGTGTTGGGTAGATGACGGTCACTCCTTTGGATGTTTATCAGCTCATAGGGCTGGAGTGTGATGGCCAGCAGATTGTGGTGGATCACACCCTGCGCATTTCAGAGGTGGCAGTGCGGGCCGTCTTGGGTGACATAGGTAAGATTTTATCGAGGGACTTTATTCACATCTCCATGCGGAAGGAAACTTTGATGTCCAGGAAGATTGATGAGACCGACGGGAGGAAGGTGGGGCAGCCAACCCATTTACTTATTCTAATTTTATTGGGAAGGGTTCGTGGTGGTGACGAGCGATGAAGTCGTCCATCTGTGGTTTCTTCCATTTTTTACGATCATTTCATAGATCCATTTATATGATTGGGAGAGTTTTACGTTGGCATACCTCTACGCTTCCTTGGATGCTTTCAGTCGGTGTTGCCGATAGACTTTTATGGGATTGACGTATCTATTGGAAGTAATCTTTAGATTCAACTCCCCCTTGTTTTCTTATTATCTTTTCTCTTTTTTTCTTTTGACTTTTGTATTTTCTTCTATAGAAATGGTTTTATGAGGTGATAGGACACAATATTGGGTTGATATCCTAGAAGACGAACGAGCCGGGGTATTTTTACAAGATGTATGGATAGAGGAAGTCAAACAGGCATTCGAACCACTCCTTATCTTTGAAGGATGTGCGGGCGGTGCTAAATGCCTTGACAAGCAATTAGGTTAGGCCTTTTGTCCTTGTCTTTTTCGCGGCTTCAAAACTTTTCTTCTTGGTAGACTACTGACTCTTGCTGGGGAAACAAGTGACTTCTACTCCTGGAGCCTATCTTTAGGGGTCGCGAAGGTTACGGGTATGCACGTGTAGATGAGGAGGCTACTAGAACACGAGTTTGGGTACGTCTGGTACCTTGGAGAGAGATTGGTGCGTGAGGTGGAGGTCCCATAATCGGTGCCCCCGGAGTTTATAAGGCAGGTGAAGGAGATGTCTGATGAGACTAGGGCGACGATAATGGAGGATGAGCCCCACATGCACTGCACGGATATGACGGTTGGCTATGACTACCTAGACTTTGCGATTAGTTAGTTGCTACTATCATTTATTTATGATGTGGAGAACATGCCTCCACCTGCAGAGGAATCGGGGAGAGGGACCAGCATACCAGCGACGTCGGCCCATAAAACGAGGGAAGGCATGGCGACCAAATAAAAGGAGGTTGTGTTTCAACATATTTCCACCCCTTCTTATCACATCCAGGTGCATGGTGGGGATGTGATATCAATGCCTTATCGCTCTCATGCGAAGACAAATGGATTCACAGGTCTTACTGAGGAGGCTCTTCGAGAATAAGCGTGACCTTCTCTCTCTTTTTTCCATTTTCTATTTTTTTTCTTCTCATTACTGACTTTCTTTGGCTTTAGTGATTTGATTTTTGCAATCTATCCGCATCTCAATGACGTGGCGCGGGACATTCGGGACTAGATGGCATCAGTATTGGATTACTTGATAAAGTCGTTCAGTTATTGCTTGGTACCGTCGACTACATTTGAGGTTACCACCGATTCCGGGAGTAAGGGGTCCACCACATGTCACTGGGGGAAGCGCGTCCGTTGAGTCGCTTGACTATGAGGGGGCTTGTGAGAGATTTTGAAAGGTTCGGGCTGCGTCCCGATTTTTCTTTTTTCTTTTTTCTTTTTCGGTTTGTACCTGTAGGGAAAACGTAATCATTCTGGACAAGTTAAATATAAGAGATTCATTTTTTTGTTATCTTGATTTACTGGATTACTCTAGATGCACTTTAATTTGTTGTTGAGCTTTTTTATTGCAAAGATAATATAAAATGAAACAAATAAAAATGGGGACTCGAAGATTAATTTTAAGTAAAAGAAATTTGTATTTATGTATAAAAGAGGAAAGTATGGAATTTTTAAAAAATGGGGGTTGTTGATCGACATACCCCTTGGCATGCCTATTAGCATAAGGATTAAGTCAAAATCATTTCCTTAGTTTTGATTACACTTCTTGTGTACTTTTGGGTACTTCGAGAGCATAAAGTCCGAAAGCATCTTGAATGTCATGTCTTTTGTGGATGTTTGTAATAAAAAAAGGAGGCTTTTGGAGATGGTTTTCATCATGACATCTCAATTTCTTTCCTTTGTAACTTTTCTTTTTCTTCTGTAGTGGAACATCCAATGTTGAAAAGTGCAAATGTGTGATAATTGATTTAAATTAAATTCGCAAGTTTCCAAGTACCCCTTATTTAATTAGAGTCCCTAAACATGCATCTCAGGTGCGTGTGTCAACCCATAAATAAATAAATCATGTGACACAAAAATATGCTGAGACGCAAATTTCAGGAAAAAACCCCTTTCGGGTAAAACCTTTATTTCACTATGAATATATAAATCGCAACTTACAATTACATAGAGAAAACTGCAATGGATCAACGCGCAGCCAACCCACAAAGACATGCAGTCTTGAACTCAGCAAGAGAATACACGCAGCACCCTCCAAGGACTCGCAGCCCAAACAACAAAGGAAGAACCGCAGCTCTCCTTAATGACACGCAGCCATAAAACTTTATAGAGATTCCCTCAGCAATGTCACGCAGCCCTCGGTTGCAAAGATTTACCCACAAAGGTTGAACGATTGCAAAGCTTGTGTTCCAGGGTTCCAAAAGATTCACAAAAGTAATTGGGATTTTTGTGTATGAATCAAAAAGATGTTTGGCACATCAAAAATCGAAGTCTTGTTGTGTTTTAACTCTTAGAAACGTTTTCTCAAAGACTTCAAAAAATACACCACCGAAATAGGAATATATATAGAAAATATGAGTCGGTGGTAAAAAATCCAAACAGATCTGATCGAGTTTATCTCAGGCGGACCGGTCCAGTATGGAGGCGGATCGGTCCGACCTCAATTCGGTTCGTTTTTTCAAAGCGACTCTTCGGTTCGGTTTCGATCCGGGGTTTACTGGTGTAAAGCGGATTGGTCCGGCATAGAGACGGACCGGTCCAGGGGCGGATCGATTCTTTATTAAAATAGGCGGACCGGTCCGGCTTACCAGAAAATAAAAAAAAACTTTTAAAAGCCTCATTTTGTTTGAAAAAACTTACTTCTTATTTTTATAAAAAACATTTCATAAAAAATTCTCAATACTAAGTATGAAACTTTAAGGGACTTAGAAACAAAACTTTACCAAGTTCATTCTCGCAGAGGTTATGATGTTGAAGACTCTTTGATATTCGGATCCATTGATGTAGATGCGATCTTGAGTTTCTTCAACGGTGTAACGGCGTACGACATACATATTGACAATGGACAAAAATGTCCTTACAAATGTTCAAAACTTTTTCAACTTACCTCGAGGGTTTAGAGGTTATGTGCCTCTACATTGTCAACTACAAAGCTTTCGGCTTGCGCCATAACTCCTTGTGGTGTAATTGTCGTATGTACTGGAACCTTCTGATAGCAACAGTATACTTTACGTACCCTAAAAACCATGCCTTTTTAATTGTCCTGGATGAGGTGTGTCCCACCTACGAAGAATATTCTATGATGCTAGGTGTCAGCCCTATTGTGGCGGCAACTATGCTTCAAAGAGGAAGTTTTATAATTTCTCATGTTTTATTTTTATTTTTGGCATATCACGTTACACAAACACTGTCCCTACATGACTTCTCGGGACTCGAAGACAAAGTTGAAGACATTTGAAAGTTTGAAGAATCGTTCGTCTCAACATCCTTGGAAGAAGTTATGGTTTTGATTGGTAAAATGGTTTAGTTATTATTTTTGGGGTGTAAGAATTTGTAAGAGGTTATTTCTTTCTAAAAAGGCATTTAAATTATTAATAGATATTTTTTTGAAAATTACGTCGCCTCGTTTGAACAAGATTGGCAGTCGTTCAAACGAGATAGTCCAATTGTTCGAATGAGTTCCTTTAAACTTTGAACGACACAATTTTGGTCGTCCTCTAGAATCTCGTTCGAAATTCTCGTTCGATACCCGTTCGAATGAGATCATAGGTGTCGCTCAAACGAGGTACAGGTTCGTTCGAACAACCGGGCAAGAATTTCTTTTTTAATTAGATCTAATCTAAATCTTTCATACTTATACTAATTTAACAAACCTTCTTATAAATAGGCTAAACGGGATTAGACTTCTTAAGAACTCTTTTCATAATCAGAAACACCCTTTTTGAGTTATCTTTTGTGATCAACCACCTCCATAAACATTCCAAACCCTTGAAATAATTTAGATAACTTTACTAAGTCACGAAGAAGATTTTTATCTTATAAACTTTTGTGGAGAGAAATCTCTACTCCTAAATCGTGAAATCGAGTTTTCGCAATTTCTTACGGGGGAGCCATGTGATGTTGTTTATGTGGTTGTGCGAGAGACTGTGCTTAGAGGCCCCTCCTGAGTGCCCTTTGTCCAGTGTTCCTAACTTCTTTTCCATGCCTTTTTTCAGATTCGGACCTCCTAGATAACTGGTTAAATTGGCTTATATAGCATGGGGCCCAATGTCTTTGTTGGTATGTATCGTGGTGAGGGAAATTACAACTTTTTTCAGAGTTGGGGGATTATCGCTATGTACGATTTGTGGGTCTTCATCATACCTCTTTCTACTTTTCATGGCGACTTTTGTGCTAAGTGGGATGGGAGCAAATCGTTCCCGCGCATAACCACCTTTTTCCTATGGAGGACTTGACTGAGTCTTTGACGATGATATTGGTGACCTTATGGCAGCATCGTCGGTCGTCTACCCGTCCATCAAAATATGTTAGGGAGGTTGGGTTCATATCGGGGGACTACCTGAATTGGTTGTGGAAGTGGATGGTTGAGAATATTTTAGCGAGGGTATTGGGCAGAAATGACTCATAATGTTCGACAACTTGGAAGAGGGTGTATTGGTTTCATCCGAGATTATAACGGATTATCGTCACAGGGAGCGCATTCGGAACCATAACTAGGAGTGGGATTCTTAGGGGCCTCCAAAGATAAGCAATAATGACGAAATGGGTCCATCGAGTAGTTGAAGGCAAGGTCTTAGGGGTACGGGAAGTTTCTATAGGTTCTTGAAAGTTTGTGGGAAAGTTGTGTATGTGTTTTGATTTTTTTTGTGAAGATGTTAATGGTGTGGGTTTTTACGTTGCATGGGGGTTTGTAAGGGAGTGGGTTGTTTCATTTCCATCACTGATACGTCATGTAATAGTTGTATTCCTGATTTTTAATAAAAGAACAACAATTTTGACCTATTTTATTGTGTATTTAATGAATTTTGTATTTGAATTATCCATACCGATCGCTAAGGCATCCATAATCCTTTTGTTCGTTTAAATGATGAGGGAGACCTTTATTCTCGGATGGAGAAAAGAATAGCATTTTTGAAGAGAGAAAGGATCGTGCCCATGTATGTCTTATTTTCTGCCTACGTACCTTTGTGGGTTTGAAAAATTGTGAGTATTTCTTTAAAAGGGTTTATGAGAGGATCAGGTCCTACGTAGTTCTGAGTAGAGGGGAAGGAATATATTTTTTTTAATAGAAAGGGGATGAGAAGAGTCATAGCGCAACAAGTTGAATGGACACACCATTTCCTCTCCACCGAGATCTCTGAGCATGGAGGTGCCACCGGACAAGACTTTCTTCACAATATAGGGGCCAATCCAATTATGTGTATGTGGTATAGAGATTTCAAACTCTTTTCATCAAGGAGAGAGAGTTCGTTGTAGTGGCATCGATGCCAATATTCTTCACTGACCTTACTTTTGAGCATAACCCATAGAGAAGGAACTTCCAGTTCGATAGGGAGAATCATTTCCATTTCGTATACTAGAAAATAGGGAGTAGCCTCAATAGGTATTCTGATGGAGGTATGGTAGCCCCAGAGGGCATATGGGATTCGATCAGCACAGTCTCTACAACTTTTAATCATCTTGCTGATGATGGCCTTGAGGCTTTTGTTGGCGACTTCGATAGTGCCATTAGTTTGTGATTGGTAAGGAGAAGACTTGTGCCTTCGAAATCCATATTCTTCAACCAACTCTGTGACCTCGGCCTCGAAATGAAGCCCATGGTCTGATACCAACTCGTGGGGAACTCCACAGCGATAGATGATGTTCTTTCCGATGAACTTGGCCATTTTTTTCAAATTCAATACCGCGTATAACTCAGCTTCGAACCAATTTTGTGAAGTTGTCAATGGTGACCAAAATAAATTCATGCCCATTTGAAGCTTTGAGAGTGACCTTCCTTATGATGCCTATAACCCAGGTGGAGAAGGGCCAGGGAGAGTCCATGTTGTACAACTCTTGAGGAGGCAAGTGCTTAAGGTTGGCAAACTTCTAGCATTTGAGGCATCTTCGAACATAAGTAGTACTGTCTTGAACCATGGTGGTCCAGTAGTACCGTTAATAGATGATCTTATTGGCAAGCATGTGACCATTAATGTGGGGCCCACATTCCCCACTGTGGATTTTTTGTATCATGTCTTCGATTCCAGCCCCTGCTATGCAATTAAAGTGGGTTCCATTGAAGTTTCTCTTGAAGAGTGCTTTGTCGCAGATGATGTACTGGGCAGACAGCTTGTGAAGAATTGCACGATCTTTCTTGTCCGCGTCTTAGGGATACCTACCATGTTTTAGGAGGCACCAAATATCGTAGTACCACAATACTACCATGTCCTAATCTTCTTAAGTAATGAGCTCGATGTGGTAGCAGTGGGTGGGTGTAGCTTGTTTTTGAACTAGAAAGGGGGGCCATTGTTATTCCTTTGGGCAAGTCGACAATGGAGTCCAAGTTGCTAGTGCATAGTCTAGGACATTCTTTAAGTGAGAAAGGTAATAGAAGGTGATATATTTGAATTGGGAGGTGAGTTCTTCTAGGTGAGAGTGGAAGGGTGGCAGCCTCTCATCTTTGACTTTCCATTTCTTGAGAATTTTTCCCACAGTGAGGGTTGAGTCTCTTGTAACACCCCGCCTAATTAAATATCGGGTGATCAGTCCCACACCTAATTAAATCAGAATATACAGTTGGTTAATTCTTAGCATCACTGTCGAAAACATTTTTCTATCACCTAATACTCAATTAAGTTGGTGTTAAAAACTTTCCAATAAAAATTTCATTTTACCATTTCGAACAATTCCACACATTCCATTCCGCAACAACAATAAACTGAATAGATATCACAATAGAATATAAATGCAACTGGAATAAACTTTTCCAGTAAATATATCTCAATACATAAATCCCAACAATAGTAAATGTAACACAACGACACGAGTTTAAAATCCTGACTCGGATAGAAGAGAAATATCTAAAATCCTCTTGGGCGACATGCCCTAAATGAAAGATCACTACAGAGTATGAATCAAATAAATGAAGTCATCTAAACAATACTCCATAGCTCCATAGCTCGTCAACTATCATAATCCTCTATGGTTGGTGTCCCTACGGCTGGACACCTGATATAGAAGATACAAGAGAGAAAAGAGAATATGCAAGAAAACGGGTCAGAGCCCTATGGTAAAATAGTTTTGAAAATAGCAAGTGTATAATTGAAATATTTATAACTTATAATATATATGTTAGATTATTGGACTCTCTCTTGAGATTCTCACCTCTCATCTAGAGTGCACACCTAACGTACCTCTAAGCCATCCTAGTTATAGTTCCCACGCTAACTAGATTAACCACATGTATCCATTCTTTATACCCCAAATTATTCCAACGTATTAACCCTATAATACATATAATGATGTTATAAACATATATATCCATTTAGATTCAACATGGATAAGTCCCTTATTAATTCAATTCAATTAAGTGTTTTCGTACACAACTATCTTACATTTCTACTTTAACCACATAGTAGATATCATCACATGTATGTATATACATTCATTATATTATATTATATATATATATATATATATATATATATATATATATACTGCACCCCGAGACACTGCTACGGTGTTTCTTGTCCCAATACATCTCGTCACTGTATAGGGGACTATTGGTTCGATAAAGATTCCTCGAATCACAAATATCAAATCACAAATAATGGAGGCGGACAAAGTCCTAAGTCTTTGGGCTACGCACCCAATACCATTGTTCTCACTAATGGTAATCGACCTAAGTCCTATGTTCTCGAGCGACAAGTCGAAGGTCCCATATATTCATCAGGATAAGACTACCCTCACGCGTAAACCTCCCGTTGATAGCAAGTAAGCTAGGTATGGCATACACATAAATTACCAATCAATCAAATAGGCATTATCATCTACCTATATAAAATTAGGTACTTACACTACCTATATCATATTAGTAATTCATCCTATCACAAGTACCCGTCGTATTTATTTAATACTACCCACACTTGTAATCATGATTATCATTATATTTTTTTATGTAGTTATCACTACATAATATTTTTATCCGACCCCAGTACCTATAAATATATCATCAATATTACCCTTACTTGATATAACGATTATTCTCCTCTAAATCATAATATAATTATATAGATATCTCTCACAAAAATTTAATCCTCAAATCCAAATAATTTTTCAACATTAACCCAAGTCCCTCTCTCCTTGTTAATGTACCAAAATTAATAAAATCTCACCATGGGCCAAATTATCATTTTTCAATTATTTTTTTTTTGATAAAGGTACATTCTGCCAGAAATATAAAATTATAATTTTGAGGCTTTTCTGCTCCGATTTTGAAAAAACTTAAATCTACAAAGTTGTGCAAAACGTGATTTTATACAAAAAATTGAGTGCACACTGCCAATTTTCTCTTAAAACGGTCCAAAAATTATCATACAATGTTCGTCCCTTTTCAACAATTTTTTTCATGCGTTTTATTCATTTTCTTTCTCATCAAAACCAACACAAATCAATCCAAAACTTCTCCTAATTAATCTCAATTGATATAACAAGATAAATGATCAGTTTCTAATAATCAAACAAACTAAAATCAACAAATAGTTTGGATTAAATCCTATTATTCTCAAAATTCTCATAGGTTCTTATTTCTCCAAAAATCATATTAACTCAGACTTCTTCTATCATTAGAAACCCAAAATTCGTGGATTAAATCATTTAAACATAAAGAGATTTATTCTATTTAATTTTCATACCAAGGACAAATTCCAAAAAACTTTATAGTTCATCCTTAAATCATGTAAATTCATATTTTTTTTCTTATCCTTTCTAGCATGGATATTGTAAGCAATAAAATAAAGCAAGAATTACACTTGCCTTTATTATATAGGACTAAATCTTTGGTGATAATGGTGTAGAATCCTTTTTTCATTTTTCGATGACTTTTCGGTTGTGGTGCTGGTAGTAGAAGGTGGTTAATCTCCTTTGGCTTGCCCTAAAAGTCTCTCCTCCTTCCTAAGCAACTTATTCCCCTCCCAAGAAACTCTTCACTTTCTCTCACACTGAGACATGTCAAGTATTTTGTAATAAAATAAAATGAACCTACGTTCCTCTAATCCATCACATTTATAATAAGACAAATCCCGAAATTACTATTCATCTCCCAATTAAAATGACTAAAATGCCCCTTCGGGGTGTCCTTTCATCTCCAAATTGACCCGAGACCCAAATCCAACACCCGAATAGACTTTTCTGACTATTTTGACCCTTTCGGATGCAACGGTGCACTCAAAACGACCATAAGGTTGATATAAAATAATGTTTTCTTTTTATTTATTTAAATTAGTCCCGACACGTCCCATACCGCGTCCCGACTTAAGTTTCCTAATTATCGCATCAGTAACTCATGGCAATATAAATAACATCATATTCATATATTACTTAAATATCACTAAGTAATATTCAGAATCATATATTTCAATATCCACAAGTAATATAGAATCCGGATTAATCCCAATTAATTAATTTAAAATTAATTCCAATTAATCCCATTAACTTTTAATTTAACTCATTTTAAAAGTCATTAAAATTACGGGGTATTACATCTCCATAGAATCCCATGTGTTAATTCCCTTCTCAAGGGAGATTTAGAGCCCTACGGCGCATGCCTCATATTCTCTCATGTTGTTGGTGCAAGGAAAATCCAACTTTATGGTAATGGGGGTGTGAGAATCATCGGGGGCGATCATGAGTATCCTAATACCATAATATTTCTTATTGGCAGCTCCATCGAAGAACAACTGCCACCTGAGGTCCTCATGATAGGTGCAGAGGATGTCTTCATCCGGGAATTCAGGTATCCAAATCTCAGTTCCTTCCATGGGATTGTCGGAAAGGTAATCGGAGATGGATCCCCTTTTCATAGATTTCAGTGTGACATAAACGATGTCTCACTTGACCAGTAACATCAGCCAGCGGTCCATGCTACTAGACAGAGCGAGCTTCTCTAACAAGTATATCATGGGATCCATTCAAGACACCCGTTTGATAGGGAATGCAAGCATGTAGTGTTAGAGCTTCTGTGTGACCCAGACCAAGGCATCACACTTCTTCTCTAATCCAATGTAGTTTACCTCGTACCCATCTAGATTTCAACTAGCGTAGTATATTGCTCTATCCTTATGAGATTCTTTAATGTATTGGGCCAATATAGTCATGCTCCAGTGTCAGTGATAGTCAAGTAAAGGAGGAGGGGAAGACCTTGATGTGAAGTCATGAGCAACAGAGGTCGGATGAGATATCGTTTGATCTGATCGAAGGCTTCTTGGCATGCCTCGTTTTAAACTTTGGTTAAATCCTTTCGAAGAAGTTTAAAAATTGGCTCGCAGATATCGGCCAGTTGTCTGATGAACCGACTGATGTATTGGAGCTTACCCAGGAATCCACGCACTTATTTCTCCATCCGAGGCGATGGAATATCGAGTGTGAATTTTAATTTGGTGAGGTCTACCTTAATCCATTTTTCACTGGTCATGAACCCGAGGAGTTTGCCTTTGGTGAGACCACATATGCATTTCTGTGAGTTGAGTCGCATCACGTACTGTCATAACCGCTCGAAGAATTTTCTTAGGGCAAGAATGTGACTTTTCCGAGTATTGGATTTAATGATCATTTTATCGACATTGACCTCAACTTACTTATAAATAAGGTTATGCAGGATGGTTGTAATGGTCCTAAAGTAGGTAGCACCGGCATTCTTAAAACCGAACGGCATGACTGTGTAGCAAAAGGTTCCCCATGGGGTGATAAAGGTGGTATTCTATTGGTGGTCAGGATGCATCTTAATCTGGTTATACCCGACAAAACCATCGATAAATGATTTGAGAGCATGACAAGTAATGTTATCTATGATCATGTCGATATTGCACAGAGGGTAATCATCTTTTGGGGATGCCTTGTTCAGGTCTCGATAGTTGACGTACATACGGACTTTCCCTCCTGATTTTGGCATGGGGACGATGTTTACAAGCCTACATTTAACTATTTCACCACCTCATCTTTAGCCTTGAGGTACCATTCAGTTCGGAGCTTTCTCAGTTTCTTCTTGACAAGTTTGCTCTCTGGAAATGTAAGGATCACATGCTGTACTATCTTTAGGTCAATGTCGGGCATGTCATCGTAGGACCATGCAAAGACGTCTACGAATTCTTTCAGAAGCTCTTCGATTTGTGATCCCTCATGATCATCAAGGGTGGACCCTATCCTAATCTCACGCAAATGGAAATTGGAACCGAGATTAATAACAACAGTCTCATCATGATTAGTTTGAATACGATTATGTTGTTTATTTTTTTCCTTATTGAGATCAGATAAGAATTTTTCACTTAATAAGTCATCTTCATCAAAAGTTTTATTATAATCAAGATAATTAATGTAAGGCACAACAAGATACTCAAAATCCTCGTTTATTTCATTAAAGGAGTTTGTAGGATATACAGCAGTGAGGACCTTATCAAAGGAGGCCTCGTTTACAATTATATCATAAATAGGAGAAAAACTAGTAGGCTCAGGCATTTCTTGGACAGAACGGATGGCAGGGTCTAGGTTGACTTGGACGGGTTGAACAGGAATGGCATGCCAATTGACGACGGATGCTTCAGTAATGACGATCTTTGCAGACGGCTCAGATAATGCATCTTCCTGACGAATCATGTAGAGGTCCAGTCCCAGTGTGTGCAGGTCGAACGACTCATCGATATCATTATGCCTAAAAAATTTAGTGCTTTTCATGGCTTTGTCTGTTGTAGAGTCCACCTTATTTTTCTTCCCAAGCGATGTCATCCTCGAAGAAGATTGCTAGCCCTAGTTTCATCTTTTTATCAGTAGGGTCATACCACGGTTCAGGTAACCCACAAAACGAAAAATCCTTACCCTCCGATTCATCATTTGAGCCATTAAAATCATCACCCCAACTAGTGGCAATGATGTCATCTTTCAAAATGTAGTCAACACACTCAACAACTTCCACGGGTTTATCATATAAATCTTCTCACTCAGCGGGGAAGTGGTGGAATGAAGGGACAAGGCCCTTGGCGCTTCGGGATCATAAACAACTCGGAGACACTACATATCTCTTTCTTCTGAAGGAACACATTGGACATGACCTGCACAATGTCATCTAGGATGAATTATTCTGCTGGCACAACCCATTCATGTGACCCTCAGGCCCACTTCGGGCTTCTATAAACAAATCGCTAAATTTCTCATAGTCAGTAGTCATTTTTTAGGTCAATTTCAGCCCATACTTTCGAAGTTGGTCTAAAACTGCAGGTAATTCCCTGCCTCCCCCTTCTGATCGGGTACGAATGGCAATTCAGTCTCGGGTGAGGAGTTACAGAGCTTGATCGAAAAATCTTATAGGATACAAGGGAAAGGATGGGCAGATCCTGAGGGGTTTTGGTGAGACTGTAGGCATTTTGGGTGTTTCGATAGGCATGATTCTGATAGAGGGGTCAAATTTGGGGTTTGGTCCTTGGAGGATGGCATTCACTCCAGTTTTGTGTGCTGGGAGAAGATTATGAGTGGCGTTAGGTTTAGGATACCCCGTCTATGAGGCTCTGGATCAAATTTTTTAGGTGAAAGTATTGATCAGTGGTGTGCCCAGCAATCTGGTGGAAATCATAATGAGCGTCATGTTTGAAATTTTTGGGAAGAGAATTTGGTAACGATAGGGGTTCCAATGACTTAATGAGATTTCGGGCAAGCAGGGATTGGTACACTTTTGATAGGGGAGCGTGGAGTTTGGTATACTCCTTTTTGGCAGGATTGGGATGGATTTCAAGTGTCCAGGAAGTGGTAGGTTGGTATTTATTATTGATTGTTAAGACTGTGGTGTTGGACGACTTGTTATACTTTCGCGATGCAAATTGCCCGATCAGCCTTTTCGGTTCAGATTATGCTTTATAACTAGCAACCCCTTCTTTAAACTCTATACCAGCTTCCCGTCGGGCTCTGAAGTGAGGGTAGTATTAACCTCCCATCAACACTCGAATATGGAGCAAGAAATTTTTCTATACTATACTCATGCATTCTTCTTTTGACTGTTTGTTGGTCATGATATCTACTTTATCTCTCTATCTTCCGATGAAGCTACTGATTGACTCCTCTGGGTTCTGTTTGAGAAACTCTAAGTCTCTGCGTGCAACTTCCATCTCTTCATTATACTTGTATTATGACATGAACTCTCTGACCACGTCCTCCCAACTGCGAATTTTGGACTTTTCAAGGGATAGGTACCACCTGAGGGCACCTTCCTTAAGGGTTTGCTGGAACATTTGGGTCATTATCTCCTCTGATGCCCTAAGGTCAGTCATGGCTCAAGGATAGTTGCGTATGTGCACAATTGGAGGCCCGCTACCTCCAAACTTCTCAATGTCTGACGATTTGAATTTCTCTAGTAATCTGGTCTTGGGATAGGGAGATATGTGGGTGTAGTCCATGTAGTTCCCTGAGATCTTGACCTGGTTAAATTTCTAAGACAACAACTTAAGGCCCTCCTTGAGCTTATTCAGTTCATCCTCCTTAGGATCAACTGCCACAGGTGGATTTGCCCCTGGCTGGGCAAGATTCGGTATCGGTAAATGAGCTGGTGGCGGACCATTTATAGGTGGGGCATGCGGGTTATGTCGATATTCTTCTTGGACACAAACTAGTTCGGGAGGAGGTGGACCGATAGAATGGGGAAAGAGGATTTCGAGTTTAGGAACCTCAAGAGTCTGGACCCAGTGCTGTTGCATTTCCTAAACTTCAATCTGGAGGTTGTCAATCTTAGCACTGAGTTGGTCAAGGCTGGTCATCAGATCTAGTTGAGAATTTGTAGCTTGGTTTATTTTCTCCATGAATAACTTTCGGAGGGATAACTTAAACTCGGTGGAAGCAGCAGAGGAAGAAGTAGAGCTTCGGGGTAGTTTGACAGAAGATCGGATCCAATAGGGAGCTAAGCCAAAATCAGAGTATGCGATCACACCTGAGAGGAAAAATGATTTTGGTTTATTTTGAGGGAAATGGGAATATTTTTGGTATCTGGTTTCTCTTTTTTTTAAAAGAGGGAAAATATTTTTGGTATTTTTGTTTAAAGACAGAGAAGAAAATCCTCAATATGGTTATTATTATTGGGTTCCACTTATATTATGTTTGCCTAGGATGCAAGAAAAATACTGGACAAGACCCGAGCCTAGGAAAAGATAGGGTACATGATGTAAGACACGATTTGACTTGTTTCCAGACTCGCGGACAGGGTCCCATTTTAAAAATGGGCAAAACATCGCAAAAATTTGTGTGGTATAACGACCCAGAATTTTGCCAGAGTTTCGCATTATAACCGAAAAACTAGGTATAAGTGTCCTAGGGTAGACGCCTATATGAGGTTGATGCATTTCGTGGGTTAGTGTAAGGGCTACCCCCTTAGCATGACTTCCACGATATACCTCTTGCCTATAAGGGAAATCATTCATCGGTACGTATGGACAAGCCTTTTGATATACCTGAGTGTACATGAATTGCCTCGCTATATACCTCATGGAGACGGTACGTGTGAGCGCAAATTCGATATACTCGACGTACGTGAAGGAGTTCCCTGCTATATACCTCCCGTAGTGAGTTTAGTCAAGCGGTACGGTGCGAGGGGAGCCGTTCAATATATGTCGAAGGTACGAGGCCAATGGAAGGTGGGAATCATATCGCTTAGGTTAACCGCACCCTGCAGGACCAGCACCCATCACAAAGTGACTCCCTAGTACGGGACAAAATTTTGGTCAATATTGCAATGCTCAAGTGATGTAGTGTGCAAGAATGCATGAGTCTTAATTAGTATCATATAAAGATTTTTATGTATGCTAAATAAGAGAAATACTACCACTGTGAGGGAGAGCATAAAATAAATAAATAGCGTGGGATAACGGGGATAACCATGGAAAGCGAAACTAGCAAGTATATACATGAAGCATGGAGACTATACGAGGCATGGTGATAGATAGAAGGTGTGTGAGAAATATGTGCAAAGTTAGAGAGTGACATGTGAATATGTGTGAGGAAAGAAAGTATGTGGATATATTTAAGTGAAAGAAATGTGGAAGTGTGTGCTAGTGTGACTAAGCATGGATATCTACAAGTGATGTGTGAAATGTGTGAGTAAGAAAGAAGCTATATACAAGTAAGAAGAATGTAAGAGTGTGTAATGGTGAGACTTAAACATGGATATCTTCAAATTATGTGAATCATGTGCTAGTGAGAGTAAGAGTGTGGAGTGAAACATGATAAATATATACAAGTGAGTAAAAGGTGAAATATGTGATAAGAAGATGATATATACATGTGAGAAAAGATCATGGTAGAAAGAAAGGTATAAACATAATGATAAAAACGAAGCATGTATACAAGATGTAAGTATGAGAGTGAGGAGAACATACAAGTAAGGGCATATGTACACATGTAGAAAAGTAGGAGAGCAAAAGAAACAACACCCATGTGAAAATAGGGTCTAGTCCTTTTAAAAACATCCCCAGTAGAGTCGCCACTGTGGCCATCCGAGTGGGATTCCTCTGGCGTGGGTCGTCCCTGAAATTGGACGAGAGGAAAAATTGGAGAAATCCCTCAATCCCACGTGTGCGGGGATTCAAGGATATAGGAGTCCTCTTTTTACCACTCACGCTGAATCTTTACGGGCTGCCTCGAATATAAATCGATCATCGTCAAATGGAGAAATCATGAAGAACTAGAGTCACCATCCTATTTTGCTCAAAATAGCCAAAAGAAATGTATTCATTCCAAGATAATGGCATCAAAGACATATTGATGCGTACGAAACCAAATGAATCAAGGATCTGGGGACTAAGTTACATAATGGAAAGGTGCTAGGCACCCATACCGCCATTTCGGCCTCTCATGGGCTATGATAATATTCTCCTTTTCTCCAAAATGTGATACGTTTGTACATGTGTGCGATGTGAACAACGAGAGAGAAATCATCCGACTCGCGTCATGGAAAAGACGGGGCGGAATCATTCTAAGGAGTGTGCAAAAGAAACAACATAAAAATATAATGTAAGTGTCCGTCGAATCAAAAATCACTATGAAAAAATGAATGTGTATGTCGAGCGTAACACAAATATATAGGAGTTCGTGGAATTGCAAATACTAATAAACATAATAAATCATAAAATGAGAAAATATGACTCGAATGCCAGGATTGGACAGGGTTGCCTACGTAGCCCAAAGGGCATTAAAGTCCACGTAGTTCGATAACACACAAGGGTGGGGTTTAAACCATAAACCCTAATTTAGGACTTCCTTTAGTTTGTTTTTTAGAAATCATGCGCAAGTGTAGAAAGTGTGAAAAATAAGGAAATCCCAATTTAGGGTTTATAAGAAAACCCACTTTTTGGCTTTTTTATATTTTATGAAAAAAAGATTTGTTTATACTAAGTAGTAAAAAGTGAGATTAGTTTTTATGTGAAGAGATGAAATAAAGATGTATCAAAAATGGAAAGAAAAGTAAACAATTACTACCAATTGAGTGAGTTGTAAAGGAATAAGAGTAGACCTTATAGAGAACTTTAATTTTAATTTTGCAATGATGGGAGCCTAATTTTAGTATGGTTGGATGGTGGTGAGGTAAGGATGGAAAGTGGGGTGAAAATGGATGAGAGTGATGTAAGGAAATGGAGAGAATGTTTGCAAAAATAGAATTTCGGCGCACTGATTTCGAAGGGAATATTCTAACTTCAGAATAGGACCCTTAGAAGTGAGGTCACGGTCTCCTTAAATAGTAAAAATTAGGATTTCAGGGGGGCGCCGATCATCACGGCCCCTTTCCTGCCTGTCGGCATAGCTCCTGCCTTACTGGCCAAGGAAAGTACACCCTGCCGATAGGCAAGGGGTCTGGGGTGCCTATAGGCAGTCCACAACAAACTTTTTCGGAAAAACGGGAAAACAATGCAAATCATATGTCCAAATCTCTCATGAACGGGACCATTGGAAAGGGTACTCAGATCCCTATAAGCATCCATATAGCCACTCTCGAGTTTATGAGTTAACCGAAGTTAAATGGGGGTCGGAATCACTCGATGGCCTCTAGACTGAAGGTGGAGTAAAAAGGAAAATACGTGCAAATCGTAAGGCTAATTCGCGCACGGTATGGACCGTTGGAAAGAGGATTCGCAGCTCTTTGAGATTTCATTGAGCTTCGCTTAGGTTGAAGAGTTTACCAAGATCAAACGGGACTTTGAAGCACTTGGTGGCTCTTTCGGGTAAAAAGGTATGTTCGTGCGAACCGTGAGGCCGATTCGAGCACGGTATGGACCGTTGAAAAGGGGATTCAGATCCCAACAAGTTTTCATTGAGCTTCGCTCAGGTTGGAGAGTTGTTCATGGTCAAATAGGGCAAGAAAGCGCCCGATGGCAAGGGTGAGAGGGGGTGTTAGGGACTTAAGGAGGTATTTAGGAGGGGTTCTAAGATGGGGTGTCTACACCTCTCTTGCTCAGATATCATGGTGCCAATATAAAACTTAATTTCCGATTGCGCCCTGTCAAAAATTATCTCCTCTATTTTCTAAATGACCCTATCTTCGGGGTTGACTCCTATCTCCTCCACCACTGGTCTTTCGTACTTTAGTTTCTATTTGGACGGTGTTGCTCCATCTTAAGATGCTTCAGGAATGACTTCCTTTTCTTTCTTCTTTTTTTGTTTAGGTCTGATGGCAGCGATAAAACACTTTCGAGTAATGGCCTGATTGCCTCTAATCTCCATTATTCCTCGCTTTGTAATGCACCTGAGTATTTGGTGATAAGTGGAGGGAACGGCCTGCATGGCGTACAGCCACCCTCTTTCAAGGATAGCATGATAGGGCGAGTCAATATATACAACTAAGAACTCAATCAGCTTTGAGATATTATCAGCCCTAGCTGACCTTCTCCAATAGCATAGTCATTTTTCCAGCAAAGCCGACTAGGGGAATGGTTGTTCCCTTCAAGTCTTCCATCTTGAGTTTGATCATGTGAAAAAATTCTAAGTACATGACTTCAGAGGAACTCCCTTGATCTACTGGTAGCTTATCCACGTCTTCTGGTCATCTTCGCTTGCCAGACTGGCTTTTAGCAGGGTCAATTTGGAAAGCCCCCATAACTACAGTGACTTTTTTGAGCTCCATCTGAACTGTGTTTCCCTAGATCTACTTGGGATATGAAGCACCGTGGATAATGGCAAATTCATGCCCTATTTCATCATCCAAAACATTATTTGATTTTGGGTCAGTGTTAGTGATGACCTGGCCAGCTTTCTTATCAACGTATTAGCTCAAACTCTCTGCAAGGGCTAACTCTTCCAGATGGGATTTGAGGCCTTGCAATTCTCTGTTTTATGTCCGTTATCCTTATGGTAGGCGCACATGATAGCATTTTTCCTCTTGCTCGGATCACCGCTCATCTTCTTTGGCTACTTAGGGAATTGTTAGTCCTTGATCTTGCCCAAGATATTATAGATTGGTTCTTTAAAAATCCTGGTGATCGTCTAGAAAGCCTTGGATGGGTCTGCCTTGCCCTCATACTTGGATCCTCCGTTCTACTTTTTACCCTCTTTCTTTGGGATGATCTCTCTATCGTTTTCTTTGGTCGCCCTTGTGTGACCATTCTCGCCTTGGCTGAGGGCGACCACATCTTCCACCTTGGCATACTTTTCAATGCGTGACATAAGATTATTAATGGTGTTTGCCTCCTTCTTAGTGAGGAACTGGTGCAACATGGAGTTGTGGGGCAGGCCTATTTTTAACGATGCTATGGAAACCTGCAATCTCCGACCTCATTAAAGGTTTTCCAGTAGCGCCTGGCATAATCTCATAAAGTCTACTGAGATTTCTTCCTCATGGTTAGGAGAGAATCCATCCTCTTTGGGTGTGAACTACTTGTTATAAAGTGAGTTGTGAAGTCCTCTGCGACTGTCTTAAAGTTCTTGACCGACCTGTGAGGCAGCCTTTCAAACCACTTTTAGGCGATATCTCTTGGGCCGGATGGAAATATAAGACACATGAGGGCATCGTTATGGTTCCACAGTGTCACCGCTTGCATATTTGACGTACGTGATCTATGGAATCGGTATTTCCATTGTATATCTTGAACCTTAGGGTTGCAAACTTCTTTAGGGGCTCTTCCTCCTCAATCTCCCTTGAAAAGGGGGACTGCATCTGCGTGATGAGTGACCTCCTTATCAGTTCCATGGTAAACCAAGCCTTAGCATTAGCTGCGTGTTGATCAATTTCTCACCGGACCAGACTTCGTATATCGTGCCTATGACGTCCTTCGTCTTGATTTTGCGTTGTCAAATGGATTTCATGCTCTGAGTGATCTTGTTCGCGGCCCGAACTCCTTCCTCGACTGTGAGTTTTGCTCGCCTGGGGGCTAGGTGTCCGACCACAACGCTTACGGTTATTCCCACGAAGCTCTCGCTCTATTTTTTTTGGGCGTCATTGGAGATGTGCATTTTCCTCCACTTTGAGGTGTGTTGCTTCCTCTTGTTGATGGATTTGCTCCTCATAGGTGTCGACCAGCCGCAAGATCTGTGTTAATTTGGGTTGCTCATTGCTCTTCTCAGAAGGCTACTCTTGTGAACGAAATCGTGGATGGTTGATAGCCTGAAATCAATCCTGGTGGATCATAGATCTGTCTCTGTGTAACGGGATCCAAAATGCATATCGCCTGCAACAGATGCACTGCGAGGATGAAACATTGCTTAACTCGTTGGTTTCGATTTTCTTTAGAGAAAAGAATTGGTTCCCACATACGGCGCCAATTGTATGTGAAAATAATCAAAATTAATGATTCTAAGCAATAGAAAAATAATCAAGAAGTAAAACAATATCACGACTCAAAGGATTTACGTGGTTCGACAACTGCTTACATCCACGGGGTGTTTTCCTGTTTATATTAATTCTTTAGAAGTTTCATAACAAAGAATTACATGCCCCTTTGTCCCAGGGTAAGGGTTTAATATATAATGGTAGAAGTGGTTGAGTTACATTCAAACTCTCGCAACTGCTGATTGGCTCGTTTGCTGATCCATGTTGATCTCCTCCGAGATTATAGATAACAAGATTAAGCTTTCCATGTTTATCCCACATAATATTAATCCTGACTTGAGCAGCACGCTTTGTACCTCTGAGTTGGGCTTGTTTGGGCTGTCGAAATTTGGGCCATTACGGTTTGCACCCCACAAATATATAATCAATTATTAGAGTTTTTCAAAATACACAAATTACTAGTGAATTTATGCACAATAAATAGAATACAACCTTCATAAGTACATCTGAATTATTATTTTGAAAGCATGTCAAATGAGAACCACCTGCAAAACAATTTGTTTTTTATTAAAATAAATTATTTAATCATAAAAGAGTTTCTGTTAAAAAATAATTTTTATTTTTCAAAAAAAAAGTTTATTATAAAGCAATTAAAAAAATTCTTTTATTCAAAAATAATAAATAAAAGTAAAAAACATTTTTTTTTAAAATAGCTTTTTTATATTTACATTGAAAAGAGAACTTTTTTGGGTTAATGTTGAATATCTATAATTTGAAAAAACATTTTTTATTTTTTAATAAAATTTACTTTTTTTTATATAGGAAACTACTTCTAAAAAATAAATAATAATTTGGTTATAAAATTATTTTCAACTTTTAATTGTTTTTAAATACAAAAAAAGTTCAAATTTTTTTCTAAATAAAGAGTTTTTTATTTAAAAATTCTTTTTATAAAAAAAATGTTTTAAATGTTAGAAACTATTTATTTATAAAAAAATATTTTTATAAAAATTATTTTAGTTTTTTTATTTTTTTTAATCAAGGCCCAATGCCCGAGGAGGAGACGGCACTTGAACCACCTACCTCTTGCAAGCAAGGGTGGGAAGTAACCATTGGGGCAAAACCCTTTGGTTTATAAAAAACTATTGTAAAAGTTTGCAAAAAAACTATTTTAGTTGTTCATTAAAACCTATATATAAAAACAAAAAAAGTTTACAAAAACTATTTTATAAAAGTAAAAAATAATATATTATAAAAAAATGTTTTAAATGCTAGAAAACTGTTATTTTTAAAAGAATATATATAATAATTATTTTAGTTTTTCATTAAAAACTATTTATAAAAGATAAAAAAAAAAGTTTACAAAAAAAAGAAGTAATACACACACACACACACATATATATATATATATATATATATATATATATATATATATATATATATATATAAAGAGAGGGGAAGGATATCCTACATCACACTTCATTCACACTCTATATATCACACCTAGTTCTAGAAACTAACAAATCTTTTTTTCAAAAATTTTATGTTTCTATTGAAATTAACCTTTCAATCAACACGTGTTCAAAAAAGTAGATCAAAATACATTTTCTAACTATTTATATAAAATTCACAAAATTCTGTTGGCGCAGCCCCTTATAAATTTTGTTGGATTTTTAAATAATAGCTAGAAATTGTATTTTGACCTAATTTATTGAATGTGTTGACTGAAAGGTTAATTCCATAAATAAAATAAAAAATTGAAAAAAAAAATTAAGATATGAAATTAGGTGTAATGTATAGGTGATGTAGGAAGCATGATGTATAGGAGACTCTCTCTCTCTCTCTGTCTCTATCTATCTATCTATATATATATATATATATATATATATATATATAGAGAGAGAGAGAGAGAGAGTGGATCTAGTGCGGACCAAGTTTGCGGACCAAGTATGCGGACTAGCTACAGTCCAAAACTTACCTAGGGACCACTTTTGTCTTTATGTGCTTTCGTCTTTTTCTAAAGTTTTAGGGAATAGAATTTTCTACCCCAATGATTTCTAAGGTCTTTTAAGCTTATTTTAACGCTTAGTTAATTTGGAAGTCTAATTGTAGAAGTTTCAGGACTACTGCTACTGCTACTTCTCAAGCTTCTTCCGTCACTATCGTATTGAAGTTCTGAATAGCGAGGATTATCTATATAAATAATTTCTTCAGGAAGTCTAGAATTTGGAAGAGATTTTGATGGAAAATATTCTAGTCTTAAATACCTTATACGGTATCGTGGGTTTATTTGTCTAGTTTCTTTATATATTTTATTAATAATATCAATTATATCGTTATCTATAAATTCGTCTAAATTATTATCACCATAAGATGACAAAAATCTTCGATATGTTCTAGGGGCAGCTGTCTCTACGTTTTTAAGGAGAGGATGGATTCCTCCGGCTCTAATTAAAGTAGCCTTTGTTTCAGCTAACCTTTTACGTCTAATAAATTTTAATACGTCTATACTGTCTTCAAGTATCCTAGTGTATTCTTGATATTTTTCAGGTCTTGATAGTTCTTCTGCAAAATCTTCAGTTCTTAACTTTTGTCTAAAGAGATCACGGATCCCTGTTCTAATTATTTCTATTCTAGGTACTTCTCTTCCTAACCACTCAATAATCTGGTCTATGTATTTAAATGTACCACGTGCGTATATTAAAGAAGATTCTATAAGTTATCTTTAGGGTCTGTAAGAGTCCAGTCTTGAATTTCTCTAGTTAAGTCTAAACTTGTTTGATTAACAAATTCTAAAAAGTCTTTAGTGATTTATAAGCTCATATAAGATTTTTCTTAAATAAATAATATGTAAAAATAGTTAAGGGTTTGGTTCGAGTTATACCTTCCTTCTGGTCTGCAATATCTTTATCTTCTTCTCTTTGTCTCTTCAGCCTTGTCACTATTCTTCTCCGGTCTCGGCCTCCTACAACTCTCTCTTTATGTGTCGCACCTCAATCCACTACTTTGGCGGTTGACCCGTTTTCTGCCTGTACGCCTTCACGCCTAACGCCCACCTGGCTAACGGCTCACGGCTAATTGCCACCTGACGGCGGTTCACTAGTATAACACCTTGTGTGCTACACCAGAGGTTCCACACAATAGTCCTCTATGAACAGAAAGTTGGAGACAATTTCGAAAATAATAACAACTTAACATAAGAGATTTCTGGAAAAGAAAACACTTTTATTGCATAGCATAAGTAAATACAACTCTCCCCTCTCCCCTAACTATGAGAGGTTTACTCACTCATATACATATTACTCTCTACAAGCATACTCTCTTTAACACTGGAAGTCTAGCAATCTCTCACTCTCTAACTCCTGATGCCTCTAACACTACTGGCCGCTCCCTTTTATAGATCAAGGGCACTACAAAATGACTGGTAACCGGTTATCAAAAGCAATCCGGTTGAAAGCATAAATTATTAAAGCAACATTGTCTTCAGAATCTTAACAGCTGGGTCTACAGGCTTTTATCGTCTTTTGATAATTTGGGGGGACCTCTGTCTTTATGAAAAGAAAGGCGTGCCAAGTCTTCATCATGAGTCTTGTCGTTTTGTAATAATGCAAGTGCATCAAACAAAGTCTTCGTCTTTTTCATCAGTCTGGTGGCCCATGTGGGGCAGGCATCGTTTTGCTTTATGGAAAGCATGGTATAGGCAAACGATTCTTCCGTCTTTAATAATTCATCCACCACTGAAGGGCCCATCTTTGTCTCATCTGTGTCTTCTTCTTCCTTGTCTTGGTCTGGTAGGGCATTGTTGAAAAATTCATCAATGAGGCCTACAGTTCTAATGCTAGCTGGCAAAGCTATTTCTATCATTTCTTTGGATTCTTTCTTGAGCCTTCCGTTGAATGGCTCATCAGCTTGGATTATCAGGTCTTCTTTGTGGTAGGCAGTGTACCACCTATATTCTCCTGTTAATAACTTCATGATTTCTATAGTCTCCATGGCTTGAGCAATCTGGAGCTTGGATTTATCAACAATTAAGTCTTTAGTCTCGTCTTCTGGTAGAATCTCAATGTCTTCGAATATATAACTGAAAAATCTAATAAGTCTAAATCCTTCGACTCTCATTCCTCTACAGGAACTTGGGGCAATCTGGTAGATTCTAGCAAAAAGAGGAAGGAAGTCTTCTACCTTCTTAACATACTCATGGACTATTTTTCCAAGAGCAATAGAGTCTTCAATATCTTTTATCTGGACGAGTCCAATGAACCCGTGATCTGCAAGAGTTATATGAGTCATTTCTGATTTTCCAAAAAGATATATTTTTGGAACGTCTTTGAAGAAACCCTTAATTATTAAGGCATCTCCATTTATTTCTGATAATAACATATTAAAATGATCAATAATGTTATTAGATTTTTTTTTAAAGTCTTCTGCTAATGGAAGATTATTATGACCAAATGGTATAACAATCTTAGTCTTAAAAGTCTTTTTCTGATAACAGAAATCAGTAGGTCTAGTTTTGGAGGTTTCTCCAAGGGTCTGAGCATAAGTCTGAGGTCTAGGCACAGCAGTACCACTGAGCTGGGTAACTGCAAGTCTTTGAGTCCTCATGAATCTGGAAATGGCTACCAAATTTTGTTTGAACTCGATCCATAGTCTATTCTTTACATTCCACCATATGGCGTCTATAAGGGTATTTTCATCTTCTGAAAATTCTTTTCTAAATTTGATCAAGTCTGGATATCTTTGATCGGGTCTATATTGGGGAAAGTACATTTTTCCAATGAGTCTATTTTGAGCAATAATCTCTAATCTAGATTTTCCAGGAGGAACTAAGATATCATCAAAGTTCTCTAGAATTGGTCTTTCTTGAGAGTCTTGAATATGAGTTGGTCTTTGCGTTACACCATCATTTGGTCTTACGCATCTAAGATAGTTTGCAACGTCTTCCCTGTTCAGTCTATTTGTTCCAGAGGAACTCATGTCTTCTAGGTCTTCTGTTTGCAACATAAAACATGAAATTATATTAGTGTTAGCAAACATTGGCTCTCTTGATATAATGTCTGGAATGGTATTTTTACTTCCCTTAATATGTGTAACAGAGAAGTCATAACCATTAAGCAATTGTTGCCATCTAATTAATCTATTAGTCCTTGATTTGGACAAGTCTAAATCTCTGAATTTTACTGCACAAGAAGAGTCAGTATAAACAGTAAAATGCTTAGGTCTAAGAAACAACATATATTTTTCTATTGCCCTTACAATGGCTAAAACTTCTTTTTCATGGGCAGTGAATCTTGTTTCTGGGTCCGTAAAGGTTCCAGAACTATGTCTACAAAGTTTCTTCTTTTTTGTCTGATGATCAATGGCAAAGTATACTGCTCCCCATTGTTTATCAGAGGCATCTGTTTCTACTATAAACTGGTCTTCTGCATTAGGCAGTTCAAGTAAAGAAATGTTCTTGACTGCATCTTTAATTTGTCTTATTACTTCAAAATCATCTTTAGTCCAATAAAAGGGATTGGTTTTGTCTGTTCCTTTTAATTTGGATGTTAAGCTTTGTCTTTTTGAAGCAAGATCTTTAATAAAGTTTGCAGCACAATTAAGTAATCCTAAAAATGATTGTAATTGTTTTCTATCTTTGAGTTGGTCTGGAAACTGAAGAATCTTTTTGGTTATGTGTTCTGCCAAGGATAATTTTCCTTTATTAATATGCATTCCCACAAAGTCTATCTCAGTCTGAAATAATTGCATTTTCCTTTCGAAAATAACAATACCATGTTTATCTAATTCTAAAATAATCTTTTTAAGATGTTCTACGTGCTCTATCTCAGTCTTACTTGCTACTAGAATATCATCTATGTAAACAAGATAAAATTCTGAATAAGGTCTAAATATATTATCCATTCTTCTTTGGAAAACTTGAGGAGCATTCAAGTATCCAAATGGCATGACTAGCCATTCGTATTTTTCTTGGGGCACACTAAAGGCTGTCCAAGTAATACTGTCTGGATGCATCTTAATTTGCCAGAAGCCTGATTTGCAATCAAACTTACTGAATATAATTCTATCTTCAATTAAATTAATCAAATTATTCTTGTCTGGTATTTTATAAGAATCAAATTCACAATTCTTATTTAATTGTCTATAGTCTATAACCATGCGTCTTTTTCCTCTTTTACGTTCAGATTCATTTTGAACATAGAAGGCTAAGTTGTTATGTCTACTTTTACTTTCTCTAAAAATAATAACTTAAGCATTTCATCTATGTCTTTCTTGAATTCTTCCGTATCTTCTTGTGAGTATACTTTCTTATAGGTTCCACCATTAATAGTGGCGTCTGGGTTAATAGGGATGATTTCACAATAGCTTTGGTCTTTATCCCACTTAGCGATGGGATTTTCTCCTAAAGTAGGCTCTGCTAGTTGCCTAATCTTTTCCTTTTCTACTTCTATATCCATTTTCTTCTGTTTGGATATAGCTTGAACCTGTAATAAGGTATGTTGGGCTTTGTCTAAAATGTCTTGTTGTATTAGCGCTATTTGCTTATAACACTTTTGGTCTGGACACTTACATTCTTTTTGTAAGGGTTTAGTGATATCTAAGGCTTCTTGTTGGGTTGTAGGTCTAGGTCCACCATGCTCAGCTGAAGAACTCTTATGTTTAATGGGTCTATAATTTGGTTGGACCTGCATGAGGTCAAAGGCAGTCTTATGATCTATTAGAGGGGCTTTAATATTAAATTCCTCTTGATCACTAATTAATATCTTATCGTTATACTGAGTATAAGGATGATATTTACTAATAAAGTCTTGTCCTAAAATAATGTTTCCTGTGAAACTAGGACGAGGATCCATTATCCCAAACCGATGATTAACTGTTTTGTTGGTCTGATTTTCTAATTTAAAATAAATAGGAATAGTCTGGAAGTATAAGGTAAATGGATCTCCATTAGCCACTTTACCATAGATTTCTTGAGTACTTTCTAAAAAATAGTCTTCAGGGAAGGCATTAGCCTTGCAAATACTCTGAGAGCACCCTGTATCTATAAAAGCTGAAAGTCTTTTAGGATAATCTTTATGTTGAACAAATAATTCTACAAAACAAGCATGTGGTTTAGTAGAAATTCCTAAATTGTTCTTCTCTAAGATAGATATTCCTTTCTGAGGTTTATCTATAAAATCTAAGGGTATTTGGTCTTCTGAACTACTATCAGAGCGGTATTCTTCTAATTCATATGAGATTCCCTTTCCTTTGAAATCTTCATTTTCTTGCAAACTTTTGGCTATATTCCTATCAATGTCTTGATAATAGGTTTTAATATCTAAGTCTATTTGAGCGTCATACTGACTAGTATAAATTGCTCTAAATCTAGTTCTCCAACAGTCTTCATGGTAGTGTAATTGACAAATAATACAAATCATAAATAGCTCTGTCTGTATAATCTCAAAGCATTCTACGCATCTAAAGTCTTTTTTGCTACATTTCATTTCAAATGTACAATAATGTCTTTCATCAAAATAGCATCTAGGTATATAGGTGTAACAACCCAGGTTTTTGAGCGCCTATTTTATATTATTTCGTCCGATGGGCTAATACTCTAAAATAGGGAAAGTTGGAGTAAATATTATTCCCGTGAGATTTAGGGATAATACTTACTGTGTTGTCTATTTACCGTATGAGAAGGTAAATGGCATTATATTGTGATATATTGCGTCGTTATATGTAAAACGACGGTTATGTCTCATGTTTGAATTGAGGTATAATTAATAAAGTAAAATAAAATTTGGAACATAAAATTGTTCACACTTTCCCGAATGCCAAAATAGGGGGTGCGGTTGTTTTTAGAATAGTCGAGATAGTCGAAATAAGTGTCATGTTGTGTTTTTGGATTTCGGGCACTTTTGACGCGTTTTGGCTGAATTATGCAGATACGAGTCATTTTAATGATGTATTAGCAATTAAAAGAGGGCAATTGTGTTTTAAGACCCGTTTAAGTCCCCCCACCCCTTTTCTTTCTTCATTTTGTGAGAGAAGCCAAAGGAGAGAAAGAGAGAGGAGAGAAATGGGAGAAAGGAGAGAAAATGGAGATTTGAGGCCGAAATCCATTGCTACCGGAGTTGAATCCGAGACTACAAACTCGAGGCAAGTTTCTTACTTGCTAGATGTTGATTTAATGTGATAAATTGCATGTTTAGTTAAGTTTTGGAGATTTAAACCATATATTGGTTTTTGTTGATTTTGATGATTAAACCCTTAATTCTTAGTTTTAATTTGATTTGAGGATAAATTAGTAGTTAGTAATGGTGTAGAAATGATTTGGGTTGAATTGTTGTTGTTGATGTTGGGCAAAATCAAGGGTTTGAGGGTTTTGGGATTTTAGGGTTCAAACAACCCGTAACCCATACTTGGAAATTCTGCAGGATCGAATCGATTCGCCCCTAGCGAATCGATTCGGCAATAGGGAAAGTTACAGGTCTGAATAGGGCGAATCGATTCGGGGTTATGCATAATGCCAGGGTCTTCTTGACCGAATCGATTCGGACCTACCGAATCGATTCGCTTTTGGGGACCGAATCGATTCGGACAGGGCGAATCGATTCGGAAGTCCTGCATTTTTTGGATGTTTTTCTAGTTTAGTTTTGGTTCTTTTCTTTTAGGCTCGGAGTTTAGGAACCTTCCTTTGGGAAGTAATAAAGAGTCCTAGAGGGTGGTTTTGGGTAGACTAATGCCCTAGGATTAAATGGGATATTTAGGCTTACCCCGAGGGCTAGTTTGCGTAGGTTGATATCCGAATGATTTAGGAGATTAACCTAGAGATAAGTTGGAGATAAAATGTTAAGGTTGAGACAATTGGGAGACTCTCCTTGAGGGAGATTCATTTTAATGGTTTAAAATATTATATTGAAGTCTTAGAGACTAATTTGAGGTTTATGGCACTTCGGGTCTTAAGTCATTAATAAAATATGACATTAAGAATGAGAAATGCATAAAGATAAAATGTGGTACTAATAAATAAGTACAAATGATTTTGAGAATGTAAAATTGGATGTTTTCAAAAGGAAAAAGTAATGGTTTTCATAAATGCTAATGGATGGATACACACCTCTCTAAATCGCTATCTTAAGGGAAGTTCGCGCGTTGTGGTGAAGCCCCCTGACAAATTAACGCAGGGTGGATATAGTCCCTAGGCCATGTGAGCGTTTGTGTTGTATATTTTTCTGCGATGGGTAGGAGATTCCGGGTGTGGTCTTGACTATCCCGCAGGCACATGGCCGCTTCCCGACGTTTCGATAGGATACCAGGTTGTCTAAATGATAGGCCCTGGAAGATGATAGCCATTTAGGGGGGCGCACAGTGGGGAAACCCGGACGGACGATCTTAGAATCGTTATATATATATGATTATAACTATTCTAAATCAAGTTGGACTTGATGTATGATGGTGCCATAAAGAGCACGATGAAAATGCCACAAAGAGCATATGATGATAATGATATTCCTGATAAGGAAGATATTTTTACAAAATGTATAGTTGAAATGAAAATGCCACAAAGAGCATAAGATTATGATTATATTTCCTAATAAGGAACGAATTTATGAAATGAATTAGTATACGATGAAATTTATTGGTAAACATTTGATAAAATGTTGTACCATTTATATATTCCTAAAGAATAAATGGGAATTTCATTTTGATGGTGAATGGATAATTATGTATCCTTGCGGAGTAGTAGATGAGACCTTATATATATATATATATATATATATATATATATATATATATATATGTATAATACATATAATATTGTGCTAAGGGTCTAATATATCTCGATGACCAGCCTTGCCTAGTAGTAGTGTATCGGGGGGGTTCCTTGTTTGGATTTTGCTTTGCGAGACACCCCACGCACGAATAAGGGCTTAGTGTTGTGACTGGGGAGAAGTTAGCCTTTAGTACTTGTATTAATTAGGACAGAGTCTAATGTATCTCGATGACCAGCCTTGCCTAGTAGTAGTGTATCGGGGGGGTTCCTTGTTTGGATTTCGCTTTGCGAGACACCCCACGCACGAATAAGGGCATAGTGTTGTGACTGGGGAGAAGTTAGACTTTAGTACTTGGATTAATTAGGACAGAGTCTAATGTATCTCGATGACCAGCCTTGCCTAGTAGTAGTGTATCGGGGGGTTCCTTGTTTGGATTTCGCTTTGCGAGACACCCCACGCACGAATAAGGGCATAGTGTTGTGACTGGGGAGAAGTTAGCCTTCTGTTCTTTGCTTAAATTGAACATCACCATTGATATTGTGCTAGGTGCTGTTAGATTGAGAGGTGAGAAATATTATTGTTAATTGCGAGAGAATCACGCACTTAACTGTCATGCATTTTATTCACATGGGAATCATATCAAACCGGGCCCTAACTCGTATCTATATTTCTTTGTTTCTGCATATACTCTTTGTCGTTACAAGTGCTCTACCGCATGGACACCCGTATTAACATTTCCATTTCGGTTGTCATGGAGCTACAGCATATTGCGGATGTTGTAGGTTATTTGATTAGACGCTTCTTTCGATTCTACTTTAGTTATGTTCAGTTTATTTATTCGGGGTGTTGCCCCAGTGTTTCACTCATTCTTTATATTGTAAATATTGAAATGTAAATTGGTCTGTTCACCGACAGCTTATTCGGTGATTATTTATTACATTATCATTCTTAAATCTTCGGTTTTGATATCCACCGTTTTTGCAAATAGGATTGTCTAAACGTCTTCTTTTATTTACCAATTTTCTTTTTATTGACAGTCCGTTTTCTAAAATGATTGGTGGTTATCCCGTACTATTATTTTAATCGACAGTGATGCTGAGAATGGACCATCTATGATTCCTGTAATTATTAGAGTATTGGGCTGGTCACCTATTATTTTAGTAGGCGGGTTGTCAAAATAGGTTAGTAATTCAGGATTACTAACAGTCCATCTTTTCTTTTAAAAGTGGCTTAATATACACTTATACCAAGCGTCTTCAAAGTCTATATATTCATCATCTAGATCGGCTTGAGCAGTCTGCATCATATATAAGTCTAGGGTATCCTGAGAGTCTTCATACTTATCAGTATCACTATAGTCTTCTGAATCACTGTCTGTATATGCACTATAGATACTAGTATTATCATCATCTTCTATGTCTGATATTTCTATAGCATATAGGATATCTAATTCTTCTTGATCTGCATAGTCTAATATTGTAATAATAATCTGAATACCTTCTTTATCTCAAAGTGTCATTCTTTGCCGCAAGTCCAACATTCTTTGGTAGCAGTCTTAGATTGAGCTACATCTTTTTCTTTCCTATAATTAGGAACTTTCTTATATTTACTAGTATTCTTCTTAAAGGATCTTCTTTGGTTAAATCTATTTTTCTTAGTCTTAGGATTCTTTTCCCTAAAGGTAGTAGATTGTCTATATTTATACTTCTTTGGAAATCCTAAAGGTCTAGTCTTAAACTTCCTATGTTTCCATTCTAATTTCTTTTTGAATTTCTTAGATTCACTTCCACATCCCCATTGGATTGGAGCGATGTCTCTTTCGTCTTTGATCGGAGGGATCTGCTTAAAAGTTTCTTCTATTAACTTTCCTTGAGTTATATCACGTCTTTTAGATATGATATAGTCTTTGGCGAAATTGATTCTTTCACCAAGGGAGTTATTCTTAACTCCAGCTACACCTGGCCAATTCCTATATTCATTAATTAGGATTTGTCCTATGGCTGGTATCTTTCTAAAGTATTCATCTTTTAAGGTCTCTCCAAATTCTTTAATTTGGTAATATAGATGTTCTTAATTATTGTTATATTCATTTATCTTATCTAATTTGCAAATGCTAAGGAGAGCTAACTTAGTTTTTGCTAGGTCTTGTTCATTGATCTGAGCTAGATGTCTAGCTCCAATGAATTCTGAAGTGAACAATTGAATATATTCTTCAATTGATCTTTCTTCTAGGTTTTCCTTCATCTTCTCAACCTTTGCTAAGGAGTCTTCGTCTGTAGTTTTTCTTAAACTATCTAAGTAGTCTTTTGCAATACCACGAATGGATTGCTCAGCGTATTGTTTACATGAACTTGCATCCCATTGTTCATGCTTGACTAGCCAAGCAGACAAACGACCCTGCATCTTTTTTATCTCTCCCACATTTTTATTTGTATTTGTATAAGTATTTCACATTGACGATGAAATTTCTGAAGATTGACCAACTACTTTTTATTCTGTACAAAAGAATCCCGTTTAATTCACTAATTCGTGGGAAGATACTGAGCTTTTGTATTTGAAAAATGTTTCAGGAGGGATCTCTGAAGTAGATGGCGGTTGATAAAGCAATCCTTGATCATAATTTCCAGTATGAATACTACGCCCAACCTGAAACTTGCAAAACACATGTTCATCTGGTTACGCCATTCGTCTAAGGCTTTCTTCCTATCTTGTACGTTGTCTAAGATAAGGTATATACCTACTGGGTTTATGGCTTGGCTTGTCATAGTCTTAACGGGAGTGAAACTCTTGTCACTAGTTGGAAAGTCTTTTATATAATCAGGTTTAGTCTTAACTACGGTGCTTGAGTATATAGGAATATTTATTCCTATTGGTTTACTAAAAATTCTAGGAGCATCTTCTAGCCTACTACTACTTCCTATCTCTTGTTTACTAGGTTCTACTTGTGTAGCTGGCATTAATCTTTGTGCTCCTTCTTCTATTAGTCTTAGGTTTCTAAGAAGTTCCTTTGTGTTCTTAGATTCTTTTAATTTTAATATGCGGTCTTGGGCTATCATATTAAATCTTTCTCTTTCTTGAAACCTAACAGAATGACTTTTCTTAAAGTTATCTTTAAATGTCTTCATATCCAATTCTGAGGGTTCATGTCCAAAGTTTTGGATCCTAGCTTTTTCTTTAACTAAGTCTTTTTGTTCAAATGATCTTCTAGGTCTAATTATCGGGCTTGTCTTAATAAACTAGCACTAGTCTTACTACTACATTCTCCTTCTGAAGGATCATTGATTATGGCTTCTCCCATATTCCTAAATCTAATTTCTTCGGTTTGGATATTCTTATTGACAATACTAGGAGGACCAAACTGGATGGTAACATTTCCAGTGACGTCGTCTTGATTAATAAACAAAGGTTTATTTTGTATAGTCTTAGTTTCTTGAAATTCTAGCAATTGCCAGAGGGTCTTAGCTTTTTCTTTTATAGGTCCAGTATTCCTAATACTGTAAGTATGATTATAGTCTGACACATTGGTTCTAACTAAGATTTCTTCATTAAGTCTACCGCTAGGAATTCCCGATTACATTCCTTCATAAGGAAATTGGGAGAACTTCACATAGCTTTGAAATTCTATGTTTATACTAGCGTCTGGGATAATATAGTCTTCATAGTCACTAGCATATAAGATTAACTTAAAATGTTTGGATGTGTCTACGGTTACTGTAAATGCCGGAATGACATTAAAGTATCCTATGTTGTCTGGCATTTCTAATTGGGCTATCCCAATAAGGCTTTTCTCAAAATCTTTCCACCTTTTGTCTACTAAACAACATAATATGTTAATATTATTCTGAGGTCTATGTAATCCTTGGATTCTTGCTTGAACGAGTCCAAAGGTCAGGAATTGGAACTTCCTATCAGTTCCTTTACATCTAAGCCATTCTGAGTCAAATACTTGAAGCTCAGTATAGGATTTGTCTAACACATGATTCCTACAATGGTAAGTCATGTTATAATTGGGAGTCTTAGGAGTGGCACCTTATTTAAACAAGTCTATGTATCTAACGGCTGGAAATTGTCCATTATGGATGGAATCTTCAACAATCTTCCAGTCAACTTCACCCCACTCTTTCCATTTGAGAGGATTGGTGAAATTTCTCTCTTTCCACCATGTCCTAATATTGTAGGATGAATCCTTAAGTCTTTGGAGCATATGATTACTCTGTCTAATATTTGGGATAGAGCTAACTATCTTGCTAGTCTTATCTAATCCGTCATTTATGACTCGTCTACCTATGGTATTCTTTTCTCTAGTTTCTATGGGAGGGGTTTCTCTAAATTTACAGGTGGTTGCCTGTTTTTGTTCAAGTCTTTTTTTAATTCTTTCTAAGAAGTCTGAATAATCTTTTTGTCTTTTTATCTGATTAAGGATTTCTTCTTTAAAATTCTTATTCTCTTTTCTAGTCTTCTCAGAAGTTTCTTCACTATGTCTAGCTAGAGAATTAACAATAGTTTTACCAATATTAGTTATATAGTCTTTTACTTCATTATCTTTTTCTTGTTGTTGTATAGATCTAACTTCTATGGCTTCTACAGTCTTTTCAATTTTATCTAACCGAGTTAGAATAAAAGGAGAGTCTATTTCTGCTTGGGATGGTTTATTATATACGGCCTTAATTCCGTTTATAATTTCTCCGTATTTTTCTTCTACTTGGGCGATGTCTAGTCTAAGTTCATTAATAATACTATCCATTTTGGATAGGTTATGGCTTTCCCTATTATTAAGGTAGTTTGCTAAATTTTGTTGGAATTTAACAAAGTGTGTATAGAAGGTGGTTAATCCTTTTGTCTTAGCTTTTAAGTCTAAATGCAAGTCTTTAACAAAGCTACAGTTATAGTCTTGGGTAGTTGCTATGGATGTAGAAATTAAATTTAATCTTTCTAATATAAGTCTAGTTGCCTTAGCCGCGTTGGCAATCTCATTTTCATTTATCTTATAATAAAATCTATCATCATTTATCTTTTCTAAAATTCTTTGATAAAATTCTGATAAGGTCTGAATGGAGAGGTCTCTTGGTACCTCATTCCAGTTTGATCTAACTATCTCCATTAGGAAGATAACTATCTAGTCTAGGGATAAGCTTAGCTTGTTCTTTAGTAAGTTTAATTAACTCACTGTCTTGATTTTTAATTAAAGTTTTAATTTCTAAAATGTCTTTGTTAAGGACTTCTATATGATTAGTCTTAATATTTATTTCTTGTAACACATGTACTAAGTCTATTTGGATTTGATTATCTATGTCTAATAATCTTTTAGAGATATTTTTAGTCTCGGTTTCTAAGGTTTGAGTGTCTTTTATTAATTATCTTAATATAAGGAGTATACACTTATTTTGGTCTATTATGTTATTAATAGCACTAGCAGTGACTTGTCTACTGTCTGCGTGTTTGGCTGGGATATGTTCAATATGTGAACAACCATCTATGTGTGTGATTAAACAACCTTCTGAGTCTAAGTCAGTTATGGGTATAGGTTGGTAGTCTGGGTTGGCTCCAAAAATATCTTGGTAAATGCGAGGGATAAATCCCAAGGGCATTAAAATCTTTTTACCGTATGTCTAAAAGGAACGTCTTATGGCTCTGATACTAGAATTGGGGTTTGATCGGAATTCGGTGAGTTTCTTATTTCTAAAGTCTTAAAGCTTAAAATGCAAAATCGTTATCTAAATGTTTTGGGGTCTAAAGTAGAGTATTACTAAAGATCTTACTTTTGTCTTATTATGGACCTCACGTAAGGACCTCATTTAAGGAACTCACTTGAGTCTATGCCTATATATATATATATATATATATATATATATATATATATATATATATATATATATATATATAAGTGAGAGCTTCCAGCATGCTCCTAACAATATACTTACGAACATACCCGTTTTTTAAAAATAGTAAAAAAATATATCTTTCAACCATATTTGATAAACATGATCTGCATAATGAGAAGATCATCTAAAAAATTCAACTTGAAATAGAGTGAGATGATAATCACAAATTTCAGCGGTTAAAACTGCACATATTCCTTCAATTTTCAAATCACATTTCCAAATTATATTTGTTGATAATTTTTTTTACAAATGATCTTAGCATTATGGAGATCTTGTCTATCAAATTTGGTTGAAAATACAATTTTTTTACTATTTTTTTTTTTTAAAATGGCATATACCAAATACTCCCTCAAATATTTTTAATGCACATTTAGTCTACGCTTTTATATTTTGTTTCAAAAAGTCACTCAGCACATAAAAACACTCAAAACAAGGACACACAAACCCATTACCCACCTCCCTCCACCCCCCCACCCCACCCCTGCTGTCGGAGCTCCGACAGTGGGATGGGAGGTGAGGGGTAGGTGGGAAGGGGGTGCCGCTAGCGCAGACCTTTAAAAATAAGAGAATATTGGATAAATTGGTGTTTGAGAGACTAAATGAATTAAACTAAAAATAAGTGTCTTTTTTACAAAATATGTATTTATGTGAGGATTATTCGATAATTGACCCTTTTTTTTAAGATATGTTCGTTGGCAATATATATATATATATATATATATATATATATATAATGCTCTTGTGCGGACTAGTCCGCATTTTAAGAATTCGGACCGAACATGTCACCTAACGGTGCGCCTAAAAATTATCGCATAAATTATAGGCACTCCCTCTCTTTTCTAGACTCACCGCCAGATGACACATGTCCGGTCCGCACTCTTAAAATGCGAACTGGCCCGCACAAGAGCAATATTATGTGTGTGTGTATATATATATATATATATATATATATATATATATATATATATATATATATATAAAGTCAAACTCTTCAACATACTTCACTTAACATACCTATGAACATGTCCATTTTTTAAAAAAAATAGTAAAAAAATATATTTTTCAACCAAATTTGATATACATAAGCTACATAATAAAGGGATCATCTATAAAAAAAAATCATTAAAAAATTTAACCCAGAAGTGGGCGAGACAAGAAAAAAAATTGAATGGTCAAAAATGCACATATATACTGACTTTTCATTTCACTCACTTCCGAATTAAATTTTTTTATAATAATCTCCTCGTTATGTAGATCTTGTATACCAAATTTGATTGAAAAATATATTTTTATTATTTTTTAAAAATAAAAATGTTTATATGTATGTTATTAAGAAGTATGTTAAAAACTATATATATATCGGTATTCTAAAAGGCACCCCTAGGCTTGAAATTTAGGAGAAAAGCCCCGCCTTAAGCTTTTTACGCCTTATTCTTAGTAAAAAAAACACAAGGCACACATTTTTTTTAAAGCAAAAATGCCTTAGTGAAACGATATCGCCTTTTAAAGACTTTTTTTTTCAAATCGGATCAATATATCATCTAAAACAATCAAATGACGTAGTATCTCAAACCTCTTTGCCTCTCGTCCAAAAAAACGCCTAACTTTGCTGACTGACTTCCGACCAAAACAATCAAAAGACAAACGGTAGGTAACCCAAATCGCGTTTTTTTAGTATTGTAAAAAAATAGTATTTTAATTTGCAAATATTCAGACATTTTTTAAAGTATGTACAATTTTAGTATTTTCAATACCCTAGTTATGATTAAAAAATATTAAAAAAACGTTTTTTTACACCTAAACCCCGCTTAGGGTTCTAAGGCTTGACCTCCACGCCTCGATCACTTCCCGCATTTTTTAGAACCTTGATATATATATATATATATATATATAGCGAACGTTTGATCGATTTTTTAAAAATAGTAAAGAAAAGTTTTTTTAGCTGATTTTTTTATATAGGTACGTTGAAATGTTTCAATATCACACAAAAAAAATCAACTCAAAAATATTTTTTTTATTATTTTAAAAAAATGATGTACAAACTTAGTGTGCACATGAGTCTCTCTCTCTCTCTCTCTCTCTCTCTCTCTCTATATATATATATATATATATATATATATATATATATATATATATATATACATATATATATATAATGGATTGTTAGGGGTTTTTTATTAAAGTTCATTAAAATATCCATCCATATAATAAAGGAGCATGATTTTGGCCGAAATATCTCCATTTTTTTATGCATGACATTTTCTCATTTCATGCCCATCCATGAAATGTCATGCTAAAAGTTATTTTTTTGTGTGTGTTATATATATACTATTATAAATACTATTATACTATTATAAATACATATATTTTTTTAAATACGTGTAAATTTATTTATTTTCTCATTTTTTAAAACTATTTTTTATTAATTTTTTAAATATCCGTGCCGAGGGCACGGCGATAAATTTGCTCCCGTAATAAAACCCAGACCATAAAAAAATGCCCCCGTGATAAAACCCAGCCCATAAATAAATTAAAAAAAAAAATACTTTTATCATGACATTTCATGCATGGACAAGAAATGTCAAAAATATCATACATGCACTTTTGCCATCCCCATATGGCTCCATATATATATATATATACAGTCCTGCTCTTGTGCAGACTAATCTGCATTTTAAGAATGCGGACCGAGAATGTGTCACCTAACAGCGACCCTAGAAAAGAGTGTCTATAATTTAGGCGATAATTTCTAGAAGCACCGTTATGTAACACATGTCCGGTCTGTATTCTTGAAATGCGGACTAGTCCACATTTTAAGAATGCGGACCTAACATGTGTCACCTGACGATGAGCCCAAAAAAGAGTGTCTATAATTTCGGCGATAATTTCTAAACGCACCGTTAAGTGACACATGTCCGATCCGCATTCTTAAAATGCGGACTAATCCACACAGTTGCATTGTTTTATATATATATATAATGCTCTTGTGCGAACCAAACCACATTTTAAGAGTGCGGACCAAACACATCACCTGACAGTGAGTCTAGAAATTATTGGCTAAATTATAGACACTCTTCTCTTTTTTGGGCTCACCGTCAGGTTACATGTCTGGTCCACATTCTTAAAATGTGAACTGATCCACACAAGAGCAATATTATATATATTTATATTCAATAGTTTGTTTTCAATCAATATATCACGAGGTGGGGAGTAACATTTGTCAGTAAACAATGACTCTACTATACTCTACTCTACTTACTCTCTCTCTCTCTCTCTCCTCCTCCTCCTCCTCCTCAGTCTTTTTACTTGACATTTGTTGAGTAACATTTTACATTGTTATATAATGGTGTCATAACACAGGGACCAGTCATATATTTTAAAACTGTACACAAAAAAATATATTGTGCAAAGGAGTTTTAAGACTAAAGGCCTACTTTTTTCCACCTAGCCATTAATATGGCAGTCTCAGTTCGAATTTTTGGTAGTTCAGTCCAGACCCAAAAAGTCCCAAAACTGAACCAGATAACTCGGTAAACACCCATGTTCAGCATTGGCCTTTCCTCTGTATTAAGTTCCATTAACATTTTTTAAGGCAAGTCATATTTTGTGTATAACATGAAAGACAACATTCTTCAGAGCAATAAAACCCCGTGAGAGAGAGAGAGTATAGTCATTGTAAGGCGAGCAAAATAATCTGAGATTTCAAAAGAATTCAAAAATACAAACTATACACACATCATCTCACAATATAGACTACAAATAACAGAAGCTGAAAAAACGTGTCAACAAAAAATTATGGGGTAAAAACAAGCACCAGGTGTAAGTTTAAAAAATGATAAGCAGCAACGGTTTCCATTAGTGGGTAACCACCCACCCTAATCAAGTAACTCGAGGAACCCATTCACTAATTGCATTTGAAGCCCCCACAAACCGATAGAACTATAATGAGGATCAAAGCAATTATAATTGCCAGGACTATCAGCTTTACCTTCATATTCTGTAACCACATCTTTCTTCTCATCTGCGTTCCTTGGGTCCTGAAATCCTGTGCCTGCAACACGTTCACATGCACATCACATTATATTACTACACAGGGCTGGCTTTGCCAAGGCAAAAGGGCCCCCGAGCCTAGGGTCCCCAAACAAAAAAAAATAGGTATAAAAAAAATTATTTATGAAAAAAAAAATAGAATTACCACTTAAAAAGGGCAGCAAAAAAAATACAACTTGTTCCACTTGAAATAAATTACAAAATCAAAAGCCCACAAAACAAAAAAATCTAGAAACTCATTTATACTTATAAGCCCAATCAAATAAGTTCAAACCCACTCAACCCACCCAGCATCCCCAACCCACCGACACTTGTAAACCTAAAGCATCTTTACTTGAAAGAAACAAAAAAAATCAATTGACATGTTAGACTATATTAAAAAAATGGATTGTATTTTTTCATACGTTTTGATTGCCTATAGAATAATTTTGATGATACCCGTTACGATTGCTTCGGTCGAAAGAAGTTTTTTTTTAAATTAAAATTAATAACATCTTATATTCGTTCTACTATGTCACAAGAAAAATTAAACGGATTCGCTATATTATCAATTGAAAAAGATTTGTTAAAAAACTTAAATTGATGATTTAATTGATAGTTTTGCATCGAAAAAATGAGAGAACACATTTTCTTTAATTTGAATTTTTTTTATGTAATGGGGCCCCCAATTGCCACAATGCCCTTTCAATAGAAATAGTAAAATAATATGAATTGATTTCACCAACCTGAGAGCGAAGATTCTCAGTTTTATCCACCAGAAGCTCGATTTTCTCTCCACGGTCAAGAACCTACAAAATCAAATTTTATTATTACCAATTTTCAATGTCCCAAGCTCTTCAGAAAAAATAAGCAGATATATGAAAATTATAAACCAATTGACCTTTCCCAAAAAGGGATACGTATACAACCAATTAACTAAGATACCTATTAGGCCTTACCTTCTCAATATTTTCCATCATCACCCCTTTGACTTCCGAAACCTGGGCTTTCACCTTTGCAAGCTTGCTGATCTCATCTGGATGATCAACACAATACTGCATCTGCTCTTTCAGTTTGGACCTATATTTATCATCAGAGAAAAAGCACTTTATTGAAGAGGATTACCGCCAAAGCAAAAAAAAAAGTAGATAATGGTTTGTAAGGGAGAGGGAAATTACCCAAACTCTTTGTTCAGACTATTAGCAACCGCTGTTGCAGCTTTCCCACCACCGTATCTTTTGGTGAAATCCTCCTTAATTCGCTCAAGAAATGCCATTGGAATCTGCCTCCCAGCAGATTCAGAGGCAACAACACAATATGCTGCATCAAACAAAAAATAATGAAGTTAGTTCAGCTGGGTGAAAAACAACAAATGAAAGAATTTGAGATTCAGAGCAATAGACAACACGCAATGATAACATGTGCCCGGGCACATGTTTTGAACCTCAAAATAATAAGTATGAGAGCTCAACATGAACATGAATATATGGGTCCTATTAAATGTATGTTGGAACTGTCCTTAATATTTTTGGGTTCTTAGTGTGTGCCTTTAGGGCACATGTTATCACAACCCTATTATTTTTCATGTTTTAGTTATAGTTAATAGGTTTAGTGGGGGCCATTTTAGTATTATGTGATAAAAAATGTTCTACTTCATGTGATGTCATTAGTAATGTCACCCATGACATCACATGTGACCCTAAGCATTTCTTAGTGCCCTCTTTAGCCATTTTGCCTTTTTGGATCATCTTGTCTAAAAAGATAACTTAGCCTATAAATGAGGCCATTGGCCTCTTTTTTGTACTCACTAATTTAATAGATATGAATGAGAACTAGAAATTAGGCCTTTGACCTCAAAATTATTGTCAAAGTTGCTGCTGCTGTTGTATAATTCATAGTTGTCAGAGGCGAAAGGCGCACCAAGGCGCCAAGGTCCCCGTGGAGCCTAGGCGCGCCTGATCGAAGTGAGGCGCAAAGTTTATAGGACATGCGAAAATGGATTATTTATAAATAATATCATTCGTGTTCTAGAATTAGAAATATATAGCATAAATTATTATTATACACGATTATGAAGAGACAAGTCAAAAGGAGATATAGCTTATACCACCATATGAAAAAATGTATATATTTAAATATCAAATTTATGTAACAATTTGACTATCCAATAATCAACAAAAGAAAAGATATTGAAATATTTGAATAATAAATACTCTCATGTGTGAAAAGAAAAAAACAAAATCAACATATAAATTGTTCTAAGATGCAACATTATTGGGGTTAAATTTGTTTTTCTTTTGAGAAATATAAAGTCTCCCTAAGAATCTCAAGGACTTACTTTGGTTCGTTTTGGGTGGAAAATCATCTAATCTTCTTTATTCTATTGGAAGGTATGTAAAATAAACATATCAACTGGTTCATTCTTGTATTAGGGATGTTATCCAAAAAAAATTCAACAAGGCGCGCCTAAGCCACGTCTTGAGCCTGGAGCCTAGGCGCACAAGGCGCGCGCCTTATTGAAGGAGCCGAGCCTGAGTGAGGCAAGGCGCTGATGCTGAGCCTAGGTGAGCCTGGAGCCTAGGCGCGCCTTTAACAACAATGGTATAATTTATAGATTAAATCGCTTCCGCTCCCAACTACACATCACACAAGCTCAATATATGAAAAATGGAAACGATTATTCAAGCACCCAGAACAATAAAATTCATATTGAACATTTTCTGTGTCAACTAATTCCGCAGTGCAAGAAGGTCGTCCGGTGGCCTTTGAAAGCTGGAAACTCAATGAGACGGAACAGTGCTTTACTGTTCACGAAAAGGAGATGGTTGCTACAGTACATTGCTTGCGGTGCAAGTGAGCAAAAGCTGTACTTCAACTAAAAACAAAAAAGGACTGGGAAAAACAATTATATTTTCCTTTTTCGTTAATTTTTTTGTCAACCAAACTAGCCTCTAGTGTAACTCAACAAGAATTGTACTTTTAACTAAAAGTGAACGCACTAGAACTCAAAAATAAATTATGCCATTCCTTTTCCTTCCCTTTTTAGTCAACCAACGTATCATTAGGATTTCGATGTTTGTGTTCTCTTTTTTAATAGAGTCCAACAAATCCTTCTAATATTTTTTGTGACGATTATTAAACATTTGAGTTGGTAAAGAACAAGATGTCGCAATTTCGACTTCAAAGATAATTAAACTTCAGTTAGTGATGTACAAGAGGAAGCACTCGCGATCTCAAAACCCCAAATTATCAAGACTTTCTGGCAAAATCTGAATACATCACCTTTCAAACACTACAGCTTTATGTGTTGTGGGTGGGGGATGGGGTGAATAGTTCCTAGGATCAGCCAACCGTATGGAATAGTTTGACAATTGAAATGTCATGCGCGCATAACCCAAAAATAGCGACTGAACTGGACCAAACTAACCCTGAACCGCCAATTTTTCTATTTGATAGTTTTGGCCACCGGTCTAGTGCAAGTAAAACCAACTTGCCTCGGTTCAGCTGGCAATTTAGAGGAGAAACACCTTGGTCTAGATTGAACAGAACGGGGCAATGTATGGCAAGGCAAATGGTATGTATAGCAACGCAAGAAAACCCTATGGTTCGTCCTGTTCTCAAGCCTTAACTCGTAATTTTTTACTGTTTCTAAACGACGACAAATTAAGATCTAATAATTTATAACCACTGTATGTCTAATGTTTCCAATTGGTTTAGTGGAAGCTTTTATCAAATAAATTATTTATATTAGCGCTGGGTAATTACATGCCCTCCTATTTTACGGATTTGGTTAAACCTTATATTTCTGCATTAATTAAAAGATGTATTTTTATGACAATGCATCTTTTATTTATTGAATGGGTTAGATGGATCTCTTCATCAAGGATACATTCCCATATAACAAAATCGCTACCAAGTGTCGTATTCTTACTCAATTTATATATGCATGTCCATACAGTTGTGCACGGGTTGGTTAACTAATACACAAGTGAAAACTCTACACCGAACTAAATATGTTGATTTGCTAGAATCAGAACCAAGGCCAGAAGTGAGTAGTCAGTTGATAGTATGGAGCAAACTGAACCGGATAATCCATATTTCTCTTCCCTCAGATTAAGTATATATATGATGTGTGAGGGCAAGCCCCTATGGATTTTCAGAGTGGGAATTATCTTTTCATCTTTTGATTATTTTCATTATATATTAAATATGTATTAGGATAATATTTAGGATTATTATCAAGAGTTATGATAAGTTTAGGTTTATCTATTAGTATTCTTCTCTTAATATTAGTTTTCCCACTGATATTATATTTATTCAACGACTAGTTGAATCAAAGGAGTTTTCTTTGTTTGTTCCAATACTGACGGCTGCATTTATTTTATCAATATTGGAAAAACGTTTTCTAATTAATTCTTATGTGTTTTACATCAATATATTTGTATGTTTTCTTGATCTAGACTCTTAAGCTATCCTCTTCATTTGGTTTCCCAATTAAAAAAACATACGGGCCTTTGTTTGGAATTCACTACCAAACATAGATTTTTAATTTGCGATGTTGAGCTATGTGATCTTGTTCATTAACCTTCATCTCCTCTCCAATTCTCAAACGGATACTGTAGCCCTAGGACAGACACTCCCAAAGGCAGAGTATCTTGTTTGATACGTGTCGGACACGCAACTGTAGTTGTCGGAATCTTACGATTCGCGATTTGATTCGTACGATTTGATTCGATTCACATACTAATCAATACAAATTGGGAATAGAATCGGAGGGGTTTCAAATATCGGGCCGAATCAGCCGATTCGGGGGCTGTATTGTGAATTGCACCGATTCACGATTCAGGTGAGATTCATATTTCTCGAAGGACATTAGGTATTTTCAACCAACTTAAAACTCGTGCTCGTTTTTTGTTCCTTTTAAAAATAACCCTAAAAAATGTTTTATTATTAAAATAATAAGAAGTTAGTACAAACTTAAGTTACCCTTTGCGAAAGACAGACTGAAACACATACTAGAACGAAGCGTAAACTGCAATCACTTTTCTTCTTCTCTTCTAACCTGTTCGAAGCTGCGATTTCCCCTATTTCGTGTTGCGATCACTTTTTTCTTCTCATCTAACATGTTTGAAGCTCATGGGAGGTAGCTATGCGTTCGATTGAAGCCAACAAAGCTTGTGCAAGGATTTTATAAGTTATACTATATGGTATTGTTATTATAATATATTTTTTATAGAGTTATGTTTAATCTTTATTTGTGTTAATATATTATATAATATATTGTTGTGTCCAAATTTGGACCTTGCAGGTGGTGGTGGTGTTAAAATTTGATTATCATTTGGGCATGGAAGTTCATTTTGTTAGTTATATTTTAATGAAGTCATGTCTTATAATTGATTTTAGGTCATAATATGTTTTATTACTATGTTCGCTTTGCATTTATATATTATTTCTTACATATTTTACGTTTATACCGATTCTTACGATTCGATTCACGATTCATGATTCATCGGGTTTCCGATTCATGATTCAATTCACGATTTGCCAACTACGCACGCAACACGTAATGACATGACGGGGAAACGTTAGGACACGTGTGCCCTAGAGTACCCTGGTTTTTTCCTTACGACACGTTGGGAGACAAGTTAGGACACACTAACAGACACGTTAGGATACCCTGGGACATTTTTTTTACGCGCATGGTAGTATTTTAACTCAACTCAACAAAGGCTTTTCCCAAGTTATTTTAGAATTTTGAAAATTTAAAATGGGATCAAATGTTTAATAACTTGAAACATAAAAAGAATAAAAAACGTATTCATACACAAAAAAAGAAAAAGCAATTTGGACTCAAAAATTTCAAACAAATCCTAACTCTTGCAAACCATATTCTATCTATTCTCGATTTTATTAAATTTGATTTGTTTTTTGTTTAAATTTGTATTGTTGCATTAGATTTTACTGAAATTCAAGCCAAGTATTTCATAATTGTGTATTCTCTACAAAACAAATTCTGCTTTACTTCATCAAATACAATATTTTAAAAAAATAAATATTACACAAATCTAAGCATATCGTATCATACATCTTGGAGAAATCGCGTATCCCGAGTCGTGTCATATCCCTTAACACGTGTTGAGTTCGTGCTTCATAGTTGTAGCCTAAAGAATCAACCCCAACAAAAATTGATTTACGGCTAATGTCTTTGTTCTGAGTTTAGAAAAATCAACATTATCAGTTCGGGTTTATAATTTCCACCTGCGAGTTGGTTAACCGAAACGTTCACATCCATATGAACATTTAGAACATGCATGTGAAACATGAGTACGAAAACAGCAATCGGTAAGAATTTTATTATTCATGATACAACCCTGAATATGTAACTCATAACTCATCACCTGAATATATGTAGGTTTTAAAAATGCAAAAGCATAATAATTAACCCAACCCATAAAGCAAAGAACATAGGTAATTATCTGGCGCGAATAGAAATAATTCAAGTGCTTAAACAGCAAACAAAAACCGATTGGAAGCCTACATTGATTTTAAGTTACACACGTTGATTTTCGTCGTGTAGAAAGGTGACCGCCAAGGGTCAAGAAAAAATACATGGAGAAACTAAAATTTGCCATGTTCAAGACTGGTCGGCCATTGCATGGTCGGCCATTGCATCGATTGACTGAGGAGCAACCCCTTCAGGAACAGGGCAAGAGGATCGATGGAGGCTTAAGTCGAAGCGTCCACAGGGAGTTCTAGGGATGTTCGGCATAGGCGGAATCATCCTCGCCAACATTGCCCCATTGAAGGCCAAACATCCAGCCTTTATTAAAAGGTACGGAATCATAATAGTCCATTTGGGCGGCGACCTCCTGAACGGCAGCTTCATAGCCTTTGTCGTATGATTTTTGCAGATCGCCCTCCCAGGTCATCTCCATATGACTCCTCATCCTCTGAAGGATGAGCTTCACCAAGATAGTGGGACTAATGAGAAGTCTTCAGCTTGGACAACTCGGTGTCCACCGGGCTGAACTCGTTTTGAGTCCACTCGGCCTCCTCCACCGCTTTCGTCTTGACGTCAACCTCCTCCTTAAACCTCTTGCCCAGGCCCTCTTTGTGACGGAGGCCCTCTTTGTGAAGCTTTTCCAAAGTAAAGCTCCTCAAATCCGTCATATCAGACGATAGCATGGCCGCCTGGGAAACGGAAAAGGCCACCTCCATATCCCTGTGGGCCGAATCGGCCTCTGTCACCAGCTCCTTCCCCTTGTGAAAAGAGATCTCCCACCGCCGGTTACGACTTGTTTATGAAGGAGGGGTTCTTGATCGGTGTCCTTGCCACTGCTCAGGTTCATTAATTTTGACCGGTCGGTTGGAGTGTGGAGGGGGAGTTTTTGAACCACCGCCGACTGGTGTCTTGTCGAACCTTTTCTTCTTGGCTTGTTCGGCCTCCGCTCGTTGACGCTCCAACTCTAGGGACTCTTTTTCCCCAAGAGAGATCAATTTCCTCTTTCGTTGTTCGTCGGCGAAAGGAACTTGGTGAGCCCTTGTAATAGCGGTTGATTGCTTCTTTAACTTATCCTTGGCAGCTGCCAGATCAACCCATCTTCTTGATCGGTTGCACATCTCTTTTAAGTAGGGATGGGATCGGTGGAAACGTGAAATCCTGAAAGGATAAGTCCTCTTTGGCCTCTACCTCTTCCCAAGGACGATCAAATACATTGGCTTCGTAGGAGAAGGGTGGATCAAGATCGTCCATGAAGGTGTCGAGGTCCTCTTCCTCTTCCTCCCCTTGATTGGAGTCAGAGTCTGTTGAGATTACGTATGGGGCAGATTCCCTAATGTAGGCCCCTGTATCGACATGGCTAAGGACGGGGGGTCGCAGTTGGAATGGAATCGTTGCCAACTACGGTATAATCAGCAACTTGGACGTTTGGAATGGCTGTGAAGGTGGTGAGGGAGTAGTAAGTGGGGTCGTAGCCAAGTAGTATGTGAGTCGCTCTCTAGTGGGGGCGAACTCAATGACGGGTCAGCCTTCTCCAAATCTTTTCCAAATCGTTAAGATTGACTTAGTAATCGGACAGTTTGGTATTCAAAAAAGTGATCTACAATGAAGAATCAGGTCGGTCAGTAACAAGTAATTCACATTCAAAAAGAGAACTAAATTGTGGGCGGTCTACCAAGCGTCCCCCTTGGTGGGTGGGGACTCTAAGCCCGTCATAGCCCTTACCATATATGTCCCCAGAAACCTGAAGGACATTTTTCTCAGTGTCCTTTTGAGATCTGGGTAAATAGGTGACCGGATTGCCAGACTTGTCCCTTGCCTGGAAATGGTAGAGCTCGGTGCTTGGAGAGGACCTCAAGTCGTAACAGTACCTAATTTCCTCAATACCAAGACTAGTCCCACAAATCCGATTAATGGACACTGTCCCCATCACAATCCGGTAAAAACTACCGTTTGCTTGGGCAGGGAGTATTCCGTAATAACGAAGCACCCTAACCAACAATGGATGAAGGGGAAAACAAACTCCCCCTTTTGATATGTCAACTGTCAAGAAGGCAACTTCCCCAGAGGGAAGATAAGAATGTCTTCTTCCTCTAGAGAAACCCTTGAGTGACGCTTTCAGGAATTCCATATTGATTTCAGAATTCCTGAAAATTTATTGGCATCTGAGATTTCATATTTCCCTGCACGCTTAGAATTTGTTGAGAGTTAAAGAGAGAGCACAGAAGCAAAATACCATAGCAAGTGCAAAATGCTAAGGTATAAGGCATGAAGAAGCCTTATACCTCCTGCTACTTATGCCCACGCGCCATCATTGATCTGGGCAATGACACTGGATGCGTAGCCCTAGGACAGGGACACGTGCAAAATCATTGCGACAGCAATGATTGTCCCCGCTTGTAAAACATAACGCTGGATTAAACCCGCGCGTGTCATGGAAATTACAAATAAGGTAAGGTCGTCCGGCAAAATGACTGAGCTAAAAAGGAAGTTAAGATAATGGCATGAGATGCTAAGTTAAAGGCGTAAGATGATCTTTATACAAAATTAGGAACACGAAGGGAAAAAGTGTTTATAAGCTTACTAAAATTAGGGATAGAAAAATATAAGATTTTAACAACGTTAAATATATTAAAAGTGGTGATTCGAGAGTCCTAGTCAAGCATGATTAAATTATGGAAAGATGAAAAAACTACTTCGAGAGGTTATTGAATGGAAAAAATGGAAGTAGATTAGATATAGAGGAACTTAGGGAGAATCGAGAAAATATATTTTTTCGCAAAATTATGACAACAGAAGATAGGATTGCTCTAAAAAAAATATGAAAACAATGAGGGCTTTAGGACCAGATGGTATCCCTATTGAAGTTTGAAAGTGCTTTGAGGAGGAAGGAGTATTCTGGCTTACATAATTATTTAATAAAATTATAATGACTAATAGGATGCCCGACAAATGGAGAAAGAGTGTTTTAGTACATATTTATAAAAATAAAGAGGACATACAGAGTTGTTCAATATATCGTGGTATTAAGTGAATTAGTCATACAATGAAACTTTGGAAGAGAGGGATTGAATATAGATTGAGATTGAAAACAACAGTATCTGATAATCAATTTGGATTTATGCCTTGGAGGTTAACTATGGAAGCAATTCATTTATTGAGGAGATTAATGGAGAGGTATAGGAAAAAAAAGAATGACATTCATATGATTTTTATAGATTTGGAGAAGGCGTATGATAAGATACCAAGGGATATAATATGGTAGTTTCTACATAAACAATGAGTGACTCGTAGATATATTGATGTGATCAATGATATATATGATGGGGCCATGACTATAGTAAGAACATCAGCAAGAGAAAGTAGTGAATTCTCAAATACTGTAGGTCTGCACCAAGGTTCAGCACTAAGTCTTTATCTCTTTGCTCTTGTTATGGACGAGTTGAGTGGACAAATACAAGATGATGTGCCGTGGTGTACCGTGTATGCTATTTGCAGATATTGTTTTAGTGAATGAGACTAAGATGGGGATTAATGCTAGATTGGAATTGTGATGAGAAACTCTAAAACAAGAGGATTTAAAATAAGCAGAACTAAAACATAATATGTGGAGTGCAATTTCAGTAATAATAGGAGGACAAACTAGGATGCGGTGAAATTGGAGGGTCAAGAGATACCTAGAAATGATCATTTTCGTTATTTAGGCTCGATTATCCAAAAAGATGGAGATATTAGTGATGAAGTTACTCATAGGATTAAAGCAGGTTGGGTTAAGTGGAGAAGTGCTACCGACGTATTATGTGAAAGGCGTATATGCCTTTGAAGTTAAAAGAAAAATTTTATAGCACGGCCATTAGACCTGTCATTTTATATGGGACAGAGTGTTGGGCAACCAAAAAAACAAAATGTGCAGAAAATGAGTCTGGCAAAGATGCAAATGCTAAGATGGATTTGTGGCAAAACTCGAAAGGATAAAATTAGAAAAGAACAAATTCGTGAAACGGTAAAAGTAGCTCATATATAAGATAAATTGAGAGAAAATTGACTTAGATGGTTTGGACACGTCAAGCGTAGATCAATGGATGCCCCCGTAAAGAAGAGTAATTTAGTTAGTATTGATGGTAACGCAAAGAGTAAAGGTAGGCCTAAATTGACTTGGTGGGATATTGTAAAAAAATGACATGATATCATATCGTTTAACCGAGGATATTGAACTGAACAGAATGGAATGAAAAAATAGAATTCATGTAGCCTACCCCAAATAATTAGGAAGACTTTGTTGAGTTGAGTTAAGACTGACTGGCAAGATGACCAATCACACATGGCATGGAAATTACAAAAAAGGGAAGGCCAACCAGCAAGAATGACCGATCACCCCCACCTTGGGAGCAATTGAGAGGAGTACGATCGAATTGACGCCACGTGGCCGAATATGTAGAATGACACGCGAGAGGCACGTGGCGGGCGAATGGGATAAGGGGGAGCGCAGATCTTAAAAAGATAAACATATTTCGGGGATCACGTAAACATATCAGGATACCGTCACCAGTAGGACTCTCTAACTCGATCAAGATAGATACAAAGAGGCCTAAGAATGTAGGACGCCTATGTCTATAAATAAGGATGATTTGGCTCATATGAATGATATTATAAACTGCACGTGATAGCTTGGATTCTCAGCTAGCATCCCTAACACTCCAACTGTTGCCATTTTTTTATGTTAATAAACCAGTCTCCCTCCTTTTCTCCATGGACGTAAGCAGACCTCACGGCCAAACTACGTATATAGTGTGTTGTTATTATCTCTACACTCACAATCTTTTGGGGGTCATTCTGTAATTCCAGCATTTATTGTGGGCTCATAACCCCTACGTATATATATATATATATGAGTTGATTACTCATTTGGCCAAAAATGGCCCCGAGACTATCAAAAGTGTCAATCTCTCAAACTATAAAAACATATTTTAAATGGCCCTTTCGTCCATTTTGATGAATAAGGCCGACAGAAGTAAGTTATGTGCCAAGCACATGGCTTTATGAGGATATAAATGTAATTTGATTTACCTACATTTATTTTAAAAGTAAAAAAGAAAAAAGGCAACAACACATTTACCCCAAACAACCTCTCTCTACCTGCAAACCTTCCACCCTCCTACGTGTATATATATATATATATATATGAGTAGATTATTCATTTGGCCAAAAATGGCCCCGAAACTATCAAAAGTGTCAATCTCTCAAACTATAAAAATAGATTTAAAATAGCCCTTCCGTCCATTTTGACGGTTAAGGCTGACCATGGTTCAAAGTCTCGGTATCAGTTCCGATATCGGACGCCCGATTTTCAACTCGGTCGAGGTATCGGGCGATACGCAAAGTTACGTTATTTAGAAAGCAAAAAATTCCAAAAAAAAATAGAGAAAATTTTAAAAAAATAAGATTAACAATGTGAGCCAATCACATATTTTCAAAACCATCATTTAATAAGCATTGTACAATTGGTTATACTGAAGTGCGATGAACTTGTCAGATTCAATATTCCATAATAAACCAATTTTAATATTGAAAAACAATCTAATGACATATAACAATCATTTGTTTCATAAATTTGCATTTGTTTAAGAGCCATTCTACAAAATAACAAGCATTTGTTTCAGAAATTTGCTAAGATGCGTACTAAACATTATTACAACCATTCTACAAAATAACATTATTTTTTAGCATTCTAAACATTATTTGTACATAAGTTTTATGAATTTTGAACAAGACATATATTTTAGGAATTTAAGAATTACTTAACATTATTTGAACATAAGTTTTAGGAAGTTTGTACAAAACATTATTTTTTGGAATTTTTAGAATTACTAAACATTATTTTAAATATTACTTGAACATTATTTGTACATAAGTTTTAGGAATTTTGTACAAAACATTATTTTTTGGAATTTTTAGAACATTTAACATTATTTTAAATAATATTTGAACATTATTTGTACATAAGTTTTAGGGATTTTGTACAAAACACAAGTCAAGTGAGTTGTGACCATTTTTAAACATTATTTGTACACAAGTTAAGTGAGTTGAGACCATTTTTTATTTTGTACGTAAAAAAAGAACTTTTAAATATAAATGAGCAGTAAACATTTTTTATTTTGTACTATAAACATAAATTCCCTTTAAACATTTTTTTTGGTACAAAAAAACACTTTAAAACATAAGTGAGCTGTAAATATTTTGATTTTGTAGAGAAAATGAACTATTAAACAAAATTTAGATTTCAACCATTTTTTAGAAATAAAAAATGGTAAACAAAATTCTAAGAACTATTAAAAATTAGTTTGCCTTTCTTTTTTTGAAAAAAAACACAATTTAACTTTAATTATTTGTCTCGATTTTTTATTTTTATTTTTTACAATACAACTTACTTTAAAAAAATATAATTTTGTAAAAAAAATTGATGTTTTTCTAATTATTTTTACCAAATTGAGTTCACTTTTTCTAGTATTGATTTTATAGTGATTGAATTTTTTTAAATAATTTTTTATTTTAAAAAAATCACTAACATGTGTGACTACTATAAACTAAACACTATATTATATACATTAAATGAGAAAAATAAACATTTTGAAATTAGTATATACATTTAATAAAAAATTAGTACCAATATATTTATTTTATTTTGTAAAATAAAATTAACTTACACACTTGTAAAACAAAAATGTAAAAGAAGTTATTTGTTTCTTTGTACAGTACAGAGTTTAGTTTTTTGAGAAATACAAAACAGTTTTTAACAAATGAAAAATGAACATAAACAAAAACATTCTTAAAAAAAGACGTATAGAAAATGGGGTAAAAAGCGTGTGAAGCTAAAAAAGACATTTAGCATTCAGCTTTAAAAAAAGGGCCGTAAAAACAGACTGTCTCACCTCTTTACCAAAAACACGTACAGTACCTCTTTCTGAAACCCTAGAAATCTGAGATGGAAGCACAAGGCGGCCCGAAGATGGTAAGTTTCTACTCTTTCTTCTTCTTCACGAAACCCCGCTTGGCTTCTGCTTCTAGATCAACTCGTTCGATTTCTAGTCGTTTCGTCCGTCCTGGCCGATATATTGGCATTACATCTCTGAATCGCCGATATCTCGGCGATATACTACGATATTGAATTTTTTTTATTCGCCTCTCGGAATCGGAGCGGTGCCTTGCGATACTGAGTCAACTCGGCCGAGACTTTGAACCATGAGGCTGACAAAAGTAAGTCATGTGCCCAACACATGGCTTTCTGAGGATATAAATGTAACTTGATTTACATACATTTATTTTAAAACTAAAAAAGAAAAAAGGTAATCACACATTTACTCCAAACAACCTCTCTCTACCTGCAAACCTTCCACCAACCTACCCCCACCCCAACAACACCCCAATCAACCCCCCTCTCTCACTCTTAGTGAACAACCCCCTTCTCTCTCTCTCTCTCTCTCTCTCTCTCTCTCTTCAAACCTTCCACCATCCTACCACCCCACCCCAAACAACCCCCTCTCTCTCTCAGTGAACCCCTATACCTTCTTGTACCCACCCACCCCACACCCTCTATCCCACTTACTGAAAACACTCGTCGACCCTCTATCACGCCCACCGAAAACCCTCGCATCCTCCTGAAAGCCCCCCCCCCCCCCCCAACCAACCAATCAATCATGCCCCCCTTTCTCTCACACACACACACACTCGTATATAGTTAGCGTTAAATTTTGAGGATAGATATGTGAAAATGGAGGGGAAGGGTAGGATTATGGATGAGAGAGAGAGAGAGAGAGAGAGAGAGAGAGAGAGAGAATTAGTTTGTTGCAAAAGATGGGGAGAAAGGGTGGGTTTAGGGAGGAGAGAGAGGTAGATTCTTTTTTTTAAATAAATATACGTTAATTAGTGTTTTGGCCTTCAATATAGTTGCAATTTCATTGTTACTCTAAAAATGGGTCATGTGCATCGCACATAACATTTTTGGTCCAAGTTAACGGTCAAAATGGGCGGAAAGGGATATTCTAAATCCGTTTTGATAGCCTGATCCTTTTAGGGCTTAATTGACACTTTTGATAGTTCATGATCCATTTTGGATTTGGAACAATCGCGATAGTTTAGAGGTCAAATGAGTAATTTTCTCTCTCTCTCTCTCTCTCTCTCTCTCTCTCTCTCTCTCTCTATATATATATATATATATATATATATTATTGGACAGGCAACCACTTTTAGAATATAAAATACCTCCATGCAATACCATACGCAGCAAGGTAAATAAAAATGGAACGTACAAAACTAATGTCAAAGACAAGGAAGAAGAGGTCACACAACAAAACCAACACACCGTCGCAATTAATAACTAGTCATCAAGAAAAAAGCCCATACATATATCATGTCAATTAACCAAGCAAAAGATCCTTAACGTTGCCACACACTCATTCTGTTTTCGATATCTCCAAGAACTATTAATGGCAAAATACTTATCACACCACCAGCAAGATTAAAATCCAAAATAAAAATTTGAATGATAAAACATAAAAAGTGAAAAATCCACATAGATATATATAATGCATAGAAGCTATGGTACTAAAAAAAATATTTTGTGAATCGAGCATAAAATAGCTTTCATATAATCCCCAAAGAAAGGAAAAGAACTCAGAGAGCTAATCGAGCAGCGATAATTTCAACGGTTTAATGAAACAAATACTCAAATCCGATACCAAAATGTTAAAGATTTTAGGTAACAATAAACCCACCAACAAGGCAAATACTTGAATTAAGGTCCTTGATGCTTTGACACAATTTTTCTATTTCCAATATTCCTAAGGGGCTTTAATGATCACATATACTAATCACACCTTAGGCAATATTAAAAACAAAAACAAAAATTTCAAGGATCAAACTCACAAATTGGAAGACTATAATGTGTATCAACTATAATACCCAAGAACATTGATTCTATAAATCAAGCATACATAATCCCCATAAAACCCTAAAGAAAAAAAAAAACTGATAGAGCTAGTCAAGGAGCGATAATTTCAGTTCCGTGCGATAAATAGTCAAATCTTATGGTAAACTTAAGAGTCTGAAATTTTAATAAGTAAACACAGGAACAACAAGGCATATACTTGTAAAACTAACTAGATCGCTAATTAATTTACATTAGAAGCATGGAGGATATATAATAAAAATGATAGAGATAATAGAAACGTGATGTAGATATAGATCAGAGCGAATTTACTGACTGAAACCGTCTTCGACGAGGTAGTTGAAGGTGTGGCCATCGCAGTTGTAGGTGAACTTGTTGTTGGTGGCAGGTAATTTCTGAAGACATTGAGAGGCGATGCTGGTGAAATTTCCCGTGAATTCGGTAAATTCGGCCAGGATCACCGTTCCTCTTGCTACGAAACTGTAGATCAGAGATTGTTGCCCCATCTCTCTTTATCACAAACAAACCCTAACCCTTCTAGATGGAGAGAAATATGTTTTTGATGGTGGCTGAGGCTGAGGCTGTCTGTACACAGAGGTTGAGTATTTTATTGAGGGAGACAAGGGGTTTTCCTTTTTCTTATTTGGTTTCCGTAGACGGGAAGGCAGGTAGTACGACTGCTCTCTTGTTTATCCCCCCTCTTTAGCTTCATACGAAATCACGGAAATGTCCCCCCCTGCCTTTGTTGAACTTGAATCTATATTTTGAACAAGTGAGAGTCGCGTTTTTAAGGTTGTATTATATTTGATTATGATTTACTCCCTACTTTGCAATGAAACTAATATTTGGTAAAAGGTGTCATTCAAACTAGGGGTTTCTATTTACCTAACCCAAGTAATAATCTCATATTTAGATATAATTTTTGTAATGGTAAAAAAATTGGATGGATGTTCATTTTCATTAAAAAAATAATAATTTGTACTTTGACTTACCATCCTTAAATCCATGGACAATAATGTCATCTTTTTTGTCCATTTACATAGTTTTGTCAAAATCGTAGATCATTACTCTATTTTAAATCAAACTCCTTTTGCGTATGCAAAGAAATATAATACAGCTAATATATAATTCAATGTTCAAAAGCCTTTGACACCACTTTCGCCATCCCAATCAGGCAGCGCGTGCGGAGCAACAGATCTCGTGAATGATAATGGTGCGTGCTATGCGGCGCTCAAGGGGGAAAAGTTATAACGAAAATGATTTTTACTAATTAGAAAATATAAACATAAATACATATGTAATTAGCTGAATAAACACAAACTTACAATGACAAGATGAAGATAAATTTGATTGAGGCAAGTGTTCAACATTTTGTCCTTAAGACGAGATTTGCCTCGCGACAGTTTTTCACGGAGTCAACGACAATCGTCTCCCAGGATACAATAATCAACACTTGTATTAGTAACACTCCATATTGCAATTAACATGCAAACTAATAATAGATGAACTCTATTTTATTATGAACGAAGTGGACTACTGATTTAAGATAGAAAATTGTTGGGGTTGTATACTAAAAGTCATGGTTCACTAGTGAATTTTAGTATGTCTATTTAATGAGAATCTTCACAGATTATTTTATATATTTATGCATGTGTCTTTTATTCTACACAGTAGATGATTTGGTATGTAGAGTTTGACTTACACACGGAAGTTCAGATCATCGGTCCTTGTAGAATATAAGTCTGGTTCACAATCTTAGATGGGGATGGACACACCATCAGTTGGATTGTACAACACTATTTTAGTAAGTATATCTTGATTACGAGAAACGGTATAGTTTCGACTTATTGTGCTAGTACACTTTGTGTGTATCGAACGGGACCAATTAAAGATAATTGTCTTTATACTGACTATATAAGATAATGAATATCTCATGGTTGTTATGAGTGCTTAAGCTCTTAATCCAAAAGTAATTGATGGACATGTGCATCAATTGTTCGTTACTTTGACCTATTGGGTGAGATTCGTTTATGGATCAATAAGCTTGGTAGATTGGGTAATGTCAATTAGTGTATGGTGAAAGTTAATTATGAATGGAATCCACGTCTCAGTAAAGAGATTGATGATACCCTCGTGATGTAGCTTATAAGTTTTGATTATGTCAAACCCGACCGGTGGATTTAATTATCCGACATATCAAATAAGCTAAACGAATGGTCTCAAGGAATTTATAAGAGGTCGATTAAATATAATTGTCAGTAATTTAATTTAATCGACGGGTATCTGTAATCTTAACGTAGGGAGATAATTAAGCATTTAATAACGTGGAGCTCGAAATTATAATTTTGAGATAGTAGACTAGAGTGCAATTATTATTATTTAGTGGAATGAATAATAATTTATAGAATTATGGAATTAATTATAGAGTAATTAGAATTCCTAAATTCTGTAGGAAGCTAGTCTTCTATTTCTCCTGGGGGTCCCCGTGCTAGCCTATATAAGCAACCCCTTGTCTTTTAATAAGTAATGGATCAATATAGATCATGAAAAACACCTAAAAAGGAGTAGTAGGGGCGTGATAATTAGTGCCCACACATCAATGACATGTATTGGCTTAAAGGAATAGCATGGAAGATCTCGAGGTATCTTTCAAAGCTCTTATAATGTAAAATTTGTTACGGGCAATGAGGGAGTCCAAAAATTCTGAAAGTAGAATCGTGGGTTCCTGACATGTAGAGGAAGAGGCACAAGAAATTTCAAGTCATTTAGAGATCGTTTGATCCGCCTACCTCACACATCTTTACAAAATTTCAGCTATCTAGACAGATGCGCGACACGTCATGGTATTTACTTGTTAGAGCCATAACTTGACAACCGTTGATCGGATGGGGATGAAATTTTTTCTACGGGTTCCAGAGGTCGAAAGACATAAACATGAATGAAATATCTTTTTTTGAGGCTGTTATTATTTTTGAAAAAAAATCATTTTGTTTTTGTGGCTGACACACCGTTAAATTTGCGACACGGGTCGGTGTAACATGAAAAAGATCAAATCTCTACGGTTCAAGCCAGAAGGAACCGCAAAGGTATGATATCTTGAATATCCTATGTAGATACACCATGGGTCGATGTAACATGAAAAAGATCAAATTTCTACGGTTCAAGGCAGAAGGAACCGCAACGGTATGAGATCATGAATATCCTATGTAGATACACCATGTGTAATTTATTTTATAATTCGATCTATACGCGTTTTCAATAGACTCTTGAACTTCCTCTCCAACATTTGGTATCAGAGCCATGTTGATACCGCGTATAGGTTGAATTCATCCATGTTGTCTAATAAAATAATCGAATATGTGCATGAATGTTGGGTAGAATTTAGATATGTGCAAACTTTTATTTTTCAGCGATCTAATCCCACTATCATGGTCACGTATTTTATTTTTATTTTATGTGATTGGACCCCACGATGGTTTATTCGTGGTTATTTTTTATTATGGATTAATGTAGAATATGAACTCCTTAATGGAGGCATAGGACATCTTTAAGTAGTTATTGTAGAGGGGGCTTGAAGGTAATATTGAGATTATGGGTAATCCCCCCATTAATAACAGTGTTTGGGATTAAGGCAACCTAGCGTGGCAGCCTAGCATGGCAGATCAAGCGTGGCAACTCAAGCGAGGCAGCTCAAGCAAGGCAGCTTGGCGTGGCAGCTTAGCGTGGCAACTCATACTTTAGCTAGTTGTGTTAGTTAGTCATATTGTATTTTTGTTTATCTTGACTATGAGTGTTGATGTAAAAAACTAGATGGTATACAATTTAATCAATCACAGATAAAAATGAATAAATAAGACAATGGGTTTTTAAAGTGGTTCGGCTGTGAAAATCCCCTACGTCCACTGTTGTTGTATTGCTGACAGTTTGCCTTGAATCTCGATAATCAGTTTTCAAAGAGATCCCCCCCCTCTTATGACGAGGTTACAATGTATTTATAGCCTTGAGGCTGTACATATAAAAAGGTAATAAGCCGTCATTTAGTAGACATATACAGTTGTACAATAATAATGTGCATTGACTGCGTAGTTGCCTTTTTGGTTTTCTTGGTTAGATGCTCTGCACGCTAAGTAGCTCGGACCGCCTGAGTTGCTCGGTATGCTTGAGTAGGTCTGTGAAAGTATGTTGTTCGTTGAAAGTATTTGTATTTGCTGCGTAGATTGATACGTGTCTTCATATGATTGATCCATGTCAGCTAACTAGATTTGGTATCAATAGAAGCCCCCAATGTTTCACAGTTGAGGTTGAAGAAGAGTGTGGAACATTTTGCTTAAAAGTTTCTCGGATTACTGGTCTTCAGAGATTAGGAAAATTTTCATTGTATATAGTTCCTTTTGAGCGCATAATATCAAATTTCATAAATATTTTAAACTTTTTCATGATCACTTCAATATTTGTGCCTCTTTCCTCTTTTAGCGGTTGGAAACACAAACGTCTTCCTTTGTAATCATTGCTTTTCTCTATTTCCGAGGTAAAGTATTTAAGTGCGACAGAAATTCTATCGTCTTCTACTTTTCAAATCTGTATTTTTGAACTCTTCATTTTCTTTCTATCTTGTGCCTTCGTTCTTTCCATCATTCATTGACAACCGATCTCTCTTTCTTTTGTAAGATTTTCTTCCTTCTTTTTTATTTACTTTATTCACCATGATTTATCTTGTTGAATCGTTGGATAAATTTCGATCTGATTTCTCAATCCCTTCATGGGTTATTTTGGAAGAACCTCCTTGTCCTTATGATTTATTTTCTTTGGCAGAGGGACACTGGTTCCCAACTCTTTTTGTAGCTGAGTGTGGCTTTTCTTTCCCGTCAAATCCCCTGTGTTTGGAGTTTTACCAATATTTCGATATTGTACCTGCAAGAGTAGCTCCAAATATATAGAGGGTAATTAATAGCGTATATAGGTTTAATCAACTTCATAGAACTCATTTGGGAATTTCAGAAATTATGTATTGTTATAGATGGGTTACCAGTGACACTACTTTCTATTTAAAAACTAGGTTTTTGAATAAAGCTTTAGTTGTCAATCTTCCCGATGCCAATAGGGACTATTCCGATCATGGGGTTGTGATGAAAAATTGACACACACCCCCTTAAATGGAAATTATGTGTACCAATGTCCCAGATGTCCACTTTATGGCAATGGGATAGGTTGTTTTTATTTTTGAAATCTTGTTTTCTTTGTATTTGATGAAATGCATCATTGACATTAATTTTTCTTGTTACAGTTAACAGTAAAAGGAAGCCACCAAAAGAGATTGACGTTAACATAAAAGATTTAAAAATTATCTGGAGCTTGCATCAGTCGACCAATGGAGAGCACGTGAGGTCCGCTTCATATTTGTTGAGATACAAAAGCTCCACTTTATCTTTCATTACTCGTCCTGTGGTGGCCGATCTTGATCGAATACCATCTTTTAAAACCAGTGTGGAAGGATCTTCTTCTGATTTAAGTACTCATATTACTGATCTGATGAAGAAGAAGAAAGCTCCCACATTTTTTTATAAGTCTGCCTTTGCCGCTGAAGGGGCAAAGAAGAATAAACAGGATGCCCCCAATTGAGGGGACAAAGAATGTAGATGTACCCTCATCTACTGTTACTAAGGAAACTGGCAAGAAGCCCCATGTGCCTCCAAAAGAGGCAGTACCTTCGATTAAAACTGTTGCTATTTCACAAGGAGAGACAGCACCTTTAATTGAAAGTGCTCCTCTGAAGGGATTGAAAAGAGGTCTTACTGAGAGACATGTTGACTCTATTTCTCAACCTTTAGGTAATATTCCAGCTCTTATTCCTCCGAGTTCTGCTATGGCCTTGATCAGATCTTGGACTGTCCCAGAATTCCAAGGTATTAAAGACACCTTTTCTCGCGAGAGAATTCCTACTTTGGCTGCTCAACACATTACGTCAGTAAGTATCGTTATCCTGAGTCCTTTATCCTCTAGTACTATATTAATGTATTAAATTAAACTTTTTTCTTTTTTCAGCTTGTGACGTGTTTCAATAGTATTTTGAAAAAAGATGAATCCATCAGGGCTTCCACTTCCTCGGGTGGAATAGAAGAAGCTTTTGCAGGATTAACTCAATCTTTGAAGGAGTCTCGTCAGAAGTACGAGGAAGATAAAAATGCATGGGAGAAAAAACTCCAGTCTGTTGAAATAAATTGAGATCAAGTCGTGAATGCCTCCAAAGATTTGGAGAAGAAATTAAAGGATGTTGAACAACATAAAAAGGAGCTTGAGGGCAAGCTTAAATCTGCCGAGGAGGATGTTGCCAAGCTTTAAGATGCTGGAAGCCTTGAGAAAGAGGTAGAAGAAAAATTGAAATATATCGAAGAGCTCCTTAGGAAAAAGACTTCCTCGGAGAGAGCAAAAAGGAAAGTTGCTGTTAAGAAGTATTTTAGTGCTGGTTGGGACATGGGTTAGAATAAGGGCCTAGCTGTTATGTCCTCTCAGATGGTGTATGCCAGTGTTAAGTATTTTAGGGATGGATGGATAGCAGCTTTGAAGAAATTAAAGGTTACTAAAAATTCCGAGTTATTCCAGGAGCATACTCATGGCCCTCCTCCCTCTCCTGAAGAAGAAGAAGAAGAAGAAGAAGAAGCTGCATCAGATGAGTCTTCTGTGATGATAGGAGAGCAAGTCCCTATTGTTGCTGACCGGGCGATAAAAGTGTGTTCGTGTGAGGACACAATCGTTGTGTGATTCGCCGCCGCGATACAAAAGAACCTAAGCTACTACTACACTTGACAAGCAAGTACAGCGGTAAGTCGGGTATCGAGAATCCACAGGGAGTGATTAAATTTTAGAATTTAATTGTTTTAATTACTTCAGGAATAAAAGTGTAAAATAAATAAAAGAAAAGGTGATAGGGTGGTTATGGTGACAAAACAAAAGAATAAGTTACGCTACACAAAAGTAAAGCGAGGATCGGGATCGCATTCCACCACACGGGCTAAACAATTACTAATTAGAATTACGGTTCGAAAGCAATTAATCGAGCATTCACAATTAAGCATAAACATCACGCAAGAAGGAATTTAACCCAAAGTTGCGAGATAAAACATTTAATTGAAAAATGGTCACACGCGGATTAAATTCGGATTGTCGCTATAAACACTAAAGTTGCGTGACAAATAAAGTTAAACGCATAACAATCCAACTTTAATACACGCGGTTTCAATTAAACGCAATTTTACACAAAACCTAATTTTCGAGGTCCAAACCCGAAAATGGCGGAAACACAATCCCGACCCTATTTATCTAAGGGTGCATAATGAATTAAACTAATTTAACACTAATTAAACTAGAAAAGCAATAAATAAAGCAAGTAAACTAATTAACAAAGCATGTAAACTAACTACAAAGCAATAAAACAATGAAATACAACTATATTAATGGAGAGGGAATAAGAAAAGATCAATCTTACAACCCAAATGTTGTCACACCAATTGAGGAAGAAGAAATGAGCTCTCAACTCCCAAACCCTAAACTAAGCTAAAATGATAGATATTTCTCTTCAAAATGAAGAGAAAGTGTTATAAACAAAATATCCCATGGCAAACTTGTAATAAAAGGGAAGAAAACCAAAAATCTGGAGGCCCGAATCGATTCGGAAATGGTCCGAATCGATTCGAAAACAGGGGAAGTTCGAATCTGCAATTCTGCAGCATTCCGAATCGATTCGGTTTTGGGCCGAATCGATTCGCAACCTACAGGTCTGAATTCTGCAGCTTTGTCCTGTTTTACAGAAAATGCCGCCATTTCTTCGTTATAGCTCGGAATGAGGCACGGTCGGAGGCTACGCGAAGATAACTCAAAGGAATACAACATACAAGAAGACATTGGGCCAAAAAACCAAAATATGAAATTACTAAAATGCCCTTGAATGTGACCTTGAGTGTGAATTTGAAGTAAAAACCATCCTAAAAATGCCATAACTCTTTCGATACAACTCAGAATCATGCACCGTCGGCGGCCACGCGAAGAGAAATCAGAGGGCTTCAACTTCCGTGAAGAGCTCGGGATTCAAACCCGAATGCTGAAATTACTAAAATGCCCCCGAAGCTGCAAAAGTCGACGAAACATTTCCGAAAAGCGTCCGAACTTCATACTAAGCATCCAAATACCTACAAAAGATCAATTAACCCCTGCAAAACATGTTAACATAGAAATCTGAGGTTGTCTGGTTAACGAGCATAAATATAGGGATTAAGATACCCAAGGGGGCTAATAAGGCGTAGGTTAACGGGTGAAATACGCAATATTTGCGTCGTATCACACCCCCTAACTTACACATTGCTAGTCCCTAGCAATGAAATAGGAAACAACAAGAACTACAAGAAAACCAAAAGCAGGATACAAGTGCCAAAAGGGAAGAAAAAGTAATAAAAAGATAAGGCCACTTTCGCGGGCAAACGATTGCATTTAGCATATGCAATAAGCCGTTAAACCCCTAGGTTACCCTAGTGGACGAGTGTCGTCTCGTGAGGGTTTTCAGGGATGAAACCCACAAACATCATACAGTTTCCTCATAATATGCCCAACCCAATATGCGACAAACTCAACAACAACGAAAAAGATTTCAAATACGTTATTAGCATATTGAATGAATTCAAGCTAAAGTCCGTTGTTATTAACATGTTGAATGCACCTCATAGAATTGAAACTTTAAAAGTGGGAGGGGGGAGAGAAAATGCAAAATATGATTTGGTAAAAACTTAAATAATTCGGATAAACATAAAGCAAGCATACATTCAATCCTCATGGGCATTACGCTCAACAAATGAATTCACTATGAAAAGGGAGGTAATACACGGGACATGCCGGCATAAAGAGTAAATGAAAATGGAAACTAGGCCGCGCACATGTCATAGATGAGGAACGCTATATAGGAAATGAAAAACTTATAATCTCAATGAAAAGATACCGCACACTAAAAGAGGCGAAATGCATTTTCACAGATTATCAAAACTATTTAAACTTTTGAATTACATCAACTTAAGATCACATAGGACTTGTATAAGGTTATAATGTAGGTATGGCTAGGGTGCGAAACGAAGGAATGTATGTACGGATTCAAAGTGTTCGGAATGAAAACTCGGGATAATGGAAAAATGCGGGCAATAACAAACTTGGAAAAACAAGTTCCAAAACAAGCATTAGATATATCATCGGGGAGAGTAATCAAAGCTTATTGAACTATACACAACATATACAACTTTCTCTTTCTTTTCTTTTCTTCTTTTTCTCATTTTTCTCTTTTGTTTTCTATTGCTTTTTGCTTTCTCTTTTTCTTCACTTTTTTCACTACTTTCTTTTCTTTGCTTATCAAACTCTCATATGCCTAAAATTGCAACCGCAATACAACAACAACATTCAATCCGAAGTAACATTCCAAACAAAGGTATGTAAGGTGTATGTATGGCTTAAAACTCCAATTTGAAGTTGGTTATGGGATTTTGGGTAATGAAACGAAAGGCTAGTATTTAGGCACAAAGGGGTTGACTAGGGAAACATATATGGTGAGGTCAAGGCTAATATGGGTGATATAACAAAGATTGCCTATGATCATTTCACAAAGTTTACGCAATTCTCAAGTCAAAACAATATATGAAAATCATGCTCAAGTAACACATTTCAAGTATGAACTCAATTAATGAACGGTCAAGTGAAAGAATAGTGAGATTACCAACGAATTCAACGTTTTCAATGAGAAAAGAGTAGTGTATAACACTCGCAAACGACGAAAGGTACAAAGCTTACTCGGTGTAAGTATATACAATGCAACAAAAGATTACCGAGTTATAAAAATCTTAAACCAAATCAATATGACAAGGAAAGTGCATATGCTCATGGGATAAAGTTTAATTCATGAAGTTATTCACAATATCAATGATTTGAGGACTAAAGTCCAATAACTTCTAAAATCGAGAACATGCATCATTGAGTTGTCTATTGGATCGGGCAATTATTGAAATTTATCACTGGAATCAAGGCAAAATGCCCAACAAAGAAGAAAAAAGAAAGAAAATATTTTTGAAAATTTTCAAATTTTTCACAAAAAGGCATACTTAGTAACTAAATGTGAGCAAATCCATGGACAAAACAAAGAAATGGATAGAATATCCTACACCCCCTAACTTAAATGTTGCATTGTCCTCAATGCGCATTAAGAACACAACATAAAGAGAGGAAAAGAACGATATTACCCAAAATTGGAGCGATCTCCATAAGCGCGAGTCCAAAGGAATCTACAAAACAAGTTAGTACCGAGCATAGCAAAAACAAATAACAAAAAGTTGACTAATTACACTAGACTAAATTAAAAAGGAAAGAAAAATAGGAAAGAAAGAAAATTAAAAAGCTAACTATTTACAACCTACTATTTAGGCTTCACACTAACTATACACTAGAAGTCTAAATAGTTGAGGGTCCACCATAAGAAAGATTTGACTTTGGAAGATCAATGGTGGACCCTCCAAAGCGAACATGCCTCCCGGAAGATATGAATTCCGTTTGAACAACGGAAGGCGTGTGGGTGGTGAAAAAAGTGAGCCATCGCCAATTTGAAATTTTGGGCGGACGATGGGGGATTTGGATAATAAGGGGGAAAGGTACATTAGAGGTCCAAGAAAAGTCGACTCATCTCCCAATGATTTTTCAAATGGAATGGGAGATGGTGCACACATCGGGATAACATCCATCGAAAACAAGTCCGGTAAAGAGTCCTCATCGGCAAAAAGTGTAGTTTTAAAAGTTTCTACCGACTCATAGGAATCAACCGGTAATTCTAATGGTTCGATCACAGAAAACGAATATGGTGATGAAACAAATTCAATCTCAATCGACTCATCGTCGAAAGGAGATTGAAATTCGGGGGAGAAAGATTCACACTCGATGAGAAATTCTCTGAAAAATTGAGGTGAAACACTAGTTTCCACCTCCTCGTTGTTTTGTGCATAAGAATTCATCTCATCGCAAAGTGCACCAAGTCTCATTCCAGCATCATTTAAGCTTTCCAAACCTTGGTAATAAAGAAGCAAAGTTTCTTCCAAAGTAGGCTTCCTCGGCTCAAGAGCCTCGGACTCCTCATTTGGTTGAAACTCGTCTTCGAAAGTAATGAAATAAGAATCGTCATTGGATTCGAATAATGAATCCAACTCAAGCTCCCAATAACGATTATCATTCCGATAAATGTTTTCAAGTCTTTCATTTTCAAGAAAATCTTGAAAATGAAAAACTTGAAAACTATCCCCAAAGTATGAATCATTAGAATAACCGTAATAACTATAATAGTAGGACATGATTACCTTGTTGTTTGTAGATGGAGAATCCGAGCAAGAAAGTGAGCAACCGCGAATCAAAGTTTCTTAGCGCTCAAAGTATGCAAATCCTGCAAAAAAGGTTAAAACAAAGAATACAAATACAAAAGGAAAAAATACTATGAAATAGTAAAACAACTACAATCTAAAACACACTCCCCGGCAACGACGCCATTTTGTGACCGGGCGGTAAAAGTGTGTTCGTGTGAGGACACAATCGTTGTGTGATTCGCCGCCGCGATACAAAAGAACCTAAGCTACTACTACACTTGACAAGCAAGTACAGCGGTAAGTCGGGTATCGAGAATCCACAGGGAGTGATTAAATTTTAGACTTTAATTGTTTTAATTACTTCAGGAATAAAAGTGTAAAATAAATAAAAGAAAAGGTGATAGGGTGGTTATGGTGACAAAACAAAAGAATAAGTTACGCTACACAAAAGTAAAGCGAGGATCGGGATCGCATTCCACCACACGGGCTAAACAATTACTAATTAGAATTACGGTTCGAAAGCAATTAATCGAGCATTCACAATTAAGCATAAACATCACGCAAGAAGGAATTTAACCCAAAGTTGCGAGATAAAACATTTAATTGAAAAATGGTCACACGCGGATTAAATTCGGATTGTCGCTATAAACACTAAAGTTGCGTGACAAATAAAGTTAAACGCATAACAATCCAACTTTAATACACGCGGTTTCAATTAAACGCAATTTTACACAAAACCTAATTTTCGAGGTCCAAACCCGAAAATGGCGGAAACACAATCCCGACCCTATTTATCTAAGGGTGCATAATGAATTAAACTAATTTAACACTAATTAAACTAGAAATGCAATAAATAAAGCAAGTAAACTAATTAACAAAGCATGTAAACTAACTACAAAGCAATAAAACAATGAAATACAACTATATTAATGGAGAGGGAATAAGAAAAGATCAATCTTACAACCCAAATGTTGTCACACCAAATGAGGAAGAAGAAATGAGCTCTCAACTCCCAAACCCTAAACTAAGCTAAAATGATAGATATTTCTCTTCAAAATGAAGAGAAAGTGTTATAAACAAAATATCCCATGGCAAACTTGTAATAAAAGGGAAGAAAACCAAAAATCTGGAGGCCCGAATCGATTCGGAAATGGTCCGAATCGATTCGGAAACAGGGGAAGTTCGAATCTGCAATTCTGCAGCATTCCGAATCGATTCGGTTTTGGGCCGAATCGATTCGCAACCTACAGGTCTGAATTCTGCAGCTTTGTCCTGTTTTACAGAAAATGCCGCCATTTCTTCGTTATAGCTCGGAATGAGGCACGGTCGGAGGCTACGCGAAGATAACTCAAAGGACTACAACATACAAGAAGACATTGGGCCAAAAAACCAAAATATGAAATGACTAAAATGCCCTTGAATGTGACCTTGAGTGTGAATTTGAAGTAAAAACCATCCTAAAAATGCCATAACTCTTTCGATACAACTCAGGATCATGCGCCGTCGGCGACCACGCGAAGAGAAATCAGAGGGCTTCAACTTCCGTGAAGAGCTCGGGATTCAAACCCGAATGCTGAAATTACTAAAATGCCCCCGAAGCTGCAAAAGTCGACGAAACATTTCCGAAAAGCGTCCGAACTTCATACTAAGCATCCAAATACCTACAAAAGATCAATTAACCCCTGCAAAACATGTTAACATAGAAATCCGAGATTGTCTGGTTAACGAGCATAAATATAGGGATTAAGATACCCAAGGGGGCTAATAAGGCGTAGGTTAACGGGTGAAATACGCAATATTTGCGTCGTATCAGTTGCTGTTATTCAACCCTCCGAGCAAGTCCAACAAGCTAGCACATCTGCCGAGCAACTGGCATTGCGCTCCGAGCAACCCACCCCTTCCTCAAAATCGTCCGAAGATATTATAAGAAATAAGGAGAAGGTGTAAAGTTGTTCGGTTCTTTTGTTGCGTTATTTCTTGGATGTAACTCTGAAATGTATTTTCCTTTGTCGTGATGAATAAAAAATGAACTTTTGTTGTTTGTCTTGAATTTTTCTCTTACTTGCTCTATTCGCATCATTGTTGATTTTGTTTTTTATTTTCTCGTTGCTAGTTTGTGGCCAGGATGGAACTCTTGTCAGATAATGATACAGAATTGATAAAGAAATGCAATGATTATTTCAAAGCTGGTCATGCAGACTTTTCTGAGGCCCAAATAATTAACATCATTGGATCAGATGCCTCTGAACGAGCAATTGATGCTTACCAGTACTTGAAGTGCCTACTTGATCGTGTTGTAGCCAATAATGTGGCTTATTACGAAATGATTGAAGATCTTTAAGGAGCGATCGAGGAACTTCAACAGTAGTACAAAGAATCTAGAAAACTCTTACATGAGGGTTACGAGTAAAAGTGCCAATAACTGAGTGTTGATCGGGGTTATGATAAGTATCTCTCTGCTCATAAGAGAAGAGAAAATGTTCTAAGTCTTGAGGTCGAAGAACATAGGCACATTGCCAAGCTGTTGGAAGAAGAAAATGTTACGTTGCAGAAGAAGCTAAAACGACTTAAAATTATTGCCTTTTTTTCCTCGGGAGCCTTGGTTCCAGTCAACGATGAGGGTTATTCCTTTTTAGAGGCTGAAAATGCTGCCTTGAGAGAAGAGCTGGAGACTTTGAAACGAGATAAACCTACATCCTCCTCAAGGGGTAGAGGCAGAGCTATTCGAAAAACTGTTGAAGAGACGAGGACTGACCAGACTTTGATAAATCAAGTAACTCAAATAAAAGCCAAAACTCAAGCATTGGTCGAAATGTCTCAGAAAATGCAAGTTCTCACCGACCGACTCTCTAACCAAAATTCTGCATTGGAAAATAAGGATCTTTTGATAAAGAAACTCCACGAGAAGCTTGATAGATTGACATATCAATTTCATAAGCAACCCAGAGAGTTCTGAATGGTGGGGTATAATGAAGCTCTGTATCATCTTGATGCTCGTTTGTAGCAGTCGAACAACGAAAGATATAGGCAGGGATAGTTGAATGCCTTATGTATTCTGAAACTGGAGCAAGGTCATTTCTTAAGGGATTATTATGAACCTGGAGTTCTTGATTTACCTGTGCCTCCCTCCAAACTTGACCTTAGCTGGATTCCAACCCATGTTATTCCTCGAGTTTTGATCTCTAAGTATCTCGGTGATTATAGTCTTCATTCGAATTTTGAGATATCTCGTCCAGAGCATTTGCTTGATCGACCATCCATAATTAATGTCAGAATGTTGCGAGATATGAACTTTATAAGCTCTCCTTATGCGTTAGATGATCCTCTAGCTGGGGTGGAACCTGTTTCAAAAGCAGAGGGAAAGAAACCCATAGAATAGGACATTTGTATGTAATGAATTTCATATCATATGTAATCTGCTCGGTTTTAATAAAGAAAGGTTTAGTTTCTTGTGCAATTTCATTTCCTTGGAAATATTTTGTAGAATGTCTTTGTTATTCGTTGGTGAATATATATATATATATATATATATATATATATATATATAGAGAGAGAGAGAGAGAGAGAGAAGGACGAAATGTCCTGTTTCGTTTTTAAACAATGGAACTTATCCCATTTGTTGTCTGATTATAGTGACTTGTCACCCTTTGGACCTAAGCAATGGAATGTATTTCATCCCATGTTATTGCTTAGTTGTAGTAATCTTGCCAGGATTACCTTGTTGCCTAGACAGTGGATGCCTCGGGAGGTCACCCAACTTTTTGCCTAGTTTGGGGTGTCCCTTGAGATCACCCGTGATCAAACAGGCTTTTGTCCTGTATGATTTTTATTTACCAACCAACCGGATTTGATGGTTATTGAATTGTCGATCAACCGGAGTTGGTGGTTGCTGAATTGCTGACCAACCGGAGTTGGTGGTTGCTGAATCTGAATTTATGTTTGTGTAGTGTGTAGCACTAATATTCCGAAGAAAATTCAACAAAGGTGGAAATATGGGCAAAACATCACTTTATTCATATTGAGAGAAATGTATTACATATGGACTTTAATTACTGATAATATTTGCGCAGATGCTCTGCATTCCATGCATTCTTGAATTCTTCCCCCTCCAAAGTTTTAATTTCGTATGTCCCAGGCCGAACAACTTCAATTACTTTGTAAGGTCCATGCCAGTTGGCCTCTAGTTTATTATGCTTCTGGATCACCTTCTTCAGCACATAATCCCCCTCTTTCAAATCACACTTTTTCACCCTTTTGTTGTAGAACAAGGTTGTTCGTTGTTGGTAAGCTACATTCCTGATTGCCACTTCTTCGAGCATATCCAGGTCTAAACGTCTCATCAAGTCGCTTACATGAGAATTGAAATTAAACACCCTATATGCGGGTAGACCCAATTCAGCAGGTATGACAGCCTCACTCCGAAATGTCAACATGTACGGAGACTCCCCAGTTGCTGTTCGCGATGTAGTGCGATAAGCCCACAACACAGAGTGTAGCGCGTTAATCCAGTTTCCCTTTGCATCATCCATCCATTTTTTTAGACCATTCAGTAGAGTTATATTTATCACTTCAGTTCGCCCGTTGCTCTGGGGATGGCCTGGAGCAGAGTGGATCTTCTAGACATTGAATTGGTGACAATATGCAGCGAACTCTTCGTTATCAAATTGGGTTCCATGATCAGTAATGAATGCATGTGGGAGACCATATCTTCAATAATACTCTTCCAAATAAACTGATAGACCCTATCATACGTCATATCAATGAGAGGTTCAACTTCTACCTATTTGGTAAAATAATTCACAGCAACTACGAGGTATTTGAATCTCCCTTTGGTCGTTGGAAGTGGCCCGACCAAGTCTATCCCCCACATGGCAAATGGCTAAGGGAACGTAATGGATGTTAACAATGCTTGTGGAGTTTTTCGGATGGAAGAGAAATGTTGGCATTTATCACACTTCTTAGCATAAGCTGCGCAGTCAGCTCTCATTATTGGCCAGTAATACCTCTGTGTTGTTATTCTCTGCAAAAGCATCTGACCTGCTACATGAGCTCCGTAAGACCCTTCGTGAACCTCTTTAATCAAGTCTTTAACTTCGGAGGGATGGACACATCTCTGTAATCCTGCTATAATGCCTCTTCTATACAAAATTCCACTGGTTAGTACGTAACAAGTAACTTTAAGCTTTAGTTTCTTGGCTGCGAGTTTGTCAGTTGGCATAGCCCCCTCTTCGATATAGGCCCTGATGGGATCCATCCAGGATGGTCCCAAGTCGAGGGCAATGAAGTTCATCATTAAATCTTCGTCTATGTTTCGATCTACCAGGATTTTTATTGGGATTATTCTTCATAGCTCGGTGCGTGTTGCTGATGCCAGCCGAGCTAGGGTGTCGGCTCTTGCATTCTCCATTCTCTGTATTCTGATCAACTGAACTGCGGTAAAAGTCAAGACAACCTCCATAACTTTTGCATGATACTTGACCATTAGTTCTCCCTTCGCTGCATACAACCCGAGAATCTAATTTACGATTAATTATGAATCACTGAATACCATGACCTGCTCTGCCTTCATGGTTTTGGCCAGACTTAGACCCACGATCATAGCTTTATATTCAACTTTATTATTGGAAGCCATAAATTGAAAACGTAGAGCATACTCCATATCAATTCTATCAGGACTGTTTAAAACTATTCCTGCTCCACTACCTGTGGCACACGAAGAGCCATCAACATATAAACTTAATACAGGTACCTCATTATCAAACTCTTGGTTAGACAGAGTTCCTCGGTGGAGCATTTGATACTTTCTTTTATCTTCCCTCGTCACTGGGCAATTACTCGACACTTCTCGCTGCTCGTTGATTATCTTCTCTTGCTCATCCACTGATGGAAGTTGGTCGGGTGTTATCTACGATGATCTCGTAGCATCCATGGGTTGGTCTGTATTAAACTTCTGCTCTTCGAATGTATCAGAGTGGGTAAATTCTGCGATAAAATTCGCTACTGCCTGCCCCTTAAGTGATGACCTAGGCTCATAAACTATGTCATATTCACCAAGTTACTATCGCCCAGTACATCAATCTTCCTGATTTCTCCAGTTTATGCAGAGTTTGTCTTAAAGGCATATCAGTATACACTACTATAGTATGGGCTTAGAAGTATGGCCTCATCCTTCTGCTTGCTTCGATTAATGTTAGTGCTAACTTTTCCAGTCTAGGATATCTGATCTCTGCTCCTCGAAAGGCATTGCTGGTGTAATAGACTGGTTTCTGCACTCCGTCCTCTACTCTTATCAATGCTGAGCTAATCGCATTATCTGAAACTGCCAGATACAAGTATAGCCTTTCTCCCATCACCGGTCTAGATAACAATGGAGGTGTCCCCAGATGTTTCTTCAACTCTTGAAAGGCATCCTCGCATTCATCATTCCACTCAAAAGTTTTTTGAAGTGTTTTGAAGAATGGGGTACATCTGTCTGTTGCGCGTGACACAAATATGTTAAGTGCTGCAACTCGCCCTGTGAGACTTTGCACCTCCTTTTTAGTAACTGGAGATCGTAATTTCACTAGGGCCTTGATCTTTTCAAGATTTGCCTCTGTGCCTCGTTGATTAATAATGTATCCGAGAAACATGCCTTCTCGTACTCCAAATATGCATTTGGTGGGATTCAACGTCATTTGATATTTCTCTAGTTGATCAAAAGTTTGACCCAGGTCAACTAAATGATTAACAACTTTCCCGCTTTCGTCAGCATATCGTCAACATAAACCTCCATGTTATGACCGATTTGCTCTGTAAATATCTTATTTATCAGCCTCTAGTATGTTGCACCTGCATTTTAAGTCCGAAAGGCATAACATTATAGCAATAAGTCCCCCTAGGGGTGATAAAAGAGATACTTTCCCTGTCCTCAGGTTTCATTTTAATTTGGTTGTAGCCAGAGTAAGCATCCATAAAACTCAACAATTCATGTCCCAATGTAGCATCCACCAGCTGATCGATTCGGGGAAAAGGAAAATATTCCTTTGGGGAGGCTTTATTAAGATCAGTGAAGTTCACACACATTCTCCACTTATTATTTTTCTTTTTTACCATCACCATATTTGCTAGCCAATCAGGATACTTGACGTCCTCAATAAAAAAAGGCTTTCTGAGTTTCTTCACTTCCTCCTGTATAGCTTGGTTCTTCTCTGGGCTGAACACTCTTCTTCGCTGCTTCACTAGCTTAACCTCCTTGTTAACGTTGAGCTCGTAGCACAGGAAATTTGGGTCAATTCCTGGCATGTCTTCATGACTCCATGCAAAAGTCTGTTTCCTGTGCCTCAGAAATGCTACCAATTCTTGCTTTATCAATACGTCCAATGACGCACCAATTTGGGTTGTTCGTTATGGGTGTTCATCGTCCAGAATGATATTTTCCATAGCTTCCATGACCTGGCCCTTCATGAGCTGAGACTCGTCTCTAGGGTCTAATGTTTCAATCTCTGCATCTTCTGTTTCATCCACTTGATATGTAGTAGTCTTCTTCCTGGATTCTTCTAGTTCCTCCTGTTCGGTAGATAAATAGTAGCATTTCCGGGCTACTTTTTGGTCGCCTTTCATAACTCCCACTCCGAAATTGGTTGGGAACTTTAAACAATGATGTACAGTAGATGACATTACCTCAAACTTCTTCAGACCTACCTTCCCCATGATGATGTTGTAAGCTGGTTGAATATTTTTATCCATTATGAAAAATCGTACTCTTTCTGTTCGGCAAGCAGGCCATGTACCAATAAGCATGTCCAACTTGATCATCCCAAGTGGAAAAACCTTTTCGCCAGTAAAGCTGAGGAGGGGCCTATGATATGGCTCCAACTAGGTTAACTTCAGATTCAAACTGTGGAAGAACGGGTAGAACATGATATCTACAGATCTACCGTTATCCACCAGTACCCGTGAAATCACCACCTCCTTCATTCTCATCTTGATCACCAAAGGGTCGTCATAAGGACATAGTACCCCTGCCAGGTCGTTCTTAGAAAAGTCGATAACTAGTTTGTCCCTATTCACCTTCCTCGGGAAATCATCTTCAGCGAAGTTTATGCGCTGTATGTAAGAGCAAGCTTGGGCCTCATTGAGGTAAGCTTTTCTCTCCGCAATAAGATCTCCACCTCCTGTGTCTCCAACTGTAATGACATTACATTCAAATTATCCAAAATGAATTGAAAATACCTCACGCTCAGGTTGCCTTGGCATTTTGGGAAGATTAGGATCATCTTCAGAATCATCTTCGTGATCTCTCTTCTTGTCATCCTTTTCTCCTCGAGGAGATTTAGATCTTTGCCTTCCTCGGTCGTTGGTTTTTGCACCACTCTGGCGATCAACGTACTTAGTCAGTTTTCCTCGCCTGACGAGTGCTTCTATTTCATTCCGAAGAGTTATGCAACGTTTGGTCATGTGACCATGGTCTTTGTGGAATTCGCAATATTTGTACTTGTCCCTTTTATCAGGATCTGCCTTTATTTTCTCTGGCCAAGTTAGCTCCTCGCTGTTCTTGATCTCCTCCAGAATGTGATTTATATCTACCTTTAAGGGAGTATAATTTCCATACTTCCTCATCTGCTCCAGCGTTAGTTTACCTTTCGACTGCTTATTGCCACAATTATTCTTCTGATCCTTCTTCTCAGTTTTACTACCCTCAACCTTGGTCTCCTTAGTGTCTGTATTCGTCTTTGCAGCCATAGCTTCCTCAACGTTCATGATCTTGGCTACCTTTGCCATCAGTTCTGCCATGGTCCTAGGTGGATCTTTAGCTAAGATATAGTATAACTTGTTTGGTAACAGTCCACTCAACAGAGCAGTAATTACTGTCTTCTCTTCGTAATCAATTACCTCAAGTTTCTCGTTATTAAAACGAGTAATATAATCCCTGGTACTTTCTTCTGTCTTATGTCTAACGCTCAGTAAGTGTGCTACTCTTTTAACTGGTTTCGGTCTAAAATATAAATTCCCTATGAAAAGCTCTGCTAGTTGATGAAAAGTTGCAATCTTCCCCCGAGGAAGGTTGTTGTACCATATCTGAGCTGACCCAGTGAGAGTTCCTGAAAATGCCCTGCATCTCATCTCATCTGGGATTGCATAAATATCGACAGCATCTTGGTATTGCTCTATATGGAGGATAGGATCAGTTTTTCCATCATATTTAGGTGTCACCATAGGATCTTTAAATTTTGATGGTGTGGGAAAATCCACAATTGCCTGCACGAATGGTGTCCCTTGGACAAACGTTCTTTATAGAGGATTATTGGCCTTAGCCATTTCCCCTAACCTGTCTTCCAATCTTTGAATAGAACCTTTCCATGCATCATTTCCCGCCTCAGCCCTATTTGTCCGAGCAACTGATCGCACTGAGTTTTCCTCTTGGGACCTTTCGCTACGGACCGTCGGGCGTGATTGGGCAGAACCTTCCTTTAGATCGGATGGTCGTTGAGAGTTTCTCGACGTAATCCTAGGAGGGTTTCTATTCCTCCTAGGACCCAATCGATCAAAAGGAGAGACTTTACTCAACCTTTCCAGAGCATTAGTCCGCTCTGGAGTTAGAGTGACATTCCGTTGAGAATCTGTAGCTCGTACTGATGAAGTCCGTCCACGTTGATACGAAGGATCAATAGACCTCTCAGTACGATATGAGTCAGCACGTCTAGATTGAGAGACCTCCGAGAATAGTGTTCGTCTAGTTCTTGAATATGGCAGATGGGTATGTCTCTGAACACTTAGTTGTCCTGAATGGGCAGGCACTCCATCTCGAATAGTTTGTATAAGTTCACGCATGGTTTCTTGCATGGTTGTTTGCCCTTGGGTCAAATTAGCCATTATGCCAGCCATGTCTTGAACATTCGGTGGGGTAGAGGGCTTTAGTGGGACCCCAGTGTTTCGATTACTAGATTCCATAATCTCAGCCATAGATGATGAGTTTATTGGTGAAAAATGTTAAGTATAGTCGTTTCCCATAGACGGCGCCAATCTGTTGATGTAAAAAACTAGATGGTATCTAATTTAATCAATCACAGATAAAACTGAATAAATAAGACAATGGGTTTTTAAAGTGGTTCGACTGTGAAAATGGTGTACGTCCACTGTTGTTGTATTGCTGACTGTTTGCCTTGAATCTCGATGATCAGCTTTCAAATAGATCCCCCCTCTTATGACGGGGTTACAATGTATTTATAGCCTTGAGGCTGTACATATGAAAAGGTAAGAAGTCGTCATTTAGTAGACATATATCGCTGTACAATAATAATGCGCATTGACTGCGTAGTTGTCTTTTTGGTTTTCTTGGTTAGATGCTCTACACGCTAAGTAGCTCGGACCGCTTGAGTTGCTCGGTATGCTTGAGTAGCTCGGACCGCCTGATTTGCTCAGTACGCTTGAGTAGCTCGGTGAAAGTATGTTGTTCGTTGAAAGTATTTGTATTTGCTACGTACATTGATACGTATCTTCATATGATTGATCCACGCCAGCTGACTAAATTTGGTATCAACAATGAGCTATAACGATTGTAATGATGTAACGAGAATAATGATTCTTATTGTGAGGTCGAACGGTACTCGTGAGAGACCAGGCTTGGCAGGGACTGGGAGAGCTTTCATGCTCTATCGAACGACCTCGCCGTGGGAACTTTAGAGGGATTTAGTTTGGAGGATTGAGAAGTGAGGCACCATTGGGGTTTGTCCTGACCATCTTAGATACACTTGGCAAAAACACCGAAGGACCCTTACTGTGGAACCTCGGGTGGAGTAGCTTTGAGTTCCATCAGGCGTTGGGTTGCGTACCAAACAACCCTTTACTTAATGTCATATCTACTATAGGTGATGTCACTAGCCAGCTAGACAATATCAAATCTGCACTTGAGTAAACCACCGTAGTATTTTAGGCTGTCAGATAGTTGGTGAGCCACCTCTGTGACAACAGCCCCCTGACACTCAGTGGTTAGGCAAAAGGCATAGCTTGGCATTTAGTATCTATAACGTGGAGATAACTAGTGCATCAGGTATTTAATATTGGTGACATAAAATATGAGGGATGTATTTCATAGGCATTGATGACTAAGTTGCCTCGGGAGTGGTGGTGGGGGCTATTTAAGGACCCCAACCACCTCTGGGGAGAGCATGTTCTTTTTTAGAGTTCAGAAGTTATTGCTAGAGAAGAAATATACAATAGAGATTTATTACAATCCAAAGAATTTTACTCACCCACTATTGTCGATTTAGTACGAAGCTTTTAATACTTGACAGAGTTTCTTGAGGGTGGTTGGTGTATTTGAGCTACCTGCCAATGTGTATCTAGGGTGCTGTAATACCCCGTATTTTTATAGCTTTTAAATTATGGGATTTATTAAATTTAATGGAGATAAATTAATTTAATTTTAATCCAGAATGTTGCTTTAAATATTTACTAACGTGACGAGAGTTAGTAATTATTGGAAATTTGTTATTTGTTGCATATTACTGGATGAGTATAGTAATATATGAGATTTATTTTTATAATATTGTCACGTGTGAATAAAATGGCAATTGTGGAAATTTAAGTCGGGACGCGCCTGTGTCGTGTCGGGACTAAATGTGAATTACTAAAAGTGAATATTTTATAAGTTGTTCGGATGGTCGTTTTGAGTGCGCCAACGCGTCCGGAAGGGTTGAGATAGTTAGAAAAGTGTACCCGGGAGTTTAGTTTGGGTCTCGGGACGTTTTTAGGCCTGATTAGTAACCCGGGAGGGCATTTTGGTCATTTTACATTTTTGGGTAATTAAATCCACGAAAATTAGAGGAGTTATATCAGATACCTAGGTTACCTTCTAGGGTTGGAAACTCTAAACACAAGTGACGGCCATAGGAGAGGAAGGAGAAAGCTTCCAAGGCTATCCAAGGCCCCAAAAGTCATCCGTTTGCACCGCAACCACCACCAACGCGTAGATCGCGCAACGGGCTACGCAACCACACCAAAAACATCTGCAAATCAGAACGTCGAAAATCCCAGGCAAGTGTTTATCTTGCTATTTTCGTTGGTGCAATTTCCATATTAGTTTAGGAATGATTAGGGATGAAATATATGGAAGAAACTCAAATTGTGATAGGAATTTGCATGTAGTAAAGACTTAAACCTTATTCTGGAAGTCTCTTGTGATGTAGGAAGATAACCCACAAAATTTTGGTGTAAATAAGAAAGAAATTCTGGGATAAAACACATTAGAATCATGAGTTAGAGATTTCTAGGGTTCTTGAGTTTTAAATGAATTATGGCATGATTAATCCATGTTTAGTGATGTAAATTGACATGTTTTACGTTGAAAATACCTGATATGATGATATAAGGTTAGTAGTATCAATTCTGGGACGATTGGGATTAGAAAATATGGATTTGGTGTAAGTTTGGAGATGAAACCCGTAACTGCAGAATTTCAGTTTTCGCAGACCTGCTTGATCGATCGATCGAGCCTAGTGCTTCGACGATCGAAGGTTCGATCGATCGAGCCCCAGACCTCGATCGATCGACCCCTCCTGGCAGACTCCTATTTCCCTTATTAAATGAGTTAAATTCAATTTATTGTGAGAAAATTCTTGGGCATCCTTAATGAAATGTTTTGGGAGATAGGGGAGACCAGTAGGACATGTGAATAGATTTTGGGACCCTCGATGTCGGGCAAGGATTGTATTTTGGGATAACTACATAAGGGCCGGTGAATTTATGATTTAAAGAGAAAGAGACACGTAAGAGAGTTACTTTGGGACAAATGTGTATACCTACTGAATTTTATACTTGGGAGGATAGAAGCTATGAGCGTTATGTAGTAAGTGGAAAAAGTTCCTCAAATTAAAGTAAGATGTGAATGATTATACGTGATAACTATATAATGAGAAATAAATGCAAATGACGTAATTATGGGAATTGAGAATTTACCCATTATTGATATGGTAATATGAGTATAGTTATATGATTGTGTATGCATATACTATCTATGTGTGAAAATCATGCCCACGCTACTTGCTATCCCTGAGGTTTCCGCGCTGGGATAGTCTTATCTCGATGGGACCTTTATGGGGGATATTGACTTGTACCCTAGAAAATAAATATCCTTGGTACAGGATACCGGAATGATAGTTCAGACGGTCCTAAGAGATGCGGGTATGTGCTTTCCTCTTAGAGACTTGGAATCTATGCTTCGCCTCATTTTGTTTGTGTATAGGTATCCTTGGTACAGGCTATCGCAGTGATAGTTCAGACGGTCCTAAGGGACTTGGAACCTATAGTTTGTGTATGTGTTAATACAATTTGAGAGTGATTCTGAATTTGTATTCCCCTTAATGTGAGTGATATGGGGTTTGGATAGTAGAGTATGCCCGCACCATAGTTATTATGTGGGGTGCTGTTTGGATATATATATATATTTTTTCGAGTAGTTAATATATATATATGAAATTTTGAAATCTGGAACTGCCTACTGTGATTTGATATGTAGGACATGGTTGATGGCTCAAATTGTAAATACTTGTTTTGAGAAAGTATAATATGAAATTGGAAAACTTTATTGATTAATAAAGTCAAAATGAGAACTTTGGTTACTAATTGAAATATTCTTTCCAATTAATGGAATCGTTAAATTTTGAATCTTATGAGTAATTTGAGATAAGCCAAATTGTTGGGAAGGTTAGTGTGATAAAATGATAATACAAACCGTTGGGAAGGTTAGTGCGATAGGTGTGCACATTAGAAGAGAGGTGAGAATTTCTCAAGAGAGTGTCGCATTAATATGTTGTTGTATTGGCCTGTATCAATTTAAATACTTGCTAAACGTATTTTAAATCAAACACACTATCGGGCTCTGACCCGTTTCTTTTTCTCTCTCTCTCTCTCTCTTGTATATATATGTATGTATTACAGGTGCCCAGCCACAGGGGCGTCTTGCTTAGGATCTCTTGGAAGGAGCGCGCTGCAGCTTAGGTGGGAGTTGCAGGTCTCTTGATTAGACGACTTCGTTCATTCGGATCCACTCGTAGTACTTTCATCTAGTTGGGCATGTGTATCTCTTTCCATTATTCCGTTGTTATTGGACTTTTGTATTTCAGTTATTTCCAGTATTGTTACTATGGGATTTATTCAGTTTGGATGTGTGACTTTAGATTTCGTATGTTGACATTCGATTGACGAATGTATTAAATTAATTGGATTATGTTGTAGAATTTAATGTGGTGTGATTCTTGCTTTTTGAATGTTGTTAATAAAATAAATGATTTTTCTTTAAATAAAATTTGGAAAGTATGTATAAAAATGGTTTTGACACTTAGCTTAATTATTTAGGGTGTTTAAATTGGAAAAGTATTTTTACGACAGTGATGCTAAGAATGAACCAACTGTCCACCTTGATTTTAATTTAATAAAGGAGTGATCGCCCGGTATTTAATTAGGCGGGGTGTCACAGGTGCTTACTTATCTCTCCCTCTAAATGAGTTACTTCTGAGTTCGTTGTTGCTGATTGAGTTATACACCAGAGATTTGTGAGTTTATCCCAGCTTTCTCTTCACTAAGTTGTGTTTGCGTGTCCTATAGTTAATCCAAGGTTTTGTTAATTATCTTATCATTACTATACTCAAAAGGGGTTACGCCTCCATCTTATCTAAACTAACCTCTTACATTTGGCGACTCTGCTGGGGAGGCATTCTTGTGAGTAAGGAGTATGGGCAAGATAATGTTAATCGAAGGCTCAACTTTGATGACATTCAACACAATAAAAGAACAGGCGACGAGAGAACTAGAGGCTCTAAGGGATGGGTCTCCTCGAATAAAGGTACCTCCAGTTCAGGCAATGACAGGCGTTCCAGGGGTGACACAAGCTTCCACGAGTGCTGGGTTGGGACCAGCCCAGGTGGGACTCCTCATGAATAAGTTTTATGAGTTTTTGCAAACTCCGATAGCTTCAACGGTGTTGGGAGGATTTAAATCCAACTCCTTCATAACACCAGGGGCAGCCTCAACGGCCCCACCAAGTGCAGGAGTAATGAGAACAGCCCTAGCAAGTACACCCTCTATTGTGAATCCATCAGTGAGAACCTTGGGAGTATCAACGGCTCCAAATGTGACGATTGCTCCAGCTGCAAAGGGCACTCACCCTATTGTCACGTTGGTTGTTTCCCCAGTAGCATCACCCATAGAGGAAATGAGGAAAGATATGGAGAAGGAGATGCTGAAGTTCATGCAAGCTTCCTCGTAATCTGTGGGGCGAGGTAGATTTTGTCTATGATGACTTTCGGACACCTTACCCCCACGAATACAATGACGAGCCCTATCCGAAAGATTATATCCCTCCTATCTTTGAAAAATACACAGTAAAAGGTGAAAATCCGAAGGAACACATTAAGCGCTTCGTTGAACACTTGGGGGCGCATTGCAATAATAAGAAGCTCAGGTTGAGGGAGTTTTCCAAATCCTTAACCAACAAGGCATACACCTGGTATTCTCACTTAGCTCCCAAGAGTGTTTCCATGTGGGAGGATATGCACATTTTGTTCGTCCATAAGTTCTTTCTGGTGGAGGATGAGTTTACTTTGACCCAATTGGGGAGGGAGAAGCAATGACCCAGGGAAGAAGTGGTGGCTTACGTTTGAAGGTTTAGGGAAAGGTCCCTCGATGTGAGGGAGGAGACCAAAGAGTCCAAGTTATTACAGATCTTCATGGAGGGGCTGCTTCCTGAGTACATCTGCCATATTATCAATGAGACGCGCAAGGGGACTTTTTCGGCATTCTTAAAGGCGATAAGAAACATCTCGTTGGTTATGCGACCAAATCCAGTGGTGGTGCCCATGATGTTTAGGCAACCGATACAACCTGCGAGGGGGAGGGTCTTAGCCCCCACGGGTAGGGTACACCGAGGGAGAAGATGGGGGTAAGGCGTCGAAGAAGGACAATAAGAGGAAGTTTGGAAGAGACAGGGAGGACCCACCACCATTGTCTTTTACAGTGGAGGAGGCTGTCAACTATTACAACACAATGGTATAAGGAGGAACGATTTATGAACCAAAGGCATTCTCGTTGGGGAACTCGATACGGCAACGAGGGCGGATTCCAAATATTGCCAGATTCATCAAAAGATCCAGCATCCAACAGAGAGTTGTTTCACGCTGAGAAGAATCATCGACAAGTATGTGAAGGCAGGGACTGTGAAAATCCCTCCGCAGAACGTTAACAACAACCCACTCCCAGCACATGGGGCCATCTGGTGGTGGCCTATGATGAAGAGGCAGTGAGAGAAGAAAGAGAGCCAACGATGAAGCAGGAGGAGTTCGAGGAAGCTTTACAAATTTGTACTAAGGGAATGGCTAATATAGTATTAGCCTACGATGAAGTAAGCGCTAAAGACGTGGATGATGTATGCAGCATTAAAGGTAAGGAAGCAGACCTAGTCCTTGAATACTGTGCAGTTTCAAAATCCCCAAAGTTCACCTGGTTCTTCAACAAAGTGGGAATATCGAGGAAAAGTAGGTTAGAAATAACCCAGGCAATACTTGACATTGCGAGGAAGAACACAGTCCCTTCGCTGAGATGAAAGGGACCCATGACCAGGTTAGTAAAGAAGTTTCTACAACAAGTAACTTTCAGCGATGCAGATAGGGTTGTAAGATTCCCTCATAGCAGGTCATTGTATGTGACCGCCAGCGTCAACAGAGTTAGTTTCGTAAGGACTCTTATGGATGGGGGAGCTTCCATCAATATTTTGCCAATCAACTCTTTTCACGCAGCTAATATTCTGAAGGAAAGGTTGGTCCCCATGCCTTTGGTGATTTTGGGATATGACAACCAGTCCTCCAAGTCCATTGGGTACATGAATATTGGGATTATGATGGGAAATCTGAGTTCTCATATTAAATTCCACGTAATAGAGAGTGCAACTTCCTACCATATGCTGATAGGAAGAGTGTGGATGCACAACCAAGGGTTAGTTCCCTCGATATATCACCAATGCACCAAGGCAAATATCAAGGGAACATATGTGACCATTAGGGCTACGAAGAGTCCCTTCACTATCGAGGAAGCTCACTTGGTAGATGCAACGTTTTACACAGAATTAGAGGAGGATGTGTGCATCCTAATGAGAAGAATGGAGGGAGCATAGGTTCCCTCGATCTGAGAAAAGATGGGGCCCTTGAACGAGTAGAATAAGCAGGTTACAAACAGCACAAGAGTAATGTCCGAAGAAGCTCACTAGGCGGTCCCTTGGCCCCAAAACATCTCGAAGTAGCTCAAAGACAGGAAGAGGCCCAGAGTGGATCCGATGGAACATGACGTCCAATAGCAAAGCGTGCTGAGCTGATTTTCAAGAAAAAAGTGGCTGAGGCTTCTAGAGAGAAGAAGAGGAAGGCAGTCACGGCCACCAGCAAGTAGTGCAAGAAGGTCGTTACCGAAGAAGGAAAAATGGTATACGATTATAATGGTGTGAGCGGGCAGCCGAAGGAACTGATGATGAGGTTGACTCGATATATGAATGCTTTTTGGTGGATTAACGGGGATAATGTATGGTGATAGACAACTCCAATATACAGGAATTTATGGTGGAAGTCGCTGAGGAACCAGATTACATGGCGGATCAATCGAAACCGCAGGCACAAGATCTGGAGCAGTTGAACCTGGCAAAAGAAGAGGAGGACCCAAGGCCTATTTTTATCTCGAAGGATCTCGGTAAAGAGAAACGAGAGGCCTTGGTTGAGTTGATTCGAGAATTTATAGACGTTTTTGCGTGGAAGTACACAGAGATGGAAGGTCTGGATAAGGAAGTGAGCTGCCACAAGTTGAACGTGATGCCTTCAGACATTCCAGTGAAACAAGCAACGAGAACGTACAAGTCTGAGCTAGACTTGAAGATCAAAGAAGAGGTCCAATATTTACTGACGGCAGGGTTCATCAAACCGATACAACACCCACTCTGGCTATCTAGTATTGTCCCGGTGGGAAAGAAAGATAAAAACCAAATAAAGATCTGTGTGGTTTCAGAGATTTGAATAGAGCTTGTCCCAAAGATGAGTTCCCTCTACCCTCCATTGACAGCCTGATAGACGCAACGACTGGTCATGAGATGTACAACTTCATGGATTGGTATGTAGGGCATAACCAGATCAAGATGGACCCTATGGATGCAGAGAAAACGACGTTTAGAACCTCATTGGGCAACTTCATGTATAAGGTGATGATGTTTGGACTCAAGAACACTGGGGCTATTATTGTCAATTTATAAAATACCGCAAGTGCACGGGATATTATAGAATAGCGAGTGTAAGTGCGGGTCGAACCCACAGAGATTTATGAATTTTTTCTTTAAAAATAATTGTGACTGTCCAAGTAGACTAAATTGGGTTGGAGATGAGATGTAATATTAAACTGAGCAACACAAATAAGAAATAGGAGTACGAGAGATATAATCAAGGTAGCGTGAAAACTAGGACGTTGGATCCATTTATCACGTTAAACTAACACTGTGCAATAATTTAAATTCGTCATTCCCGATTTTATAACTCAAATTAAACCGACGCTCGTCGTATTTAATTCGAAAAAATAACACGTTAGAAGTCCAAAATAAAATTTAACGTCTCTAAATTTAGACGCCTAAAATTCCTATTCCCTTAAAAAGTTCACTTTTAAATTTCAAAATATAGTCTTTAAGCATGGGCTATCAATCAATTTAATAAAAGTATAACCCATCAAAAAGAACTCATACTTAAAATGTAAAAATGAATTTTTTTTCAAACAATGCCGAAGGTTTTAAAACGCACTCTCGTGTCGTTTTAAATGAATACCGAATTTTTAAAACGTTTAGCACATATCGAGAAATAAAGACGAAATTAAATCACACACAATATTAATCACACATGATAAATTTCACCTAGTCCTAGTGAGGAGATTAAGCTAGAATAATTGTAGACATAATAAAATTACAAGAATGAATATTCAATTTCATTAAATAAACAAACTTACAATTGATGTGTCACAAACAATCTTGATAAAAATTCCACTCACAAAATAATTATTGGCTCTCTCTAAAAAAAACTCCTAAATAATGAACCCAAGGGTCCTATTTATAAGATTAGGGGTGAGGTATTTGAGTTTGTGTAAAACACCTATTTAATTGGTAAAAATGAATTACAAAATTCATTAACCAATTTGACAAAATTTTGAGTAGATTTGGATTTGAAATTCATCTTTATCTGTAGAGATTTTTAGCGAATCTGATAGATAACTGCTGTTGAATGGCTTGGATTGATGATGTGTATGTTGATTGGTCAATGATGACGTGGCAGATTGACTGATGACTGGCCAAGTTGACTGCTGACTGGGCACTGATTAGCACTGGCGTGGCTACTGATTCTGTGATGATATGGCGCTGATGATGTGGCGGGTCGATGGTGATGTGGTGCTGACTGGTCAACAGGTTGCCATGTGGCAGATGCTGGGTTGATGATGTGGTCACTGACGGGGCAATGATGTGGCAGATGCTGAAAAATTAATGGGTTCGCCAAGAATTGAACCCTTGACCTAAAGCTCCTTCCTTCATGAGACTAACCATTACACCAACCCATCCCTTTGATAATAGTATGCCTCCATAAATATATAACCCTTATCTTCACCACTTTCTCAAATTCATTATTTGGACCCCAAAGCTTCTAAATCATCTTTTGACCTTCAATCCTCACCAAAATTCAAGGGTACCTGTAAAAGTATAAAACAAGTGATATTAATTGAAATTCAGCCCCATAAAGTTTAGGAAATTACGAATTTACCCTTATTTGTATTTTTGACCCTGAAATTCATAGCTTTTCCGTTTTAACTCCAAATTCAACCAAATTTCAGAGGAAGATTTATTTTGCCTACATAAACATTTAAAAATTATTTTCAGGCCCATAAAGCTTTTGAAGTTACAATTTTACCCCCAGAGTTATTAAAATTGAATTTTTAACTCATAATTTTTTCAAACTTGCATTTTTCTTTTATTTTACGAAAACAACTCTAAAAACTCATTATTTAAGATACAATGGGTCTAACAAGGCCTAGATTTGGACACAATTCATACAAAATAATGCACTCATCAAATACCCCCAAACCTAAACTTTGCTAGTCCTCGAGCAAAACTAAAATTTTAAAATCTAACTCACTTTCGTAGGAATCACGATTGCACTTAGCATGTGCAACAAGCCTTTAAACCTATAGGTTACCTTAGTGGACGAGTTTTGTCTCGTGAGGGTTTGCAGTGAATATACCCACAAAATTCAAAAGCTTGAATCAATTGAAATGACTAAAAAGTAATATAACCAAGTTTGAATGCAAACTTCATAAATATAGTAGAACTTCATTTCTCAATCTCAACTTATTGTGTGTGTGTGTGTGTGTGTGCATAGCCAATATAACCGTCAATTTCAAAAGATTTGATCGTTGCATTTCTTATCCGAAAGTTCGTTTTGATTTCAAAATCTCATAGAATGCACTCACAATCGAACACTTGGAAATGGGTTATTTTCTCTCGGTATATGTGAATAAAAAAAGTAAATTTATATGAACAAATTTCACGTATGCATGATCAAAAACGGATTTTTTTTAGTGGATGTGTATGATCTCATGAATGAAAAATCGATTACTTTTTGGAAATATTGAATCACACCATAGATCCTATTCATCTTCTCTCCACACTTTAACTAACTCCACTTGAGATCGTGTAGGACTTTCTTTGGTTGTATTGTAGGCTCGGATTTTAGCTAGAAAGAATGGCTTTGGAGTTCAAAACTTTATGAGAATATAGAGATTTTTCGATATTTTGATTTTAAGCACTTTTTCTTCTAACCTCCATTTGTCTTTTTCTTTCGCTTTGTCTTTTCAAGCTCATACAAATTTTTTTTCATACTCACATACTTGCAACCTCATTTTCTTTTGGCCTTTTTCCTACCGTAATTTTACCCTCAGAAAATAGGTATGGCTTGTTTTTATAGGCTTTTAAACTCCCAGTTGGAGTTGGGTAGGATAATGGGTTTTCAACAAAAGGCTTATTTTCTTTTTGGCTCAAATGGGCTTGCAATGAAATATTATAAAAAGGTTGGAGTTTAAGCTTATTTTTGGGCTTTCAAACGATGGCCTAATCTTATTTCTCAAGTTTCGTTAATCTGGTTTGTGTCTCAAGATGACTTACTAAGACTTCCAGTGCTTAAGATTCACATTTTGACTTTTTGTTTTCAGTAATCGAACAAAACAAAGAATTTGAGATCATCAACGAATTTATCACTGAAGGAAAGATTGAGTAATTTTAACTCGGATTGATTTAAATCTCTCGAAAACGATGAATGGCACAAAATCTCATCGGGTTAAAATCTTCACATTTATTCGTTAAGCATATTAACTTTTGCCTCAATATCCATTTTCGATCATATTATATGGTTAATGTGTAAAAATTTCATAAGATGAGAGATCCATGAATTAATTCTATATTAAGAAATTGTTTCAAAACTCAATTATATTGAAAAATCTTTTTGGATTTTTTTTTATTTTTTTTATTTTTATTTTTTACAAAGCGGAGAAAAATGACCTCAATACCCCCAAACCTAATTTCTACATTGTCCTCAATGTTCAAGACAAAAATTTAAGAGGCGGGAAAGATATGAAAGTTATTACCGTAATGAGGGACTTTTTCCAACGCGCAATTCCTGTAAAACAAAAAGTATGATACAACAACAATGACCCAATTTCATGTTCACTCGTGGTACACTGGGTCTTGGAGGAGAATATACTCCACTTCCCGATCTCGTAATTCCATATATGGCTTCAACCTTTGACCATTAACTTTAAAAATTTCACCATTTTTAGGATTCTCTATCTTAACCGCCCCATGTGGGTATACTGTCCTAACAATAAAGGGACCGAACGATCTCGACCTCAACTTATCGGGAAAGAGATGCAACCTAGAATTGTACAAGAGAACTTCCTATCCAGGCTCGAATGACTTCTGTAGGATGGACTTTTCATGGAACATTTTCATTTTCTCTTTATACAATTTTGCATTTTTCGTACGCATCATTCCTAATCTTTTCTAACTCATAAAGTTACAGTTTTCAGACCTCTCCCGCAGCAGGTAAATCGAAATTGAAGGTCTTAATGGCCCAATAGGCCTTGTATTCTAACTCTACCGGAAGGAAACAGGCTTTTCCATAGACAAGCCTATACGGGGACATACCGAGTGGTGTTTTGTAGGCAGTGCGATAAGCCCACAATGCATCTAATAACCTTAAGGACCAATCCTTTCGGTTTGGATTCACTGTCTTCTCGATGATTTACTTGATTTGCCTATTGGAAACTTCAACTTGACCACTGGTTTGAGAGTGATAAGAACATCCTACTTTATGCGTGACCGAATACTTTTTCATAAGACTCTCGAAGGATCGATTACAGAAATGGGTTCCCTGATCGCTAATGATGGCTCGAGGCGTACCGAAACGGGAGAAAATATTTTCTCAAATGAATTTGACCACCACATGGCAATCATTCGTCCTACACGGTATGGCTTCTACCCACTTAGACACATAATCAACTGCCAAAAGAATGTAGAGATTTCTGTAGGAATTTGGGAATGGATCCATAAAATCAATGCCCAACAGTCAAAAACCTCGATAATTAGAATGGGATTTAAGGGCATCATGTTCCTACGTGTGATCTTTCCTAATCGTTGGCAACGATCACAACTCCTACTGTAATCATTCGAGTCATGAAAAATGGTGGTCCAATAGAATCCACACTGCAAAATTTTTACAGCGGTCTTTTAGCACTGAAATGACCTCCGCATGCTTGGTCATGGCAGAAAGAGATTACCCTTTGAATCTCGTGATCGGGTACACACTTTCGAATGATTTGATCGGGACAATACTTGAAAAGATACGGGTCATCCCAAAAGAAATGCTTGGCTTCCTTTAAAAATTTGGAACAATCTTGCTTAGACCAATGCAGTGTCATTTCACCTGTCACAAGATAGTTCACAATATCGACGAACTATAGAAGCTGAGAAACAAGCATCAGTTGCTCAGGTTATCGAAAGATTCAATGGTTAACCTAGACAAATGATCCGCCACTACATTCTCACACCCTTTCTTATCCCGAATTTTAAGGTCAAACTCTTGCAGTAATGGGATCCACCTAATGAGAGGGGCCTTAGCATCCTTTTTAGACAAAAGGTATCGCAGGGCCGAGTGATCAGTGAAAATGACAACTTTGGATCCTATCAAGTAAGACCTAAACTTCTCAAGGGCAAAAATAACAGCGAGGAACTCTTTTTCAGTCGTGGAATAGTTCAATTGGGCATCATTAAGAGTCCTACTGGCATATTAGATGACGTGAGGAAGTTTCTCATTACGCTGACCTAGAACCGCACCTATGGCATAGTCGGAAGCGTCACACATGATCTCAAACGGCTGATTCCAATCGGGAGGTCTCATAATCGGTGCAGAGGTCAATTCCTTCTTTAGCCTTTCAAAGGCTTGAAAGCATTCATCAGTGAATTCAAAGGGTGTGTCCTTGGCAAGAAGATTGCACAAGGGTCGAGAGATTTTACTAAAATCCTTAATAAATCGCCGATAGAAACCGGCATGTCCTAAGAATGACCGAACTTCACGCACGGTTTTATGGGGTGGGAGATTAGCAATGAGATCTATTTTAGCTTTATCGACCTCAATACCCTTGTTAGAAATTATGCGACCTAACACTATGTCTTGTTTGACCATAAAGTGACACTTCGCCCAATTAAGTACAAGGTTCTTTTCCTTACACCTCTTCAGAACGAGGGTGAGGTGATGGAAGCACTCATCAAAAATTGACCCACATACAGAAAAATTATCCATAAAGACTTCGAGAAACCGCTCCACCATATCCGAAAAGATACTCATCATGCACCGCTGAAAAGTGGCGGGTGCATTGCATAACCCAAAAGGGCATGCGTCGATAGGCAAAAGTACCAAATGGACAAGTGTAGGTGGTTTTATCTTGATCCTCAGGAGCGATGGGAATTTGATTGTAGCTGGAGTAACCGTCGAGAAAACAGTAATATGGATAGTCGGATAATCTCTCTAGCATTTGGTCTATGAAAGGAAGGGGAAAGTGATCCTTCCTTGTAACAGCGTTCAACTTCCTATAATCAATACACACTCGCCAACCGGTTTGAATCCTAGTGGGTACTAACTCATCATCGTTGTTTTTCACCACCGTAACACATGATTTCTTAGGGACCACTTGAACGGGACTGACCCATTGGCTATCAGAGATGGGGTAAATGATACCCGCATCAAGCAATTTTAGCACCTCGGCTCGAACGACCTCTTTCATATTGGGATTAAGTCTACGTTGTGATTCACGAGAATTTTTAGCATTATTTTCTAAGTGTATCCTATGCATGCACACCGAGGGACTTATCCCCTTAATGTCGGCTATGGTCCATCCTATGGATTCCTTGTGTTCATTGAGAACACGCAACAATTTATCTTCCTGTTCTTTATCTAAGTCAGACGCGATGATAACAGGTAAGGATTCAGAAGGTCCTAAGAACCTATACTTGAGCATTTCAGGCAGTAGCTTTAATTCAAGCTCGATATCTTTCTCAATCAAGGGTGGAATAGGTGGTGAGGAAAGTGAGAGGGGCTCAGGTTTAGACGTCCAATTTCCTACTTCCATGATAGGGGCATAGTCGAGGAGGGCATTGACTTCTTCGATGGACTATTCGACATCAAATTCGGACCCAAAAAAGGCAAGACAAGATGCTAAAGGATCGTCATTATAAGTTTGCTCGAAAGTTTCTTGGACGATACTATCAATCATGTCGACATCCACGGGTTCATCGTCTTCGGGTGGTTGTTTGGACAAATTGAACACATTAAGGTCCATAGTCACGTTCCGAAAGGATAGGTTCAATTGGCCGCTCCGACACCTAATGACGGCATCAGATGTGGCGAGGAAAGGACGACCCAAAATAATAGGGATTTGTGCAATAGGATTTTGCACTTGTTGGGTGTCCAAGACAACAAAGTCGACATGAAATATAAAGTCACCCACTTTAATTAGGACGTCCTCAATAATACCTCTCAGAATTTTCACAGAACGGTCGGCTAAGGATAAGGTAATCCTAGTCGGTTTCAACTCCCCCAAACCTAGTTTCTCGTATACGGTGTACGACAGAAGATTCACGCTTGCTCCTAAATCTAAAAGTGCTTTCTTGATGAGGTGCTCCCCTATCTTGATAGAGATCGTCGGAGTACCCGGATCCTTATACTTGATGGGAGTTCGATAAGAAGTGATCGAGCTTGCTTGCTCTGCGAGAAAATCTTTCTTGGGTACATTGGTGCTTCTCTTGAAGGTACAAAGGTCCTTCAGAAATTTGGCGTGGGATGGGACTTATTGAATAGCATCAAGCAGTGGGATATTGATTTGTACTTGCTTGAACACTTCCAACATCTTATCAACTTGTGACTTTTTCTTTTGTAGCACCAAACGCTGTGGAAATGGAGCTTTTGGGACATAGGTCTCCACAGATGGCCCGGAAGGTAAAGGTGAGGATGAAGTTGGAGACATGGGTGGATCTTCTTCCGCCTTACCTTTCTCGAATTCACTCTCGGTAGGTGGTGAAATGTTTATCTCTACTTCCTTGCCAGACCTAAGCGTGATGATGGGTTTTGCATGCTCTTAGGGGTGTGATGCTCTCGTGTCGTCTTGAATAAAAAATTGACCCCTTGGCATGTTACCCTTTGGATTGGGTTCAGGCTGACTGGGGAATGTTCCCTTATTCCTCTCACTCAACGCATTAGCTAGTTGGCTCATTTGGACCTCGAGTTTGGTAATGTCTTGCGTATTCACGTGCATGCTTTGCTGGGTGGATTAGAGGACATTTTGCGTGGTTTGCTGGAATTGAAGGGTACTTTAGGCAAGAAGGTTCATCAAATCCTATAAAGATTGAATATTTTAGCATGAGGGATTCGAGAGTGCAGTGGCATTCTTTTGGAAACCCGGGGGTGGTTTATCGAAAGATTGACCTCCACTTCCTTGGTATTGACCCTTGGACCATGAAAGATTGGGATGGTCTCGCCATCCCGAATTGTATGTATTGGATATGGGTCATACTTTGGCCTATTTTGGTAGAGGGCATTGGCTTGCTCGGTGAGTGCCTTGTGGGCCGGAAGGGTGGGGCAATTCTCAACTAAGTGGTCGAATGCATCACAAAGTATACACATAGGGGAACCTACATGTTGAACGGTCTCAGATGCGGTTCGATTGCCCTCTTTGGTTGTTTCTAAAGCTTCTAAACGTCGGGCCAATGTGGCCACTTTGGCATTTAAATCATAACTTTGTTCGACTTGGTGAGCGAACCCCTCATTGGAGGTGGTGGATCTAGATTCTCTATTGGGTGCCCATCGCTGGGACTTTTTGGCTATGGCTTCTAGAAATACTCATGCATCGACCTCACTCTTCTCGGTAAAATCACCATTACATAGTGACTCGAGCATAGTTCGGGTGTTACAATCGAACCCCTCATATAAAATTTGGACTTGGCGTCCCATCTCAATCCCATGGTGCGGACATTGCAGCAGCAAGTCCTTGAATCGCTCCAAATACATCCACAATGCTTCTCCCTCCTTTTGGCTAAATGTGTTGATGGCGTGACGTATCGACGCCGTCTTTTGGTTAGGAAAGAATTGTTGTAGGAAGGTGACACTCATTTGGTTCCAAGTGGTGATGGATTCGGGTTTTAACGAGTTAAACCAACTCTAACCTTTGTCTTTCAACGAGAACTAGAACAATTTAAGCTTAACAATCTCATCGGAGAGTTGTTGGTACTTAATGGTCCCACATATCTCCTCGAATTCACGCACGTGAAGGTACCGATCCTCTTTTTCAGTACCCCGAAACACGAGCAACAGTTGGATTGTTCCCGAATGGAATTGGAAATTGTTTGCATTGTGATCGGGGAGAAGTATGCATGAACCCTGACTAAACCTAGTTGGATAAAGGTAATTTTTAAGGGCACGTGGTGCTAACTCGTCTCCCATCTCGGTGAATATCGAAAATCTACCTATGTAAGTATCGGGAATGCTAGACTCCACACTCGACAAACGAACGATATGATTTCGAAACTAACTTCGCATACACTCAGCTCACTCGATTTTTTTTTATGTGATGAAAAATAATATTTAACTCAAACCACGTAATTCCTAGCTAACACACAGCAAATTGAATTATCTAATTTAGGTGACGGGAATTTCAATTTTAAAATCTAGTTTTTTCGAGATTAATCGACGACAACAAGGGTCTCCAAATTAATCTCCCTAATTAGACAGCTCCTACTCTTTGACCAGGGAGAATTTAAAAGACGACCAACTACGGTTATCATCTCAAACCCCGTTTTTTCCTCCAGGTAGGTGCCGACACATTAAAAAACACCAATCCTAGACAAGGTGAAACGGAATTGATTTGACAAGTTCGCGTTGGAGTAGCTTTTAACTCTAGCCTTGTTAAGAGGTTTCCTATGAGCTATGTGATATCCTAAGTCCAATGTCTAATTGATTTTAAATTAAATGTGATGGCTCAGGATATGCAAATGCTTGGATAATTAGTGATTTTTGGGCCAAGGAGAGGTGATGAAATCCCCGCCTTATCTTTCACATGGGTTTTGCCCTTAAGTCAATTTATGCAACGTGCTAAATTAAATGCGAAATTAAACCACGTAGGAGCACCCAAAAAAAAAACGTACCTCCGGTGTGGACTTTTTACGGTCACTTATTTACGCTGGGCGGAAGTTTAACTTAACGTCGATCGGAGGGAAACACCGCCTACGTTTCAGTCGTCCCCGAGAGTTTCTTGTGCCCGTGGCAAGATTGCACAATTATTTTTCTTCGCGTTCGCGCACCGTTGAACACTTTTTTGAATTTTTCGTCATTTTTTTTAATATGCTCCTGAAAAATAAATAAAAGAAACTACACCAAACGTAAAGTGCGACACATACACAAAAAAAAATTAACAAAAAGAGAGGAACAAAAAAAAACGACACAGGCACTAGTGGTGTATTTAACAAGAAAAACAAACAAAACATACTTATGAAACAAATGTTTTATTTTGTTTACCCAAAAAAATAAAAAATATTGCTGATGAATTTTTTTTTTCCAGTTTTTTTTTTATGAATTTCTACTAACAAAAATGTGAAAAGTAAAAAAAAACTAGTCTGAAAGTCACAACTCTTTTTTTTAAATCGAACAAATTCCCGGCAACGGCGCCAAAAACTTGTTGTCAATTTATAAAATACCGCAAGTGCACGGGCTATTATAGAATAGCGAGTGTAAGTACGGGTCGAACCCACAGAGATTTATCAATTTTTTCTTTAAAAATAATTGTGACTGTCCAAGTAGACTAAATTGGATTGGAGATGAGATGTAATATTAAACTAAGCAACACAAATAAGAAATAGGAGTACGAGAGATATAATCAAGGTAGCATGAAAACTAGGACGTTGGATCCATTTATCACGTTAAACTAACACTGTGCAATAATTTAAATTCGTCATTCCCGATTTTATAACTCAAATTAAACCGACGCTCGTCGTATTTAATTCGAAAAAATAACACGTTAGAAGTCCAAAATAAAATTTAACGTCTCTAAATTTAGACGCCTAAAATTCCTATTCCCTTAAAAAGTTCACTTTTAAATTTCAAAATATAGTCTTTAAGCATGGGCTATCAATCAATTTAATAAAAGTATAACCCATCAAAAAGAACTCATACTTAAAATGTAAAAATGAATTTTTTTTCAAACAATGCCGAAGGTTTTAAAACGCACCCTCGTGTCGTTTTAAATGAATACCGAATTTTTAAAATGTTTAGCACATATCGGGAAATAAAGACGAAATTAAATCACACACAATATTAATCACACATGATAAATTTCACCTAGTCCTAGTGAGGAGATTAAGCTAGCATAATTGTAGACATAATAAAATTACAAGAATGAATACTCAATTTTATTAAATAAACAAACTTACAATTGATGTGTCACAAACAATCTTGAGAAAAATTCCACTCACAAAATAATTATTGGCTCTCTCTAAAAAAAACTCCTAAATAATGAACCCAAGGGTCCTATTTATAAGATTAGGGGTGAGGTATTTGAGTTTGTGTAAAACACCTATTTAATTGGTACAAATGAATTACAAAATTCATTAACCAATTTGACAAAATTGAGTAGATTTGGATTTGAAATTCATCTTTATCTGTAGAGATTTTTAGCAAATCTGGTAGATAACTGTTGTTGAATGGCTTGGATTGATGATGTGTATGTTGATTGGTCAATGATGACGTGGCAGATTGACTGATGACTGGCCAAGTTGACTGCTGACTGGGCATTGATTAGCACTGATGTGGCTACTGATTCTGTGATGATATGGCGCTGACGTGGAGACGATGATGTGGCGGGTCGCTGGTGATGTGGTGCTGACTGGACAACAGGGCTGAAAAATTAATGGGTTTGTCAAGATTTGAACCCTTGACCTAATGATCCTTCCTTCATGAGACTAACCATTACACCAACCCATCCCTTTGATAATAATATGCCTCCATAAATATATAACCCTTATCTTCACCACTTTCTCAAATTCATTCTTTGGACCCCAAAGCTTCTAAATCATCTTTTGACCTTCAATCCTCACCAAAATTCAAGGGTAACTGTAAAAGTATAAAACAAGTGATATTAATTGAAATTCAGCCCCATAAAGTTTAGGAAATTATGAATTTACCCTTATTTTTATTTTTTATCCCGAAATTCATAACTTTTCCATTTTAACTCCAAATTCAACCAAATTTCAGAGGAAGCTTTATTTTGCCTAGATAAACATTTAAAAATTATTTTGAGGCCCATAAAGCTTCTGAAATTACAATTTTACACCTAGAGTTATTAAAATTGCATTTTTTACTCAGAATTTATTCAAACTTGTATTTTTCTTTTATTTTACGAAAACGACTCTAAAAACTCATTATTTAAGATACAATGGGTCTAACAAGGCCTAGATTTGGGCATAATTCATACAAAATAATGCACTCATCATCTATTTACCAAAGAACAATGATGTCCATTTTCCATGACTTCTTTCACAAATTCGTGGAATTTTATGTGGATGATTTAGTCATCAAATTAAGAAAGGAGGAGTTCCATCTAAGCGATTTGAGGAAGGTGTTTGCCCGATGAAGGAAGTATAAATTGAAGATGAACCCACTGAAGTGTGTCTTTGGATTAACAAGTGGAAAATTTTTAGGCTTTGTAGTTGATCAACGAGGGATGTAAATGGACCAGGACAAACAGCGAGCGATCTTGGAGATACCAAGTACAAGAACGGCGAAGGAGCTGAAGAGCTTCCTCGGTAAAGTTTCCTATCTTAGAAGATTTATGCCTGGATTGGCCAAAATGCACACCCGTTGATGCAGTTATTGCAAGAGAACACAAAATTCAAGTGGGAGAGGGTTCACCAGGAGTCTCTCATTGGGCTAAAGAAACTGCTCGTTTCACCACAGACCATGGTTCCCCTAAAGGCAGGAATACCGCTGCAACTGTACCTCATCCACCATGAGGTCCGTTAGAGCTTTGCTGGCACAAGAGATTGACGGGCAAGAACGTCCAGTCTACTACCTCGACAGGATCATCCATGGGCCAGAGGTCAGATATAGTAGCTTGGAAAGGCATTGTTTAGCCTTAGTCTTTGTAGCGCAAAAACTTAGACATTATATGTTGTCTTTTACAATTCATATTATAACTAGATGTGATCTTATTAAGTATTTGTTGGTAAGAACTATATTGATTGGTAGGGCAGTTAGGTGGTTCCTTAGCCTCTCCGAATATGACCTGAAGTGTGTGGTTCCTCGCGTGATCAAAAGCCAAGCATACGCCGACCTATTGGCAATATTCCCCTCGGGAATGTTTGAGCCACCCAAAGAAAGTATTCCAGGAGATAATTTACAGGCCAATCACCTAGATGCAACTGATGAGGAATGGACGATGCAGTTTGATGGATCTTCGAAGGAAAAAAAATGGAGGAGCAGGGGTTATTCTTTCAAAAGGAATGCAAGATATTTATCTTTCCTACAAGCTAGATTTTCCTTATTCCAACAACGAGGCAGAATATGAAGCATTGGTGTTGGGGTTTCTAGAGGCTCTTCGAAGAGGAATTCATTCACTTTGCATTAAAGGTGATTCGAATTTGGTAATTCAGCAGGTGAACGGAGAATATGCGTTGAAACACTTGAGTCTGGCACCATACAGGACAATCATTCAGAGGCTCCTCTGCCAGTTCCATCGAACGAAGATCAAGAGACATCGCAGAACAATGAACCCCATCCAGATGCCTATGCCACCATTGCTCAGAAAATAATCATGAGGAACGATGCAACTACCGTCATGATCCAATGAAGAATAGTTTCTTTGGTAGTACAGTCAATTCTATCGATGGAGGAGGACGCAGACTAGAGGGGAAAGATTAGGAAGCAACTGGAGTCTGGTGAAAGAACGATGGGGCTAAGGGAATTAGACCAATACTTCATAAACCAGGGGAACCTTTACTTCAGAAACGCATGAGGATGATTGTCAAGGTGCATAGGCCCAGAAGAAGCAGAGAGAAGATTAAAGAGAACACATGAAGAGCACTGTGAGACAACTGAGATACCCCTCTACCGAAGGATTCAAAGAGAGGGGTATTTTTGGCCTAGAATGAAATAAGACGCGACAGAGCTACAACGGAAGTATGATAAATGCTAGTTATTCTTCGAAGCAGCTGAATGTCATTTCGTGGAAGCTTAAGTTGACTGGAGACAACCCTATACTGACTTTATTAAAGATGGAGTTATCCCAATAGAGAAGATTGACGTGATTGGATTTAAGTGAAGGGCCTCGAGTAACTATGTTCAAGAGGGGCAGCTTTTTCGAAGGGGTTACTTCAACAGGCCATTGCATTGCATCACAAAGGAAGAAGCAACAGAGGTCCTCAAACAGGTGCACAATCCAGTTCACATATGAGGGGACAAGTTGTATGACCAGTTGATGACGTTGGGGTATTATTGGCCAATAATGGAGAAAGACTCTCCTGAGTTCATTCGAAAGTGCAAAGCTTGCCAACTTCATGGAAATATGATCTATGCCCCATCGGTAGACCTACACTCCTTGACAACACCTTATCCTTTTCACACTTGGGCGTTCGACCTGGTAGGGGCAATACATCCTTCTTTGAAGGGAAAGATATGGATACTAGTAGCAACGGAGTGCTTCACAAAGTGGGATGAAGTGATACCACTATGAAGGGCAATAACGGGGGTGGTGAGCAACTTTATTAAAGAATAAATTATTTATCATTTTGGGATTCCAAAGGTTATCCTCTCGGATAACGGAACCCCTTTCGTCAATTCAGAGGTAACAATGCTCACGGACAAGTACTCTATCATTCATTATACTTCAACGATGGCATACCTAAAGGAAAACGGTCAGGCCGAGGTAACTAATAAAACTTTGGTTAATATCTTGGCTAAAACGATGGATGATTTCCCAGGATCGTGGGATGATAAGATACCAGATGTATTGTGGGCCTATCGAATAACTAAGAGGAATCCCACAGGATATACTCCATTCTCCCTTGTTTATGGGGCTGAGGCAATCCTTCCAGTGGAGTTAGAAGTTACCGCTGCTCGATATGCCTTGCGAAATAGCATGCTCCCTCATAATAAATATGTGCAGTTGGAAGCGTTGGAGGAACACAGAGATAATGCGATGCAACACTTTTAAATGTATACGAAACAACTTTCCAGGGCATATGATAATTTGGTGAGATCGAGGAAGTTCGTGGAGGGAGACCTCGTGTTGAAAGCAGCGATGACGCACATTAGGGGGCTTCCACTATCTAAATTTTCAGCAAATTGGGCGGGACCTTTTATTATAAAAGAAGCTCATGACTCAGGTTATTGCTTAATTTCTAAGATAAAAGAAGATAAGCCATTCAAGATTAATAATAAATGGTTGAAAGTCTATCATATGTAAGCGATTAGGTTTGGACCACTGAAGTATCTAGATGTTGTTATAAATATACAAGTTCTTTTTTTATAACTCGAATGGAGATGAAGGAATTATAGAACTTCATAATGTACGCAAACAGTTGTGACACAAAGAAATGACATGGGAAAACATATATTTTTTCTCATTCATAAACTTGGGGGCATTACAAAATTGGGAGCTATTGCCCAAGAATTACATAAGAAGAAGAAAAGAAAAAATATTTACAACAAATCATTAACCTAAGAGGAACCAAAGATATGGAGCAGAGAAAAAATCTCCAGGAAGGCCCAAAGAAGCTGCCAGGCAAGACTGTTGGGCATTTATAGAAACCTCTAGCCTCATTTGCGCTTGTGTACGCTCAATGAGGAGTCTCTCTCGCTTCAGCTTTGCCAGACGCAAAGCTTCTTCGATGTCCCCCACCTCTTTGTCAACAGCTGCAAGGAGAGGTGCTAACTCAGCCAACTTAAATTCCTCAGCTCGTTGGTCCTCCTGATGTTTCCGGAGCAGTTCCCTTTGGCTATCAAGTCGCTGGCTCTTCGAAGTTTTCAAATATGTGATAAGCCAATCAAAACGAAAGCCATCGTGACCCAACTCCCTCAGGTAGCCCAAGAATTAGTTGAGGAGGGCTCTAGTAACGTTTAAGGTCGGAGTGCTGATAATTTTAGCAACAACGGTAACCATGCCCTGAAGCTTTTAACTCATCAAGGAAATGTTAGAATGCAGGCAATCCACAGTGAAGGTTTCAGGGTGGTGGCTTGCAAGCTGCTCAACTACCAAGCGATGGTTATCAGGCATTTAAGGAGAACGCTGAAGCACCATCAGGAAGAAGTCCTGAGGAGCCAAGTCGGGCAGAGGAAGCTCACAGGCATATTCTTTCTCAGCGGCAGCACCAGTCGTGGAACCTTGATCGTTATGACTAGAGTCTTCTGAGATAACGGGTTCCCGACGGGGTGAGGCAATGGGCAAAAGAACTGGTGGAGAATCCTTCCGAGCAACCTGAGAACAGGAAGACGAAATAATGAGTTTATGAAAAACCTTAACAAGTGTTTTCGTTGATTAAGTCACCGATATAGGTGGAGTTTACAAAAAATCTTAGCAAGTGTTTTCGTTGTTAAGTCACCGATATAGGTGGAGTTTATGACAAAATCTAAACAAGTGTTTTCGTTGTTAAGTCACCGATATAGGTGGAGCTTATGAAAAAATCTTAACAAGCGTTTTCGTTGTTAAGTCACCAATATAGGTGGAGTTTATGAAAAAATCTTAACAAGTGTTTTCTCTCTTAAGTCACCAATATAGGTTAAGTTTATGAAAAAAGCTTAACAAGTGTTTTCGTTGTTAAGTCACCAATATAGGTGGAGTTTATGGAAAAATCCTAACAAGGGTTTTGAAGCCCTTATACTTTTGACTCACTTGAGTCTATATTGTATAAGTGCTCATCTAGTTTGGAAATTGTGACAAAATTATGTTCTCCCTAAAAACCAAAGAACCTCAGAAATTGATTTGCTACTTCATCTCTGTATCTTGTAATGATCAAGAACAAATTTCCAACACTCACACACAATAGAATTTATTTAATGCATATCATACTGCATAATAATGTGTGTACATATGTTGAGTGTGTTTAAATCCCTAAGTTTGAATTTTAATAATTTTTTTGGGATTTTATAAACATTTTTTAAATAAGGTTTTCTTAATTAAAAACTTGATTTATAAGTTTTTGTGGTCAATCTATTAATATACTTTGTTGGGAATATTGGCCTAATGTTACCTTGGGTAGAATCCGAAAGCGGAGTAAACCTTAGGGTGGGGTTTTAATTACTTTAGGACGTGCGTTTCATATCCTATTATTGGCCAACACCTATCTTCATCTGATTGGCTGAGATTGTGTTTCTTTACTGAGTTATAAATGCGTATGTTTTTAGCCCTTGGATCATTGGTTATCGACGATCTGCATGTTGTCTTGGTGAATCCCAATACAACATTTTAAACCAATCAGGTATCGTTTAAGCACCGCGTTCTTTAAACCCTTCGATCTAAGTCAATTTAACTTGACTTAATCCTGGCCCTTGGTTTTGATCCAGTCTCTCGAACCTTCTCTTCACCCTATAAAAGGAACCCTATTCTCAGACTTCGAAGACTTTTGCCATTTTCATTTTTCTGAGAGAAATAGAGAGAGTAGAGAGAGAAGAGAGAGAAGAGAAAAAACAGAGAGAGAGAGAGTTAGAAACCCTAACCTTGTTCGTCAAAGCCTCTTTCATCCAAACTCAAACACTTCTTCAAAACTCCTTCATATCCAAAACACTACCCTGAGTGTTCTTAAGTGTTTGAGAGTTTGAGTTGAGTTTATAATTGTTGCTGTAACCTCTTGTTCGTTAGATCTTGTTTTCAACGTAAACTTTTACTCAAATCTACCTTCTGATTTCATAGAAATTTTAGATCTGAGTTATTTATGTTACATTACACTTAGTTTCATTCTTTATTTCTCATCTTGAGAAATATATTGTTGATTATTTTCTATAAAACGTTTGCTTACTTTGAAATCAACAATAAATGCTTTTTGTTTCTAGTTCTTGTAAAACAAAACCTTTGACCTAGTTTGGAATCTCACTTGGAGGATTTCAATCTCGAAAAGCTTTTCTAAATTCTGAGATTGATTAAGACCTTGTCTGTCTTCTTAGCAAGGTATCCGTGGATTCTGGGATTGATTTAAAGGTCAAATAAGGTTCTAAGTTTTGTAAGAATAAAGAAAAGAAAAGATCACAGCATATAGTGTTACTGTAATTTGTTAAAACTGTTTGTACTTAATAAGTGTGTGTGTGTGCATGCATGTGTTAGAGGGCACCTTCACAAAAACTTTCACCCTACAACACGAAAAGTGTTGGTAATAAGATCTTGTGAACAAAGAGTCGACGCAAAGTGCTGGAGCAAATCAGAAGTTAACAAACTGGGAGAACTACATCTACAATCAGAACTGCAGAGAAGTTATAAGGACACCAGAGGGTAAATTCCTAAACTTATATAGGTCTGAGTTGTTTGCATGTTAGTTATATAGTTTGTAACTCATAAATTTGTTTTAGTGGATTTTTTCATTTTACTCCGTAGAGGGAGTCATGGATGTTTCATCAATCGGTGAGGTTTTACCACGTAAAAAACATCGTGAACATAATCTTTCTACATCTCCTCATCTCATTCTTGGTTGTGCTGAGTTTAAGTTTTTTAAAGTACTTTATAAACCTGTTATTCAAATCTTGAATAGATCTCGTACATACTGATTTGTTAAACACATCTTATGTTCAAATAGTTTGGTTTTTACGAAAAGAGTTTCTTAAAAAAACAGATCGGAGTTACTTAAATAGTTTATTTTTAATAAACGGCTTTAGTAACATATTTTTCAATTGGTATCAGAGCTTGGTAAACTGCTTTCAAAAGAGATCCTGTGTTTCTGAAATTATTTTCTGAAAATCAAAGATGGACAAGGAAAATGAAAGATTTGGGAACTTGACCAGACCTCCAATCTTTGATGGAACCAATTTTGCTTACTGGAAAGTAAGGATGATTGCTTTCATTCAAGGAACTTTGGGAGATGATGTCTGGGACATTGTTGAAAATGGTTACACTTTTCCTACAAAACCAGCCACCGAAGGAAGTAATGAGAAGGTTAAGAAAGCATTAAGTGAGTTCACTCAAGAAGAGAAACAAGTTTCTCGAAATAATAACAAAGGAAAGAATGCCATATTTATGTCCATAAATGAACATGAGTTCAATAGAATCTCATCCTGTACCACTTCTAAGAAAGCTTGGGACACCTTGGTTACTGCTCATGAAGGAGAAACTAGAGTTAAGGCTGCTAAAACTCAAATGCTCATTCAGCAGTATAACTCCTTAATTATGTCTGAGACTGAGTCATTTGATGACTTCTATATGAACCTGACTGATATTGTGACCAAACTGCATGCTAATGGGGTGACTTATGACAGACATGAAATTGTATCTAAAATTCTAAGATCATTACCACAGAAATTTGATAACAAAAGATATGCTATTGAGGAAATGTGTGATCAAAATCTCACTCCTGAATTACTCAGTAGTAAACTAAGAACTGTGGAAATGGAACTAGAATTTAAGAAACAATTGACCCAAACCCATAGGAAACAGACTAGTTCCAATCTGAGCTTCTCTTCTTAGTTAACTAAGCCCGAGCTTAAATTCCCCACTTATGACTCTGATGAGGAATGCAATATAGAGAGTTTGGACAATCAGATTGCCTTAATTACAAAACAGTTTAAGAAAATCATTAAGTTTAGAAACAAAGTGGCAAATAAACAAGGCAATTCAAATTATCCAACTTCCTCTAATCACGGACCTCATGAGAAAAACCATGACAAAAACCACAAGGACTCTCATATTAGACCTTAAGAAGACTGAATGCTATAGATGTGGTAAACTGGGGCACATTGCACAAGACTGTAGAGTTAACTTGAACACTCAAAACAAACACACTAGAGCTAATATTTGCAAAACATGGGATGATTCAAGTGACTCTGAAAAGGAGGAACCTGAGTCATCTGATGTTTTTAACCCTTGCATGTCTTTCTTTGCCAAGATCATATATAATGATGATGTGCCTATGCATGTGTATGAATATGTTTTTAGTAACTCTACTCCTGCTATTGAGAATCATGTTTATACTGGTTTAGATGCTTTGATTACTGAGAATGTTGCATGTTCTACCTCGGGGTGTATGAGTCAAAGGGATAGCGATAATGACGATGTCAATGGGTGTGTGAGTTTAACAAATAAATCTTTAGGGGTCACTCCACACACCACACTTAGTGACTAGGACAATGAAGACCTCCCAGACATTCACACACTTTATGCTAAAACTCTCAAGAAAAGCGCTAGACTAGAAAAAATTATGAAAGAACTTACCAAAAAGTTGGAAGATCTAAGCCTAATGGTCAAACTAAATGCTGAAGAGTATACTACCCAATGTTTGGCTCATAAAATCGAAATCAAAATGTTTGATGAAAAACTCAAAAATTTAAAAGAAACAAATGAAACTCTGGAGAAAAAATACAAAGGGACATTGTTAGAATTGGAGCAAACTAAAGAAAAGACAGCAACTGTTTTAAAAAAATTTACAAAATTTGAAAATAATTCAAAATGTTTTGATGAATTTGTTGTTGAATCAAAAACCAATTCTGATGATCGAACTGGAATAGGGTTTTGCTCGAATTTGAAAACACAAACAAAATCTTTTGAACCTATCAAGTTTGTGTCAGGAGGCAAAAGACCTATTGAAACATGCCCAGACTTTCATTCTCTAAAAACTGAGTTTGATTCAAAACATCAAAATTTTAACATTGGGGAATCGAGTTGCTCTAAACATGAAACTTCACCTAAGGCTAAATACGTCTGCCCTTCTATTATGAAGAGTGAGTCTGCATACAAGACTGTCACACCTAGGAATAAAGTTCAACCTCAAAACTTCTCAAAACCTTTGTTTAGAGACTTTCCAAAGGAGACCCCAATATTGAGCAATCGTTATTGCTCCTACTGCGACATATATGGTCACTCTTTTGATAGTTGCTATGCTAGGAGACTAGTTAAACCTGTCTATAATCCTCATATCTATCAGAACTTTAACTATTCTAGGAGGAACCGCAACAATTATATACTTCCTAGACAGCCAGATAGAAACTCTAATTATAGAAAGAGAATGACCAAACCTAAAAGAACATTTCCTAGAAGGAATCCTAAGCACTTTCCTAAACCAAATGCTCAAGTCTTTCACAAAATTCAAAATCATGCGCAAAACATTTTTCCAGCAAAAATCCAAAGCTCGCAAATTTTATCAATTGAGAGCTAATAAGCGCAAGATGAAAACTAAGACAATTTGGGTTAGAAAAGATGATCTATTACCTCAGATGAAGTTTAATGTTGTTGTTACTGCTTTAAAAGCTGAACACACATCATCCGGTTGGTATTTAGACTCTGGATGTTCTAAGCATATGACTGGTGATGAAACTAAACTTTTAAAAAAAACCAGCTTTGCTGGTGGTAAAGTAATTTTTGGTGATGGAGTTTCATCTCAAATCATAGGCAAAGAAACTCTCCAAGAAGATGGGCTTCCTATTCTTCAAGTTGTTCTTCTGTCAAAGGTCTTAAAGCAAATCTACTTAACATATCGCAATTTTGTGACTCAGATCATACTGTTACCTTTTCAAAGAACAATTGCAAAATTTTAAATGAAAAAGGTGAATGCATAATTACTGGATTCAGAACTCCTGACAAATGCTACACTGTCATGAACAATTATGAAATCTGTAATGTTGCCAGAATGGATGACAATGAGATATGGCATAACAGAATGGGTCATATAAACTACGATAACCTTAGTAGACTGACTTCTCAGAAAATAGTTAGAGGAGTTCCTAAAATCAAACTCATACCCAATCTTATTTGTGTCTCCTGTCAGGAAGGTAAAATTGTTAAGGCACCTCATAAGAAAGTCAAAGATATTCTTACCTCTAATACCTTAGAACTCATCCATATGGATCTAATGGGTCCCTCCCAAACTGTTAGTCTCTGTGGACACAGTTACATCCTTGTTTTGGTTGATGACTTCACTAGATTTACTTGGGTAGCCTTCTTAAAACAAAAGTCTGAAACATTTCAAACCTTCCTAAAAATTCTTCTTAGGATTGAAAATGAGAAGGATACTCAAGTGAATAGAATTCGTAGTGATAGAGGTGGTGAATTCAAAGATACTGGTATTATATAATACTGTGACTATAATGGTTATAAACACGAGTTCAGTGCTCCTAAGACCCCTCAACAGAATGGTATTGCGGAGAGAAAGAATCGTACCCTTCAAGAGATGGAACGTGTTATGTTACATGCCAAGAATTTACCTAAATATTTTTGGGTAGAATATATTCACTTCGTGTCACATTAGAAATAGGGTTTATCTTAGAAAGAATTCCAAACAAACCCCTTACGAACTTTGGTACAATAAAAAGCCTAATCTCAAATATCTTAAATCCTTTGGCAGTACTTGTTATGTATGCAAAGATATGGAACACTTATCCAAATTTGAGAGCCGGGGAGATAAAGCCATATTTCTAGGATATTCGCCTAACAGTAGAGCTTATCCAGTGTATCATCTTTGCACTAAAACCTTGATGGAATCCATAAATGTAATTGTTAGTGACACTACTGTAGAAAGCAAGACTGGTGAATCTACTATTGAGGAAGAGTCTACAAATATTTTAGAAAATGAATCCTCTGAAATGGATAATTCATTACCTATTGAGACACCTGAAGTACCTAATTGGGTTTCTAAAGATCATCCCATAAATAACGTAGTTGGTAACCCTAGTGAGCCAGTGCGTACAAGATCCCAACTAAGAAATTATGCACATTATGCATGTTTTGTTTCCCTTGTGGAACCAAAGAATGTAAATGAGGCATTGAATGACTCTCACTGGATTTCTGCTATGCAGGAAGAACTTTTACAATTTGTCATTCATGATGTTTGGTATCTTGTTCCACGTCCTGATCACAAAAAGATTGTTGGCACACGTTGGATTTTCAAAAATAAGACTGATGAAAATGGGATAATAATTAGAAATAAAGCTAGATTAGTTGCTCAAGGATACTCTCAAATAGAAGGAATAGATTTTAACGAGACCTTTGCTCCTGTTACTCTTTTAGAATCTGTTCGTCTGCTTTTTGCTATAGCTTGCCACATGCATTTTACACTGTACCAAATGGATGTCAAATCTGCGTTCCTTAATGGAATACTGGCTGAAGAAACCTATGTAGAACAACCTAAAGGGTTTATTGACCCTAAATATCCAAATCGTGTATTTCGTCTGAAAAAGGCTTTGTATGGCCTTAAACAAGCTCCTAGAGCTTGGTATGAGCTTTTTTCTAGTTTTATTTTAGATCAAGGTTTCAAAAGAGGCGGAAATGACCAAACTCTTTTTGTCAAACATTTTGACAAACACATCACTATTGCTCAAGTTTATGTTGACGATATTATATTTGGATCAACTTCTCCCTCAGAAGTAAAATCCTTCTCTGCAACTATGCATAAGGAATTTCAAATGTCCCTTATGGGGGAGCTACAATTCTTCTTAGGCCTCCAAGTCAAACAAAATTCAGAAGGATTATTTGTATCGCAATCCAAGTACACTTTAGAGATAGTAAAGAAATTTGGCCTCGAGAGTGCTAAAGATGCTAAAACGCCCATGAGTACTACGCTAAAACTTTTTAAAGATGAAAATAGAAAATCCATAGATCCTACTCTGTATCGTAGTATGATAGGCACCTTACTATATCTTACTACCTCGCGTCCTGATATTATGTATGCTGTGTGTGTATGTGCTCGATATCAAAGGAACCCTAAAGAGAGCCACTTGAATGCTGTTAAACGTATCATTAAATATGTAAAAGGCACTCTAAATCTAGGACTTTGGTACACTAATGACACACCAAGCACTATAATTGGGTACACTGATGCTGACTGGACTGGGTGTGCTGATGATAGTAAAAGCACATCAGGATCATGTTATTATATAGGTAATAACTTGGTAGGATGGAGTAGTAAAAAACAAAACTGCACATCACTCTCAACAGCTGAATTTGAATACATAGCCGCTGGCAGCTGTTGTGCTCAATTAATGTGTCTTAAACAAATGCTAAGTGATTATGGTATTCAAGAAAACCAATTGCATCTCTATTGTGATAATCAAAGTGCGATTAATATTTCTAAAAACCCTATTCATCACTCACGAACAAAGCATATAAAAATAAGACATCATTTTATACGCGAATTGGTTGAATCTAAGGAATTAGAAATCAATTATCTTCCTACTGATCTACAACTCGCAGATATGTTTACAAAACCTCTAGATTATAATAGATTCATTTCATTACGTAAATCTATTGGTATGGTTTATGCTGAGTAATAACTTTGCTGTTTATCCAAGTTTTTCCCTTTGTCCATTTGAGATAAAATGGGGGAGAAATTTGAGTCTATTAATTTCTTATATATGCTAAACATCTTGATCTTAGTGATCTATTGCTGGTTCTTATTGTACAGTTACTCTCAACAGTTGTAATAGGGTATTCAAATGTACTTAGTTGAGTTATGTACTTTTTGATTACTAGGTATTGGGTAGATAAAACTTTGATAGGAATAAGTTTTTCTTATTTTTTGTTGCCCTACGAGTCCTAGATGACTCAAAGGAGATTTTGTCTCATATTTTCAAAGGGGGAGATTTAAGCCCTTATAGTTTTGACTCACTTGAGTCTATATTGTATAAGTGCTCATCTAGTTTGGAAATTGTGACAAAATTATGTCCTCCCTAGAAACCAAAGAACCTCAGAAATTGGTTTGCTACTTCATCTCTCTATCTTGTAATGATCAAGAACAAATTGCCAACACTCACACAAAGTAGAATTTATTTAATGCATATCATACTGCATAATAATTTGTGTACATATGTTGAGTGTGTTTAAATCCCTAAGTTTGAATTTTAATAATTTTTTTGGGATTTTATAAACATTTTTTAAATAAGGTTTTCTTAATTAAAAACTTGATTTATAAGTTTTTGTGGTCAATCTATAAATATACTTTGTTGGGAATATTGGCCTAATGTTACCTTGGGTAGAATCCGAAAGTGGAGTAAACTTTAGGGTGGGGTTTTAATTACTTTAGGACGCGCGTTTCATATCCTGTTATTGGACAACACCTGTCTTCATCTGATTGGATGAGATTGTGTTTCTTTACTGAGTTATAAACGCGTATGTTTTTAGCCCTTGGATCATTGGTTATCGACGATCTGCATGTTGTCTTGGTGAATCCTAGTACAACATTTTAAACCAATCAGGTATCGTTTAAGCACCGCGTTCTTAGAACCCTTCGATCTAAGTCAATTTAACTTGACTTAATCCTGGCCCTTGGTTTTGATCCAGTCTCTCGAACCTTCTCTTCACCCTATAAAAGGAAACCTATTCTCAAACTTCGAAGACTTTTGCCATTTTCATTTTTCTGAGAGAAATAGAGAGAGTAGAGAGAGAAGAGAGAGAAGAGAAAAACCAGAGAGAGAGAGAGAGTTAGAAACCCTAACCTTGTTCGTCAAAGCCTCTTCCATCCAAACTCAAACACTTCTTTAAAACTCCTTCATATCCAAAACACTACCCTGAGTGTTCTTAAGTGTTTGAGAGTTTGAGTTGAGTTTGTAATTGTTGCTGTAACCTCTAGTTCGTTAGATCTTTTTTTCAACTTAAACTTTTACTCAGATCCACCTTCTGATTTCATAGAAATTTCAGATCTGAGTTAATTATGTTACATTACACTTAGTTTCATTCTTTATTTCTCATCTTGAGAAATATATTGTTGATTATTTTCTATAAAACGTTTGCTTCTGTTTCTAGTTCTTGTAAAACAAAACCTTTGACCTAGTTTGGAATCTCACTTGGAGGTTTTCAATCTCGAAAAGCTTTTCTAAATTCTGAGATTGATTAAGACCTTGTCTGTCTTCTTAACAAGGTATCCGTGGATTCTGGGATTGATTTAAAGGTCAAATAAGGTTCTAAGTTTTGTAAGAAGAAAGAAATAGAAAAGATCACAGCATATAGTGTTACTGTAATTTGTTAGGACTGTTTGTACTTAATAAGTGTGTGTGTGTGTGCATGCATGTGTTAGAGAGCACCTTCACAAACACTTTCACCCTACAACACGAAAAGTGTTGGTAATAAGATCTTGTGAACAAAGAGTCGACGTAAAGTGCTGGAACAAATCAGAAGTTAACGAACTGGGATAACTACATCTACAATCAGAACATCAGAGAAGTTATAAGGACACCAGAGGGTACATTCCTAAACTTATATAGGTCTGAGTTGTTTGCATGTTAGTTATATAGTTTGTAACTCATAAATTTGTTTTAGTGGATTCTTTCATTTTACTCCGTAGAGGGAGTCGTGGATGTTTCCTCAATTGGTGAGGTTTTACCACGTAAAAATCATCGTGAACATAATCTTTCTACATCTCCTCATCTCATTCCTGGTTGTGCTGAGTTTAAGTTTTTTAAACTACTTTATAAACCTGTTATTCAAATCTTGAATAGATTTCATACATACTGATTTTTTAAACACATCTTGTGTTCAAATAGTTTGGTTTTTACGAAAAGAGTTTCTTAAAAAAATAGATCGGAGTTACTTAAATAGTTTATTTTTAATAAACGGCTTTAGTAACATATTTTTCACGTTTTCGTTGTTAAGTCACCGTTATAGGTGGAGTTTGTGATTTTTTTAACAGAAATGCAGAGAAATTAGTGAAGTACCTCAGCAGTTGTTGGAGAGAGAATGGGAGTCACCGTTGAGGCCGTAGCGGCAGGAACCGTTGGGGGCAGGATTACTTCCTCAGAAGCCTCAACGACGCCCTTATCTAAGGAAGCCTCAACGGTCGGCAAAGATCCCTTGCCAATAAAAGGTACCAAGGCCAACGTAGGAGTTCGTTCAAAGAAGACAATGGACCTCCAACCGATGCCTCATCATGGGTAGGCACCGATGAACCACCACGCTGGGCAGAAGCATCAACCTTGGCCATGGAAAGAGGAAGACCACTAAGAGAAAAGGGTGGGGTAAGACTTGGTAAAAACTGTAAATATGAAGCCACGTGTTAGACATGGGGGGAAACTACGAAAAAAGGGAGAAATGCATCTAAATGTACTTACCCTCGTTATGGGACCAAAAAGAGGAACCGCAGTTATGGGTCTCGTCAGAATAGTGGGGAGAAGAATACCATCTACTAAAGATGTCATTTCCACCTAAGGCATCCCAACATATTATAGTTAACCAAAAAAAGGGGATGGGACAAGGAAAAGGCGTGAGCCATGATAAGTAATTATTTATGTTACCTCGGGGCATTTTCCTTTGCTGCAACGATGGGTATAAGGACCTCGTATGGAGATGAAAATTCAGAAGGGGTTGGGGGAGTTATCTCTGATTGTGAAGAGATGCCCCCAGATTCAACGGAACCTCCCCCTACAGCAGCATCCTTCGTGCGGCGGGAGTAAGTAAGCTCGATCATGGGTGAACGGGGAGGAGTAGTATCGGCTTGAGAGTTATCAAAACGTCCCCCCACAAAAGGGCTCACGGGGGGAATAGGCCGTTCTTCTTCAAATCCCTGCACCAAAGTTATCAAGAGATAAGCAAATGCAACTTGCCTTAAGAAAAAGGGAATAAGAATAAAAACATGCACACATACCTCAGATCCGGAAGGAGAATGAGAAGATATAACCACTGGCGAAGGAGGAGAGGAGGCAGCAACATAAGGGAAGTATCTCGAGAGTTCATTTATTTTGGGACTTGGTACCCAGAGTTTTTTTCCTCGTACCCGCTGCACTAGCACCTTGAGGAACCCTTGAATCTTTTCTCCTCTTTGTCATTGGCTCAGTTGGTTCAACTACGATCATAGGGAAGGCGGCCGAAGGAGGAGCGACGACTGCGTGTCATTGAAACTAAGCATTTATTCTTTCGACCTCAGCATGAACTTACCTCCTCAGCTCTTCATTCACTTCTGCAAACATGGGAGGGGAAACGAAGGCGATAGGGAATACCTCCAAAGGGTTTTGTGCTAGAGCTTGGGACTTGGACTTTGAGGACTTGGATTTCGAGGAAGTCCCACTCTTGGACTTCCTGGTATCTTTTTGGCTGGTGGCCGGGAAGGCCCTTCGCCAGTAGTAGCTTCGGTTGAAGTGGCAGGCTGTTTGGGAGTTGCAACAGCCTTGGGATTCGATGTGGAAGTAGGGATCATCGGGCTATAAGGGGGTAGTTACTGGGGAGGCTCTTTAATGCTTTTACTCAGAGGGAACTCAACTCCAAGAACGAAGTTGCCCTTGAGACCCAGTTCAGAGGCAGAGAAAAAAAGGACTGGGGGATATTGGGGGGACTCTGTATAAACTCACGAATCCTGGTCCGTTGCACCAAATGGAACTTGGTGGCATAACAGGTGGCTACGTCCCCCTTCCTGGTGGCACTGGGAAGGGTGAATCGCCCATCCATGATAGAGGTCACACCAAGCACCGCTGCTGCAAGATAGAAGGCGCAAACCTCAACAAAAGTGGGCCTTTTATTTTTTTTTGTTGAAACACATGTCGAGGGCCCCCCTGATCAAACTCGAACTTCCTTCTACATTTATCAGGGTTGTAAGGTTCAGAAGTGTACCCCCATTCGGTATAGGAAGGAATAAACCCAGGGGTGAACTGAAGTATCACGGCCTGCGGGAGATCTTCTACAATCGGGATGAACTTGACCGTTGAGGCTGCAGAAGGAAAAAAATCCCAACAATGGGCAAACATAGACTCGATGTATGACCTCATTACAAAAGAGTCCAAACGATCAAAACCCCCATTATCTACTTCCGACTCTATTTTTTATGGAAACATAAGAGGTGTGGGGGCTTAATACCTTGGCTCACGGGGAGAGAGATAGACTTAGCGGTAATGGCAGGAAAACGGGTGTAAAGGAAGCCCGTCAAGATAATGGTGTTGTCAAAATTGGCTAAGTTATAACGACCCAGTGACCGTGCCATGTCCATATGAGTTCGATCCAGCCACGTATAGAGGGACCCCAAGGCAATGGCGGCCAGAGGAAGGTTGAAACCCCTGGCCAAATGGATGGAAATATTTATGAGGTCCCTCCTGGGCTGGTCGTTGGGTTTTTCAGTCAAGAAAAAGCGTGAAAGCAACACAAGAAAGTAGGCTGGTAGTTCCAGAGATGTACCTCTACCTTAGCCCCTTGCAACATTTACATCCTTTGGAGTTGGAGATTCGAAAAAATAATTAATGAGGGGAGTAAAAGTGGCCTTGTTAGAAGATCCAGTGCAACTACGGCAGATTCGATCAAGATTGTTGATGTAAAAAACTAGATTACTCTAATAATTTAATCACAGATAAATAAATAAGACAGAATATTTTTAAAGTGGTTCAACCTTATGTAAATGGCCTACGTCCACTGTTATGTTATTGCTGAGTGTTTGGGAATTCTCGATTACAAGTTCTTTCAAGAAATTTCGGTCCCCTTTGAATGAGGGTGATACAAGGTATTTATAGCCCTTAGGCTGTACATGAAAGGGTTGATACATTAAATGATATATATATGAAAGGGTAATACATTTAATGCAGCGCGTGCGTCAAGATGATGAACATTCAATGAATAGTTGAACTGTTGATTATCTGGCAATTAATGATACGGCCGAGATGCAGCTCGGACCGCCTTAGTTGCTCTTTGCTCAGGAGTTCCTCGGAGAGTTATAGTACCTCGGAGTGCTGACGTTCCTCGGTGTATCCTCGTTGCTCGGAGAGACTATGAGTTGGTCGGGGAAATGAACTTCCTCGTTGTTATTGTACCACGTAGATTGACAAGTGTCTTCGTATGATTCGTCCACATCATCATATTAATTTTGGTATCAACAGAAGCCCCCAATGTTTCATATTTCGAACTTTGAGGAGTATGAAACATTCTTTCTCAGTATATGGCAATATTGAATGATCTTCCTGGGTTTTAGGAGCATCGTATTTGAATTTATTTCCAAATTCACAGAATCCGCCTTTTTTCGAACTTTTAAGAGTGCTTTGATCTTTGTGCCCTTTTTGTCCTTTTAGCCGTCGGAAGTTCAATAGTTTCTTTTGTGTAATCATTTACTTCTCCGCTTCCCAAGGCAAAGTATTTAAACTTCTTAGGTAACCATACCGTCTTCTTCTTTTCCCAATTTTCTGCATTCAAGCTTTCTATTCTCTCTTTCTCTCTTTCTCTCTTGTGCGTTCATCCTTGTTTTCGTTCGTTGTCAATAGACCTCCTTTCTTCTTGTAAGATTTTCTTCCTTTCTTCTGTATTTCTTTTATTCAGTATGGTTTATATTGTGGAGTCTGTTGAGAAATTTCGTTTTGATTTTTCCATTCCTTCCTGGGTAACTCTGGAGGTTCTTTCTGAGCCTTTAGATTATTTTCGATTGGCTGAGGGACATTGGTTCCCCAGTTTATTCATTGCTGAATGTGGATTTTCTTTTCCGCCAAATCCCTTATGCTTAGAGTTCTGTCAATACTTTGACGTTGTTCCTGCAAAAATAGCCCCCAATTCATGGAGAATAATTAATGGGGTGTACAAATTAAATTTGACTCATGGGACCCGTATAGGGATTCCTGAAATTATGTTTTGCTATAGATGGGCTATTTTAGATAATGTTTACTACTTAAAAACTAGGTTTTTAAATAGGGATCTTGTAGTTAACCTCCCTGATGCAAATAGAGATTATTTTGAACATGGGTTAGTTTTCAAAAATTGGCAACATGCTCCTTTAGTCGGAGACAGAGTGTATGAAGGTCCCAAATGCCCCCCATATGGCAATGGGATAGGTTTATTCTCATTTTCCTTTACTTATGAAATTATGCTTTCATCATGTTTGACAAAATGTATGACTGATATCTCATTATGTATTTATTTGCAGTTGATAGCAAAAGAAAAACTCCAAAAGAATCAGAGGTTAATATTAAGCATCTGAAACTTATCTGGGGTTTGCATAAGAACGTTGCAGACGAGCACATCAGGTCTGCATTATATTTGCTACAGTATAAGAGCTATACAACTTCTTATACTGCTCGCCCTGTTGAGCCAGCTTCAACTCCAGAGGATTCTTCTTCAGATTCTCACATCCCTTTAAGTCAAAGAATGGGCAGGAAAAGAGCTCCCCCTGCTCTATTTGATGACATTACTTCTGCTGCTGAAGCCAAGAAAAGCAAAGTTGATGTCCCAGAAGGGACTAAGAAGGTGGATGTTGTACCTTCCAAAGCTGCCGAGAAGCCCCTAGTGGCTCCGAGCAAGAAGGTTGCTCCTGTCGAGATGACTGCTATCTCTCCGACCAAGAGCTCTTCCTTAGTTGAAACTGCCGAAGTCCCTCTGAGGAGATTGAGGAAATCATCCTCAGTAAATTTGGCTGAAACTGTCTCTTCTCCACCATCTGGTGTTGTTGGTGTTCCAACCATCATTCCTCCGAGCTCTGCAATGAGCTCGGTAAAAACTTGGATCATACCCGAGGTTTAAGGAATTGATGAAAATATTTCTAGGGATATGCTGACATCCCTAGCTACTCGTCACCTTGCTTCGGTAAATTTCTCACATTCTGAATTTCCTTTCTGTCTTTGAATACTTGTATTTTTGCACTGACCTGTCACTTTTTCCTTCGTTTAGCTGGTGAATTGTTTTAATAACATTGTGAAGAAAGACGAAGCTAATAAAGCTTCCAGCTCCTCGTCAGGTGTAGAGGATGCTCTGCTGGGTTTAACCCAATCTTTGAAGGATTCTCGTCAGCAGTATAACGAGGACAAAGCTGAATGGGAGAAAAAGTTGTCTGTAGTTGAGGCCGAGAAGGTGAAGTTGGCTGAGACCTCCAAGAGTTTGGAGGATAAGGTGAAAAGTTTAGAGGTCGAGCATAAAAAATATGACGACAAGCTCATGAACTTTGGAGAGCTTGAAGATAAGCTAAAAAAGGCAGAGGAAAAATTGTCCGCCCTGCAAGATGTCAAAGGCCAGAAGGAAGAATTGGATGTGAAGCTCTCCTCGGAGAAACTGAAAAGAAAGCTCGCAGTTAAAAAATCCTTCAGCGCTGGCTGGGATGAAGGATGGGACAAGGGGATTGCTGCGATGACATCCCAAGTTCAATACGGGAAGTTGAAATACTTTCGAGATGGCTGGGTAGCTGCCCTGCAGGAATTGAAGATCAAAGAAGATTCTGGGCTATTCCAGCTACACCTCCCTGGTCCTCCCCCACCAATTGTGGAAGAAGAAGAAGAAGATGAGCCTATCTCTGATGAATCTTCCATGGCCATAGGTGATCAAGTCCTTGCCTCTCTTCCTTCTGCCAACGAGGACATTTCTTCCATGCCTCCTCCTCCTGAGAAAATTTCGACTCCTGATGATCAGGCTGCTGTTACCACCGAGCAACCAAGCTCCTCGTCCCAGCCTCCCGAGAAAGTCTTGGGAGACAAGGAAAAGGTGTGAAGTTGTTCGGTATCATTTCTATCTTTCATTATTTGTAATCAAACAATGTAATCCTTTTGTGATCTAATAAAATACATCTTTGTTCATCTCTGTTGTTGATGATTTGTTTTTGTTGATTGTTGTCTTCTTCTCATCCTTAGTTTGTGGCTAGAATGGAAATGATATCTGCACATGATACAAAGCTGATGCAGCAATGTCACGAATATTATAAAGCTGGTCATACAGACCTTAGTACATCAGAAATTGCTGATATCCCTGGTCATGATGCTACAGAGCAAGCAATTGAGGCTTATCGGTACTTGAAGGATTAACTTGACCGAGTTGTGGCCAACAATGTGGCCTACTATGACTTGATTGAGGAACTTCATTATTCCTTAGAAGATCTCCAAGGTCAGCACAATGAATCAATGGCTTTGTTGCACAAGGAATATGAAAATAGATATCAACAGCTTTCTTCTGAAACAGGCCATAAAAAGATCCTCGCTGGATACGATGTTAGGGAAAGAACTTTAAAAGGTGAAGTTGAGGCCTGCAGGCAGATTGCTGAGTTGCTGGAACAAGAGAACAATAATTTGCAGAAAAAGCTGGCACAGTATGAATCTGCAGCGTCATCTTCCACTGCTTTAGTGCAAGTTACTGATGAAGGTTTCTCGTTCTTAGAAGTTGAGAATGCCAAATTAAGGCAAGAGTTGGACGTTCTGAGAATATCGGGTATTTCCACTACTGCTCGGGGACGAGGAAGAGGATCTCGTGGGCGAGGAAGAGCTGTTCAAAATGTTATCGAGAAGCAAAATTCTGCACCTGCTCGGAGTCGATCAAGGGTTCTCAGTCGTAATGTTGAAGAATCTCGTACTCTGTCAACATTGGAAACTCAAGCATACCAATTGAACGCCAAAGATCGGGCTCTATCTGAAATGTCCAAGAAAAATCTATCTTTGGAAGATCAACTTACTGCGACGAAGTCTGCTTTGAATGATAAAGATGTTTTTGCCAGGAACCTTCACGAACAATTGGATAGATTAACCTTCCAATTCCATAAACAGCCCAGGGAATTTTGGATGGCAGGATACAATGAAGCCCTTGTTCATTTAGATGCTCGTATTGAACATGCCAATAATGAAGGTTATAAGCAGGGGTGGTTGAACGCCCTGGGTGTACTGAAATTGGAGCAAGGGCATTTTTTATGGGATTATCATGCTCCAGGGTTACTAGACTTGCCTGTGCCACCTTTCATATTGGACATGGAATGGATCCCAGCTCGTTCCATTCCTCGGAGTTTAATTTCAAAATATCTTGGCGACTATAGTCTTCATTCTCAGACTGAATTATCTCGTCCCGAGCATCTCTTGGATACACCTTCTGTGATGAACGTCAGAATGCTCAGAGATATTAATTTCATCAATTCTCCGCTTTGCCTGGAGGATCCTCCTGCCGGCGAGGAACCTGTTTCAAAAGCTAAAGGAAAGAAACCAATAGAATAGGTTTTTCAATGTAATAATTAGCACATTTATGTAGCTTGTAATATATTTTGACCTTAATGAAAGAATTTCACTTTCTGTTTGCAAATTTGTATTGCGATTGTCTTGTGTTTATCAAACATTTTTACATTTGTGCATATGTATCTGTTAAAAAAAATAACAATATGGTGTTGTTCATCAACCAACTTAGTAATCAAACTTACAAATATCAATGTTGCTCAATCACTTAATAATAAAGTAATGAGTGTAAAATGTTTAAAATGTTTCCAACCAACCAAGGTTGTTAAATTGTGTTTGTCGACCAACTACAATTGATGGGTTTTTATCCCCGACCAACCATACTTGGTAAACTTTTTCATAAAATGTGCCCGACCAACCATGGTCGATAATTTATCCTCGTCGACTAAGTATAGTTGATCACCGACCAATTATACTTGGTTCAGTTTGGAATTCTTTGTATTTTCTGGAATGACTTTACCTTCCGACCAACTTGTTGGCCTATTTTCAAAATGATTTTGTTTTTCCCTCAACCGTAGTTGATTATTGAACTATCAGGTTCTTTCGAACTATCTTGTCCACTAGTTATCTTACCAACCTTAGTTGGTCACGCTAGTGTACACCTCCTAACCAAAGGAGTATATTTTTTGGTTCTTTCGAACTATCTGTCCACTAGTTATCTTACCAACCTTAGTTGGTCACGCTAGTGTACGCCTCCTAACCAAAGGAGTATATTTTTTGGTTCTTTCGAACTATCTGTCCACTAGTTATCTTACCAACCTTAGTTGGTCACGCTAGTGTACACCTCCTAACCAAAGGAGTATATTTTTTGGTTCTTTCGAACTATCTGTCCACTAGTTATCTTACCAACCTTAGTTGGTCACGCTAGTGTACGCCTCCTAACCAAAGGAGTAAATTTTTTGGTTCTTTCGAACTATCGTCTTCTTTTTGCTTTTTGCTGTCGAGTAGCGTAGTGTACAACACTAGTATTCCCTGAAAAACTTTCAAACAAAGGAGAAGAAAATGGTGAAAACATCATCGTTTTATTCGTATTGATGGAACTGTTGTACATTTTACATCATTGATAATACTTGCGAAGGTGTTCAGCATTCCAAGCATTCTTGAATTCTTCTCCTTCTAGAGTTGCTATTCGGTAAGTTCCTGATCGAACAACTTTTGTAACTCGGTAAGGCCCATGCCAGTTTGCCTCCAATTTATTGTGCTTCTGAATTACCTTTTTTAGCACATAATCTCCTTCTTTTAAATCGCATTTCTTCACCCTTTTGTTATAGAACAGAGCTGTTCGTTGTTGATAAGCAGCATTCCTAATGGCTGCCTCTTCTCTGACTTCTTCGAGCATATCCAAATCCAGTCTTCTCATCAAGTCACTAATCGGATAATTGAAGTTCAGCACTCTGTGTGTTGGTAGGCCCAACTCAGCAGGTATTACAGCCTCACTTCCAAATACCAGCATATATGGTGATTCTCCAGTCGCTGCTCAGGGAGTTGTTCGGTAAGCCCACAATACTGATTGTAGCTCATTAATCCAGTTAGCTTTAGCTTCACTTAGCCTTTTCTTCAAACCATTTAGCAGTGTTCTATTCGTCACTTCAGTCTGTCCATTGCTTTGAGGATGGCCTGGTGCTGAATGAACCTTCAAAATGTTCGACTGATGACAATATGCAGCAAATTCCTCGTTATCAAATTGGGTTCCATGGTCTGTGATGAAGGCATGAGGGAGACCATATCGACAGATGATATTCTTCCAAACGAACTGGTATACCTTTTCGTATGTCATATCAATAAGTGGCTCAGCTTCTACCCACTTAGTGAAATAGTCTACTGCGACGACGAGGTACTTTAATCTTCCTCGGGTGGTCGGCAATGGTCCCACCAAATCAATTCGCCACATGGCGAATGGACAAGGGGAAGTTATGGGTGTCAACAATGCTTGTGGAGTTCGTCGGATAGAGGAAAAACGTTGGCACTTATCACATTTCTTAGCATAGGCTATACAATCAGCCCTCATCGTCGGCCAATAGTATCCTTGAGTCATTACCCTTTGTAAAAGTGTTCGACCTGCTACATGAGCTCCACAAGACCCTTCATGGATATCTTCAATCAATTCTTTCACTTCGGAGGGATGTACACATCTCTGCAAACCTGCCATAATTCCTCGTCTATGTAAAATACCATTAGTTAATACATACCGAGCAGCTTTATACTTCAATTTTTTGGCAGCGAACTTATCCTCTGGCAATTCTCCCTCTTCAATATATACCCTGATGGGATCCATCCAAGATGGTCCTAAATCAAGGGTAATAACATTCATCGTCAAGTCTTCCTCTAGGCTCTGACTTTCCAGTACTTCAATCGGTATTGTTCTTCGTAGCTCGGTACGTGTAGCTGATGCTAGTCGGGCCAGTGCGTCTGCTTTTGCATTTTCTATTCTGCGTATTCTGATCAACTGAATCGCATCAAATTCTGCCAACAACTCCATTACCTTGGCATGATATTTGACCATTAATTCTCCTTTAACTGCATACGTTTCCATCATCTGATTCACAATCAATTGAGAATCACTGAATACCATCACTTGTTGTGCTTCCATAATCTTTGATAAATTAAGACCTGCTATCATGGCCTCATACTCAGCCTCATTATTAGAGGCTTTGAATTGGAATCGCAAAGTATATTCCATGTCAGTCTCGTCTGGGGTGTTCAAAATAATTCCTGCCCCACAACCTGCTGTGCAAGATGAGCCATCTACATATAATCTCCATATGGGCAACCCGTCTTCAAATTTCTTATCTGATAGAGTTCCTCGGTGAAATATTTGTTGCTTCTTTTCATCCTCCCCCGACACTTTTCGCTCCTCGTTGACCATCTCTTCTCGTTCTTCAACCAACCGGGGCTGGTCTGAATTTGAAGTTGATGATCCTTCTACATCCACAAGCCCTTTTACCAACCGGAGTTGGTCTGGACTTATGTCTGTTGATCCTGTAACATCCACAGGTTGGTCAGCAAGCAGTTTTTGTTCCTCGGGGGTATCAGGATATGTAAACTCTGCTATAAAATCTGCTACAGCTTGCCCTTTCAATGATGCTCTGGGCTCATACACAATATCATATTCACCGAGCTCTATTCCCCAGTACATCAATCTCCCTGACTTTTCTGGCTTATGAAGGGCTTGCCTCAGTGGCATGTCGGTATAAACGACGATGGTATGGGCCTGGAAATATGGCCTCATTCTTCTACTTGCTTCAATTAATGCCAATGCCAATTTTTCCAGCTTTGGGTACCTGATTTCTGCACCTCGGAAAGCCTTACTTGTGTAATAGATTGGTTTCTGGACTCCATTCTCCAATCTAATCAATGCTGAACTGACTGCATTCTCTGATACTGCCAGATATAAATACAACTTCTCTCATGTTATTGGCCTGGACAACAATGGAGGTGCTCCCAAATACTTTTTCAAATCTTGAAAGGCCTTCTCACATTCATCAGTCCACTCAAAAGTTTTTCGAAGTGTTTTGAAGAATGGGAGGCATTTGTCAGTTGCTCGGGACACAAATCTATTGAGCGCTGCAACTCGTCCTGTAAGACTCTGCACTTCTTTCTTTGTTGTTGGAGATCGCAACCCTAAAAGAGCTTTGATCTTATCTGGATTTGCTTCAATGCCTCGCTGGTTGACAATGTATCCGAGAAACATTCCTTCTCGTACTCCAAATTTGCACTTCGTCGGGTTGAGCTTCATTTGGTATTTATCCAGTTGATCAAATGTCTGAGCTAAGTCAACTAGATGATCTGCAGCTTTCTTGCTTTTTGTCAGCATATCATCGACATAGACTTCCATGTTGCAACTGATTTGTTCGGTGAAAACCTTGTTCATCAGCCGCTGGTATGTCGCTCCTGCATTTTTCAAACCAAAAGGCATAACATTATAGCAATAAGTTCCCCAAGGGGTAATAAAAGAAGTACTTTCCCTGTCTTCAGGTTTCATTTTGATCTGGTTGTAACCAGAATACGCATCCATGAAACTGAGCAGCTCATGTCCCGAGATAGCATCCACTAGTTGGTCAATTCTGGGCAATGGAAAATGATCTTTTGGGCACGCCTTGTTGAGATCAGTGAAATCAACACACATTCTCCATTTATTGTTCTTCTTCTTTACCATCACCACATTTGCCAACCAGTCTGGATATTTCACATCTTCAATGAATTGGGCTTTCTGGAGCTTCTCGACCTCCTCTTGTATGGCCTGATTCTTCTCGGGACTAAACACTCTTCTTCTCTGCTTCACAGGCTTGATCTCCTTATTCACATTGAGCTCATGACATAAGAAGTTTGGATCTATTCCTGGCATGTCTTCATGACTCCATGCGAAAGTTTTCTTCCTGTTTCTCAAGAAAATTATCAACTCTTGTTTTATTGAAGCATCCAACGTTGAACCTATCTGGGTTATTCGTTCAGGGTGCTCGTCGTCTAGAATAACGTTTTCTGTAGATTCCACCACCTGTCCTTTTACAAGTTGGGATTCATCTCTGGGATCGAGAGTTTCAATCTCTGTATCCTCTTCCACCTGGTAGGTAGTAGTCTTTTTCCTCGATTCCTCAAGCTCCTCTTATTCGGCAGACGAATAATAGCATTCCCGAGCTACTTTTTGATCACCTTTCACAACTCCTACTCCAAAGTTTGTTGGGAATTTTAAGCACTGATGCACTGTAGATGGAACTACTTCGAACTTCTTCAAACCAACTCTTCCCATGATGATGTTGTAGGCTGACTGCACATTCTTATCCATCACAAAGAAGCGTATTCTTTTTGTTCGACAAGCAGGCCATGTTCCAATGAATATATCCAACTTGATCGTCCCAAGTGGAAAAACTTTCTCACCAGCAAAACCTAGGAGGAGTCTGTGATACGATTCCAACTGAGATAATTTCAGATTCAAGCTGTCAAAGCATGAATAGTACATGATGTCTGCCGAACTTCCATTGTCTACCAACACCTTTGAAATCACTACTTCCTTCATCCTCATTTTGATCACCAGAGGATCATCGTGAGGATAAAGAACACCTGTCAAGTCGTTTTTTGAAAAGCCAATGACCAGCTTCTCTTTGTTTACCTTCCTCGGACGATCGTCCTCGGCCAGATTTATTCGCTGAATATATGAACAAGCTTGAGCCTCTCCGAGGTAAGCCTTTCTTTCTGCAGTAAGGTCTCCTCCTCCAGCATCTCCTCCTGTAATAACATTACAATCAAATGACCCAAAACGTATGGAAAATACCTCTCGTTCAGGCTGCCTTGGCTTCTTTGTAAGATCGGGGTCTTCATCTGGATCATCTTCATGATCTCTTTTCTTTTTCTCCTCCGTCCGACGAGGAGATCTGGAACGATCTCTAGTTCTATCATCATTCCTCCTTTCACCTCTGCGATCTACCTACTTTGATAACTTTCCTCTTCGGATGAGCATTTCAATCTCGTTCTGAAGGGCTATGCAATTTTTGGTCGTATGGCCATGATCTTTATGGAACTCGCAATATTTGGCCCTATTCCTCAAGTCAGGATTGGTCCTTAGTTTATCTGGCCACTTGATTTCTTCGTTATTCTTGATTTCTTCCAAAACATGATTAATACCCATTTTCAATGGAGTATAATTATCGTATTTATTCAGGACTTCCCAAGACGTCCTATTATTCTTGGAATGCTTGTCACCACCATTACCTTTTTGCTCTTTCTTCTTAGATTTGTCAACCTCCACCTTGGTTTCTTTATCCATATTCTTCTTCGCGGCCATAGCCTCCTCGGCATTCATGACTTTGGCCGCTTTTGCCATCAACTCCGACATAGTCTTAGGTGGATCTTTGGCCAAAGTGTAGTATAACTTGTTAGGCGACAATCCACTCATCAAAGCAGTGATCGCTGTCTTTTCTTCGTAATCTATGACTTCCAACTTCTCGTTATTGAAACGAGTTATGTAATCTCTAGTACTCTCACCTGATTTTTGTCTAACACTTAACAAGTGCGCTACTCGCTTTACCGGCTTTGCTCCAAAACAGAAACTGCCAATGAATAACTCGGCTAACTGAATAAAAGTCGAGATCTTACCCCGAGGAAGATTGTTGTACCATATCTGTGCAGATCCGGTAAGAGTTCCCGAGAATGCTCTACACCTCATCTCGTCGGGGACGGCATATATATCGGCAGCAGCTTGGTATTGTTCAATATGAAGAACAGGATCTGTCATACCATCATACTTAGGGGTCACTACAGGTGCTTTGAATTTCGATGGTGTTGGAAAATTCACAATGGCCTTCACAAAAGGTGTCCCTTGAACAAAAGTTCTCTGTAAGGGATTCCTTTCTTTAGCCATTTCTCCAAGTCTATCCTCCAACCGCTGAATGGAACCTTTCCATGCTTCATTTCCTTCCTCGGGCCGCTTAGTCCGAGCAATTGATTGTTCTGACGTAGCTTCCTGAGATCTATCTCGACGAGTAGCTGGTCGTGATTGTGCTGATCCTTTTCTCAAACCTGATGGTGGTCGAAAGCTTCTCGATGGGGCTCTAGGTGGACTCATATTTCTCCTTGGTCCTAACCGACTGAAAGGAGACACCCTGCTTAATCTTTCCAGGGCGCTGGTTCTTTTCGGAGAGAGAGTGATATGTTGATCTGTATCCGTAGCCCGTATCGATGAAGTTCGCCCAGGTTGATAAGAAAAATCATTAGATTCTTCATTACGATATGACTCAGTACGTCTGGATCGCGATTGCCCACGATCACTCCTTTGCCTTGAATGGTTAGGTGCACCGCCGTGAAGAGTTTGAATGAGTTGCCTCATTATTTCTTGCATGGCGGTTTGTCCTTCAGCCAGATTCGTCATAATTCCAGCCAGATCTGGAGGTGCAGATGGATTTATTGGATTTCCAGCATTTCCAGCATTACGATTACTGGATTCTGGATTATCTGCCATTGATGATAAATGATTTTTGGTGAATAACGATAGCAACAGTCGTTTCCCACAGACGGCGCCAATATGTTGATGTAAAAAACTAGATTACTCTAATAATTTAATCACAGATAAATAAATAAGACAGAATATTTTTAAAGTGGTTCAGCCTTATGTAAATGGCCTACGTCCACTGTTATGTTATTGCTGAGTGTTTGGGAATTCTCGATTACAAGTTCTTTCAAGAAATCCCGGTCCCCTTTGAATGAGGGTGATACAAGGTATTTATAGCCCTTAGGCTGTACATGAAAGGGTTGATACATTAAATGATATACATATGAAAGGGTAATACATTTAATGCAGCGCGTGCGTCAAGATGATGAACATTCAATGAATAGTTGAATTGTTGATTATCTGGCAATTAATGATACGGCTGAGATGCAGCTCGGACCGCCTTAGTTGCTCGTTGCTCAGGAGTTCCTCAGAGAGTTATAGTACCTCGGAGTGCTGACGTTCCTCGGTGTATCCTCGTTGCTCGGAGAGACTATGAGTTGGTCGGGGAAATGAACTTCCTCATTGTTATTGTTCCACGTAGATTGACAAGTGTCTTCGTATGATTCGTCCACATCAGCATATTAATTTTGGTATCAACAAAGATCAACTCGATCAGCAGTCTCTTCAGCATCCGAGGCCTCATCGTGGTATGCAAACTCACCCATGGGCTCAAACCCAAGTAGCTCACAGACGTCCTCCAACGTGATGGTGAACTCTCCCTATGCAATAAAGAACGTGTGAGTTATAACGTTCCATCTGGAAACTAGTACTTGGAGCGCAACGTTATGCTTAGAAAGAGTGAACTCCCCAAACCAGTAGGCTCGATAAAGACCAACCTTTGCAAGAGCAGCAACGTAAGAGCTCTGCATATGTGTGTGTCAAGCAGCAAAATGGGCTGGCGACCCCCAGGTGCCTTAAAATTGATATGAGAATAGGGGAAGTCACCATGGTCCAACCGAAAGCGCAAAGTCCCATCTGGGAGAAGATAGCCCCACTTCGACGAATTCTCATCCTCATCACCCAACGGTAAAGGGTCATACTTGGCTGAGAAATGGCATGTCTTACATGCATTAGAGAATTCATCATCTTCACCAACGATGGGAGACCGACGATAAAAGTGTAGTTGCTCTTGACGAGCAGCATTCAGGGTAGTGGTGCTAGGGGGAGCAGCGACGCCAGAGGTGGCAGAAGGGGAGCTTGGCTAAGCAGCGGAGGTGGCAACCTTTGAGGCACTTGAAGAAGCCATAGTAAGTGGCAATGAACGAAATAACTTGGTAAGAAGGGCTAGAAATAAAGATGGAGGAGCACAACCACAGGGAGTGGCGTAAAAGATGAGAGAAGGAAAAAGCTAGGCAAAGAGCTGGACAACAATGGGGTTTTCACGTAAAGTTCTCTCTCTAAAGAAGACGGGAGCTTGAAGAAAACGAAGGAAAGAGAAGGGTTTTGAAAAAAGAGACGTTTGAAACCTTTTAAACCTGTCTATTGAGTTTCCCACCACCTAACGTGCGAGGCCGCCTATAATCATTTCAAATGAACACGTGGCATTTCAGGAAATGTTTTGACAGCTGACAGTGCCACGTCATTTACGAAGTGACGCCTGGGAAATAGAAAGCATTACCTTCTTAAGCAAGTTTGAGTTTTGGCACCAGAATTTAGGTCAGACATATCCAATAAACTCCCAATGAAGAAGTTGTTCCAACGGTTTAAAAAAGCTACGATGTCCCCTTGCCACAAGTCCGAACGCTGTTTAAATTGTGACTCAGCTACATCGGGGAGAATTTTTACTTTTTTGAACATAGCGAAGCGTTACATGGGAGAATTTCACAAGCCCCAGTGATAGGGGACAGTTCCAACAAAAAAATCACTGCTCACAATTGTACTCCACAACGGCATGAATGAGAGAATTTCACTTTCCCATAGAAAAAATGAGTATTTGAGAAGGTTAGTAGGCCTTTTGGGAGAATTTTAAATAGTAAAGCTAGAACGGTTGAATCTCGGTGTAAGGAAAAAGTGGCAATGTCCCTTCACCAAAGCACCAATAAACCGCAACGCTTTGGCTCAGAATTTTTTCACGCAGAGAAGGTTCATCGGATTGAGAAATTTTCGTGCATACATTTCTTGTTCCAATAATAAATCTCTCCACATAGAGGCAAACGTAGAGGGGGCTTGAAGGTAATCATGAGATTAGGGATAATCCCCCCATTAATAACAGTGTTTGGGATAAAGGCAACCTAGCGTGGCAGCTCAAGCGAGGCAGCTCAGCGAGGCAGCTTGGCGTGGCAGCTTATCGTGGCAACTCATACTTTAGCTTGCTGTGTTAGTTAGTCATATTATATTTTTGTTTATCTTGACTATGGGCTATAACGATTGTAATGATGTAACGAGAATAATGATTCTTATCGTGAGGTTGAACGGTACTCGCGGGAGACCAGGCTTGGCAGGGCCTGGGAGAGCTTTCATGCTTTATCAAACGACCTCGCCGTGGGAACTTTGGAGTGACTTGGTTTAGAGGATTAAGAAGTGAGACACCGTTGGGGCTTGTCCTGACCATCTTAGATACAGCTGGTAAAACATCGAAGGACCCTGACCGTGGAACCTCAGGCGAAACAGCTTGGAGTTCCATAGGGCGTTAGGCTGTGAACCAAACATCCCTCTACTTAATGTCACATCTACTATAGGTGATGTCACTAGCCAGCTAAACAATGTCAGACATGCACTTGAGTAAACCACCATGGTATTTGGGGCTGTCAGGCAGTTGGTGAGCCACCTCTGCGACAATAGCCCCCTGACACACAGTGGTTAGGCAAAAGGCATAGCAAGACATTTAATGTCTATGACGTGGAGATGACTAGTGCATCAGGTATTTAATATTGGTGACATAAAATATGAGGGATGTCTTTCGCAGGCATTGATAACTGAGTTACCTCGGGAGTGGTGTGGGGGGCTATTTAAGGACCCTAACCACCTTTGGGGAGAGCATGTTCTTTTTGAGAGTTCAGAAGTTATTGCTACAGAATAAATATACATGAGAGAGTTATCATAAGCCAGAGAGTTTTACTCACCCACCATTGTCGATTTATTATGAAGCTTTTAATACTTGACAGAGCTTCTTGAGGGTGGTTGGTGTATTTGGGTTGCTTGCCAAGGTGTATCTAGGGTGCTTACTTATCTCTCCCTCTAAATGAGTTACTTCTGAGTTCGTTGTTATTAGATTGAGTTATACACGAGAGATTTGTGAGTTTATCCCAGCTTTCTCTTCACTAAGTTGTGTTTGTGTGTCCTATAGTTAATCCAAGGTTTTGTAAATTAACTTATCATTACTATACTCAAAAGGGGTTACGCCTCCATCTTATCTAAACTACCCTCTTACAGTTACTATTTTGATCATGACTCTCGAGTTCAAAGATGACTCTTGGGTTCAAGACTTTTGGGTTCAAGGATGACTATTGATTTCAAAGATGACCCTTGGGTTCAAGGATGACTGTTGAATTCATGGATGACTCTTGGGTTCAAGGATGACTGTTGAATTCATGGATGACTCTTGGGTTCAAGGATGACTGTTGAGTTCAAGGATGACTCTTGAGTTCTCAACATAATTGCATGTTAACCATAATAGTCGGGAATCCTAATTTATCTCAATTTTTTTATTCATGTTGATTTATGCTTATATTATTTATGTTTTAATTGTTGGATTATTAATATGTGTTAACGACCCTTAGAATTATAGACAACATGGAATACCGACCCAGCCTAAGATCATTATTTTCTTGGAAAATAAAATTTTGGGTGTTTCATTTTAAATTCATATGAGCAATGTTAATATGTGTTAATATGTGTTAACTAATTTAATGGGTTTGATTTATTACTCAAATTTAATTTAATTTTCAGAATTATTTTAATTTAAAATAGTTTTATTATTTTTGGATAACTAAAATACGAAAATTAGTTATTTTAATTTGAATAAATAAATTGAAAAATCCCATTATTTTAATTGGACAATTTAAAATTGAACAGTATCCATGGTTATATGTTTAATTTAAATATTTTTTAAATTATGGATTTTTTAATGTGTAATTAAAAAATATAAATTAAATTTCTGGATTTATTCTGTGAATATAAGGGAATTTAGAATTTATATTTATTACACATATTTTAGATGCACGAAAATTTAGGCAACCGTCAATTTTGACATGCGTCAGTTAACCTGTATTTTTTTAAAACATTAAAATTAAAGTTCTCTTTTCATAACCCTCAAAAAAGTTTTAAATTACAAGTGGGAGGGGGATTTGGTCATAAACAAATCCCACGGTCTCCACCAACGGTATGTAGGTTTTGAATGACAAGTAGGTCCTTCAAATAGGAATGTTAATTATTGTGGTAGCCAGTGCAAATTTCCTTAGGGTAATTTTAGGCTCATATTCATATAGGCGGCCCCAAAAGGAGTTTATGTGATATGGGATATTCTAAAATTAGTTGGTGGTATACACTTAGACACAAAATTATAGTAGGTTCTCCAAAGAGGAATGCTATTATTTTGTGGGACCGAAGTGTCAGCTATTAATTTTACTTGGCAAAGTCTTTGCTTAAATGGTAAAATTAAAGGAATTGGCCTGCCTAATATGATTATGTATAGTAGGTTCTCCAAAGAGAAATGATATTCAAACAGTTTTGAGATGCTGACGATTTCTTTTAAAATGGTAGAGGGAACCAAATTTAATTGAATTCAAAGTCAATTGCTTGTCATAATATGTTCTTTATTATGTGATTCTCTAGTTTTAAATGGTAACTCCAATATTCACGTATTTCATACTCAGTTTTATATACCTGCTGGTAATAATTAAAAAGATTGGATTTAAATTGAACATAGTATTGACAATAAAGTAATGCATATGTGGATTTTCTTAGTGTTTTAATAGTCACATTATAAGAATTCTATAAGGAAATATGGAATAAAAGTGGAAAAGATTAATGGTATGACATAATATGACTTGTTCATTAAGTTAGATATATTGTGACATTAATATTAATCAGTATCCAGTGCCTATAAATATGATGATTATCTCACATCTAATGTTTGATAATTATGGCATATAGTTATGCAGGTTGCTATGATTGACTTTAAAGGAATATTAATATAATTGATATAACCTTAGTTATAAGATTATGTTTTTATGGTGATTTCTCATCTGAAGGAACTAGAAATCTAAAGAGGTGAAATAGACGGGAAAACCCATGTCGATATCCTCCTCAACAAAAGGTTTTATAATGATATCATATGAGTATTCAAGTTACTAAATAACTTCACTTCTTAGCCGAAAGGTTTATAGAAGCTAAAGTTAAATCAGAAACTATTAAGTCGGAATTCAGGCAGTGGCTAGGTTTTAAAGATAGTTAGCAAATTGCGTAATCGCAAATGAATTCATTAAGAGCAGTCAGAATACTAGTAAGAGTTAATAAGCTTGTCTTCTTTAAAATAACAAGGTAGATACATTTTATTTGCAAAAAAGTTGAAAATGCTTAATGGTTTATTTTATGGTAACTTGGATTGTAGAAACATGAGCCATTAATCATTGGTTCCAGGAAACCAGTCAGCTAGTGATAGATGTATTTGTCTACTATTGGGAATTTATAATTACAGTGGGAGACGTGAGTCTCAGTTTTGATAATTAGAGATTAATTTTAAATGATTTCTTATGAGTGTGTAAGAATAGAAGGGAATTTAGTTAAGTTTCTACTCTTTTATGAAAGGATAGTTGTTTTATTTTAATAACACGTGTGTGTTGTTAATGGTAATAAACAATATATTCATCTTTAGTACTAAAGCGGATAATCATTATAAAATAATCTCATATTTTGTACACTGTAGTTTTTTTAATAATATTCATGATTTATCATTAAATGGATAAGATTATTCTCTACAACCCATAATATATCTATAGCTCCAAATACTCAAGTCATTTTGTCTAAATGAATTCTAAACTGGTGGAAGGTGAATTCTTACATTCATCGAAAGTTGAGGCAATTCTAGTTAATAAATATGGTTTAGATAAAAAATAACCAGTAGGTATTATAGCTACAGAAATATTAGAATTGGTTTATTATGATTGGAGTAATTCTAGAACTACCTATTCAGGAATTTAAGAATTATAGATCATTAGTTTGAATTATATCAATGAAGATTATGTCACAAGTTACTTTCAGTAACGGTATGTCATAGAAAGAAGAATTTGCTTTCTTTCACACATGATAAAATTCATGATGGTTATTTATAAGATATAGATACGCATATGTCAAGATTGTTTTCCAAATCAGTTTTCTTTACTCCCATTAAAAAAATAATGGATCATTTTCAACTCAATTATAGTTTTTATATAATGGGTAGTACAACACTTGTGTTGATAAAAAACCTGACAAGTTGGAATAAGGATACATGTTTAAATCTATATTCTAGATCACATTCCCAAAAGCATTGTTCGAAACAAAGAAGTTTTAATAGGCTTATGAGAATTTCTTTCATACCACCAGTATAGGTAAAGACATCACAAAGAAATGAGTATGACTTTTTTCTACCTTATCATAATGGGAGGATTGTTAATTCTCATAATGGTAAAAATCATATAAACGCATCACAATTTGTACACCCCTAAAGGGATAACTTTATCATAGTAGGAGCATTTTTTATTCTTAGGATTGTCACCCTTCATGACCCATGGAGAAGAAGATAACAAACCCTGTAACTATAATAAGGTATTCCTTCACAAGGATGCAAAACATTCTTGGAAAAGTTATGATATTTGGTACCATATAGATTCATCAAGATAGGGTCATACCCATCAGTTGTAAGTGAATCAAGTAAGAGAGGTAATCAAATTCATGATTTTGATAAATGGTTAGATGTGTTCACTGTGTACAAAAGGAGTGATGGAAGCGTGGTGGTGTTTTTAGCTACTTGATGTATATATATATTCATCGTCGCACGCGATGTAGGGATATGTCATACAGTTAGACTGTGGTATTCCAATAAGTTCAATATGAAACCATTAGAAAATTTTATTACATTTTTGGGATCAAATTAACATTTGATCACTGGAAAAGATGTACTTTTACTTATCTAAGATATTGTATTGATATTGTTCTTTTGAGGCTTTGTTATGCAATATTCCAAGAAAGACATTCGGTCTTTCATAATTGAGAATAAAACATTGGTTTTTGTAGAATAAATATTCAAGTACCTGAAAAGTATTAATGAATATATATTTGGTTTCCAAGTAAATCGATAAGTAAATTGTAGGTTACTAACTCATGTATTCAGTCATATTTAAGATTTCAGAAAGTGTATAGTACCCTTTGTATAAGAAATTATACATAACAGAGTTTCTAGTGGTTGTGATTACATTGGTTGAAAAATGGTAAGATTTTTACTTTAGGTGTGAGGTTTGGTTGATTGATGCATGACTCCATGTCTCTAAGTATAAGGGGGATATTGTTGGGGTTGTATACTAAAAGTCATGGTTCACTAGTGAATTTTAGTATGTTTATTTAATGAGAATCTTCACAGGTAATGTTTGCATCATATTATTTTATATATTTATGTATACATATCTTTTATTCTACACAGTAGATGATTTGGTGTGTAGAGTTCGACTTACACACGGAAGATCAGATCATCGGTCTTGTAGAATATAAGTTTAGTTCACAATCTTAGATGGGGATGGACACACCATCAGTTGGATTGTACCACACTATTTTAGTAGGTATATCTTGATTACAAGAAACGGTATAGTTTCTACTTATTGTGCTAGTACACTTTGTGTATATTGAACGGAACCAATTAGAGATAATTGTCTTTATACTCACTATATAAGATAATGAACATCTCATGGTTGTTATGAGTGCTTAAGATCTTAATCCAAATATAATTGATGGACATGTGCATCAATTGTTCGTTACTTTGACCTATTAGGTGAGATTCATTTATAGATCAATAAGCTTGGTAGATTGGGTAATGTCAATTAGTGTATGGTGAAAGTTAATTATGAATAGAATCCACGTCTCAATAAAGAGATTGATGATACCCACTTGATATAGCTTATAAGTTTTGATTATGTCAAATCCGGACGATGGATTTAATTATCCGACATATCAAATAAGCTAAGCGAACGGTCTTAAGGAATTTATATGAGGTCGATTAAATATAATTGTCAGTAATTTAATTTAATCGACGGGTATCTGTAATCTTAACGTGGGGAGATTATTAAGCATTTAATAACGCGGAGCTCAAAATTATAATTTTGAGATAGTAGACTAGAGTGAAATTATTATTCTTTAGTGGAATGAATAATAATTTATAGAATTATGGAATTAATTATAGAGTAATTAGAATTCCTAAATTCTGTAGGAAGATAGTCTTTTATTTCTCCTCGGGGTCCCCGTGCTAGCCTATATAAGCAACCCCTTGTCTCATAATAAGTAAGGAATCAATATAGATCATGAAAAATACCTAAAAAGCAGTAGTAGGGTCGTGATCATTGGTGCCCACACACCAATGACATATATTGGCTTAAAGGAATAGCATGGAAGATCTCGAGGTATCTTTCAAAGCTCTTATATTGTAAAAATATGTTACGGGCAATCGGAGAGTAAAAAAATTATGAAAGTAGAATCATGGGTTGCTGACATATAGAGGAAGAGGCACAAGAAATTTCAAGTCATTTAGAGATCATTTGATCAGCCTGCCTCACACATCTTTACGAAATTTTAGCTATGTAGATAGATACGCGACACGTCATGATATCTACTTGTTAGTGCCATAACTTGACAACCGTTAATCGGATGGGGCTGAAATTTTTTCTACGGGTTCCAGAGGTCAAAAGACATAAAAATTAGCGAAAGATATTTTTTTGAGGCTGTTATGATTTTGGAAAAAATTTATTTTATTTTTGTGGTTGACACACCGTTAAATTTGCGACACGGGTCGGTGTAACATGAAAAACATCAAATCTCTACGATTCTAGCCAGAAGGAACCGCAAAGGTATGAGATCTTGAATATCCTATGTAGATACACCACGGGTCGGTGTAACATGAAAATGATCAAATCTCTACGGTTCAAGCCAGAAGGAACCGCAAAGGTATGTGATCTTGAATATCCTATGTGGATACACCATGTGTAATTTATTTTACGATTCGATCTATATGCGTTTTCAGTTGACTCTTGAACTTCCGCTCCAATAATAATATGTCTACAAAATTATCAGGAAAAACGAACCGAAATAACTAATTTATACAAACTAAAATGACGTTTAGAAACAATTTAAACTATCCATAACTATCATAATAGTCGGACAAAATAAAATGTAAAAAAATAAATTAAACATGAGCCAGAAAAATAAAATATACACAAAAAAATTGGAGTAAAAAAATAATAAAAGGCCCAATAAATTTGTCCCAAAAACTTAATACTTAGGCTAAGTCAAAAGCCCAAGTCCCAAATCCCATGACCTACGCCAGAGCCCGTGTTGAGCTGGACTGGACCAGTAGGGGTGAGGTCGGTCGGGGGTCGACGGGTGCCCACGCGTGTGTGGACTTGAAAGTCAATCCAAGTCCATGAAGGTCCTTCCTTTCTTAAAGAGTTAAATTATAATATATTACACTCATTTCTCATATTTTATCTATGTGGGACTTTGACTTTTACATAACACTTCAATCAAATTACATGTTTAAAATGGGTACTTTCAACAATAATTTTTTATTAATTAATTTTTTATTTTAAACAAGTGATTATACTAAGTTATACTCCTCACGAATGAGAACGCGTTACAACTTCGAAACGTCTCGAAAGACATGTGTGTTCCATATTAAATTGATCTCAAAGTTGATCAAAATAATATTTTGTCAACCCATTTAAAATCATAAATTCCAACAATCCTACACATGAATGAAAATTAGTTGGATCAAAATAAAAAGACTATGCACACACAAACAGAAATCCATTTTAAAACTCCAGCATTAATATATATATATATATATATATATATATATATATATATATATATATATAGAGAGAGAGAGAGAGAGAGAGAGAGAGAGAGAGATTGGCCTTTAATCTTTCTTTGTGAAATACTACAAGATCTACTAACTGATCAATGATTGTGATGTCTTGAAGTGTCCAGTTTTTGGTGTAAATCAAGACAATAGACTTCACATGTATATTTTTTTAACATTGTTGGTCCTTTCAGTTTTGTTCCTTTTGGTCCCCAAACATCTCCTACTTTCATGAGTGCTTTAGAAAATTTCAACCTTTCGAAGTTCTCATAAAAGTGGCCCCTTCACACTCACGTAGGCGACTTCCCATTTTAGTGTGCATTCAGACAAACATTGATCATATAATATAATAATGGGTGTCAAAGTAACATACTTGAAATTGATCTTGAGGTGGAATGAGTAGGTTGGGAGAAATGTTTTGAAGGAAAGTTAGAGATAACAAAGAGAAAAAGTGAGGTTTAAAAATTTGTAGGTTTGTATATAACAGGTTTTTATGGTGTTGTGGAGAAATAATGTAATACCCTGTCCCAAAAATTAAATTAAGTTATATATGGATTATAAATGAGAGGGAGTTAATGATAGTTATGGAAGAATTGTGAGAAAAAAAAATAATAAATTAAAAGAAGATGAAAAAACATCGTTCAAACGATAAGGGGATGTTGTTCGAATAACAAGGTGAGGTCACGAGAAGCAGGGCATCAAATGACATGCTACTAACTTATAGTAGCAGGTTGCGCAATCTACAGTTTTAAAGACATAGGGAAGTCGTTTGAACGACATAAGGAAGTCGTTCGAACTACGTAATTCGAGATTTTTAATATGAGTTACCCTTGCGCACTATCACAATTTCAACACTTAATTTTGTGTGTTTTCAAGCCCAGATCAGTCCAAATTGATCTAAACGGGAATTCAGGCTTTGAAAGGGTTTTATAAGGGTGTGTTTGGGGTTATTTGCAGGGAGAAGTGTAAGAGAGAGAGAGAGAGAGGTGGATGGTCTTCCATCTCCTTCCACCACAAACCACCATTCCTCCACCATTACACCACATTACCATCACCATTTTATGTAATATTCCTCCACGTTCAAGACCACAACACCCATTTCTACCATTAAAGAGAAAGAGCTATGAAATTTGGAGAAGTGTTCGAAATTTTTGAAGATGAAAATGGAGTTTTCATGGAGTATGAAGTGGGTTTTAAAGGGGTTCTTATCTTGGATCACACTTTGGAGCATTTGGAGGATGCATTTGGTAATCCCTTGAGGCCATCTTTGGAGGTGGGGGTTGCTCCTCCTACACTAACATTTTCACCACCTTTAGAGCCATTATAGGTGGAAAAACCTTACTCTTAGTGTAAGATTTATTTTGCACATTTGTAATCTTGTAGTTAGACTATTTGAGTAAGGTGCATTTAGTTAAATGGTGTAATTAATGTGTAGAAGATAACAAATATTTTTATGAAATAAAAATTTTAGAAAAATGACATTTTGTTGAAAACAAAAAATAAGTAAATATTTTAAGTTTTGAAATATTAAAAGTTCGTGTTTTATGAAAATGGTGTATTTTCTAGAAAAAAATTGGTGTAAAATATTTTATGGAATAAATGTTTGGAAATGGTGACTTTTTTTGTAAACATTGGTGAAATAATATTTTTTTTGCAAAGATGATGATTTTATGAAAAATAAACATTTGTTGAGTTCGAAGAAATGGAATGTCTTTTATGTCTTAAAAATGTAATTTTTGCAAGTGTAATGAATTTCTAAAATGAAAAATCTGTTTAAACTTCCCATGCATATAAACTTATAGTATTTGGTTATTGAATGTATAAACAAGTTTACAGAAAATTTAATTGGGTTTGAACATGAATAAAGAAAATATAGAAATTCTAGTCTTCAAAGTGTGTGAAAAATGGGTTAAAATATGATAAGCATAAAGTTGTAAGACATCATGTAAAATGAAATAAATGGTATTTTCTTATAGAAGTAGTCTTAAGTGTAAATGGACTTCTTGAATAAAGAAAGTAAAGAATTAACACTTACGAAACTGGAAAGAAAATTATGGAATAAGATGTTTTAAATTAAGGAGAACAATACTCCAAGGTTAATGATGATACCAGTTATAGTACCAACAAGTAAAATAGTATGAGTTCAATCCATAACAGCTTTGCAAGTGCAACAATAATGTTTAAATAGAAGTATAAGCAAAGAAAAAGATGAGTCAAAGAGGAGAAAGACTATAAAATAAGTGGTTCAGCCATTTGGCCTACTCCACTGTGCAGGTAAGTGTATGTTTCACTATAAATATGGGCTCTAATGGCCTTAGTTATACAATTCGTAAAAATTTATCTATCTACTGTGATAGCAACAGAGCTTTGACTTGGGTTTGAATATTTCGATCCTTTGCACTGATGAAGAATATGAGAATATATAGTGCCTGGGGTGTGCATTGTACCCCCAAGCATGTAGTAAGCATGTGTATAATGTATTTGCCATTAAGGATTATCCACCTGTCACTAGCACATGTAGATCACGATAATAAAATATTCATTCACGTGTGAGGGAGATCTCATTATAACCATTTTGTGAACGTAGGATATGCAACTCACGCATATTCTTCCATGCGTGCCCCAATCCATGCGTTCTACCAGCTTCTAATTGTCGATCGTCCGGGGTCAGGTCGAGGCTTAGTTGTCAAGTTTGTTGCTATGATGGTATGATAACTATCATTCTAAGCCGAGTTTTCATTCAGCCCAGGCCTCCAAGTGATGGATGAGGCCGAGGGAACTTGAGTCATAAGACCACTGATACTGATATATTTGACTGTGTTCTAAGACGAGGATAAAATCTCTTATGATGAGTTTGTGGCCGAGGATGAGACCCTTCATGTTGGGTCCACAGTCAAGACATAAATTTCTCAAACTGACGGTCTGTCACTGGTCAACCTTGGTTGAGGGGGTCCAGTCTAGGGATGAGGTTATACTTGATATATCAATCACTCCATAGCCCTTAGTCTTCAATGTGAATAAGAAGGCTAAGGGATAAAGCATATTTGGACAGAAGTTGATGAGACGTCCTTAATTAACGCCTGATATGTCTGTTCATATATCAGGTTTAGAACGTTGAATGAGGACTTTAGATTGACACTTAGCAGTCATCTTGTGGGTTAGCGTGATGCCCAAGAACGACGACTATAAGTGTGTCATTGGTGGTTGTGCCCTAATGATGACCATTTTGGAAGTTGTGTGTACATACAGGTATTTAAATGGTTTTAAAAATTCATTTTCTCTTTCTTGCTTCTTCTTCTTCGCGCTAAAATTCGTCTCTCTTTAATAGGGCTCGTTTCTCTTCCTTACCACCGTTTTCCTTAAACTTCTGGGACTTACTCCTACTCGCTCCTTTATCATCCTCTCCCTTGGTCGCTATGGCCTCTTTCATATTCGTGAATCTTTCGGCTGTAGCCAGGAGTTCTGCCATGGTTTTGGGAGGATCTTTGACCATCTTCCATAGGAGTTTCCCTTTCTGCAATCCACCTATAAGGGAGACCGTGATGATGCTTTCATCGTAATCTTCTACTTATAACTTTTCTTTTGTTAAAACGGTCTATATAGTCTCTAAGAGACTCATTTTTTCCCTGCTTGACATACAACAAGTGTGTAGTTTTCTTTCAGGATTTTACTTCAAAACAGAAATTGTGGATTAACCTCTCAACTAACTGCTTAAAATTCTCAATTGAGTTCCTAGGGAGATAGGTGTACCATACATGTGCAACAACAGTAAGTGTGCTTGAGAAATCTCAGTATCTCATCTCATTGGAGACTGAATATATGTCGGCTGCCTCCTGGTATATTTCCTCATGATGAATAAGATTGGTGCTCCCATCGTATTTTGGCGTGACAACTGGTGGCTTGAACTTCGTCGGGTTTGGGTATCTCACTATTATCGTAATAAATGGTAACCCCTCCATATAGCCTCTCTGCATAGGGTCTCGACTCTTCAAGATGCCACCAATTTATCTTAAAGCCTCTATATGGAGCTATTACATGGCTTGTTAGCCACCACGACATTGTCTCCCTGAGCCGCCACAATATTATCACCAACCCCTTATTTGTCGGTTGTACGCTGCACATGTTCTCTACTTATCATCCTTTAATAACTATTAACTTCTCGTTGTTCCTCATCTCGGCCATGTGATAGTCGTCGATCAGCACACCCACCATTCTTCTTAGATGTCGCCCTGTCACGGGACATAAAGAGTCGGTCTCGTAGGCCACCGATAGGGCCGAGTCTATAAAAGGCAGACCCTCTGTTAAGCCTATCAAGTGCTGAAGAACGAGGTTAACCATCTCAACTAGGCCTACCACTATTCCCTCTACTGACTTGAATTGGGTGCATAATATCTCTAGAGATCTCATAGGGTTCCCAATATTCCTCCTCCTCATCACATTGGTCATCTTTAAATTCTTGACCTTATCTCCTTAGGCACAATCGCATAGGGTCGTCCACATCCCCTCATCTATTTTATTGTGCTATCTCTTTATATAGGGTCGAGGGTTATCCCCCTGTCGCCTGATTACCACCCTCAATGGCGGCCGGAGTTACCATCTCCGCTTTCGCGCCAGTGGGTCTAGTAAATATATTTTGGTTAAAAGCAGCGAGTTGCTCCTTCATCTTTTATTGTTTGGTCGCCAGCGAGCACAACGCCGTCGCGACCTCAGCCATCTCTGACTGAGGAGGAGCTTGAGGCCAACACCTTGTGGCAAATTCGAAAGCCATTAATTCTGGATGATGAACAGAACAAAAATGGGTACACCGGGTGAGCTGAATAAACTGGAGAAAAGATTCGATAACTCAAACAGAGCTCTTTCAATGGTGATTCAAGTCCAGCTAAATGTGGAACTAACAAGTAAAATAGTATGAGCTCAATCCAGAACATCTTTGCAAGTGCAATAATGGTGTTTAAATATGAGTATAAGCAAAGAAGAAGATGATGCAAAGAGGATAAAGACTATAAAATAAGTGGTTCAGCCATTTGGACTACCCCACTTTGCAGGTAAGTGTATGTTTCACTATAAAGATGGGCTCTAAGGGCCTTAGTGATATAATTCTTATAACATTCTCTCTCTACTGTGATAACAACAAAGATTTGGCTTTGGTTTAAATATTTCGATCCTTTACACTGATGGAGAAGATGAGTATATATAGTGCATGGGGTGTGCATTATACCCCTCAAGAATGTAGTAAGCCCGTGTAAAATGTATTTGCCAATAACGATTAACCACTTATCATTAACACATGTATATCATGATGATGAAATATTCTCTCTCGTGTGAGGGAGATCTTGTTATAACGCTTTTGTGCACGTGGATCTGCAACCCACGCGCATTCTTCCACGCATCCCACAATCCACGCGCCCTGCTAGCTATCAATTGTCAGCCATCCAGACTAGGCCAAGGCCAAGTTGTCAAGTTCGACACTTTGATGGTATGGTTACTGTCATGCTAAGTGGAGTCTTCATCAGCCCCGACCTCCAAGTGATGGACGAGGTCGAGGGAACTTTAGTCATAAGAACACTGATACTAATATTGTTGACTATTGAGATGAGGACGAGACCTCTTGTGATGAGTTTGTGGCTTAGAACGAGACCCTTCATGTTATGTCCACTGTCGAGCCATAACTTTATCAAACTGATGGTCTGGCACTGGTCGTCCTTGGCGAGGGGGTCCAGTCTAGGGATAATGTTATACTTGGTATATTAGTTAAAAAGGGGTTTAATGTGTTAAAACAGTTAAGAAGTAATTATGGATGATTTAATAGTGTTTTGGAAAATTAACACTTGTATAAATAGAGTAGAGGGTGAGTTTGGAAACAAAGGGGTAAAATGGTAATTTTACTTAAGTGAAACATTTTTATGAAATAAAAATATTGGAAAGGTGTTACACAAAGTGGTCCTAAATGAATATGAATTTTGGAATAAAAATAAAGTTTAAAATGTAAAGGACATGAAATGGTAAAATTTCAAAATGTAACACAAATTGGGATATAACTCTGGGTTTTGACTTCGGCAGGGTAAAAAGGAAAGAAGTGAAATAATGTGGACATTTGTAAAATGTTAAAACATATTAAAAGGAACTCGGATGACACTGGGATAAGCAAAAAGGGCCCGGAGCCGTTGGGTTAAAAGTCCAAAACCACTGGCCAGAGCATATGATGCGCATAGTCGGTAGTGTGGAACCCGTTAAAGTATGTGGTATTGAAAGATTTCGAGAAAGACAAAAGAAATATGTAACATGTCAAGAAATTTGTTGTGTGGTGAAATATGTTAATACAACCTAACTTGAATGTATTAATAAATATTCCGGTAAAGGTTCAAATAGACAAGTAAATGTTAATTGGTAAATGTTCATAGCGTAAGTAAAAGGTAAAGTGAGTGGGTAAATGGGGGATTAAGCAACATAAGCTGTTAAACTCATATTTAATACACGAATGTGTTGTAAAAATATTTTCAAAGATTAAATAAGTATTTTATTACACGAAAATGCTAAAGTGTGTTGAAAGGGTGAATTTCAACGAAAATAATAAAGTGTGTCGAATAAAATAAAAGGGGTAAAGGAATGTGATCGGATAACTCAAACGTAATGGTTCCAGGTGTTGAATTGGGTGTATTAATTAAAGTGAGAAATTTTTAAGGGTGAATAAAAGAAATCTCTGTAAAATTAAGGTAAATTAATCCAAATAAGTAAGGGTTTTTGGAATTAAAAATCTTTTATGCATTTTGGATATGTATATGTATACATTGTAGTTGCATGTGCACATAGGCATAAGGTGTCGAGTCTCCTTTCTGTCGTTCGACTATTGTTGGAACACGAGGTCCCCAAATTTTTAAGAATCGTTTTTCAATTAAATATTAATATTCATAAAGTGCGGAATATGATGGTTCAACACAAAAACTACACACGCTACAAATTTTAAATTCTTTCAAATTAAAATTAAACTAAACTAAAAGTTACATTAAATTAATCAACTAACAAATATTCACTTAAACAAATTAACTCAATTCAAGTCCTAAAATTTGCCTGCACAAATAAATTCATTTTTGCAAATTACGCCAAATCAAATTAAATTATCTTGACTTGAATTAATTTAATCTAAAATTTCACCCAAACTAATTTTAGCATCAAATTTAACTTTAGTGTGATGAAACCAAATTTTATCTTGAATTACCTAGGCATGCATTCTAAGGTGATTTTGTAAGATAAAGAGAAATAAATCACACTACGTCGCGATGTACGAGGAAAATCCCAAACAGGGAAAACCTCGGGCGACCCCTAGCCTTAAGTCCACTAAGTGCGGAATTTTACAAATACAAGACGGATGACTTACCCAACTCGAATCGACTCCTTCAAGCCCCTGCCGTGTCTTCTAGTACCAACATCTGCTTAGCCGACAATCCCAGACTCCTCCAATGAAGCTTTTGGACTCCGTTAACCATACGCGATGCCTTTCACTGTACGAGCACACCACAACGAAAACAGTCTCCTTTTGGGGGTAGAGATGGAACCCAAACTTTCTCTTTATGAGGATGAGAATGAAACCGGTGCCAAGAAAAAACTTAAAGCAATATATATATATATATGTAGAGATACTTGGAATTCGAAACAAAAAAAATTGGGTGTATACTTTTGTGTTTTGGAAGGATTTAAGCCATCGAATTTAGACACACAAAAGGGACTTTTCTAAACATGAATTTTCTCTCTCAAAAGCTCTCAAAGGATTGTGAAGAGTCTTAAAAAAAATCTGGTAAAGTAATGGGGACAAAGAAGTGGGAAAATGACAAAAATTATTCCCGCCAGAAATCTCGTTCGAACGACATCTCCAGGTCGTTCGAACGACAATGTTCAAACGAGATTTCTGGTTAAAAATAGTTACAAATCTCGTTGGTAAAGTTTGTTCGAATGGAATCATTAGAATGAGACTTCTAACGACAAGCCAATGTAGAATTGGAAAACTCGTTGGCAAAACTCGTTCGAACGACATTCTCGTTCGAACGACAATTTCGAACGAAATGTCAGAATAACATATTTTCATTTTAAGCCCAACGACTTTCTGAAATTTATTTCAAATAAAAATTACACCCATTAAAAATTATTCCAAGTCCCTTACATATATATATAATGTGCTTTCATACCTTTTAGAGACTTGAAATATGAATCGCTGAGGACGCAAAACTAGGCACTATGTAAACCCGACACTTTGATATCCACTTGAAATGCTGGCCGCTACGTCTTCAACTACTTTAAACATCATAGGCTTGAAAGAATGTACCATGAACATCTAACCTACAACTCAAATACTTTTGTCCGGAATTGAGCCAACACTACATAAGACTCAATTGGAAATTTGTGTCCTTACAAAACTCCCCCTTTGGTTATTCGGGGACAAAAACCAAACAAAAATCCTAAAGGGCCGTCAAGCTCAACTAGACTAAAAAACTTCCCACCCAAAATAAAAAATACAAGCTTGTCTCAAAAACCAAGGATGACGATCTTTTCCGATATTAAAATGCCGTTAAAAATCCTGCACACTTAAGCAAAACATTAAACACATAGGGAATATCAAAATATTAAATGCAATTAAAATAATTACCCCCCCAAAATTAATTTCCCCATTTATTAAATAAATTACCTACTTAGAAAAACGTCTCCCCCTAAGTTAAATCTCCCAAACTAAGATACGATCACAATATGATTAGATACCATTTCTCCCCCCTTTTGTTCAGGAAATGACAAAGGTGATAGAATTAATTAAATAATCATTTTTCCCCCAATTGAACGAAGTACCATTTTCGCCCTAAAAACTACATAAGGGATATAAATACGAGAAAGAAAGTAAAACATGCATGGAGTAATAGGATCATTAAGGTCTAACGGCAACAAAAATTTAACTAATCCATACAAATATTAATGGATACCAACTATGATGCAACAAAACGATACCAATTTGAAAAATAAGATATTAAGCATGTGATATCAAACAAAATTTTGTAACAAGATAGATACCAATCATGAATTAAAACATATGTGGACAAGCTAAAATGGCAAAGACTCAAAACAAATAAAATGCCATATATATGTATACACAATCGATACAAAATCTACATAAGCACACATATATAGATATAAATACACAAATGACACAACATTAAAATAATATAAGTTTTCCACACTCTTATGGTATAAATGTGTCGTATGGAAACGGAAGTGAAGGGGTGTGAACTAGATACTAAAGAATTAAAACCCAATCACTTAAACATGTTCACGGAGTTTTCATTTGATTGCAAAACTTTATCAACTTAAAATTTAGCCTTATGGGACATGATAAGTTGAACTCATGAACAAACAAACACAATGCATACAATCCTAGCATGTTGATGATTCTACAAACCAATAGAGTCATGACAATGAAAGCGCAACTAGGTTAAATGAATATTGTGCAAATCGTGGATATACCATCCAAACTCCCTCAAAGTGACCATATTATTTTTGAATGACTATATCAAACTAAATAAAATAGGCCTTGGCAAAAATGTTTCTTTTAATGTCATATTTTTTTAGGCCTTTGGACCACATAATTATTTTAGGTCTATAGCAAATAATGGTTTACTCGCAAAGGATAATGTATCCTTTCGGAGCCCTTCCCAGTGCACACACACACACACACACACACACACACACATATATATATATATATCATTTTTTATATCACACAACTCTCACGTGCAAAGGATTTTATGCACTAGTCCTCCTAGGTCACATAATATGTAGATGACTAGATTGGTAGGGAAACACCTCACAAAGCTCAAGAATACATGCAAAGTCAAAATTCAAAAGGGCTCGTGCATGTGTGTGAAAAAGTAATATAAAAGCGAATCCATTAAGCAAGACAAACTTAAACTACTCCATGTAACATTGATAAAGAACATTTTAAGGATTAAATTTCTAACCAAAAGTTCTAGACACATGGTAGAGGAATGAAAGATTCAAACACAAACATATGCCACAAAAGGTGTGTCAAACTAAAATACACAAAAAAAAATCTTTTTGAGTTTTTGAAATTTTTAACCAAACATACTAATTTTTTTACTCAAAAGACAAACAAAAATCATTTGTATTTTTCATTAAGTCTAAATTACTCCTAAGATAAAACACAAATGATAAACAAAATATTTTTGTATTTTTCAATTAATGCAAATGAAAATGAAAAGAATACAATACAAAAGATAAACAAGAATCATAATTCTAGCATGTGATTGATTATGGAGCATAGACTAGAAAAATAGTTAAATATGCATACAACTAGCAAACATATATGATATAAAGCACAAAAGACTAGAGTATTCAAGCAACTAACACATTCAACCTTTAGATTTAGCAAGGGAGGTATCAAGTGAAAGTAAGTGAGAATAAAAAATCCTATTCTGTAAAGCTACCAAGTCGGATCTCCTAACCCAAAAAACCAATGAAGAGTGACTATCTCAGGATTTAGGAATCTTGGCTACCTCGGTTGGATTACGTTTGGATTTTCTAAAAATTCTTTTAAGATCAAAATAAAATTTCCTAAAATGACCTTTTCGACCATAATGTGAACAAGTAAAGACACGTCGAAAAGTGGTACCTAAGGATTGACCTCTCGAAGTTTTCCTAGGTAATTCTCTCAAAACATTGGTTTTGGATTTATGAGTAGACTCATTACAAGTATCGAAGCCTAAACCACAAATGTCATTTTTGACTTAGACGGTTCCTAAAATTTTATCTAATTTAGAAGACCTACATTCCAAATCAAATTTGACTTTACTAGACTCTCTTAATTTATCCTCTAATTCGAAAATTTTAGACCCTAATAAAACATTTCTCTCTTCGAATATGAGAAGCACCTTTTTCATTGATTCTATTAAACCCTTAAGGCTATCTCTTTCACCTTCTATATATTCAAGCTTCTCTCAAAGAGCTCTCTCACGTGTCCTAATGTCATTAACTAACACACTCTTATCAACGAACTTGGCACGTTCACTTAAACTAGCTTCTAACTTAAAATTAGCTCTTTTTAATTTAATTGATTCTTCATATAAATCTTTAAACGCTATTTGAAGTTCAATCTCTTCAACCTCCTCATCACTTTCACTCTCTCTCTCTTCTACACTCTCACTACCATCATCTTTTTTAGCCTCACAAACAAAGGCTTCGGAAGTGTCATGATTTGAGATGTCATCGTCGGATAAGTGTTCATTATTACTCACATGACTGGCCATGAACGCGGTGAAGCTGCGCTCAATGGGGGAATCGGGTCCCTCTTACTTATCATTATCACTAAGGGTTGCATTGCAGGAAATTGGTTGCTTACCTTCTCTCCTTAGTTTAGTGGGGCACTCAAAAGCCCTATGGCCATGCCCTTCACAACCATAACATCTATTTGACTCATCCCTATTAAGTTATTCATTATGCTTTTTAGGGAATTTTTCGGCTTTGTCGTACTTTGATTTATCAAATTTCTTAAAATCCTTTTTAATATTATCTTTACTAAATTTAAGAAATTTTCTAGCGAACATAGCCATCTCGTCGAAATCGATGTCACTCTCATCATCCGAAACTATCTTTACCTCTTTTTAGGCTTTCAAAGCGATGCCCTTGTCAATTTTCTTTTCATTTTTGGAGGGAAACATGTCTAGTTCATAGGTTTGTAAATCACCTACGAGTTCTTCTACTTTTGTAGAGGCTAAATTTGATAAAGAATTTAACACGGTCACTTTAGGGATAAACCTATCGGCTAGGGACCTTAGAATTTTCTTTACAACTCGGTTATCGGTTATTTTCTCTCCTAAATTAAATGAAGAATTTACTATATCGGAGAGTCTAGCATAAAACTCGTCAAATGTTTCTTTTTCATGCATTTTGATGGTTTCAAATTGAGTGGTGATGTTTTAGAGTTTAGAAGCTTTTACGACACTTGTTCCTTCATGAGTGAGTTGTAAAATGTCCCAAGCCTCCTTAGCGACTTCACACATCATGATACATCGAAATTCATCCGTTGTGACCGTACTAAATAAAGTATTTAAGCCTCGAGAATTAAAGTTGGATTGTTTAAATTCATTCTCACTCCATCTATCTACGAATTTGGGAACACATTCATTTTCTACCAAACATGTGGGTGGGGACCACCCGTTAACAATTGACCACCAAACCCTCTCGTCTATGAATTTTAGTGCTGAACACATATGAGCTTTTCAATATGCGTAATTAGAACCATAAAAAACAGGAAATTTTGAAAATGGAGAAAATTCCATTTAAAAAGAATTCTAAAAAAGATCTAAGTACAATAACTTAGTACTTCTAGCTCTGATACCACTTGTTAGAACACGAGGCCCCCAAATTTTAAAATTCTTCTTTTAAATTCAATTTCCTTTAAGTGCGGAATAGGGTCTTTTTAACTTTTTACATAAGCATGCATCTAATGTGATTTTGTAAAAGATAAAATAAATAAACCACTGTGCTGCGAAGTACGAGAAAAACCCAAAACAAGAAAAACCTCGGATGGCCCCTAGCCTTAAGTCCACTAAGTACGAAATTTTTATAAGTAAAAGACAAATGACTCACTCAACTCGCCTCGGCTCTCTTCAAGCCCCTGATGTGTCTTCTTGTACCAGCCTCTGCTTAGCCAACAATCTCGGACTCCACCGGAACCTTGGACTCCTTCAATGAAGCTTTTGAACTCCGTCAACCACACACGGTGCCTTTCACCGTATGAGAACGCCGCAACGAAAACAGACTCCTTTTTGGGGTAAAGATGGAACCCAAACTTTCTCTTTATGAGGATGAGAATGAACTCGGTGCTAGAGAAAACTCAAAGCAATAGATATATATGTAGAGATACATGGAATTCGAAATAAAACAAATTGGGTGTATACTTTTGTGTTTTGGAAGGATTTAAGCCATCTAATTTAGACACACAAAAGGGACTTTTCTAAACAATAATTCTCTCTCTCAAAAGCTCTCAAATGATTGTGAAAAGTCTTAAAAAAAATCTAGTCCCGAAGTGGTTAAAGTTTGACAAGAGTAGTGGGGACACCAGTGGAAAAATTCCAATAATTGCTAAAAACTGTTCCCGCCAGAAATCTCGTTCGAACAACATCTCCAGGTCGTTCGAACGATAATGTTCGAACTAGATTCCTGGTTAAAAATAGTTACGAATCTCGTGAGTAAAGTTCGTTCAAACGAAATCGTTAGAATGAGACTTCTAACGACAAACCAGAGTTGAATTGGGAAACTCATTGGCAAAACTCATTCGAACGAAAATTTCGAACGAAATGTCAGAATAACATATTTTCATTTTAAGTCCAAAGGCTTTCTGAAATTTATTTCAAATAAAAATTACACCCATTAAAAATTATTCCAAGTATATATATATATATATATATATATATATATATATATAATGTGCTTTCATACCTTTTGGAGACTTGAAATATGAATCGTTGAGGGCGCAAAACTAAGCACTATGTAAACCCGACACTTTGATATCCACTTGAAATGCTGGCTACTACGTCTTCAACTACTTTAAACATCATAGGCTTGAAAGAATGTACCATGAACATCTTACCTACGACTCAAATTTTTTTGTTCGAAATTGAGCCAACACTACATAAGACTCAATTGGAAATTTGTGTCCTTACAAATCTCCCCCTTTGGTTATTCCGGGACAAAAACCAAACAAAAATTGTAAAGGGCCGTCAATCTCAACTAGACTAAAAAACTTTCCACCCAAAATAAAAAATACAAGCTTGACTCAAAAACCAAGGATGGCGATCTTTGGCGATATAAAGATGCTGCTAAAAATCCTACACACTTACGCAAAACATTAAAGACATAGGGAATATCAAAATATTAAATGCAATTAAAATAATTACCCCCCTAAATTAATTTCCCCCCTTTATCACGTCTTGAAGCTCACGTCCATGAACTAGTTCACCCTGAACGCTATTCGGGTCCCTCAACCCCCACCCTATCCGCTGGCCACCAAATATGTCCAGTAAAAATACCCTCGGCTAACCAAGTGTTGACATCGGTCGGTGGAAGGGAGCCAAAAAGGTGAGTGGATCATCAAAGTACGCACGTGTCGGCGATGAATCAACGAGGTCCACATCCTCGTCATCCTGCACCTCCTCCTCCTCCTCCTCCACCTTCTCCTTACCTTTCCCCTTACGATTTCCGCTCAACGAACGCTTCATGAATGAGAACATATCTTGGACCGTCGCCTCCAAACGGGATAATTTTGCGTCATACGAGTCCACCGCTCGAGCTAACCCGGTGTCGCTCGTCTCCAATTCGATGATCCTAGATTTGGCCACATGCGAGCTCACCCCCTTTGTCCTTTCCTTGCGATCAGCGCCAAGCACTTGGCTGAGTGCGTCTATGGACAAAGATGCCTTATCGGCATCAGATTGCGACTCATGCACTTCCTTAAGCTTTGCCTGAAACGACAAAAAGCACATGATTAGTAAAATAAGTAAATAAAAAAATTATAACGTAATTAATAAAAAGTAAACTGTCGGATTACTTACAATCGTGGCCGCGACGCTCGGGGACACCTCCTTATCCTTCCCCTTCTTCGTCCGAATAGCCACATAAGTATCGAGCCAATGTGGCCGACCCCCAGGGCCACTCCCTGTCCCCTGAAATAAAATAAAGTAAAATTAGTATTGGCCCCGCAAAGTAAAATAATGCAGAATAATATATTTCTGTAGTTATAGAAAAATTAAATCTTACCATCATCCTATGCTCCACCTCGGCGTAAGATGTCCTACCGAAGTAGTGCACGTCTGTCTTTTTTGCCCGATTTTCCCTCCCCAATTGGCGAGATGCCAATTGTCGCTTCCCAATCTCATTGTCAATGAACTTTTGCCATTGTGCCAATGAGATCGGCTTCTTCAGCGGGACGGATTCACGCATTTGGATAACAGACTCTCGGGTCTTTACAAAGTACCGGGGTCCGCATATTTTTCTTCAACGTCTTGTGTTGCTCCCTCAACTGCTCCAAGACGGAATCGCGTAGCTTTGGATCCAGGTTGAATTGTTCGTGTCCAACAAATACAATGTTATTTGCGAATAAACATAAATATAAATATAAATATAAAATAAAATCGAAATCGAAATCGAAATCGAAATCGAAATTGAAATATTCATATTCATATAAATATAAATATAAATATAAATTCATTACCTGTAGTGCCACCCAAATAGCTAACTTGAGCTCATTTGGAACCTCCCTTCAACTAGTGTACCCTGGGCCGATGATCGTCTTTATAAGCTCGAGGGATCTCGCTAATAGCCCCATCTTGTTCTCGATGGCCATCCCCAATTTGCCATATTTGGGGAGCCTAGGGGCCGAGGAGCACTCCTCGCCTCCGCTACCACCGAGCCCAGACGACATCATCACAATCAACATCATCATCCTCGCCTTAATACCTGAAGGAGACATTTGCTGTAAAAAAATGTTGTTATTAGTACAAATCAAAATGAATTAGAAGAAGACATGCAAATATGTACAATTACTACGAATCCAAATGAATTGTTACTGTTTAACACCTCAATTATGAACTCCAAAACAATAACATCTAGCTCATAATATGTACAATTACTAAAAATCCGAAACATCCCCACCCCCACCCCCACCCCTACTTCCCCCACACACGCACACTACACAAGAGTGAAAATGATAAAATGAAAATCAATTAAAAACATTAAAAATGGATTGATAAAATACAAATTGGAATATTTATTACAAATTAAAAAATTATTTCAAATTCGGGTTATCATAAAAAACGGATTGGTATTCGGTAGGAGCAGCCAAGCTATCCACACTACTATTTAGACGCTTTCGCGCGTGTAGGACAATTGACCAAGGCTCGTTGTTGATATACTTCGAGTAAAACACTTGGTTAACCTTTTGAAATGCACAAACGAACGGCTCATCGCTCACGTGGTCGTTGATCTTCGACTTGGACAAATCAACCATGATCAAATTGGTGACATGATCAACTTTACAAGTATTTTTATCCTCAACTCTTACCCAGTCACAGGAAAATACAACCTCTTTGAAGCTTATATAATCTCATTCAAATATATTTCGAATTACACCATAGTAAGTCATTTAAAGCTTCAATGAGATTTTTATCTTTTGCGCTCGCTCGAAAGAAAGTAAGAGTCTTGAATGAAATGCCCGAGTTTTGTACATTGTACTTTCCTCGTACACTTTTGCGCTGAATACATAACTTTTAAATCGATACTTTTTGTACTCTTGGGCCACGAACAAGGGTCCAGTGGCTAGATGAGCAAGCCTTGATGTCGCATCACCCGTCTTTAAGAGCAGAGAGAATCGATAAATTAATTAGACTAGTTGTAAAGTTTGAGTGTAATGTAACGTTATATAATGACCATTTTCATTATAATTACCTCTTGTGACAACCACAGTCTAAATTCGTTGTCTGATTGTACCATTGCTTTTCGTCTTTTATTGTTCTCACAGGCTTCATATTTTCTGCATATTACAAAATTAATCATGTATAAAATAATCTAAAATAATCTAAAATAATGTTAAACATTAAAATCATTTAAACTTATTTTTTCCATTCTTCGACATCTTCATGTGTGTCAAATAGATAACGAGCTACTTGTTCATGTTGCAAACTCGTTAATTTCACTCGTTTTCCCATCACATGACCACCATCATTGACGAACTCATCAGTGTCATCAACGTTGGTCGAGTCAGGCATATATTCCCGAGTATATATTGATGACTCCACGGTGATGTATTCCTCTGCAATTTCATAATAGCCCTCCGCAAATCCTTGTGCTTAGAGAAACAGTGCTTGAACAATAGAGGAATCAATTGCATGATCACATGCTAATCGTGGGACTTACACTTATGTAAATCATGAGTAGCATAATTCACAATCCTTTTCGAGTTGGAAGAAAAATTATATGGTCCCTTCAAATTATATATTGTGTCTAAAATCACCTTATTTTCCTCACTCCTCAAAGTTAACGCACCAGGAGGAATTATTGTCCTTCCCCTACTATTTTTTTCAACCATAGTTGTGGCTTAAGGTTCAACGATTTAAGGTCTTTTTGTACATTTTCTCCATCCTTCGAATGACTCCCCCAAGGCAAGTGCCCATAATATGTTCAACGAAGTTCTTCTCTGCATGCATCACATCCAATACATGGCGCACCGGGTTATTCTTCCAATAAGGCAAGTCAAATTAAATTGACCTCCTAGACCATGTCTTTCTTGTCTCAATTTCATTCCAAGTTGGGGTCTTCTTATGCTTGACATTCTTAAATTTGGGATTCTAACATGTCATATTAGGGCCACATTCAGAAGATTTACTTTTAATTTCTGAACCTGAAAGTTATCTCGGCGTTAGCCTATGTTCAACCCCGCCCAATAAAAAATTAGAACTTATCTCAAATCTGAAACTATAAGCTGGGGGTAAAAACCTCCTATGGAAATGGTATATATTCTTTGAGCTAAAGGATAGACGAAGAGATTCAGTCTCCTCTCCATAAATAGGACACCCCAAATAACCATGTACTACACAACCTGATATTATCCCATAAGCTGGAAAATCATGAATTGCCGTCATCAATATAGCTTTCAGTGTAAACTCTTCTTTTCTAAAAGAGTCAAATGATTGCACACCCTCTTCCCACAACTCATTTAATTCTTCTACCAAAGGAGCCAGGTAGATGTCGATGTCATCACTTGGTGGCTTTGACCCAGGTTTCAACAAAGACATCATTGAAAATTCAGGTCTCATACACTATGAAGAACGGAGGTTGAGTGGGGCTAGGATCATTGTCCATAGACTCTGATTGGTGCTTAAATTTTCAAATTGACTGAAGCCATCTGTTGATATAGCCAAACGAATGTTGCGATGTTCTCGAGCAAAATCAGGATACTCATAATTCATCCTCCTCCAAGTTTTAGAATCAATAGGATGACGCATAAGATTACCCCTACTTATGTCCTAACATTAGGGGTGTGCACGGGTCGGTTCGGTTCGGTTTTGGATCGCAATTCAGACCGAACCGATCGGTTCGATTTTAGAAAAAATCAGACCGAAACCGAATCGACGATGAAAAAAACCGCCGGCTTCGGTTCACATCAGTTTCGGTTCGGTTCGGTTTCGGTTCAGTTTTAACCGATTTTCAGTTTTGGTCGGTTTTTTGTAGGTCGGTTTTCGGTTTTGGTCGGTTTTGGAGGTTGGTTAATGGTGTTTGGATATAAAAATAAAAGATATTTAAGGGTTTTTTAATATATAATATTTATGTCGGTTCGGTTCGGTTCGAATCGGTTTTTTCTTTGTTTAAACCGACAACCGAACCGATATTGTCGGTTTTTTAAATCCTTAAACCGCAAACCGAACCGGGCTAAAAAAAACTGTCGGTTTCGGTTCGGTTCGGTCCGGTTCGGTTCGGTTTTGGTTCGGTCGGTTTTTTTGCACACCCCTACCTAACATGCCAAGTCATTGTCTCCGCTATCCCTGGTACTGTAAAAAATCGATTTGCCAACAGGAAAATATTTCAACACTTTTTGAGGCACATTTGAGCTTGTGCCTTCCTTACTAGTAGATTGGACATATCTAGGTTCATCACAAACCGGACAATGATAGAGATTTTCATACTCATTTCGGTATAGTATGCAGTCATACACACAAGCATGAATCGATTTATACTTTATTCCCAAACCTTTCAAACTGTTCTTCATAACAATTTGGAGGCGTATTCTCCTTAGGTAGTAACCCCTTCACCTATTTTAAAATTACTGTCACGCTATTACCAGACAAACCGTACTGCGTCTTTAAACTGTGCAAACCAACCATGGCATGCAGAGTTATTTAATCTTTCTCACAACCAGAATATAATGGTTGGGTTGCCTTAAATTTTAAACTTTAGTAGTCATCGTCAAGGTTTATCGTGATATCTTCACGAGTACTTGAACCTTGTACATCATCGGTAACCTCATTCTCCTCTGCTTCATAAACTCCGTACGCATCATCAACTTAATCCTCTATCATATTATGATCTACGTCGTCCCCTTCTACATCTATCCTACTTGTTGAAGGTTATTATGAAGGTTATTCGGGGATAAAAGAAACTTTTAATTCACCGTGAAAACTCCAAAATCGATAACTATCTTGCATGCCCGATCTTAACAAATGTAGTTCGACTGTTTTCCACTCAAAAACCTTACCATTTTTATGCCTAGCACACGGACATGGAAACTCTTCATCATTATGACATCTATTTGCGTATTTCACAAATTCATTAGCACCTCTGCGAAACACATCCCCCATTATATTTATCTCACCCATCCACTCTTTGTATTTTGGATATCCCATCATAGCTACCACAACTAATCACCTATTAAAGGTAAGAAGCATATATTCATGGATTTGTATAGTATGTTTATATTCGATTTATAAACGTAGATTTATAATGGTAAGAAGCGTAGATTTATAGTATGTTTCGTTTAATTATGTCTTATTCATATTCGATTTTTAAATTTCAAATTCAAATTCAATTTATAATAGAAATTTATATTTCCTCCATCTCCTCTAAAGGGTGAGTGGTCCTATCCCATTCGAGACTGCATTTTTATGTAATATACTTAACAACTCATGCACATTGTTACAATTTGAGAAAAATTCGGCAGCATATCCTCGTAGTTCTCCAAGTACACGACGTATAATGGCAAGTGTGAGTGTTATTTCAATTGATCAAATGAAATAACAGTCACACTTGTCAATCTAGTATGTACCCAGAGAACATTGGGATACGACTGCAGAACTTTCTTAAAAAGTAACAACTTTAAGCCACCAAGAATATTATTATATAGAAATTATGGAGTCCCAAATTGTCCAAATGGGACAATTCGAGAGATCCCATTACAGGGGTAATGACTCTCAAACGGATCTAAGGGCTATTGAATGCGTACGCATATGAACTAGAAGGCTAGTATTTATATGTAATTTCAAGTATGTTTCATTTAATTATCATACTATATATATATTGTTCGTTATACAAAGTAATTTTCAAAAAAAGTTGAAAAATCCCACCCCCATATGGACAATAATCCAGTGGTCATGCCACTTTTAAAATTAACCAACCCAACATCGATATACTATAATCCAACCACAATGGCAACAACAAATGTGTATACCGTACTCCTTCTAATTCATCTACTCAATTAATTCTTTTCATCAATTAAACTAATAATTAAAGTATACAATTATTAATTTACTAATTTACAATGAGGGGCAATCCTACTTGCATATGAAGAGGGCCTGTAAAAGTGGTGATCACTTAAATATGCTCTGATACCAATTTGTAGAATCGCTACAGCGGAAATATTGCGACTTCTCAAATAAAATTCAATTTTAATTGATCCCAAATTTTAGTTAAACCCGAAAACATGCATCTAAATGATTTATCCAATAAAATAAAGCATGCAGGATAAAACAAACAATTTTAGGAAAAATCCCCAAAGGGGCAAAACCTTTTATTTTCACTATAATTTTGTAAGATACGGTTACACGGATTATAATGAAAATAGGTATGACATACGAAATACCCTCAGGCGTAGGTTCCGATGTCTCGACTGAAATCTCCCGCAGGAACTCCAGGTGGTCAACAATGAAGAAGAAAACGGCTTCTCATGTTTCTACCCTTACTGATTGTGATTCAGAAGAATAAGTCTTTTATGCTTCTAGACGAGAGTTTTCCATCCATGTGATTAGTGATGAGAGTTAGGGTGAAAAGAGTGAGGAGGAAGAAGAAGAATTGAGTGAGTTGAAAGTTGCCTACAATAATTTGTATTTTGAATCTTTAAAGACAAAAAAGGCAAACTTGAAACTTAAAGCTGAATTGAAGAAACGTGCTTTAGATAATGATAATACTGATGCGTTGATTAAGGATCTTAGGGCACGTGAGGAGATGCTTAAAGAGAAATTAGGATACATCGAGGGTGAGAGATATAGTCTTAGAGGATTGATGAAGACTATGAAAATGGAGCTTTTAGAGTTTGAGGATTCTAGACGTGTACTTGAATCTAGGATAGGTGAAATTGAAAGATTCAAGTAAAGTGAAATTTGATTTGGAATCTAGGTCTGAAAAACTTAATAAGATTTTAGGCACCGTCGAGATCAAAAAAGGAAAAGGGTGCGATTGGTCTTGAAAAATATGTTGCACCCATTCCCACACGTGTGAGAGAGCCTCCTAGGATTGTTAAGAAAGAGGCACCTAAGTTTGTTAGGAAAGAGCCCCCTAGGAACATCGTGAGAGAACCTCCTAAGATCATTAGGAGAGACCCACCTAGGCAAATTCGGAGCGAGCAATCGAAAAATTTGAGGAGAGGGACAACTTTAGGTAACACACACCGCCCGATTTACACTTGCACACATTGCGGTAGGCAAGGTCATCTTAGGCGTTTTTGTTACAAGATTTTAAATGGATCTAGGAAGGTTAATAGAAGAATAAATTCGATTACCCACACCCCCACACCTCGTTACACATCGATTTGGGTCAGGAAATCGGATTTAGAGGCTTATGGTTTACTTGTCCACGATTCACGTTTGCTTGCACGTGATTCACCACATGTGAAATCTTTTGGTTGATTGTGTTGGATGTTTGTCATACACTAGTGACGCATCATGTTATACTCTTTCTAGTGTTATGACTCACTTTGATGTAGCGCACATTGGTATATTTGTTGTATTTGTGTGTTTTGCTACTGTTTTAGCACTGTTTTGGATCTGTTTGCCCCTTACATGTACTATTTTCACGAATTTTTTTAACTGGGCAATATTATATTATTTTTTTGGAAATCTGGGAAATTTTGACAGGTCGCGAGAAGTCATTGAAACGACATTACATGTCGCGCGAACGACAACTGTCCTTCGTTCGAGCGACTTCCTCAACTCGTTTAAGTGAAGTCCCTGGCTCGTTCGAACGACAGGCTGAATCTTGCTTCTAATTGGTTTGCCATCCTCTGGGTTATTTTAATATTTTGGTACTGCTGGAAGTATTTTTGGACTGTCTGGAAATTATAATTTTTGTTTCCCTTCTGATTTCAGTACCCGGTGTTCATATGCTTAGGTTTTTGGTACTGATGGGTTGCTTCCGGGTTGTTTATTTGCAGTTATTCTTGGTATCCATGCTTAATTGATAACACGGCATTGCTCATTTATCACATATGCTTTCATTGCGGATTCTCTTGTGTGATTACTGTTTGCTAGCATAGGATGTTGCGCATATCGATATTATATGCCTATTGCTGGTTGTATCATTTTGCATATATTTTTTGTTTTGAAAAATACAAAAAGATTTTATTTTGATAAAATTTTTAAAAATTCAAAAATATTTTTGTATTTTGTTTACACCGTTTATGGATACACACTTAAGATGACTGAGTCACAATTTCATTCCATTTATCCATGTGACTATTTGATAGTGTTGATACTAAATTTAGTCTGCTGACATGGACCAATTAAATGAAGACACGTGGTGATCTACATGGCAACAACAACACTTCCGAGGAACCCACAAGCTCCGAGGTACAAGATTACAACGAGGAAGACTATTTCCCCGAGGAACACTGCCTCCCCGAGGAACTCATACGCTCCGAGGAACGAGAACTCTCCGGGGAACTCTTGTTCACCGAGAAGCCTAGGCGGTCCGAGCTGCACCTCGAACAAAGCATTAATAGCGGGATAACCAACAGTTTGGCTGTTCATTAAATGCTTATCATTCAGACGCATACGCTTAAAGGGCATTGAATGTATTACCCTTTCATATGTATATCATTTAATGTAGTACCCTTTCACTTTACAGCCTCAGGGCTAAAAATACATTATACAATCCTCATTGTAAGGGACCCTGAAGTCGAGACCTGAATTTCTTGATAGAACTTGTAATCGAGAATTCCCATACAAACAGCAATACCAAAACATTGGACGTGGGCCATTCTTATAAGGCTGAACCACTTTAAAAACTCTTTGTCTTATTTATTTATTTATCTGTGATTGAATAATTAGAGTGATCTAATTTTTTACAACAACAGATTGGCGCCGTCTATGGGAAACGACTGGTAATATCGTTTTCTCACCAAAAATAATCCATCCCAAATGGCTGATATTTCGAAATCCAGCAATCAAAACGCTGGAACCCCTCCAAATCCATCTGCTCCGCCAAATATTCCAGATCTGGCTAGAATAATGATAAATCTGGCTCAGGGCTAGACCGTCATGCAAGAAACAATGCGACAACTCATCCAAACTCTCCATGGCGGTGCGTCAGCCCATTCAGGACCACGGAGTATTCAAAGAAACACCCGCGCACCATCCTCACGTACTAGGCGTACCGATTCACATCGTAATGAGGAATCTGATGATTTTTCTTATCAACCTGGGCGAACTTCGTCGGTGCGATCCACAGATACTGAACAACGTGTCACTCTCTCTCCATAAAGGACCAGCGTATTGGAAAGATTAAGTAGGGTTTCTCCTTTCGACCGATTAGGCCCTAGGAGGAACAAAAGTCTTCTTAATGCATCGTCGAGGAGCTTTCGACGATCAACATCCTTAAGGGAAGGATCTGCCCAGTCGCGACCAGCTGCTCGTCAAGAGAGATCCCAGCAAGCCACCTCAACGCGATCAGCTGCTCGAACCAACATGCCCGAGGAAAGAAATGATGCATGGAAAGGTTCTATTCAAAGGCTGGAGGATAGATAAGGGGAAATGGTTAAAACCAAAAACCCTTTACAACGAACCTTTGTTCGAGGAAAACCTTTTGTCCAGGACGTTATAGATTTTCCAACACCATCAAAGTTCAAAGCACCTGTTGTGACCCCCAAATATAATGGAAAGACTGATCCTGTTCTTCATATAAAACAATATCAAGCTGCTGCCGATATCTATGCTGTCCCAGACGAGATGAGATGCAGGGCATTCTCGGGAACTCTTACCGGATCTGCTCAAATATGGTACAATAATCTTCCTCGGGATAAGATCTCAATTTTCTTTCAATTGGCCGAGTTATTCATTGGAAATTTTTGCTTTGGGGCAAAGCCAGTTAAACGAGTAGCATATCTGTTAAGTGTTAGACAAAAAGATGGTGAAAGTACCAAAGATTATATAACTCGTTTTAATAATGAGAAACTTGAAGTCATTGATTATGAGGAAAAGACAGGGATCACTGCCTTGATGAGTGGGTTGTTGCCTAACAAGTTGTATTACACTTTGGCCAAAGATCCACCCACAACTATGTCAGAATTGATGGAAAAAACGGCTAAAATCATGAATGCCGAGGAGGCTATGACTACGAAGAAGAATATGGATAAAGAAACCAAGGTGGAAGTCGATAAAACCAAGAAGAAAGAAAATAAGAACAATGGTGGTGACAAACAATCCAAAAATAGGTCGTCATGGGAGGTATTGAAGAAATTTAATAATTACACTCCTTTGAAGGTAGATATCAACCATGTCCTGGAAGAAATTAAGAACAACGAGGAGTTAAACTGGCCAAAGAAAATGAAGGCAGACCCTGACACAAGGAATAGGGAAAAATATTGCGAGTTTCACAAAGATCATGGCCATATGACCAAGAATTGCATAGCTCTTCAAAATGAGATTGAAACACTCATCAGACGAGGAAAGCTGTCAAAGTATGTTGATCGGGGAAACGAAAGAAGAAACAACGACCGAGCAAGAGAAAGGTCTAGATCTCCTCGTCGAGGAGAGGAGAACAAGAAAAGAAATCATGAAGTTGATCCCGAGAATGACCCCGATCTTCCCAAGAGACCAAGGCAGCCATAACGAGAGGTATTTTCAATACGCTTTGGGTCATTTGACTGTAATGTTATAACAGGTGGAGATGCAGGAGGAGGAGACCTTACTGCGGAGAGAAAATCTTACCTCGGTGAGGCTCAAGCTTGCTCGTATATTCAGCGCATAAATCTAGCTGAGGAGGATCGCCCGAGAAAGGTGAACAAAGAGAAGTTGGTCATTGGGTTCTCAAAAAATGACCTCGCAGGTGTTCTATATCCTCACGATGATCCACTGGTGATCAAAATGAGGATGAAGGAGGTTATGATTTCAAGAGTACTGGTCGACAATGGTATCTCGGCAGACATCATGTTTAACTCATGGTTCGATAGTTTAAATCTAAAGCTATCTCAACTGGAGCCTTACCACAGACCTCTCATCGGTTTTGCTGGCGAGAAAGTATTTCCACTTGGGACGATCATGTTAGATATTTTCATTGGTACGTGGCCTGCTTGTCGGACAAAAAGAATACGTTTCTTCGTGATGGATAAGAATGTCCAATCATCGTACAATATCATCATGGGAAGAGTAGGATTGAAGAAGTTCGAGGCTGTACCATCTACAGTGCATCAGTCCCTAAAATTTCGAACAAACTTTGGAGTAAGAGTTGTGAAAGGTGATCAGAAAGTAGCTCGGGAATGCTATTATTCATCCGTTGAGCAAGAAGAATTGGAGGAATCAAAGAAAAAGACTACTACCTATCAAGTCGATGAAGGTGCAGAGATTGAAACATTGGATCCTCGAGATGAGTCGCAACTCGTGAAGGGTCAAGTGGTGGGAGCTACTGAAAACATCATTCTGGACGACGAGCACCCTGAGCGAACTACTCAAATAGGTTTGTCGTTGGAAGCCTCATTAAAACAAGAATTAATAACTTTCCTTAAAAGCAGAAAACAAACTTTTGCGTGGAGTCATGAAGATATGCCTGGGATAGATCCAAACTTCTTATGTCACGAACTCAATGTGAATAAGGAGATCAAGCTTGTGAAGCAGAGAAGAAGAGTATTTAGTCCCGAGAAGAATCAAGCTATACAGGAGGAAGTCGAGAAGCTCCAGAATGCTTATTTCATTGAAGATGTTAAATATCCAGACTGGTTAGCCAATGTGGTGATGGTAAAGAAGAAAAACAACAAGTGGAGGATGTGTGTAGACTTCACCAACCTCAACAAAGCATGCCCAAAGGATCACTTTCCACTGCCCCAAATTGATCAACTGGTGGATGCTACCTCAGGACACGAGTTGCTGAGCTTCATGGATGCTTATTCTGGCTACAATCAGATCAAAATGAAACCTGAAGACAGGGAGAGTACTTCTTTCATTACCCCTCAGGGAACTTATTGTTATAATGTTATGCCTTTTGGTTTGAAAAATGCAGGTGCGACATATCAGCGGCTGATGAGCAAAGTCTTTGCTGAGCAAATCAGTTGCAATATGGAAGTCTATGTTGACGATATGCTGACGAAAAGCAAGAAAGCTGCCGATCATCTAGTTGACTTAAGTCAGACTTTTGATCAACTGGATAAATATAAAATGAAGCTGAACCCGACGAAGTGCATATTTGGAGTACGAGAAGGCATGTTTCTCGAATACATTGTCAATCAGCGAGGCATTGAGGCAAATCCTGAAAAGATCAAAGCTCTATTAGGGCTGCGATCTCCAACGACGAAGAAGGAAGTACAGAGTCTCACAAGACGAGTAGCAGCACTCAACAGATTTATGTCACGAGCAACTGATAGATGTCTCCCATTCTTTAAGACACTCAGAAAGACTTTTGAGTGGAATGATGAATGCGAGAAGGCTTTTTAAGACTTGAAAAAATACCTGGGAGCACCTCCACTGTTGTCCAGACCAGTGATGGGAGAAAAATTGTACTTGTATCTCGCAGTGTCCGAGAATGCAGTTAGCTCGGCGTTGATCAGAGTGGAGAATGGAGTGCAAAAACCAATTTACTACACAAGTAAGGCCTTCCGAGGAGCAGAGATCAGATATCCAATGCTGGAAAAGTTAGCACTGACGCTTATTGAGGCAAGTAGGAGAATGAGGCCATCCTTCCAGTCTCATACCATAGTAGTATATACCGATATGCCATTGAGGCAAGCCCTTCACAAGCCAAAAAAATCAGGGAGATTGATGTACTGGGTAATAGAGCTCGGTGAATATGATATAGTCTATGAACCCAGATCATCGCTAAAAGGGCAAGCTGTGGCAGATTTTATAGCAGAGTTCACCTATCCTGATACCCCCGAGGAGCAAAGTTGCTCGCTGATCAACCTGTGGATGTTACATGTCAACAAACACAAGCTCAGACCAATTCCGATTGGTAAAAGGGCGTGTGGATGTTACAGGATGTGGCGCAGGGATAGTTGTGAACACTCCGGACGAGGAGCAAAATTGCTCGCTGATCAACTTGTGGATGTTACAGGATCAACAAACACTAGCTCAGACCAACTCCGGTTGGTAAAAGGGAAAGTGGATGTTACATGATCATTAAATTCGAGCTCAGACCAACTCCGGTTGGTAAAAGGGCAAGAAAAAATGATTGATGAAGAGCGAGAAATATCCGGGGAGGATGAAAGGAAGCAACAAATATTTCACCAAGGAACTCTAACTGATCAGAAATTCGAAGACGAGTTACCTATATGGAGGCTATATGTAGATGGCTTATCTTGCACTATAGGATGTGGCGCGGGGATAGTTTTGAGCACTCCGGACGAGATCGACATGGTTTACGCCCTACGTTTCCAATTCAAAGCTTCCAATAATGAGGCTGAGTATGAGGCCATGATTGCATGACTTAGTTTGGCAAAAATTATGGAGGCGCAGCAGATTATGGTCTTCAGTGATTCTCAATTGATCGTAAATCAAATGTTGGGAGTATATGCAGTTAGAGGAGAATTAATGATCATATATCATGCAAAGGCAAAGGAGCTGGTGTCAGAATTTGCCGCTGTTCGACTGGTCAGAATACCAAGAATGGAGAATGCGAGAGCAGACGCCTTAGCTCGACTAGCATCAGCTACTCGCACCGAGCTACGACGAACAATCCCAATTAAAGTGTTGGTAGGTCGGAGTATAGATGAAGATCTGATGATGAACTTTATCACCCTTGATTTAGGACCATCTTGGATGGATCCCATCAGGGCATATATTGAAGAGGGAGAATTACTAATTGACAAGCTCACAGCCAAGAAGTTGAAGTTTAAAGCTGCTCGGTATGTATTAACTAATGGTGTTTTATATAGACGAGGAATTATGGTAGGTTTGCAGAGATGTGTACATCCCTCCGAGGTGAACGAATTGATTGAAGAGATCCATGAAGGGTCCTGTGGAACACATGTAGCAGGTCAGACGCTTTTACAAAGGGTGATGACACAGGGATACTACTGGCCGACGATGAGGGCTGATTGTATAGCCTATGCCAAGAAATGTGACAAGTGCCAGCGCTTTTCCTCCATCCGAAAAACTCCACAAGCATTGTTGGCACCCATAACTTCCCCCTGGCCATTTGCCTTATGGGTAATTGATTTGGTTGGGCCACTGCCAACGACCCGAGGAAGATTCAAATACCTCGTCGTCGCAGTAGATTATTTTACTAAGTGGGTAGAAGCTGAGCCACTCATTGATATGACGTACGAGAAGGTGTACCAATTTGTTTGGAAGAACATCATTTGTCGATATGGTCTTCCTCATGCTTTCATCACAGACCATGGAACACAATTTGATAACGAGGAGTTCACTACCTATTGCCATCAGTCAAACATTTTGAAGGTCCACTCAGCACCAGGCCATCCTCAAAGCAATAGACAAACTGAAGTAACAGATAGAACGCTGCTGAATGGTTTGAAGAAAAGACTGGATGATGCGAAAGAAAATTGGATCAACGAGCTACAATCCGTACTCTGGGCTTACCGAACTACTCCCTGAGTAGCAACTGGAGAATCACCCTATATGCTGGCGTTTGGAAGTGAAGCTGTTATACCTGTCGAGTTGGGCCTCCCAACACACAGGGTACTGAATTTCAATTCCTCTGTCAACGACTTAATGAGAAGACTGGATTTAGATATGCTTGAGGAAGTTAGAGAAGAAGCAACCATCAGAAATGCTGCATACCAGCAGCGAACAACTTTGTTTTACAACAAGAGGGTGAAGAAATGCGACCTGAAAGAAGGAGACTATGTGCTGAAGAAAATAATTCAAAAGCACAATAAACTGGAGGCAAATTGGCATGGACCATACCGAGTTACAGAAGTTGTTCACCCAGGAACTTACCGAATAGCAACTCTAGAGGGGGAGGAGTTTAAGAATGCATGGAACGCAGAGCACCTGCGCAAGTATTATCAGTGATGTATATTCCCATGTAATGCAGTTCCATTATTATGAATAAAATGAAGATATTCTGCCAAAGTTCTTCCTTTTATTGAGAATTTTTCGGGGAATACTAGTGTTACACACTACTCGACAAAACTCGGCAAAGATCAGACTACTCAGCAAAAATATTCCTAAAAATGCTAACCTCGGTTGGTTAGGAAACAAAATATTCCTAAAAATGCCAACCTCGGTTGGTTAGGAAACAAAATATTCCTAAAAATGTCAACCTCGGTTGGTTAGGAAACAAAATATTCCTAAAAATGCCAACCTGTTTGGCTAGGAAACAAAAATATTCCTAAAAATGCCAACCTGTTTGGCTAGGAAACAAAATATTCCTAAAAAAGCCAACTTGTGTTGGTTAGGAAGTAAATATATTCTCGAAAATGCCAACTTATGTTGGTCGGGAGGTAAATATTTTCTCGAAAATGCCAACTTATGTTGGTCGGGAGGTCAAATTATTCCAGAAAGTACCAAAGTCTACTAACTATGGCTGGTTGGGGATAAAAACCCACCAACTGTACTTGGTCGACAAGGAAAATTCACCGACCTTGGTTGGTCGGAAACATTTTATGGGCAAAATTATTTCAAAAAGACTAACTATAGCTGGTCGGGGATAAAAACCCACTAACTGTAGGTGGTCGACATGAAGAATTCAACAACCTTGGTTAGTTGGAAATATTTTAAACATCTTTATACTTATTACTTTATTGCTAAGTTGGTCGAGAAACAAAACTTTATTATTAAATGATCGAGTAACATTTTTGATACTCGTAATTATTACTAAGTTGGTCGAAAAATAAAATGTCGTTTTTGCCAAATGACTATCACAAGTTTAAACTACACAATATTGTTATCTTTTTATCAGATATGCATGCACAAATATAAAGTGTTATAAGACAATAGTGAATAAAAATGAAAGTCTTTCATTAAATCCAAAACAAATTACATTGATAATAAAAAGTTACATTGATATGTATACTAACAATTGTATCAAAATTCCTATTCTACTAGTCTCTTCCCCTCTGCTTTTGACACAGGTTCCTCGCCAGCAGGCGGATCATTTAAAGCCAGAGGAGAATTTATGAAGTTGAGATCCTATAACATCCTGACATTCATTACGGATGGTCGATCTAGAAGATGCTCGGGACGAGATACTTCAACAATTGAATGGAGATTGTAGTCGCCGAGATACTTAGAAATCAAACTCCGAGGAATAGCCCGAGCAGGGATCCAACTCATATCCAGTTTGAATGGTGGCACGGGTAAGTCGAGAAGCCCGGGATCATGGTAGTCCCGCAGGTAATGACCCTGTTCGAGCTGCAGCACACCTAAGGCATTCAACCAGCCTTGCTTGTAGCCCTCGTTATTGGCATTCTGGATACGATCGTCCAAGTGAAAGAGAGCTTCGTTGTATCCAGCCATCCAGAACTCCCTGGGCTGTTTGTGGAACTGATATGTTAGTCTGTCCAACTGCTCGTGGAGATTTTTGACGAAGAGCTCTTTGTTCTCCAAGATAGATTTCTGCATGGAGAGTTGCTCTTCCAAGTCTCTGATTTTCTTTGTCATTTCAGCCAAAGCCTGGTTCTTCGCCATTAGCTGGAAGGCCTGGTTCTCTAAAGCAGACTGAGTCCTCTGTTACTCGACAGGAATTCGAGCTGCTATTGCTCGTCCCCGAGGAGCTCTTGCTCGTCCACGAGTTGATGTAAAGGGGCCAGCTCTCTTTAAGGTTTCCAACTCGTCCCTCAAGTTGGCGTTCTCGACCTCTAGGAACGAAAATCCCTCATCGATCACTGGGATTAAGGCTTTTGAAGAAGAGGCTGCAGACTTCAACTGTGATAGCTCTTTCTGCAAGTTGTTATTCTCTCGCTCCAGCATCTCGGCAATCTGTCTGCATTCCTCGACCTCACCTATCAGGGTTCTCTCCCTCACATCATACCCAGCAAAAAGCTTCTCATAGCTCTTGTCGGCAATGATCAGCTTGTACTTCTTCTCATACCCCTCATGCAACAGGGCAGTGGATTCTTTGTATTGAAGTTGAAGGTCTTCGAGGGTGCCTTGGAGATCCTCGATCATGTCATAATAGGCCACATTATTGGCCACCGCTCGATCAAGTAGACACTTCAGATATTGATATGCTTCCACTGTCTGTTCTGAAGCATCTTGGCGGAGGATGTCTACAACTTGTGCTGCACTCAGGTCTGTGTGACCAGCTTTAAAATATTCATTACAATATCGCAGCAACTTAGTATCATGGGCAGATAATAATTCCATCCTGGACAGAAACTAGCAGAGAAGGAAGGAGCAATCATCAATAAGAAATATAAGCAGAGTATGAATAGAAGATAAACAACAGTATGCAAAAAAGTCCAAGTTTTATTAGATCATAAAGTTCAGAGTTACATATGTGGGTTACATTTGAAAAAAAAAAGATAAAGAGAAACCCGAACAACTCTACACCTTTTCCTTATCTCCCAAAACCTTCTCGGGAGGCTGGGACGAGGAAGTAGGTTGCTCGGAGGGAATGGATAGTTGCTCGGGGATCACAGGCAGTTGCTCGGAGGAAGTAACAATCTGCTGAAGTTCCTCGGCAGCAGGCTGAATGGCTGGGGGATTATCTCCGATCACCATAGAAGACTCTTCTGAGGCATCTTCGTCCTCTTCAAGATCTTATGGGGTTGGAGGGGGACCAGGAATGTGTTGCTGGAAAAGCTCTGAAGATTCATCAACTTTCATTTCCTGGAGAGCAGCAACCCATCCATCCCTAAAGTATTTGAGACTGCTATAGTCCACTTGCGACACCATAGCAGCCAACCCCTTGTTCCACCCCTTGTCCCAGCCAGCGCTGAAGGACTTCTTCACAGCCATCTTCCTCTTTAATTTTTTCAAGGAGAGCTTCTCGGATAGTAGGTTATCTGCAGCTTTCAATTTATTTTCAATCTCCTCCTTTTGTCGACCTACTTCCCTAAGTTGAGCCAGCTCCTCCTCAGCAGCCTTGAGCTTATCTTTAAGCTCCCCAGCAGTTTTGAGCTTCTCTTCGAGCTCCTTATTTGCCTTCTCCAAGGCATTTATTCTCTTATCCAACTCCTTGGAGGCATCAACAGCTCGAGCTCTCTTGCTCGGTGGAGGCAAGCTTTTTCTCCCAGACAGCCTTGTCAGTAGCATATGTCTGGCGAGAATCGTCCAAAGACTTGATAGCTTCTGCCAGAGCTCCCTCCACACTGGACGAGGAGCATGAAGCTTTAACCGCTTCATCCTTCTTCAGGATTATATTAAAGCAGCTCGTCAACTGTGAAAGTAAAAAGAAAATAAGTCAGAAACAGAAATGACAAAGGAAATATGAAAAGTTCAAAGTAAGAAGACTTACAGAAGCAAGATGACGAGCAACTAACGAAGTGACCATGTCCCGAGTAAGGTTTTCTTCAGTACCTTGGACCTCGGGAATGATCCAGGATTTTATCGCGCTCATGGCAGAGCTCGGGGAAACAAAAATTGGAACCGCAGTTCCAGCAGCTGGGGGTTGAGTAATGGTGTCAGCCAAATTGACCGAGGAGCTCTTCTTCAGCTTCCTCGAGGGAATAGGAACAAATTCAACCAAGGAAGAACCCTTGGTCGTTGATATTACAATCACCTCTCCAGGAGCAGCAGACCTGCTCGGAGCCACTGCGGGCTTCTCTACAACCTTCACGACAGCAGCCGAGGAAGGCACATCATTCTTCTTTGTCCCCTCCCCTAGGACATCAACTTTATTTCTTTTTACCTCTCCAGAACCAGAGGCAGGGTTCTCGAATAAAGTGGGAGGTCTTCTTCTCTTCATCCTTTCTCTTAAAGGGACGTGAGATTCAGGTGAAGAGCTGGTGGAAGCTGGTACTGGATCTGATTCACTTATTACTGGACGAGCAGTAAAAGAGGTGGTGTATATCTTGTATTGCAGCAGATATGATGCCGACCTAATATGCTCGTCAGCAACAGATTGATGCAGGATCCAAATAAGTTTTAAATGCCTTATATTGACATCTGCTTCTTTTGGGCACTTTCTTTTGTTATCAACTGCAAATAAATAAACATTGCCATCAGTGACACATTTTATCAAACATAAAGGAAGCATAATTTCAAAATAAATAAAACGAAATAAAAATAACCTATCCCATTGCCATAAGGAGGGCATCTGGGACCCTGGTAAACCTCATTTCCAGTTAATGGAGGGTGTTGCCAAATTTTTATGATAACCCCATGCTCAAAATAATCCCTATTGGCATCAGGGAGATTGACTACTAAGGCTCCATTTAAAATTCTAGTTTTTAAATAAAAAATGTTATCATTAACTGCCCATCTATAACAAAACATAATCTCAGGAATTCCTATGCGAGTTCCATGGATCTGATTTAATCTATGCACCCCATTAACTATTCTCCATGTGTTGGGGGCTATTCTTGCAGGAACAACGTCAAAGTAATGACAGAATTCCAGACACAAGGGATTTGGTGGAAAAGAAAATCCACACTCAGCAATAAAGAGACTGGGGAACCAATGTCCCTCAGCCAAACGAAAGTAATCAGAAGGCTCAGAAAGCTCTTCCAAAACAACCCAGGAGGGGATGGAAAAATCAGAGCGAAATTTATCAAGAGATTCAACAGGGTAAACCATGATGAATAAAATAAATGAAGAAGAAGGAAGAAAATATTACACAAAAAGAGTGGATCTGATGACAACGGACGATGGAAGAGATGAATACACAGGAGAGAAAGAGACGATGGAAAACTCGAGAATACAAATTTGAAAAGGTAGAAGACGATGGGAGCGTCTGTGAAGTTTAAATACCTTGCCTTGAGAAATGGTGAAGTAATGATTACAAAAAAGTATGATTACGTTACCGACGGCTAAAAAGATGAAAAGGGGCGTGGGAATCAAAGCGGGAAACAACGGTTAAAAAGACGAAAAGGGACGCGGGAATCAAAGCGGGCAACGACGGCTAAAAAGATGAAAAGTGGCGTGGGAATCGAAGCAAGCAGAAAAGTTCAAAAAAGCATGATTCTACGAATTTGGAAGGAGAAATAAATACGAAGGAAACACTCCTAAAAATCAGGAAGACCATTTAAATCTACCATATTTCGAGAAAGAATGTTCCCTACTCCTCAAAATTCGAACTATGAAACATTGGGGGCTTCTGTTGATACCAAATTTAGTCTGCTGACATGGCCCAATTAAATGAAGACACATGGTGATCTACATGGCAACAACAACACTTCCGAGGAACCCACAAGCTCCGAGGTACAAGAATACAACGAGATAGACTATTTCCCCGAGGAACACTGCCTCCCCGAGGAACTCATACGCTCCGAGGAACGAGAACTCTCCGAGGAGCTCTTGTTCACCGAGAAGCCTAGGCGGTCCGAGCTGCACCTTAAACAAAGCATTAATAGCGGGATAACCAACAGTTTGACTGTTCATTAAATGCTTATCATTCAGACGCATACGCTTAAAGGGCATTGAATGTATTACCCTTTCATATGTATATCATTTAATGTAGTACCCTTTCACTTTACAGCCTCAGGGCTATAAATACATTGTACAATCCTCATTGTAAGGGACCCTGAAGTCGAGACCTGAATTTCTTGATAGAACTTGTAATCGAGAATTCCCATACAAACAGTAATACCAAAACATTGGACGTGGGCCATTCTTATAAGGCTGAACCACTTTAAAAACTCTTTGTCTTATTTATTTATCTGTGATTGAATGATTAGAGTGATCTAATTTTTCACATCAACAGATAGTGTTTTGAGACAAAGGTCAATTCATCCATGTGCTTTATAATGTTTGGAGTCATTAAGATGTAATTAAGTGTTGCTTCCTATATGTTTGACTCATAATTTCCTTTATTGCACACATGCACGAATTTGTTTGATTATTATTCTTGACTTATTACATGTTGGTTGGGCGTTTTCATCTCAATCCTGTCCTTAAACTGAACCAAGTGCAACAATACGAGAGTAATAAAAGTAGTGCATGTAAAAACCATTGCCCGTGAGGAATTAATTGTTTAGTTTGAAAAAATGATGGGTGAACACGGGAAAGGGCTGCGAGTGAATAATAATCACGTCGTGAAAGCCACCGTTTGAAAAGAGCACACACAAAAAATTAAGGCAATAAAAAGATGAAATATGCCAAAATTTTGGGCCAATTGGTTTTCTCTAAGTTGAGAATTTAGTACCCCTTTAGATATAAAAAATTGCATTATTATATACGAAGGAGTTTTGGATGGATATATCAATGGGTTTGCATGTCTGTTGAAAAGTTCTCGAAACGGAACTAAATAGTTTTGGACGTTATTAGTGTGAAAATCATTTAGACTTTGATTTTGTTGATTTGATTAAGACGATGTCATTTAAATTCAACAATTTTTTACACCTAAGGATACTTTTGATGTTCATTCGTTAGGGGTACACATATGCATCTTGCACATATGATTGATTGAGTTTATTTACCTATCGAATGTGTTCAAACCCATACATTCCATTTCCATGACTTGGTTGTCTGAGTTTAAATCCATAGTGTGATTTTTGTATCTTATTTTTTGTATGAAAAAGTTTGAAAAATCAAAAATAGTTTGTGAATGTTTGTGAGATACTCCTTTGCATGCGCGTAGTTTGATCCATGTTTGATATATATTTTATCGTGACACTCCATGTTTTGATTTTTTTCTTCTTATCTGTCTATTTGGGGACATCATAAAAAAGGGGGAGAGAGAATTATCATGTTATGGGGGAGTTTTTGCATTATGGGGGAGATTTGATTTATTAGTGCTTTATTCTTATATCATTTCAAACTCGATGCGTCACGAAGGTATTTTTCTTTTTCTCATGTGTGTAGGTACAAATACTGAAGATCATTATGTTGCACACCCTGATGAGAAAAGCTTTGAGATTTGATGAAGACTTTTTGAAGAACAGTTTGAGATATAGCAAATTTATTCATGGGAGGGTAGATTTGTATAGGCCTTTCGGTTTTTGATAATTCAGATATTTTTATGTATGTACCGGCATAGACATAGGGAGAGATTTTTAAGGACATCTTTTTATAAGTCCGTTGTCAATTTATTATGTCTTATACAGCTACACCATCGAAGAGCATTCAAGAACATTCAAGCATCAAAGACGGATCCGAATATCAAGTTCTTCATCAAAAAGACTCCATGAAGTTTACTTTGTCGTCTCCATTCTTCATTGCTGCCCTCCTGGAAAGGGAAAGTTCCAGCCGACAAACTTGTGGAGAAGCCGTTTTCTTCTACATTGCTGACCACCTAGACTTCCTGTGGGAGATTTCAGTCGAGACATCGGAACCGACGCCTGAGGGTATTTCGTATGTCACACTTATTTTCATTGAACTAATTCTCGAGCAAGAAAAACAACTTCTGAATGATAATTAGTCGGGGCCCCGACTATGTAAGTTTATGGAGTTGAATTTGGTGCTCGACTGTATGATGTTATGAGAATGTGCCCGAATGAACAACTGAATTTTTAATAGAAGCCCGCAACTGTGGAATGTGAACTTTGAATGCTTTTTTCTTGATCGCTTTCACATACTCATAAAATGTTTTCGACTAACTGTAGTTGACAGCTTCTTATTTCCGACCAACCTGAGTTGGTGGATTTTTTCTTCCCAACCAACCTTAGTTGGCATTTTTGAGAATAGTTTTTCTTCCTAACCAACCTTAGTTAGCATTTTTAGGAATAGTTTTACTTCCCAACCAACCTTAGTTGGCATTTTTTAGACTAGTTTTTCTTCCTAACCAACCTTAGTTGGCATTTTTAGGAATAGTTTTACTTCCCAACCAACCTTAGTTGGTATTTTTTAGAATAGTTTTTCTTCCTAACCAACCTTAGTTGGCATTTTTAGGAATAGTTTTACTTCCCAACCAACCTTAGTTGGCATTTTTGAGAAATATTTTTGATAATAAATGATGGAGACTTCCTCGGAGCTGACCAACAGATTGTTGGGAATAAGATATAATAAATGCTGGAGACCTCCTCGGAGCTGACCAACAGATTGTTGGGAATAAGATATAATAAATGTTGGAGACCTCCTCGGAGCTGACCAACAGATTGTTGGGAATAAGATAATATAAATATGCATAGACATAAACAATGATATAAAATAATAAACTGTCTTGCTGATCTGTCGAGGAAAAATTGCATAATGCCGAATAAGGATAATATTTTCCACAATATAAGAATATGGCCGAGAGCTTTGCTGAGCCTGAATATAAATAAGAATTACCCCGACCAACTATCCATTGGGGGTGAAATATAATAAATGTTGCAGATCTCTTTGGAGCTGAATATATATCTCGTCGAGCTCCATGCTGAGGTGAATATAGAATATGAATCCGAATGGATAAATAGAATAATCCGTGCCTGAGCAGATATCCGAGCAATAATACAATCAATAGTGCCTCATTGAGGTAAAGTTTCACAATGCCAAGAAATGATAATATTCTCCAGAAGTTTAAGATTATTTTTGAGCATTCGTATTCACCAAATCTTGTATCTGCAAAAATTAATAACTTGCCCTACCATATGTGTAGGCTGAATTGATTAGTCATGAGAATAATTTAATCATCCAATAAATGTATGATAGTTATATGTTTGAGAAATAAAAATATTAATTTCAAAAAATGAAATAATATATGTTGGCTGATATGTCGAGGCAAAATTTCCTGATGTCGAGCAATACTAGTTTCCAGAGGTTTAAGATTGTGGCTGAGCTTTCGTCGGGATTAAATCTCGTCCCTATAAAATTTTAATAAGCTGCCCGAGCACCTGTAGAGACTAGATCAAATAATTATTATCATGAGAATAATTATTCAGCCAAATAATATATAATGTGTATCAGCATAAAAATTTCAAAATATGAAATAATATGTTCTGTGCCAAATGTGTCATGTGGGCAGATTTTTATAAAAAATGTTAGGCATTTTAATTTTAAGTAAAAGACAAAAAATAAGTTGGTTTTAAAAATATTTTTGGGGGATGGACGTCTCAAGTTGCAGAATACATGATGACGACCAAGAAGCAAATGGTCCCCGACCATCAGAGTGATTTCACCGATCAACAAAAATGGTGCATTGATATTGCAGACCAGCTGTTGGATGGTCACCGAACAACATCAGGTGTCGCCGACCAAGAAGTGGATGGTTGGATAGTTGCCGACCAGTAAATTGAACCCTCCGAACAAGACTGATTTGTCACCGATCAAGAAGTAGATGATCGTCGACCTGCAATTGGTTCCACCGAGCTACAATATGAGTCTCCGACCAACAATAAGATACCTCGTAGTTGGATAAAATTATTTCAATGTTTGCTGATGGATCTTTAAATCTTATCTCCGACAAATAAAAATGGTCTGGTTAAGCTTCCCTTTAATAAAAGATGGCCCGAGATGATGCCGATCAACAATATGTATGGCCGACCAGAAATAGGGGTTGTAAGTGGATGATCACAAACAACCATATGAGCCGCGGTGATGAGTTTTTCATGAGATTGCTATGTCTCAACATATCTCGAAATAATAGATCAGAAAAATAACATCCGATGTAAAATCCAAGCATTAAGATTGCTAATTAAATGATCCATTCTCTAATCCACTAGATAATGTGATTCCGACAAAGAAACCCTGTGATGTGATGAACGAGGATCCAACATCTCAAATTTGTACCCAGAGTCTTGATATGGTCATGATTGTTTAATTGATCCTTTTTTACAAGAGGTGGGTAATGGTTTTTTAGGTGAGAGAAAATTATTTTTTATATTGATCCCCTCCTATTCCCTATTTGGAGAGATAAAAATATGCTGAATGATCGAAGTTATTACCAAATTTATATCAAAAATCAATCAATGAGACTTTATTGACATAGATGAAGACGAACCAAATTAAGTATAGAGTTCATAAAAATGAATACAAAGAGACTCAAACTTGAAGAGAGAAAAAGTAGATCTGGGTTATGATTTCCATGAGAAAACTTTTTATTGGCTTTAACCTTTTCCCATTCGCTGATTAAAAATATCATGGGAATTTGAATAGTCATTAAAGATCTTTAAAAAATTATTTCAAAATCAACAATGAAAATTATCAAATCTTATCATCGTCGTATATATTGGTATATGTAATCATTTAAAATATTTATTCCATGATATAAAATTGAAACTCGAGAATCAAGCAAAAAGTTATGATTTATGAAATCCACTATTCTTCAGATTTCTAAATAAGAATTATTCTAACAGTTATGATTTAAAAATCATGATATGCAACATGTTGCAGATAAAAATTGGACAATTAATTTATGTATATAAACATAAAAATCATGATTGAATAAAAAATATGTATGTATAATTGATTATACGTAGAGAAAATAAAAACTTAGCTTTTGATGGAGAACAATGCTTGTAACACGTTTCCACAGACGGCGCCAATCTGTTGAAGACAGAAAATGGCCACTGCCATTTTAGTGGGGTCAACAGCAGATAAATGATGAGGATGAGATTGAAGATGAAGATAAACATTCACATCAAACATATAAGAGACAAAGGTTTTTAAAGTGGTTCGGCTATGAATAAAGCCTACGTCCACTATTATTTTATTCCCAAGGGTTTACAATAGCACAATATGGTGTAGAGAGAAAAATGGTGTGTATCTTGGGTATGGTGTTTCTTATTTGTCTCTCAATTCTCCCGGATCTCCCCCCTTTTTGGCTAAGGGGATACATGTATTTATAGTGATGGGAGATAAAGAGATTCATTGTATGTAGACATTTATGTCTACATTCAACGAATCTAGTTGTTGAATTGCTTGGTAGGCTATGTGTTGTCATCTATTAATACAGTATAAATATACATTAAGGCTCACTAAATGCGCTGTCATCTTCATTAATGCACATTAAATGCATACTTATCCTTTGATTTTCCTGGTTGGTATGCCGACCAACTCTCCTCGGGTGCCGACTAACTCTCCTCGGGGGCCGACCAACTCTCCTCGGGTGCCGACTAACTCTCCTCGGGGGCCGACCAACTCTCCTCGGGTGCCGACTAATTCTCCTCGGGTACTGACCAACTCTCCTCGGGTGCCGACTAACACTCCTCGGATGCCGACCAACTCTCCTGGGTGTCGAATATTGCCACTTAGGATGACATGTGTCCTTTTATGATTGGTCCTCGTAGATGGAGAATTTTTGCGTTAACAGGCAATATCTAATAAACCAATAAAAATTTAATTAAAACACACACACACGCGCACATATACACACACACGCACATATACACCCCCACCCCCTCCCCCCCTCCCGCTGCCCCTGCCCACTCCCCTGCTTCCCCTGCCCACCACACGCACACACGCACACACACATATATACACACACACACACACACACATACACCCCCACCCTCCAGCCCTGCTGCCTCCCCCCCTCCACACACATATATACACCACACACACACACGCACGCACATTTACACACACACGCACATATACATACACATATACATCAATGGAGGAGAAATAGAGAGAGAAAACATACCAAAGTTGTAGAGAGAGAGCAGCCTCTAGAGAGAGAGAGAAATGGAGGGAACAAAAGCGGTGGGAAAAAAGAAGAGGGAGAATTTTTTACTGACAGAATTTTCACGGACATGTCACGGTCATTGACCGTGACAACTTTATAGGATTGTCACGGTCAATGACCGTGACAATCCTTTGTCACGGCCTTGTCACGGCCATTGACCGTGATAAAAAACACGTGTTTTTTTGTCACGGTCAATGACCGTGACAAGGCTAAACGCTTAAAGGGTGCCAATTTGACCATTTTGGCGTAGTGCAAGTACGTATTTTCTTTATTTTACGATTAGTAGCTCTGTATACTTGGACTTCGGCGTGCTCCCTATGGGTCCTTCACGTAGTTTATTTTGAAATTGGAATCGCATACTAACAAGTGAAACATTAATTAAAATAAAACTGGATTAATAAAATTATATAGGATTGTTTCATTGCACTTCACACCTAACGCTCGAGTCGGATTGGGTCGACTACGGGTAATCCATAAATTCGGGTTGGGGCGTTACAAATAAGAAGTACTTATGTGGTGTTATGGAGAAAATGGTGTGTTGGAGATATTTTTTTGGTGGAATTATCAGCACCCTTTGAGGTATTGGTTGATGAGTTTGGTTGTGATTGTTAGGTGAAATGCGGGACAAAGAGGAAAGATGAACAACAGATTCTAGGGAGTGATGCTTATGAATTTTTAGATGGTTGTGATGATGGTGGAGGTAAGCTTTATGGTGGTCTTGAGGGAGGAGGTGGTGGGTGGTATTGAGAAGGGTGGTGGTGATTAATTGGTGACTGTGATGGAGGTGGAGGTGGTGGTGGGTTTAGTGTTGGATGAGAAGTTATGATTTTGATTTGAGAAAGAAGATGAAATGAAGGTATTTTCGTTAAAGATTGGATTTGGGGGTTAAGTCTAATAATGAAACACAATTTTTTTAACATATTTTTAATGGTGTTTAAAAATTTAGGGTTATGTCTAAAAGATTATGAAAATGAGAGTTATATCAAATACAATATTATAAACTGAGGATTAAGTAAAAAAAATCATTTTATTTACCACTATAAAAAATAGTTTTTATTTGTATTGTTGGAATAAAAAGTGAGGCAAATCACGTGTGAAATTGTGGTAGATCCGATCTGAGTCTATTTATATATAAAATTCATACAAAATTATATATACAGATTGCCGTGCTGAATATTTGGTAAAGAAATCTTTTCGGTATATTTTTCGTCGTTGTTTGGAAAGCTCCTCTAATCAAAATTCTCAAAATACCTACAAAATAATATAACAAACTCAAGTGCATAGCGGTAAGTAAGGATGTCAATCCACATCAAGGGAGTAAGCTAGAGATAAACTCAATTGTAATTCAATTTTTATTTTCTTTTTGGAATTTTTCTTTTCTATTTTTTTTAGCTTTTTCAATATTAAAACAATTGGGTGAGGTGAGGTGAAATAACACTAAACTAAATCGAAGATCAAATTACAAACTAAAAAGTGACTAAAATGAAATCTAAAGTCTAACACAAAAATAAGAGATAAAGTGAGGTAAATAATAGTGAGAGCAATCAAGGAATGTGACTACACCACAAATTCTAGCTATTCTAACTAATTAATTTAATTATTTGAATTTTTCCAAATTAATATCAAAATTACAAATCAACTCTCGTTGCAAGTGTAATTTTAATAGTAATCTTTTAGAAAATTAAGTTTAACCCCCCACAATTCTAGAAAATAGATCTACACTCCTTTTAATTAACCACCCTTAAATTTACGCTTGCAAAAATTCATTATAGATAGGTGGGGTGGAATTCATCCCAGAAATAAGTTTCACTACACACCTCTATATTGAGATATTTGCTAAAAATGCAAATACTCTCTAAAGAGGGGTGTAGAGAAATTTATCACACAATAGTTTCAAAAAGCTAAATTGAGAGAGAAAAGTAGAGAGATAGGCCAGATTAGAAAATAAATTAGGAAATATTTTGTAAATAGTTTTTATTTTTATTTTTTAGAGATTTATGAGGATAAATGGTGAGTAATTCAGTTGAGTATTGTAATGGGTTGATTATTGTTGGATCCTCATATTGGATGGATGGTGGTTGATTTCAAGGAAATAAGAGTTCAATTTCACTTCAAGAGATTGAGTTTGATTGTTTTCTTCTTTTCTCATTTATTTTATGCCATTGATTATTAATTTGTCAAATTTCATACCATGTTAGGCTAAATCTCCTTTTAAGGGGTGAGGTGAACCCTTATTTGATGTTATTTTGATTTAATTAGTTTGATTAGTTGAAAATTCTCTTTGAATGTTAATTTTGATCCCTTACCCTTAAATTTACGCCTTGAGAGAGGGTAAATAATTTTCGAGAGAAAATCGAAATTCTAAATTATAATACCCATTTTAGATTCGAACTAGAGATAAGGGTTTCTTAAGTGTGGTATTATTCCTTGAATTTCAACTCTAAAATTCGTTTTCTAGATTTACATAAATTTTAATCGATCGATCCTAGTGGGTGATTAATTAAAATGAGTGTAGATCTATTTTCTAGAGTTGTGTGTGTGTGGGGGGGTTAAACTTAATTTTCTAAAAGATTACTATTAAAATTACACTTGCAACGAGAGTTGATTTGTAATTTTGGTATTAATTTGAAAAAATTCAAATAATAAAATTAATTAGTTAAAATGGCTAAAATTTGTGGTGTAGAGCCATTCCTTGATTGTTCTCACTTTTGCTTCCTCACTCATTCTCTTATTTTATTGTTAGACTTAGTTCACTATTTTTAGTTAGTTGTTTTCATTTTAGTTTAGTATTATTTCACTCCTTATCACCAAAAATCGTTTTAATATTTGAAAAGTTAAAAAAAATTAGAAAAAGAAAAATTTCAAAAATAAATTGAAATTGAATTACAATTAAATTTGTTTTTAACTTACCCCTTAATGGAAATTGACATTCTTATTTATCACTCTACACTTGAATTTGATATATATTTATAGATAATTGAAATTTTGATTAACTTAACTTTAAACAACGATGACCCACAAAAAAAATTAAGTTATACGTTCGTATTAATCCGTATCTTGAATATGAAAATTTTCCAAATGTATAATTAGGCGTACGGAATAAAGCATCTGCTGAATCTTACGCGTTTGAATCTCGACCTTTTAGAGAGAGAGAGGGAGGGGATTCCAAGAAAGAAAATGAGTGGGGGAGTTTCAGCATACCCATCACTATATTCTCATATTCCATCATCCAACACCCAATCCATTACCCATTTTTGCAATCTATCATCCCCTTGTTTAACTCCACGCACTGGGTCTCTTCCAACTTTGAGTTTAAGGTGCAATAGCACCTCCAATCCTCGTGGTCCTGCTCCTGGTATCACTTCAACTCTCCTCTTCAATATATCCTATTACTTCTGCGTTTATAATTGGGATTAATCAAATTTTTTTCGGTTTATTTCACTTGGGTTACATATGATTTGTCTTGGATATGTCAATAACCAGAACCAAACGAGCACTTAGAGGGATATTTGATAGTTGAGGTTGCAATGTTTGAGGTTTCGTTTATGTTCAACATATATCCTGTATATGGAATTTATGTTTGATAGGTTCTAATAACGAATTTGGGTTTGGCTGGGTTTTCTTGAAGTGGATTACTGATGTTTGATGTCATACTTTTACTTGTGAATTTACCCATCTGGAGATTAAATAAGATATCATAAAAACTTTCATATATCTCTTGAAGAGTTTAAAGATGAATCTACCATTTTAGAGTGACAAGATAGCAAAAAACTTTGAATCAAACTATCACTGGATGTTAACTTGACGGCGGTTCCACTGTTAGAATTGGTTCATATACTCTGGATGGTTTGGGAACATGCTAAAATGTTTTATAATGTGCAAAAAGGGTGTTACAGCTGGTAGTCAGGCTCGGATGCCCTGGTTTTTATAAACCTATTATGACTTCTGTCAAACCTGATTTAGGGGTTAATTAAAGGGAGAGTCAGCACGAACACCAGTTCTCACCTTTTGGGTTGGTGATTAATCTTTGTATTTTAAGGTCGTCGGTAGCCCCGGTTCTTACCATTTGTGCATGTTATTTTCAAGATAACCATTTTCCCCAAAACAACTGAGAGAAATTTGACCAAAAATGTGTATCAAGGGTCAAGCTCTCATGATGTATCGCTCATGCGATCTCTATTAACATGTTGAGAGAGATATAGGCACGCAACTGAAATTGTGTCAAGATAGGCATAAAGAATCAAATGCACTGTACCCGAACAAACAAAAATCTAAATAGCTTCTTGCTATCCTTGGCAATATCTCTTAATACATAACATGCTAATTAGCCGCCACCCCATTTATTTATTTTGGAACCCCAAATCGGGAGGGTTCCAAATCCTAAAAAAATGTTTAATAAAGCCCAGTTTTTATTTCGTCTCCATTCAATAAGAACCATTGGTGGAAACCACAGTCCATAGTTAAGTTAGTCCCTGGTTTGTTAAACTAAATAGTAAATACAACATAAAAGGCTGACAACAAATTAAATCTAATACGAGACCCACACAAAGTTATATCTGAAAAGATCCTGACAACAAAATCACAACCTAAATTATGTAATTGTTGATCCAGTTAATTAATTTTGTGTGTATTTTTCAGTGTGTGTGTAAGGGCCCTGAACAAAGGTCCGTCTAAGGTCACCAAATCTCAGGCCCTGAGCAAACGCAGAGGCTTGAGCCTGTGACCCCATGAAACCACCACTCTGATACCACATATATATGTCCCCAAAGCTCAAGTTGTTGTACAACGGGCTTTATAGTGTATATCAATCTCACAACCATCCTTTTGTATGTTATCACATTACCATGTGAGGTAACTGTACTTAAATGGGGGCCGTACTGTGCCATGCCATATATGCTATTCATCCTTGTACTGCCTAATAAGCTGTTACATGAAGAAATTATGACTAATTTGGTTCTTGTCAAAAGAGGGTGCTGTGAATTAACCGCATACAAACTTGACTTTTTGCATATTTGTTAAATGTAAACTAACCATGGTTATGACACTGGGCACCTCTATGTATATTTAAGTATGTCTGAGCATTTTGATGAGACTGTGAATGTATGAGCTCTGAATAAAGTTTATTTATCATTTAGTTTTGAGGTTCACGAGAATTTTGATGTGTTGAATCTTTCCATAGAATTTCATTATAATTGTTTGAAATGTCTTTACTCATACTTATATTTATTCGCATGATCAAACATCATTCTTAAAAGTGAACTTATAATCTGTGAGAATATCCTTAACAGGGAAATCTTACTTCCTAGTCTGTAATGCCGTTATAGAAATAACTTTAAAAACAGCAAGTTAACAGTTACCTAACTATTAATGAAGCCTCTTGGTCCAGTGGTATAAGGCTGCCACTGGGACAGTCTTGGGGGTGGATTGGGTTTGGTCCCCAGTTCGATCCCCAGCACTGTCAAAATAATGTTTGGCCAGCGGAAGCCACGAACCGTGAACGTGGATTAGTCGAGGTGCGCTTATAGCTGGCCCGAACACCATGTGGTATTATACAAAAAAATAAACAGTTACCTAACTACTTAATTATTAAGCTTGGCAATTGAGTTGCTAAAACTAAATACTAACGTGATGCCTCCGAAATTATGTGATACATAAACAACTTTACTTGAGCAATTAATTAATAGGGAATTTCTTATATTCACTATTCTCGGAGATTGCCATGTCAAATTTGAGGAAACAAACTGGCAACATTCCTGTGTAGTTTCTACTTAAGTTAAATTTTGGGCCTGGAAGTTCTTTCTGGGCCAGTCTCATAATTTTCTAAGATTTAAAAAAAAAATTAACATAGGGGATTGTGTACTACTTTCATATGTTGTTGAGACAATTACTTCACCTCCATTATTAATTTCGAATGTACTTCAGGGTACTGTTTTGTCATACTACTAATTGAATTGATATATGATTCGACTGGGGATGGCAACAGGGCGGCTTTGAGGTGGGGGGAAGGGGTACCCTCCCGACCCCCGCCCTCGCAACAATACCCTAAACCCAACCCCGATTTTAACACCCCCGCCCCATTTAAAAACCCACGGGGGGCCCCAAACCCACAAAAATATTTGAAAACAGTTTATATATTTTTTTAACAAATTTTATCCATGTGGGTTATATTTCTTTTTTCAGATTTGTAATATATGAAAAAAAATGTCAATGTTTTTAATTCTTGAACAAAGAAATAAAAGTAATATTGACAAGTTAAAGTTATTTTTAAAAATTCAAGTAGCATTGACAACACATGAATAATTCAACTACTTGAATTGAAAATATGACTATTTCAATTACTTGAAAACACATCTAAGACTAATAATTTATAAATCCAAACTAAAAGTTCATACACCATAAACATCTCATTCAACTTCCCAAATTAATAGTTCATACAATGCGAATTAAAAGCCCCAAATGAAATAACATATAAGCTACCATCAAAGTGCCAAATAATGCTAACTCTTTCCGCGTAATAAAAATTCAACTACCACCAATTGTTGCAAAATTTGGTCTATTTGCAATATTCACCAAGAAGACTAACTCTCTCTCCTGCATAATAATAATAAGGTTATTAATGATGACTAAAATTTCTAAAATACATATAAAGAGAAAGTAAACAATTAAGTGTAATAGATTAACCACAAGTCATGATCTAGTCAATGTCTTCCTCCTCATACATTGTGGAGGCACAAGAACTATCGGTTGTAGAGAAATTAGATACACAATACAAAACAAAAACAACAAAAAATATATTAGACACAAAATGCATAGTTTTTGCCTTCCCACAATCATAAATCTTTTTAACGTCATTCTTAATCGTATTTCTTGAGGGTATCTTGAATTGAGGTTGAAGCCTATTCACGAACTTTCGAAACCCAATATGATTTACAATTGATAAGGGGTACTCGTGTAAAATAACCATACAAGAAAACTCATAACGTGATTTTTCCTATCAAAATAATGATTATTGATATCTACATTCACATCCTTTTTTTTCTAGCTCTTAACATTTGTTGCCTTATATCCATATTTTTAGTCTTATTATGTCTATCTTTATGCTTATGTAAGGACTTGGTTCCATTTCTACTACTTGCTTTGAGCCTATTTGAGCAAGTATTGCAAATAGCATAGTTCTCACCATCAATGTTTACTTTCATGAAATTTAACCAAACATCCGATGTCAATATAACAACTCCACTAGCATTTTGATCATTTTGGGATTAAGGGGGTTACTTGAATCAACATTAACTGAAGGGTGACTTTGATTGTCACCTTGTTCAGATATTTTCCAGTTTGGAAAATTTTTCTGTTCAAAACACACACACAAAAAATGTTTTATGCAATACTTTGAATAAATAAAAAAGTATTTAGCAATACATTCAATCAATAAAAAATACCAAAATAAAAATCTGTTTAGCAATACTTATGTTGACATTCAATAAAAAAGCACCATAACAAAAAAAAAATGTATTACAACGCTTTCAATAGATAAAAAAGTATTGATCAATACTTTTAATAAATAAAAAGCACCAAATAAAAATGTGTACAATACTTATATTGTCAATCAATAAAAAAATACCATTACAAAAAAAATCTGTTTTACAATAATTTCATTCAATAAATAAAAAAGTATTGATTCATACTTTTAATAAATAAAATGCATGAGAATAAAAATAATATTGCTTTGTTAATGAAAAGCTAAAAAAATACCCTAATCTGGAGTTCCACCTGAGATTTTGAGAGTTCGGGCTGAGGCTTACGAGTTCTGGTGTCGGTGAGGTGAGAGAGCTGCTGTCCGGTAGCTTATCCAGATCCGCAATAGGCAGTAGTTTATTCGAGAGATCTGAGAGAGTTCTGGCTGAACCTCACGTGGCTAACTTACGCCTGCGAGTCGGTGAAGAAGATTGAGAGATCTGAGAAATTGGGAGGGGGATGATCATGGGTTTGTGAAATTGTATTTTTTTTCTTTATAATTATTTTTGGCTTCATTAAATATTATTGTCGATCTTGCTTGTTATTATTGACTCAAATCCTTTCCTTTTCCTAAGATAAGTTAAATGACCCAATCCTAACTATATAGAACTATTATTTGGGTGTAATTTTTCTTCCTTTATTGTCGATAACATATGTGAACAAGTGTAGGTAATTTTGCAGGTGGGAATGAGAATAGGAGTGTTCTTGATGCATTTTTCTTGGGGAAGGCTGTAGCGGAAGCACTTAATGAGCGTATTGAGTCTACCGTTGGAGAGTTTCTGAGCACAATTGGTAGGTTGCAAGCTGAGCAACAGAAGCAAGTACAAGATTTCCAGGTATTGAGATCAAGTGGGAAATATACTTCTTAAAATAAAATAAATATAAAATAAATGGGTGGGTGGGGGTGTTAGCTTGTTCTATCGCTTTTTAGTTTGTTTGCACACGGTATTATAATTGTCAGAAGAGGCCCATTATAGATTTTAGCTTTGTAAAGGAATCAAATTCAAGGAACTGGTTTTTGAATGTTTTGTTATTAGATCCTTATATACTCTGAACTAAATATTATGTCCTCTTACTGGTAATTTAGTCCTAATCACTTTTGTGTTGCTTGATTGCAAATACTTTTTTGTGCTCATTTTTAGGGTAAACATTTCTTACCCCCCCCCCCCCCCCCCCCCCTCCCCCTCCTCCCCCAAACAATTGGATTACATGGAAAACTGAGAAAGTAAAAACGTATCTCACCGAGCCATTGATCTCTTTTTATAACTTCTCATGTGAATGATTTGTTTTTCAATCTTTTATGGGGTTGGTGCATCACTGTAAAAATTATATTGGCATCCACGTGCATAAATATTTGCATAACGCATTATGAAAGTTTTCCTTCAAGAGTAGAAGAAAATATCTAACCTTGGAAATTTCCAATGCTATTTTACTAATGCCTAATGGGGTTTTGAAAAACTAGACAATTATGAAATACAGAGCAGCATTGAAGGCAGTTAATAGGATTCAAAAGACTGTTTATGTTAAAATAGACTAGTATACTATAAATTTATAACAAATTACGATGGTCCTAATAGGACTTGGAGCCATAAAATTTTTTGAATGTAGTCAGATCAGATGTATAGGTGGTGAACTTTCACAATGAATGTGAACATTTTTAGATGGCTTGATATGTGATTTTCTATCTAATATAGCTAGCAACCCAAACATAGTAAAATTATAAATAAATGGGATGTTTAAGTTTGTCCCCCCAAAGTTCTTAATAATTGGACTGTGATCCCCGAAAGTGTCATTAATACACTATTATTTCGCTACATGTGGATCGTTTATAACGGTATTTGAGCATATATGTGGGGGTCAAAGTCCAATTATCAAAAACATTGAATGCGGTTTGAGCATAAACATTGCGGATGTCCTTAAATAAATTATCAATCATGCTAAATTACAAAATTGTTTTAGCATAAAATAACTATGTAATTTAATCAAAATAAAAACGGGCATGTGCAGGAGGAAGTGGTGGAAAGAGCTAAAAGAGCCAAGGAGAAAGCAGCACGCGAAGCCATGGAAGCACAAGGACTTATTCCTAACTCATTATCTACAGAAAACAAATCAATCGTCACTAACGGTGTTAGTGTTGTTACTACTACTGTCAATGATCAGAACCCTACCAACATAGACCCTCTTTTAGAGAATTCCAACGATGATTGATTAGATACCCCCTTGTATGAGTATACAGTCTCTTTTCTACTTTTTACTTGAATTAAAATAACTATGTCATCATAGACTTTACAAAATTTGCACTTATTATATATACCCTTGCGCTCCTTTTTGACCCGTGACGACCCCCCCCCCCCCCCCCCCCCCCCCCACCCCCCTTTTTTTTTTAAACAGAAAAACAAACCCAATATTGATTATTTGAATGTAACAATCCTCGCTTTTGAGAATCGATTTTATATTAATTTACTATGTGAAGTAATTATATAAAATGTTGGAATATGGAGTAAGCATTAATTTAATGAAGAAAAGTTAATATTTACTAACTTGTTGCATATTTACTATATGTGTATGTAAATATCCTCATGTTGAGTTTTATAGTGTCATAAGATTTAAATGACATTGATGGTTTAAAATGAAACCGGAACTTGAAACGATTTATAAAATTTTCAAATGATAATTTGGAGGGCGTAGTTAGTTCCGGAAGGTGCGAGATAGTCAAAATATGTGCCATATTGTATTTTGAGGTTTCAGACACTTTTGATCGGTTCCACTTTAAATGTGCAGTTGCGTGTTATTTTTATCGCGGTATTGATCATTTAAGCTGGAATTTTAGACAAAAAGGCACGATTTATGTCTTGCAATCCATTTATTTTCCTTAAGTGCATTTTGTGACCTAGAGAGAAAGAGAGAAGAAGAGAACTTGTGGAGAAAGAGAGAGATTGAAGATTTGGAGATTGATCTTGCATTCATCTTCCTCAAATTTGAATTTTCAAGCTTGAGGCAAGTTTTCTACTTGCTATATTGTAGTTTAAGATAAATGATTAGTTGTGATAATTGTGTATTAATCATGGATTGGCTATGTTAGGGTTTTTTGTGGATTTATGGGTTTTAAATCACTCAAGAATGATTTGGATGATTATTGATGTTTATGGTGTTAGATGTATTTATGATGTATTGATGACAATAAATGATCTTGGTTTGGATGGATTTTTAGTTGGGGAGAAATTTAGGAGTCCAAGACTCCATAGCCAAACTTGGCAAAATCGCAGGGACGAATCGATTCGGCCCCTGGGCGAATCGATTCGCATAGGTCCAGTTTTCAGGTCTGCATGGACCGAATCGATTCGGCAATTTACCAAATGCCAGTTTTCTTTGTCCGAATCGATTCGCTTTTTGGGTGAATCGATTCGCCAGAGCGAATCGACTCGGCCCTTGGGCGAATCGATTCGTTTTCCTACTGTTTTGAGTTAGTTTTGTAATTCAATTATAACTCATTTTCTTTAGGACTAGGGCCTAGGAACCTTCTTGTATGAAGTAAACTTAGAGTCCTAGAGTTCTCGATGAGTTAGTTTACTACCCTAGATTAAAATTGGTTTATATGGATTTTATTCCGAGGGTGCGTGAAGTGATGTTCAGGCATTACTTTCCTTTGCTTAATTAGTAGGAGTCTAGGAGATTATGAAGTTCTATTTGGAGACCTTAGAAGTTAATTTGAGGTATGATGGTCTATTATAAATCCCTAAAAAGGAGGCTTGGGAAAATAACTTGGGAGTTTAATTATTCATCGACGTTATTATGATGATGTGAAGTACGTATATTTCCGGATATCCATAATGCATTTGATAAAATGTAAATGAACAAAGTAAATGATAATTTACTTAATCGTGATGTAGTAATTAATAAATGGTTGGAACACACCCTCTCTAAATGTCATCTTAAGGGAAGTTCGTGCGTGAGGTGAAGCCCCCTGGCTAATGAATGCAGGGTGGATATAGTTTTAGGCCATATGAGCGCTTGTTGTATATTTTTCTGCGATGGGTAGGTAATTCTGGGTGTGGTTATGACTACCCCGCAGGCATATGGCCGCTTCTCGACGTTTCGATAGGATCCCAGGTTGTCTTGATGATAGGCCCTGGAAGATGATGGTCATTTAGGGACGCGCACAGTGGAGAAACCCGAACGGGCGGTCCTAGAATCGTTATATATGTATACTTATAACTATTCTAACATCAAGTGGGACTTGATGGATATTAATGCCATAAAGAGCATAACGCAATGCCATAAAGAGCATAATATATGCCACAAAGAGCATACAATTGAGATACGTGCCACAAAGAGCACATGATAAAATTTGTATTCCTGATAAGGAATGGAAAGATAAAATGAAAAGGGTGAAAGATGAAAAAGGCTTATGATTATTCATATTCTCTTGTATAACTGACTTTGATTTATAACCATTTAATTATATTAGTTTATTTTATGAGGTTACCATGTTAGAATATCATCTTTATCATCCATGATTAACTGTTCATAATTGTCATACTTGTTATTTATCTGGTGATCACATAAAACCGGGCCCTGACCCGTTCATTTTCCTTGTTGTGCATGAATTTATATTTGCTCAGGTGCTCCGCCGCAAGGACGCCCGTATTGACCTCCCCATTCCAATGTCTTTTGAGGAGCCGTGACATTTTGCGGATATCATGGGATATTTTGTGTAGACGCCTTCATTGTTGTTTTCTAGTTATGATCGGGTCTTTATTCGGGCGTGTGGCCCAACTTTTGTAATTGTATAATGAATGTGAAAATGTAACTTAATGAACTTCTTATACATTGTGTGTACCTGTGGACCGACAGCATATTCGGTCTCCATATTGTATACTTATTGTTGTTGTATTGTATAATCTAAGGGTTTCCACTTTCTTTTCAATTATGGGTTGTTTAAAATGCTTTCTTTAAATTACAAAACAAAATTTTGGGCAACCCGTTTTCTGAAATATTGAGCGGTTATCCCGTATACTCTTTATATTGTTGTGATACTGAGAATGATTTCCATCCATGATTCTGTTATATTGAAGTATCGGGCTGGCCACCCCTTATTTCGGATCACGGGTTGTCACATTGAATTTTCACATGCACTTTCAATGTCAAATGATTATTAAACCAACAATTATTTTATTGATCTAGCATCTGGACCACGCAATGCATGTCCAAATTTATCTAAACTGTATTGTTTTGTTGTTGTAATATGTTTTACCCAATATATTCTATGAATGAAAGAAGATTGAATTTTAAATTAACATCAAAAGTCATATAAATGACATTCAATAAGAGCAAATGATATTTTTATATTTGAGAATACATTATAACTCAATTTTCATTCAGTTTTTTGACAACAAAATAAAGAAACAAATTATTTTCAATCATTGAAGTAGTTCAATATAATTATTAAAACCATAAATCATTTTTAGAAATAAATTATTAGATAAAAAATGTTATTTAGGTATTTTTAAATACCCGAAGAACACCAAGTTTTGGCATTTAAATTTTGAAGTCCAAATGGATAGGTTAAACCATCTCTAAAAGAACATAAGTTCAAATCAAAATCAACCCTTAACTCATGAAAAGTTGAAAATAAAATATTAAAATAAACGTAAGACAAAAAGTACAAGTAAATTAAATGGTAGGAGTATTGTTTTAAATAATTTTTTTAATAGAGCAACAAATCAAACAGGCATGTGTTATTCACTTGGTGTGTCATACGATTTTTTACAATTTTGGAATATTAGGAATTAAAATAAAAAATTCAAATATCAATAAGGATATAAATAGTATTTTAGACATCTTGAAAATTGATATTTTAGTGCATAAAGTGAAACAACAACAAACGAATTAGAAAAACAATCCAAAGCACCATTTATAAAGTGATTATAAATTAAGTTAAACATATGATATTAGGATGTTAAGATATTCTGGTGAGTGAGACAAAAAAATTTAATACTTTTAGCATCACCTTTTAAAAAATACCACATATTAAAGTTAAATTAAATGAAATGTTGTTCAATTGAAATTACCTCTATTTTCATCAGCATAAATCGAGTTAAAAATAGTGAGTATATTTTGAACATATACACAACCTCTCTGAAATGGATAGAAATTTTATAATCTAAGATAAGATTTAAAAAATTATAATCAAATTCTTAATTAACTAAAGAACAACTCAAAACTTTATCTTGCTGTCATCTGTATATCATGAAATTACTTTACAACCTAAAAGAAAGAAACAAAAAATGCAAAATGAGCTGAGCTTTCGATCCGTAAACAGTGGGGTGATTTAACATGAAACACTAAAAGTTCATTTACAACCAATGACACATAATATAAACAAACAAAGGAAACAAAAGGTGTTGAATCCCTCATGCAAAAAAAAAACATGTACCTTATTCTAGAAATTGACTACACAGACAATTGCAACTTTTGAGCTACAATTACAATAACTTCATTATATATATATATATATATATATATATAAGAAAAAAATAGTCTCAGTAGTGGCATTGACAAAATTCTATTTTAAATTTACTTAATTTTCATCATTCGAAGATATTTGTTTGGTTGCTTAGCTACTATAATAAAATTTATGTGAATATATCTCTAATATTCATTTGATAGTCACCTAAAAACTCCAAAATTATAGAAAGGTAAGATATTTAGCATGCGCATATCTATTATAGTCACCTTGAGAGTCCAGACTAGGAGACTGAATCATCAACCTAAACAAACCCATATGCGTTGTACATATTATGGTAATATGGCAGAACTTGACAGTCCAACTCAGTATTTTTCAAACACTATTGTTTACATTACCCACTTTCACATTTTTTATCTTAATTAACAAACATGAGAGAGATAGGGAGATAATTTATACCCACATCCATTATCGCCATATCTCTCTGAGTATTGTCTTGAATAATAATAATAATAATAATAATAATAATAATAATAATAATAATAATAATAATAATAATAATAATAATAATAATAATAATAATAATTAGAACCAACATCAACATACACCCTATCATCATATTATCAAACCATAACATAACAATAAGTCTAGAGTGAACGAAAAAAAAATGGACTTGCTAGATTTTGAAATTTTGAGATTTTTTTCAATGCTCAGGAGGAATATTAACAACATAATAAACATATCAAATTAACAACAGTACCCATTGTGATAAAAAGGAAAAGAAATAAGAGGAATTATAAATTAGTCTGCATAAATATAAAAAAATATATCCAATAAACAATAGTGCCCATTATGATAAAAAAAAAAAGGAAAAGAAATCGAAACGGTAATAAATTAGGTTTTTAATCTGAATAAGAACCATTGGGATCAACAGAATATAAAATGGAGAAAATCATCCAAATGACTGTATAAAAAAGAATGATTACCAGGGCCTCCAAAAAGAACCAAATGAATGGTCAAGTTTGCAGGATGAGAAACCAAATCCTTTACATTGTAAAATCAGGAAAGGTCGGATATAAGAAGAGAGAGAAAATGAGAGAAGAAAAGATTGGGGAAGAGAGAGATTAGGAAATATTTTAGAAGATCGATGAATCTAGTCTCTTATAATAATATAAAAAAGGAGAAGAGAAAAAACGTGAAATATTAAAAAAATGAAGAATAAAGGGCATTTTAACATCTATGATATGCCACGTGGCAAGTTAAGGTGCGTTTAGGATACAGTTTTATATAGATACTGTGGGGGCAAAAAATATGCCTACATAATAGCATGACACGTGGTGAGCACCCCGATCAAGATGGCGAGCAACAGACGCTCCAACAAGATAGGGACGACTAGAGTCCTTGATAAACTAGAAGACCGAGGAGCAGTATCTGAGTCAAATAAAACTCCACAAAGATATGACTCATCCATATTTGTAACCCTAATGTTACCCCTAACTCTATATAAAGGGGACACCCCCCATTGTGAAAGGGGGCTTAAAAGCTAGAGAAACACTCTCATGTAAAACTCTCTCATCATTCTAATGGAACACAACAGTAGCCCCATGGATGTAGGTCATTCATGGTTGAACCACGTAAATCTTTCTCTCTATTTTATTTATTATTATGCATATATCGTGGTACATGGACACCCCCCATATCCCATATTTTTTGACATCACAATTGGCGCCGTCTGTGGGAAACGACACAAAAAGTCTTTCCTTCTTATTGACAAGATGAAGATTTACGTTGTGATGCAATGACTTACACGCACGAAACCCCATCAAGAGCTAAGTTTTTCTTTCTCTGCATATAAATAAATTATATGTTTTTGCACGCATCTTTTTGTTCAACCCTGATTGTTTATTGTTGATACCAAAATTAATATGCTGATATGGACGAATAATATGAAGACACGTGTCAATCTACGTGGCATAATAGCAACGAGGAAGTTCATTTCCCCGACTAACTCATATTCTTTCCGGGCAACGAGGATACACCGAGGAACTTTAGCACTCCGAGGTACTCTAGCGCTCCGAGAAACTCCTGAGCAATGAGCAACTAAGGCGGTCCGAGCTGCATCTCGACCATAACATTAATTGCCCGATAATCAACAGTTCAATTATTCATTGAATGTTCATCATCTTGACGCACACGCTGCATTAAATGTATTACCCTTTCATATGTATATCATTTAATGTATCAATCCTTGCATGTATAGCCTAAAAGCTATAAATACCTTGTATCACCCTCATTCAAAGGGACCGAAATTTCTTGAGAGAGCTGGTACTCGAGAATTCCCAAACACTCAGCAATAACATAACAGTGGACGTAGGCCATTCATATAAGGCTCAACCACTTTAAAAATCTTTGTCTCATTTTATTTATCTGTGATTGAATAGTTAGAGTGATCTAATTTTTTACATCAATAGATTGGCGCCGTCTGTGGGAACGATTGTTATTATCGTTTTTCACCAAAAATCATTCATCATCAATGGCGGATAATCCAGAATCTAGCAATCGAAACGCTGGAAATGCTGGAAATCCTCGAAATCCCTCTGCACCTCCAGATCTGGCTGGAATTATGACGAATCTGGCTCAAGGAAAAATCTCCATGAAAGACACAATGAGGCAACTCATACAAACCCTTCATGGCAATGCCCCTGCACGTTCAGGACAGCAAAGCGGTCAGAGGCAAACTTATTTACTTTCTTCACGTTCCAGGCGTACTGAGTCATATCGTAATGAGGAGTCTGATGATTTCTCTTATCAACCTGGACGAACTTCGTCAATAAGGGCTACAGATACTGATCAACGTATCACCCTCTCTCCAGAAAGACCCAGCGCCTTAGAAAGATTGAGCAGGGTGTCTCCTTTCAGCCGATTAGTCCCTAGGAGGAATAGGAGTCCACCTAAGACCATGTCGAGGAGTTTTCGACGACCATCAGATCTAAGAGAAGGATCAGCACAATCACGACCAGTTGCTCGTCAAGATAAATCTCAGGAGGCTACTTCAGAACGATCTATTGCTCGAACCAATAGGCCCGAGGAAGGAAATGAAGCGTGGAAAGGATCCCTTCAGCGCTTGGAGGATAGATTGGGAGAAATGGCTAAGGCGAAGAATCCCTTACAACGAACTTTTGTTCAAGGGACACCTTTTGTCCAGGCCATTGTGGGTTTTCCTACCCCGTCAAAGTTTAAATCACTTGTGGTGACCCCCAAGTATGATGGAAAGACAGATCCTGTTCTACACATAGAGCAATATCAAGCTGCCGCAGATATCTATGCTGTCCCCGACGAGATGAGATGTAGAGCATTCTATGGAACTCTTACTGGAGCTGCCCAGATTTGGTACAACAATCTTCCTCGGGGTAAGATTTCAACTTTCTTTCAGTTGGCTGAGTTGTTCATCGGCAATTTCTGTTTTGGAGCAAAGCCAGTAAAACGAGTAGCACATTTGTTAAGTGTTAGACAAAAATCAGGTGAGAGTACTAACGATTACATAACTCGTTTCAATAACGAGAAGCTGGAGGTCATAGATTACGAAGAGAAGACAACAATCACCGCTTTGATGAGTGGGTTGTTGCCTAATAAGTTGTATTATACTTTGGCGAAAGATCCACCTAAAACTATGTCAGAACTGATGGCAAAAGCGGCCAAAATCATGAATGCCGAGGAAGCTATGGCTGCAAAGAAGAATATAGATAAAGACACCAAGGTGGAAGTCGACAAGTCTAAGAATAAAGAGCATAAGGGCAATGGCGGTGATAAACGCTCCAGAAATAATAAATCATCATGGGAAGTCTTGAAGAAATATGACAATTATACTCCTCTGAAAATGGGTATTAATCATGTCTTGGAAGAAATCAAGAACAACGAGGAGGTAAAATGGCCAAAGAAACTGAAGTCAGACCCTGATTCGAGGAATAGGGATAAGTACTGCGAATTTCATAAAGATCATGGTCACATGACCAAAAATTGCATAGCTCTTCAGAACGAGATTGAAACACTCATCCGAAGAGGAAAGTTAGCAAAATATGTTGATCGGGGAGGCGAAAAAAGAAATAATGACCGAACTAGAGAGAGGTCTAGATCTCCTCGCCGAACAGAGGAGAAAAAGAAGAGAAACCATGAAGATGATCCAGAGGATGACCCCGATCTTCCCAAGAAACCAAGGCAGCCAGAACGAGAGGTATTTTCCATACGTTTTGGATCAATTGATTGTAATGTTATTACAGGAGGAGATGCAGGAGGAGGAGACCATACTGCAGAAAGAAAAGCTTACCTCGGAGAGTCTCAAGCTTGTTCATATATTCAGTGAATAAATCTGGCCGAGGACGATCGTCCGAGGAAGGTAAACAAAGAGAAGCTGGTCATTGGTTTTTCAAAAAATGACCTGACAGGTGTTCTTTATCCTCACGACGATCCTCTGGTGATCAAAATGAGGATGAAGGAAGTAGTGATTTCAAGGGTGTTGGTAGATAATGGAAGCTCAGCAGACATCATGTATTATTCATGCTTTGATATCTTGAATCTGAAATTATCTCAATTGGAACCTTATCACAGACCCCTCCTGGGTTTTGCTGGCGAGAAAGTTTTTCCACTTGGGACGATCAAGTTGGATATAATCATCGGAACTTGGCCTGCTTGTCGAACATAAAGAATACGCTTCTTTGTGATGGATAAGAATGTGCAGTCAGCCTACAACATCATCATGGGAAGAGTTGGTTTGAAGAAATTCGAAGCAGTTCCATCTACAGTGCATCAATGCTTAGAATTCCCAACAAACTTTGGAGTAGGAGTTGTGAAAGGTGACCAAAAAGTAGCTCGGGAATGCTATTATTCATCTGCCGAGCAAGAGGAGCTTGAGGAATCAAGGAAAAAGACTACTACCTACCAGGTGGAAGAAGATACAGAGATTGAAACTCTCGATCCTAGAGATGAATCCCAACTCGTAAAAGGACAGGTGGTGGAATCTACAGAAAATGTTATTCTGGACGACGAGCACCCTTAACGAGTAACCCAGATAGGTTCATCATTGGATGCTTCAATAAAACAAGAGTTAATAACTTTCTTGAAAAATAGGAAGAAAACTTTTGCATGGAGTCATGACGACATGCCAGGAATAGATCCAAACTTCCTATGTCATGAACTCAATGTGAATAAAGAGATCAAGACCGTAAAGCAGAGAAGAAGGGTATTTAGCCCCGAGAAGAATCAAGCCATTCAAGAGGAGGTCGACAAGCTCCAGAAGGCTCAATTCATTGAAGATGTGAAATACCCGGACTGGTTAGCGAATGTGGTGATGGTAAAGAAGAAAAACAACAAATGGAGAATGTGTTTTGATTTCACTGATCTCAACAAGGCCTGCCCAAAGGATCATTTTCCATTACCCAGAATTGATCAGTTAGTGGATGCTACCTCTGGGCACGAGCTGCTCAGCTTCATGGACGCTTATTCAGGCTACAACCAGATCAAGATGAAACCTGAAGACAGGGAGAGTACTTCTTTTATTACCCCTAGGGGTACTTATTGTTATAATGTTATGCCTTTTGGTTTAAAAAATGCAGGAGCGACATACCAGCGGCTGATGAACAAGGTTTTTGCCGAGCAAATCAGTTGTAATATGGAAGTCTATGTCGATGATATGCTGACAAAAAGCAAGAAAGCTGCTGATCATCTAGTTGATTTAAGTCAAACTTTTGATCAACTGGATAAATACCAGATGAAGCTCAACCCAACGAAGTGCACATTTGGAGTACGAGAAGGAATGTTCCTCGGGTACATCGTCAATCAAAGAGGCATTGAGGCAAATCCAGAAAAGATCAAAGCTCTTTTAGGGTTGCGATCGCCAACGACGAAGAAAGAGGTGCAGAGTCTTACAGGACGAGTTGCAGCGCTCAACTGATTTGTATCTCGAGCAACAGATATATGCTTACCATTCTTCAAAACACTTCGAAAAACTTTTGAGTGGAATGATGAATGTGAAAAAGCCTTTCAAGACTTGAAGAAATATCTGGGAACACCTCCGCTGTTGTCAAGGCCAATAACGGGAGAAAAGTTGTACTTATACCTAGCAGTATCAGAGCATGCAGTCAGCTCGGCGTTGATCAGATTGGAGAATGGAGTCCAGAAGCCAATTTATTACACAAGTAAGGCTTTCCGAGGTGCAGAGATCAGGTACCCAAAGTTAGAAAAATTGGCATTGGCATTAATTGAAGCAAGTAGAAGAATGAGGCCATATTTCCAGGCTCATACCATCATCGTATATACCGACATGCCATTAAGACAAGCCCTTCATAAACCAGAAAAGTCAGGGAGACTGATGTACTGGGCAATAGAGCTCGGTGAATATGATATTGTGTATGAACCCAGGTCATCATTGAAAGGGCAAGCTGTAGCAGATTTTATAGCAGAGTTTACATATCCTGATACTCCCGAGGAACAAAAGTTGCTCACTGACCAACCTGTGGATGTTACAGGGTCAACAGACATAAGTCCAGACCAACTCCGGTTGGTAAAAGGGCTTGTGGATGTAGAAAGATCATCAAATTCAAACCCAGACCAACTCCGGTTGGTAAAAGGGCGAGAAGAAATGGTCGACGAGGAACGAAAATTAACTGAGGAGAATGGAAGAGAACAGTAGATATTTCACCGAGGAACTCTATTGGATAAGAAATTTGAACATGAGTTACCTACATGGAGATTGTATGTAGATGGGTCATCTTGCACAGCAGGTTGTGGAGCGGGGATTGTTTTGAAAACCCCAGACGAGATTGATATAGAATATGCCTTGCGATTTCAATTCAAAACCTCCAATAATGAGGCTGAGTATGAGGCCATGACAGTAAGTCTTAATTTAACAAAGATCATGGAAGCACAACAAGTGATGGTATTCAGTGATTCTCAATTAATTGTGAATCAGATGATGGGAACATATGCGGTTAAAGGGGAATTAATGGTCAAGTATCATGTAAAGGTGATGGGATTGCTGGCAGAATTTAACGCCATTCAATTGATCAGAATACCCAGAATAGAAAATGCACAAGCAGACGCACTGGCCCGACTAGCATCAGCTACTCGTACCGAGCTGCGAAGAACGATACCAATTGAAGTACTGGAAAGTCGGAGCATAGATAAAGACCTAACGATGAATGTTATTACCCTTGATCTAGGACCATCTTGGATGGATCCCATCAGGGCATATATTGAAGAAGGAGGATTGCCAGAGGACAAGCTCGCGGTAAAGAAATTGAAGTTTAAAGCTACCCGGTATGTACTAACTAATGGTGTTTTGTACAGACGAGGAATTATGGTAGGTTTGCAGAGATGTGTACATCCCTCCGAGGTGAAAGAATTGATTGAAGAGATCCATGAAGGGTCATGTGGAGCCCATGTAGCAGGTTGAACACTTTTACAAAGGATGATGACACAGGGATATTTCTGGCCGACGATGAGGGCTGATTGTATAGCCTACGCCAAGAGATGTGATAAATGCCAACGTTTTTCCTCCATCCGACGAACTCCACAAGCATTGTTGACACCCATAACTTCCCCTTGGCCATTCGCCATGTGGGGAATTGATTTGGTTGGACCATTGCCGACCACCCGAGGAAGATTCAAGTACCTCGTCATCGCAGTAGACTATTTTACTAAGTGGGTAGAAGCTGAACCCCTTATCGACATGACGTACGAGAAGGTATACCAATTTGTCTGGAAGAATATCATCTGTCGATATGGTCTCCCTCATGCCTTCATCACAGACCATGGAACACAATTCGACAACGAAGAGTTTGCTGCCTATTGTCAACAATCAAACATCCTGAAGACTCATTCAGCACCAGGTCATCCTCAAAGCAATGGGCTGACTGAGGTGACAAATAGAACGCTACTAAATGGCTTGAAGAAGAGGCTAAGTGAGGCTAAAGCTAATTGGATTAATGAGCTACAGTCAGTATTGTGGGCTTACCGAACAACTCCCCGAGCAGCAACTGGAGAATCACCATACATGCTGGCATTTGGAAGTGAGGCTGTAATACCTGCTGAGTTGGGTCTCCCAACACACAAAGTGCTAAATTTCAATTCCCCAGTCAGTGATTTGATGAGAAGATTAGATTTGGACATGCTCGAGGAGGTTAGAGAAGAGGCAGCCATTAGAAATGCTGCTTACCAACAACGTACAACTCTATTCTATAACAAAAGGGTAAAGAAATGCGACTTAAAAGAAGGGGATTATGTGCTAAAGAAGGTTATTCAGAAGCACAATAAACTTGAAGCCAACTGGCATGGACCTTACCGAGTTACAGAAGTTGTCCGACCAGGAACTTACCGAATAGCAACTCTAGAAGGAGAGGAATTTAAGAATGCATGGAATGCTGAACACCTACGCAAGTATTATCAGTAATGTAAAATGTAAAGCAATTCCTTCATTATGAATAAAATGATGATGTTTCACCATCTCCTTCCTTTTATTACAAGTTTTTTTGGGGAATACTAGTGTGATACACTACACTGATAGTTCGAGCGTGATCAACTTCGGTTGGTAAAATAGCGAGAACAAATTATACTCCTTTGGTTAGGAGGCGTACACTTGCGTGATCAACTTCGGTTGGTAAAGGAGCTTGTGGACAAGATAGTTCGAAAGAACCTGATAGTTCGAGCGTGATCAACTTCGGTTGGTAAAATAGCGAGAACAAATTATACTCCTTTGGTTAGGAGGCATACACTTGCGTGATCAACTTCGATTGGTAAAAGAGCTTGTGGACAAGATAGTTCGAAAGAACCTGATAGTTCGAGCGTGATCAACTTCGGTTGGTAAAATAGCGAGAACAAATTATACTCCTTTGGTTAGGAGGCGTACACTTGCGTGATCAACTTCGGTTGGTAAAAGAGCTTGTGGACAAGATAGTTCGAAAGAACCTGATAGTTCGAGCGTGATCAACTTCGGTTGGTAAAATAGCGAGAACAAATTATACTCCTTTGGTTAGGAGGCGTACACTTGCGTGATCAACTTCGGTTGGTAAAAGAGCTTGTGGACAAGATAGTTCGAAAGAACCTGATAGTTCGAGCATGATCGACTTCGGTTGGTAAAATAGCGAGAACAAATTATACTACTTTGGTTAGGAGGCGTACACTTGCGTGATCAACTTCAGTTGGTAAAAGAGCTTGTGGACAAGATAGTTCGAAAGAACCTGATAGTTCGAGCGTGATCAACTTCGGTTGGTAAAATAGCGAGAACAAATTATACTCCTTTGGTTAGGAGGCGTACACTTGCGTGATCAACTTCGGTTGGTAAAAGAGCTTGTGGACAAGATAGTTCGAAAGAACCTGATAGTTCTTCAAACCCACAACCAACTTTGGATGGTAAAAGGGCAAGAACAACATTCTTAAAAATGCCAATTTTGGCTGGTTAAGAAACAAAATATGCCAACAAGTTGGTCGAAAGGTAAAACCTTTCCAGAAAATACAAAATATTCCAAACTGAGCCAAGTATAGTTGGTCGGGGATAAAAACCCACTTACTGTAGTTGGTCAACGAGGAGAATTTATCGACGAAGAGGGTCCATCAATCTGGTTGGTCGGACAGATTTTTATGAAAACTCTTGCTAATTATATTTGGTCGACGAGTACAATTTAACAACCTTGGTTGGTTGGAATTTTTTTTTAACATTTTTATACTCATTACTTTATTATTAAGTGATCGAACAACATTTTTGATACTTGTAACTGTTTATTACTAAGTCGGTTGATGAACAACACAAAATTGTTATCTTTTTAATAGATACATATATAGTGCTTAGCACAAAAGAATAGCAATACAGATTTACAAACAGAAAATGAAAGTCTTTCATTAAAAATCAAAATAAATTACAAGTTACATATATATATGCTAACCATTACATTGAAAATCCCATTCTATTGGTTTTTTCCCTTCAGCCTTCGACACAGGTTCCTTGCCAGCAGGAGGATCATTTAATGTCTGAAGAGAATTGATAAAATTCAAATCCTTCAACATCCTGACATTCATTACTGAAGGAGTATCCGAGAGATGCTCGGGACGAGATAATTATATATGAGAATGAAGACTATAGTCACCAAGATATTTTGAAATTAAACTCCGAGGAATGGAACGAGCTGGGATCCATTCCATGTCCAATTTGAAAGGTGGCACAGGCAAGTCTAGTAACCCTGGAGCATGATAATCCCATAAATAATGCCCTTGCTCCAATTTTAATACACCCAGGGCGTTCAACCACCCCTGCTTATAACCTTCATTATTGGCATGTTCAATATGAGCATCTAAATGAACTAGAGCTTCGTTGTATCCAGCCATCCAAAATTCCCTGGGCTGTTTATGGAATTGGAAGGTTAATCTATCCAATTGTTCAAGAAGGTTTTTAGCGAAAAGGTCCTTGGTATGTAAAGCAGACTTCGTCGCAGTAAGTTGATCTTCCAAGGTCAGATTTTTCTTGGACATTTCAGACAAAGCACGATCTTTTGCATTCAATTGGAACGCTTGAGTTTTTAAAGTAGACTGAGTGCGAGCCTCTTCAACATTATGGCTGAAAACTCTTGATCGACTCCGAGCAGGGAGAGAACTTTGCTCCTCGACAACATTTTGAACAATTCTTCCTCGCCCACGAGAACCTCTTCCTCGTCCCCGAGCAGTAGCAGAAACACCAGACTTTCTTAAAGTATCCAATTCTTGCCTTAATTTGGCATTTTCAACCTCTAAGAAGGAGACTCCTTCATCAGTGATCGGCACCAAGGCAGCAGAGGATGAAGCTGCAGACTCGTGTTGCGCCAAATTTTTCTACAAATTGTTGTTCTCTTGTTCCAGCAGCTCGGCGATCTGTCTGCAGGCCTCAACTTCACCTTTTAGGGTTCTCTCCCTAACATCGTACCCAGCAATGATCTTTTTGTGACCTGTCTCAGAGGAAAGCTGTTGATACCTATTCTCATATTCCTTATGCAACAAAGCAGTTGATTCATTGTGCTGACTCTGAAGATCTTCTAAGGAACAATGAAGCTCCTCAATCAAGTCATAATAGGCCACGTTGTTGGCCACAGCTCGGTCAAGTAAATCCTTCAAATACCGATAAGCCTCAATTGCTTGTTCTGAGGCATCATGGCCAAGGATGTCAGCAATTTCTGATACACTCAAATTTGTATGACCAGCTCTATAATATTCATGGCATTGTTGCATCAGCTTTGTATCATGTGCAGATATCAGTTCCATTCTAGCTACAAACTAATAATGAAAAGAAGACAACAGTCAACAAAAACAAATCATCAACAACAGAGATGAACAAAGATGTATTTTATTAGATCACAAAAAGATTACATTATTTGATTACAAATAATGAAAGATAGAAATGATACCGAACAACTTCACACCTTTTCCTTGTCTCCCAAGACTTTCTCAGGAGGCTGGGACGAGGAGCTTGGTTGCTCGGTGGTAACAGCAGCTTGATCAGCAGGAGTTGAAATTTTCTCAGGAGGAGGAGGCATGGAAGAAATGTCCTCGTTGGCAGAAGGTAGAGAGGCAGGGACTTGATCACCCATGGCCATAGAAGATTCATCAGAGATGGGCTCATCTTCTTCTTCTTCTACAATTGGTGGGGGAGGACCAGGGAGGTGTAGCTGAAATAGCTCAGAGTCGTCTTTGATATTCAATTCCTGCAGGGCAGCTACCCAGCCATCTCGGAAGTATTTCAACTTCCCGTATTGTACTTGGGATGTCATCGTAGCAATCCCTTTGTCCCATCCTTTATCCCAGCCAGCGCTGAAGGATTTTTTAACAGCGAGCTTTCTTTTCAGTTTCTCCGAGGAGAGCTTCTCGGATAGAAGATCCTCGGCAATCTTTAACTTCATATCCAATTCTTATTTTTGGCGCTTTACATCTCGCAGGACGGACAACTCTTCCTCTGCCTTTTTCAGTTTATCTTCAAGCTCTCCAAAGTTCTTGAGCTTGTCGTCATATTTTTTATGCTCGACCTCTAAACTTTTCACCTGATTCTCCAAACTCTTGGAGATCTCAGCCAGCTTCACTTTCTCAGCTTCAACTATAGATAACTTTTTCTCCCAGATAGCTTTGTCCTCATTATATAGCTGACGAGAATCCTTCAAGGATTGGGTCAAACCCAGCAGAGCATCCTCTACCCCCGACGAGGAGCTGGAAGCTTTAATTGCTTCATCTGTCTTCACGATGTTGTTAAAACAATTCACCAGCTAAACAAAGGAAAAAGTGACAAATCAGTACAAAAATACAAGTATTCAAAGAAAGAGAGGAAATTCAGAATGTGAGAGATTTACTGAAGCCAGGTGACGGGTAGCTAGGGATGGCAGCATATCCCTAGAAATCTTTTCATCAGTTTCTTGGACCTCGGGTATGATCCAAGTTTTTACTGAGCTTATGGCAGAGCTCGGAGGAATGATGGTTGGAACAACAACAACACCAACTGGTAGAGAGGAGATGGTTTCAGCCGGATTGACAGTTTCAGCCAAATTGACTGAGGACGATTTCCTCAATCTCCTCAAAGGGACTTCAGCAATTTCAACCAAGGAAGAGCTCTTGGTTGGAGAGATAGCAGTCATCTCCACAGGAGTAACCTTCTTGCTCGGAGCCACTGGGGGCTTCTCGGTAGCTTTGGAAGGCACAACATCCACCTTCTTAGTCCCCTCTGTGACATCAATTTTGATTTTCTTGGCCTCAGCAGCAGAAGTAGTGTCATCAAATAGAGCAGGAGGAGCTCTTTTCCTGCCCATTCTCTGACTTAAAGGGATGTGAGAATCTGAAGAAGAATCCTCTGGAGTTGAGGCTGACTCAACAGATCTAATCACAGGACGAGAAGTATAAGAAGTCGTATAGCTCCTATACTGCAGCAAATATGATGCAGACCTGATGTGCTCGTCTGCCACGTTCTTATGCAAACCCCAGATAAGTTTCAGATGCTTAATATTAACCTCTGATTCTTTTGGAGTTTTTCTTTTACTATCCACTGCAAATAAATACATAATGAAATATCAGTCATACATTTTGTCAAATATGATAAAAGCATAATTTCATAAGTAAAGGAAAATGAGAATAAACCTATCCCATTGCCATATGGGGGCATTTAGGACCCTGGTATACTGCATCTCCAACCAAGGGGGCATATTGCCAATTTTTAATAACCACTCCATGTTCAAAATAATCTCCATTTGCATCAGGGAGGTTAACTACAAGAGCCCTATTTAAAAACCTAGTTTTTAAGTAATAAACATTATCTAAAATAGCCCATCTATAGCAATACATAATCTCAGGAATCCCTATACGAGTCCCATGAATCAGATTTAATTTATACACCCCATTAATTATTCTCCATGAATTGGGGGCTATTTTTGCAGGAACAACGTCAAAGTACTGACAGAACTCTAAGCATAAGGGGTTTGGTGGAAAAGAAAATCCACATTCAACAATGAATAGACTGGGGAACCAATGTCCCTCAGCCAATCGAAAATAATCTAAAGGCTCATAAAGAACCTCCAGAGTTACCCAGGAAGGAATGGAAAAATCGGAACGAAATTTCTCAACAGATTCCACAAGATAAACCATAGTGAATAAAAGAAATACAGAAGAAAAGAAGAGAATCTTACAGGGAAAAAGGAAGAGCTGACAACTAGCGAAGGAAAAGATGAACGCACAAGAGAGAGAGATAACAGAAAGCTTGAATGCAGAAAATGGGAAAAGGTAGAAGACGGTATAGTTACCTAAGAAGTTTAAATACTTTACCTTGGGAAGCTGCGAAGGAAATGATTACACAAAAGAAACTAATACGCCACTGGCGGCTAAAAGGACAAAATGCACGAAGATCGAAGCACTCATAAAAATTCGAAAAGGTGGATTCCGCGAATTTAGAAGGAAATTCAAATATGAAGAAAAGGCTCCTCAAACCCAGGAAGATCATTTAATATCACCATATACCGAGAAAGGATGTTCCATACTCCTCAAAGTTCGAAATATGAAACATTGGGGGCTTCTGTTGATACCAAAATTAATATTCTGATATGGACGAATAATATGAGAACACGTGTCAATCTACTTGGCACAATAGCAACGAGGAAGTTCATTTCCCCGACTAATTCATGACCTCTCTGAGCAACGAGGATACACCGAGGAACTTCAGCACTTCGAGGTACTCTAGCGCTCCGAGGAACTCCTAAGCAACGAGCAACTAAGGCGGTTCGAGCTGCATCTCGGCCATAGCATTAATTGTCAGATAATCAACAGTTCAATTATTCATTGAATGTTCATCATCTTGACGCACACGCTGCATTCAATGTATTACCCTTTCATATGTATATCATTTAATGTATCAACCCTTGCATGTACATCTTAAGGGTTATAAATACCTTGTATCGCCCTCATTCAAAGGGACCGGAATTTCTTGAGAGAACTTGTACTCGAGAATTCCCAAACACTCAACAATAACATAACAGTGGACGTAGGCCATTCATATAAGGCTGAACCACTTTAAAAATATTTGTCTCATTTTATTTATCTGTGATTGAATAATTAGAGCGATCTAATTTTTTACATCAACAATTGGATTTCAAATAATTTTGCAAAAATTCTGAATCAATCCTTGTCTTACACTTGGAATATATTTGACTACTTTTTCCATTGGTCGGTTCTCTCTAAAAATAAATTATTTTAAGGGATCGTGTGATTTTATTACAATGATTTTAGTTGGCACTTTCTATGCGACCTTATTACAAATTATTTTGATCACATAAATAGTGGGGCGCACTTACAGAGACTCGTCATTTATTCGATTATTTAATTTTCAATATTGTAATCCGGCGGCAACTATTTAATTTCAGCAAAAGGAGATTATTGGTTATTTAGCTCAGCCCCGGCGGATGCTCAGGCACGTTTATCTCAGTCGGATTTTTACCATAAAAATCATTGGGTCATCTATTACATTCATACGCTACTATGAATTTATTACATTAATAGCCGAGCGGATGCATATCATATGTACTTTGTTGAACAAATCATTCACATGATAACTTTTATTTGATTTAGCCTCAACAGATGGTCATGCAATTTATTGACTTTCACATGTACAAGATTAAGTCCCGACGGATGCTCGTCAACAATCTTAAGTTCTTAAAAATCTCATCGATGTTTTGATAGATGCTCGAGCACTAATTGCTCGCTATATCTACTCGGTATTGTACAACTTTGCCCCGACGGACTATCCAGGCACCATTCATTTTATTAATGCCCCGACGGATAGTCGAGCACACTATAGCACTCTTTAGACCCAAAGAAATGCTTGGGCAAAATTATTATTACTCCGACTGATGCTTGGGTTCTATGACTCTCAACTTGAAGTACGATCAGGCATATACAAGATTCATATCGGCAAAATATTTCTATATATTTAGTCTCGAAAACATCTGTCGCACAAGTCTCAGATTATCCCCAATGGATGGTTGGTCAGGATAACTCTTATATATAGCAGAACCCCAATTGATGGATACTCACATTTATATGTGCATTGTTCATTTCTATCTCATAATATTTTATTTGCTCACAAATTATGCTCTCGATTTTTATCATCATAAATTTGTCAGCATGCGGCTATCTATGCTGCAAACTTCACAATTGTCACTGCACAAATTTTCTGTGAAAATAATTTTTTGAAACCAACTTACGATTGAGTATTTGCCTAAAGCTATTTGCAAAAATTCCAAATTAACTCCAATGTCGTACATCTGGATATATTTGATAAATTTTGCATCTTTCATTCGACTTTATTACAATTATTTTGTCCACATAAATAGTGGGGCGGTCGTACATCTGGATATATTTGATAAATTTTGCATCTTTTATTCTACTTTATTACAATTATTTTGTCCACATAAATAATGGGGCGCGCTTGTATATCCCTCACGTCATTTATTCGATCATTTAATTTTTAATATTGTCGTCTTGCTATTTTTGGTTATACCAGTGGATGGTCGGTATAATATTTTTACTAAGTAATTAGCAGAGCCCGGACGGATGCTCAGGCACGGCCATCCTCATGAGGTTTCGATGAATGATAAATTCTATTTGATTTAGCCTCGACAAATGGTCAAGCAATTTATTGACTTTCACAGGTACAAGATTCAGTCCCGACGAATGCTCGACCATCCTCTTAAGCTCTTGGAAATCTTATCAATGCACCGTTAGATGCTCGAGCATGGATCGCTCTCTATATCTATTCGGCACTGTACCGCGTTGTCTCGACATACTAGTCGGGCGCTATTTATCTTTTTATTAGTCCGGCAGATGATCGAGCACGCTACAATACTATTAAGACCCAAAAACATTTCGTTAATGCTCCAACGGATGGTCGAGCACGTTACACCACTTTGGACCCAACAAATGCTTGGTCAATATTATTTGTGATAACCGACGAATGCTCGAACGTTGATATTTCTTCAATTTCAGTATTGATTATCTGGCTTTATGACTCTTGACCTGAAGGATGATCAAGCATATTCAGGGTTCATCTCGACAAATGATCGGCAAAATATTTCTATATATTTTAGTCCCGAAGATATTTGCCACACACGTCGCATTTTATCCTCAACAAATGGTTGGTTAGGATAATTCTTATATTCAGTCTTGACAAATGGTTGGCACAGTCGATTAATGATCGACATTACATTTATTGGAAAGTTAGTTTTCACTAACACTGCAGGATCATTCATAATATCTGCTCGATCATGGATCACTCGCAATATCTACCAAATCCTCTACAATTTTTTCCTTAACAGGCATTCAAGCATCGTTTACTTAATCTGGAAATCTACTTTTCACCTTGATAATCTTGCCTCGACGGATGCTCAAAAATCATTTATCTTATCACTGCTCTGACAAATGCTCGAGCATGGATCATTCGCAACATCTACTAGATCCTTTGCAATTTTGCCTCGACGGACCCTCAGCTTCGATGGATAGTCGACATTATATGATCATGTCTCAAGCTCCAATGGAAATTTGGTCAATATAATTATTATTTAATTCAACCTCGGTGAATGAGAAGTGGGACGATCTGTATAACAAAGATCCAATAACACATAAAGCAGCATGAAGAGCAACGATCAACTATATTTATCAAAAAAGACGAATCCAACATGTAAGAAGTCACATATCCAGGAAGATCACATCCAACGAGCAGAACATGTTGATAACAACACTAGATCACCCTGAATGTATCTAAAAACATCGTCAAACAACCCACGGTGATCGGCGATCACTAGGCAACGAAGTAACGCATCATCAACACTAAGATATCCACTCCAGAGGAACAACGTTTCTTGAATGAGATATCAAATCAACGCATTTCTGCACGAAGATGCTTTGAACTCATATCAATTTCTTTAGGTGCACGAGCTATACGGAGTCTTCCACAGCCTCCTGGAACCACCATGCATGGAGCTATATGAGCAAAACAATCCTTAATTATATCCAGCTCAACGAACGATCAACGCGACACTCTTCAACACAATAAATCCCCAAGGAACAGTCGGGCACATTTATCATCTCAGTTATACAGATCAAATAACTCAATTGACGGTTGGGCAGTCTTCTCTTCACAACCCTATTGGGGGATCTAGGGCAACGATGACACGTGAAAAGATTCACCGCAACATTTAAAGCAAAATAGAAGAGGCCAACTTAGGATAGTTGCCAACATGGTTAACACTGGAATTAGTCTTTAAAATGACGATCGAGATTAAGCTTGATTTAATTACAACAGCTTTCTTGCTTGTTCCAATTAAATTAAGTCCACAGGCCTTTGTCATATCCAAGCACAAATGGCCTCATGAGTTGCCCCGACAACAATAAAACCCCTACGAGGGATCCCTAGGCAAAAAGCTAACTCGGGTTGGTCGCCAACTATGTGGGTCGGTTAAAATCCTGAACGGGTGGATGGCCCTTAAACCAGGTGCATTTTTGCCATCATCTTTTAGGCCTAAGAAAGTGTGACGGCACAACCTGAAACGTAAAATAGACGGATATTTACATGCGAGGCATTAGAAAATGAAAAAATGCGAACAAAATTGGTATTACATTGATTTGCAGGAAATGCCTAAGTATAATTAGAGTACTGATTACATATAAAATATTATGAACCTAATGCAGGGTCTTACCCCTTACTATGTACATGCTCAAGCAAGGCTCGGAACATAGGCCTGTGGTCGACCTCTCCAATTGGACCATATGAAAAACCTAATGCAGGGTTTTACCCCGACTAGGTACATGCTCGAGCAAGACTCGACACATAGGCCTGTGGTCGACCTCTCCAATTGGACCATGTGAAAAACCTAATGCAGGGTCTTACCCTCACTAGGTACATGCTCGAGCAAGACTCGACACATAGGCCTATGGTCGGCCTCTCCAATTGGACCATATAAAAAACCTAAAATGTTTTTTTTACATTATATATTTGAAAATTTTATTTTTTATTTAATTTAAAGGTGTTAAATTAATTTTGACTTTTGGGATCTTGATTAAATTCATATTTTTTTCTTATAGTGCCTTTTTAAGTTATATTTCAAGAAATTTTATTACTTTACTAATTTTTTTCGTATAATTTTCGAACATAGACCCGATCTGAACCTACCCCAAAACTATTTGTTTGGATTAGTTCAGTTCTAGACATAATCGATTTCGATTCCAGTCCCAAAAATATAAAATTGATCAACCCTAATTAAACTTTTAAATTAATTACGAAATTGAACCAACTCGAACTATTTACACCCCTAATTGGAATCATGACCTTGGTGAAACTAAAATGGTTAACTAGATCCCAACTGTAGTGATTATTGACTTTGCTGCTGAGTTTGCTCTTTAGTTTTCGTCGAACGGGGATACGCCTTACACATGTGCCCTTACTAACGACACTCATAGCTAGGGATGGAAACGAGACAGGTTTTGCCAAACTCGACCCCGAACCCGTTTATCCCGCCTCAAACCCAACCCCGCCCCAAACCCGTTTACTCCACCCCTACCCCCGCCCCGTTTAAAATCCCCGCGGGAGTCCCAAACCCGCCCTAAACCCGTCTAAAATATTTTTATGATATTTTTTTAACTTATTTTATATAAAAACAAATTTCATTCTTTTTAAAGTTTTCTAATACTCTTAAAAAATTAGGTATTAAGAGATTAAAAAAATATGTATAAGCAAATTAAGAGATTAAAAAACAAAGTATACATTTTAAAAAATACAAAGTATATATATAAGGACATATTACTAAAAATATACTTAAACGGGGCAGGTTCGGGGTTTTTATACACTAAACCCGACCCGAACCTGATGGGTTTTTTTAATTCTAAACCCGAACCCACCCCGTTTATTATCCCAAAATCTCCCCATTAGGGTCGGGGGTGGGGATGGTCCTTGCCAAATTCTGCCCCATTGCCATCCCTACTCATAGTAATTATATGGCCTAGGTTGACTGCTATTATCATTGGAACCTGAGAAATGTCAATTGGAAGAACTAAAGGTGCTTTTATACCTCTTGTTGTCACAGCCTCTACTACTACCTTATCCATGTGAGTTTAAAGATCTCTTCTTTTTCTTACAGAGAGATCCCATTTTGATCCAATTCTTCTCGGAAGCCATGGCATGCTGGATAAAATCCAAATAATTAGTCAGATTAAGGACAACTAACTTCTCCTGGATAGATTACTTCAAACCCTGAATGAACGGACCTTCTATTGTGGGTCATGTGCTACAAATGGGATAAACTATAAAACTTTATCTTAAACTTAGAGATGCTCATATTACAGTGAACCGATGATAGGATCTCATATAGCTAATCAATCTTATGCACGGTAGAGAAGAATCCATCTAAAGATCACTTCTAGATATCATCCCAAGTTATAGAGACATAGTAATTTTCGTTGAGCTTCAACTCTAGTTGTTGGAATATATATAAAATATTACCTCCAACTTTCAAGTCTCAATCACCACTATGGATTCAGGTTCATAGTTTCTACAATTCCTTTATTAGGTAATCTCGATAATCTAATATGTTGAAGAATTTTATTTAATATACCAACAAGTGGTATTAGAGCCTCTTCATATTAGATTATTGAGATTACCTAATAAAGGAATTATGGAAACTATGTACCTGAATCCATAGTGGGGATTGAGACTTGGAGGTTGGAGGTCTTTCACAGATTAGTCCCTTTCTCTCATTGATGAGAATGAGGAGGAGAGTGTTTGAGTGCATTAGCCTTGGGGACCAGAACCCCATATTGTATTCATAGACATCTAATTAGAACTCCATAAATTCTAATTAGGTGACTCTTGAGTAACACGACTCTTGAGTAACCAGTAGGTGACTTTTGGCGAACCACACATTTCAGATTCCATACTTACTATTGATGTCTTTTGAGCTTACCTAATTAGATCACTTCATTTGCCCATTTTAAATTTAAGCTCAAATATAATTACTATTTTAATACGGGATCCCACATTAAATTATTTGGAATATATAAAATATTCCAACAATCTCCCACTCGGGCTACATAATAATTTCGAATGTAATTATATCCAATAACTATATGTGCGCACTAAATTGCTTTCTATTCATAAGACATCTCCCGAATCAATCTCGTCCATCTCCAATACTAGTATGAGACCAAAGCGACCTCCGTTACATTTATGTGGTAACTCAATCCATCAATGATCACCACACCAAACATATTCAAAGATATAGATCAAGTATGGATGTGTGTCTGGAAATTACATTCAACGTGATCTTAGATATATGCCTATTTCCAATTGGTCCTAACCTTATTTTGTATTGAGATTCAACCTTAGTATTTTCAACCTTATGTTATACCACAATTAAAAGACAATACATTCAGAGTAAACAAAAAATAAAAATACCATCAACATTATTTTGCAGAAAACTGAAACATACATAACGTATCTGAATAGTGTCAAATGAAGTAACATTAAACCAAATAAAAACTCCCACTAAAACTGAATATCATCTAACTGAACAACACCCATGTGAGCAGTATGTTCATGAAAGACCACGGGTGGTAAGAATTTTGTAAGCGGATCCATGAGCATGGAGTTTGTTCCTATATGTTCAATCGACACTATCTTACTCTGAACTCTTTCCTTAACAACAAGAAACTTAATGTATATGTGCTAAGACTTCGACAAGATTCTGTTGTTATTTGAATATAGAACTGCTGAATTACTGTTATAATATATCTGTAGTGGTCTTTCAATGCTATCCACAATTTGCATCCCGGTGATAAAATTTCGCAGCCATATCGCATGATTTGTTATCTTATAACATACTATGAACTTTTCTGCCATAATGGAAGGTGCAATGAGTGACTTCTTAGCACTCCTCTAGGAAATAGCACCTCCAGACAACATGTATACATAGCCAAAAGTGGATCTCTTAGTGTCTTATAAACCTACAAGATCGGCATCAGAATACCCAATGATCTCCAAATTATCTGACTTCCGATGAGTATGTAATCTTTTGTTCTCTATAAATACCTCATAACCTATTTGGCTGCTTTCTAGTGATCCGTTTCAGGGTAACTCAAATATCTACCCAACATACCCATTATATACACTAAATCCGAATGCGTACATACTTGAGCATACAAAAGACTCCCTATAGCTGGAGCATAAGGAACCTTTTTCATTTCTTTACTTTTACTTTCATTCTTGGGGCATTGACAAAGACTAAACTTGTCTCTCATAGCAACAGGAGTTTCTCCTTGTGAATAATCTTTCATGCCAAATCTAGAGAGTACCTTCTTGATATAGCTCTTTTGTCATAATCCAAGGACACCCCGAGAGTGATCGGTGAATCTTAATTCCCAATACAAAAGAGGCATCCCAAAGATCTTTCATTTCAAATTTCTTAGTTAGAAATCTCTTGGTTTCGTGCAATAAGCCTATATTGCTGTTAGCCAATTATATGTCATCGACATAGTGCACAAGGAAGATAAATTTACTCCCACTCAACTTATGATATACACAGTCATCAACTTCATTAACCTCAAAATTATATGAGATAGTGACTTGATGAAACTTCTTATATTATTTACGGACCATATATGGATTTCTTGAGTTTGCAAACCATAGACTTTGGATCACCTGGGTCAAAGTTTTCTAATTGCACTATGTACATAGTTTCCTCAATTTTACCTTTGAGAAAAGCCATCTTAACATCCATCTGATGCAGCTTTAAATCAAAATGATCTACAACTGCTCATGAGGTTGTTGAGTTTTCTCTTTTGGAACGACTCTTAGATTTAGAGAGGTAAGTCCTCATTGTTATCTTCTTGAACACTGTCAGCATGCTGAACAATGTTTGGGAGAGGAATTGAGAGGAATTGATTCATCTTCAAAAGGAAACATTCTTATTTTTAACCATATCTTCCCCCTCAAACTCAACATCCTAAATCTCGCATTTTCCGTCTCGAAAAAGGACTTAGTTGAGGGATCATAGAACTTGAAACCCTTCGCCTGTATAGCATACCCAACAAAATAGTAGCTAATAGTTCTTGAGTCCAGTTTCTTTTTAATTGTCCTATAAGGCCTTGCCTCATCTGGACACCCCCGAATGTGTAAATGTTTAATGACAGGTTTTCAGCCTATCTATAGTTCATAAGGGGATTTAATAACCGCTGTACAAAGTACTCTATTTAGAATATATACTGCAGTCTTAAGTGCCTCTCCTTAGAGTAATTCTGGCAAAGAAGAAGGATGAAGCATAATTCTTACTATGTCCTTAAACAATTTGGACGTTGTTCACCTGATCTATCATATCTTCCATAGTATGAACCACCTCAGTCAGATTTGACAACTTTAATCTTCTTGCCTAGTTGATTTTCAACTTCGGCTTTGAAGGCCTTAACGCGTCGAGAGCTTGAGACTTCTCATAAATTAAATATAAGTACCCATAACGAGAATAATTGTCTATAAAAGTGATAAAATACTGTTGGCCATTCCATGAAGCCGTAGGGAATGAACCGCAAATGCCACAATGCTTCAATTCTAGGACATCATAACTCCTTTTGGCACTTAATTTCTTTATATTTGTCCGTTTCCCCTTTATACAGTCGATAGAAACATCGAAGTCTGTGAAATTAATGGGTTTAAGTATTCCGTCTGACACAAGCCTTTCAATTCTCCTTTGGGAGATATGACCCAAACGTTTGTGCCACAAAGCAATGGAAGTTTCATCTGTTAATTTTAATTTTTCCAAGGTTTCATTAAATGAAGTATTGCTGTTTAATAAATATAATTTATCAATTAAAGAACCAGTCGTAACCAAAGTAGACTTAAGAAAGAGAGTAACTTTATTATTTCCAAGTGAACAATAATAACTGTATTTATCCAAAATAAAAATAGAAACCAAGTTTCGTCTAAAAAATGGTACTACATAAGTCTCTATTAATTTAATAAAAAGATCAGTCTCAAAGATAATCTGAAGGTTACAATTGCTTCAACTCCAACTGTTGTGCCATCGCCCACATAGATGAATCTTTCGGTATCATTTTGTGGTCGGCTCCACAAGCAACCATACATAGACATACTTACATGAGTTGTATCACCCGAATATACCCACCACGTATGTCTAGGTACAAAAGCCAAATTAACTTCAGAACAAAACAAAGTGATAAGTTTACCTTTCTTTACACTCCATGTGGCGTAATTGGAAGAATCCTTCTTCACATGCCTAGGTTTCTTGAAAAAGAAACAAGCAAATTTGGATCGTGAACTTGTTTCTTTTGTTGGATTTTAGGTTTTTGTTGTGATGTCCTGCATTTATCTATTTATTTTATTATAATATGCCATAACATAAATTTTACTTTGGAGCTTTTGTAATTTATTTGTTCTTTTGGATTAAGTTACTGCTTATTCTGTTAATATTACTGCCAACGTGACCTCAATTCATGTGCGTAATGGCATAAACTTTAAGAACTAGAAAAAGGACATTCTGATAGTTGTCAGTTACATAAGTTTAGACTATGCGATGAGGAAGGAACAACCCGCTCCTATTACGAATAAAAGTTCCTCTAAGGTAAAGAAAACTTTGAGAAGTGGGATCGTTCTAATCGCTTAAGTCTAATGATGCGAAAGCACAATGTTCTAGAAGATTTCAGGGGCGGTATGTCCGATGAGATAACAATCTAAAGTTTCCTTTAAGATATTGAATTACGCTTTGCAAAGAACGAAAAAGGATGAGACAAGTATGCTTTTAGCTAACCTTATCCAAATGAAGTATAAAGGCAAAGGAAACATATGGGAGTACATTATGGAGATGTTTAACATCGCTTCAATACTTAAAGTACTAAAGTTAGAGTTGTATGGTAACTTGCTTATGCATCTGTTATTGATATCTCTTCCCGCACACTATGGACATTTTATAGTTAGTTATAATACTCAAAAGGATAAATGTACTCTTAATGAGCTCATTTCACATTTTGTTTAAGAAGAGGAAAGGTTGAAGCGAGAAAAGACAACTGAAACTGCCCATATTGCATCTACCTCAAGGAACATAAAGAGGAAAATGAATAATGATAAGGGTATTGCAGTTGTAACATCACAACCCAAACCTAAAGTCCAATAAAAGAAACAAGTTCAGGATTCAAAATTTGCTTGTTTCTTTTCCAGAAACCTAGACATGTGAAGAAGGAATTTTCCAATTATGCCGCATGGCGTGTAAAGAAAGGTACAATTCTCACTTTGTTTTGTTCTGAAGTTAATTTAGCTTTTGTACCTAGACATACGTGGTGGGTAAATTCGGGCGCTACTACTCATATAAGTATGTCTATGCATGGTTACCAGTGAAGCCGACCGCCAAATAATGTGAAAGATTTATCTATGTGGGCGATGGTACAACAGTTGGAGTTGAAGCAATTGGGACATTCAGATTATCTTTTGAGACTAATCATTTTATTGAATTAATAGAGACTTATGTAGTACCATTTTTTCAGACGGAACTTGGTTTCTGTTTTTGTTTTGGATAAATACAGTTATTCTTGTTCAATTGGAAATAATAAAGTTACTCTCTTTATTAAGTCTACTTTGGTCAGGACTGGTTCTTTAATTGATAAATTATATTTATTAAACACCAATACTTCATTTAATGAAACCTTGCAAAAATTAAAATTAACAGATGAGACTTCCATTGCTTTGTGGCACAAGCTTTTGGGTCATATCTCCCAAAGGAGAATTGAAAGGCTTGTATCAAACGGAATACTTGAACCCCTTAATTTCATATGCTTTGATGTTTGTATCGACTGTATTAAGGAAAAACAAATAAACATATGGAAATTAAGTGCCAAAAGGAATTATGACGCCTTAGAATTGATACATTCTGTCATTTGCGATCCATTCCCTACGGCTTCATGGAATGGCCAACAGTAATTCATCACTTTTATAGACAATTATTCTCGTTATGGGTACTTATATTTAATTTATGAGAAGTCTCAAGCTCTGGACATGCTAAGGCCTTTAAATCCAAAGTTGAAAATAAACTAGGCAAGAAGATTAAAGCTGTCAAATCTAAATGTGGTGGTGCATACTACGACAGATATGATAGATCAATTGAATAACGTCTAGAACCTTTTACCAAATTTCTAGAGACGAAACATAACGTTTAAGGACATGGTAAGAAGTATGATTTGTAATTCTTCTTTGCCAGAATTACTCTAGGGAGAGACACTTAAAACTACAGTATATATTCTAAATAGAGTACTTTGTACAATGGTAGCTAAAATCGATTGAAAACTTGTCATTAAACATTTACACATTTGGGGGTGTCCAGCTGAGGCAAGGCCTTAGAGGCCAACTAAAAAGAAACTGAACTCAAGAACTATTATTTTTTATTTTGATGGGTACGCTGATCAGGCGAAGGGTTTCAAGTTCTATGATCCCTCAACTAAGTCCTTTTTCGAGACGAAAAATGCGAGATTTCTTGAGGATGTTGAGTTTGAGGGGAAGATATAGTTAAGAATAAGAATGATGTCTTTGAAGAGGAATCAATTCATCTTTCAAACATTATTCAGCCTGCTGGCAGTGTTCAAGAAGACAACAATGAGGACTTCCCTACTCAAAATCTAAGAGTTGTTCCAGAAGAGCAAACTCAACAACCTCATGAGGAGTTGAAAATCATTTTGATTTAGAGTTGTATCAGATCGATATTAAGATGGATTTTCTCAATGGTAACATTAAGGAAACCATGTATATGGTGCAACCAGAAAGCTTTGACCCAGTTGATTCAAAGTCTATGGTTTACAAACTCAAGAAATCCCTATATGGTCTCAAACAAGCTTCCCGTAAATGGTATCACAAGTTTCATCAAATCATTATCTCATATGATTTTGAGGTTAATGAAGTTGATGACTGTGACTAAAATTATTTTCCTTGTGCTCTATGTCGATGGCAAACTATTGTCTAGCAACAATATAGGATTATTATACTAAACCAAGAGATTTCTAACTAGGAATTTTGAAATTAAAGATCTCGGGATGCCACTTTTGTATTGGGAACTAAGATACACCGAGATCACTCTCAAGGTGTCCTTGGGTTATCACAAAAGAGTTATATCGAGAAGGTACTCGCTAGAGTTGGCATGGAAGATTGTTCACAAGAAGATACTCATGTTCCTATGGGAAACAAGTTTAGTCTTTGTCAAAGCCCCAAGAATGAAACTGAAAGTAAAGAAATGAAAAAGGTTCCTTATGCTTCAGTTATAGGGAGTCTTTTGTATGCTCAAGTATGTACACGTCTGGAATTTGTGTATAATGGGTATGTTAGGCAGATATTTAAGTAACCCTGGAATGGATCACTAGAAAGCAACCAAATTGGTTATGAGGTATTTGTAAAGAACAAAAGATTACATACTCATCAGAAGGCAGATAATTTGGAGATCATTGGGTATTCTGATGCCGATCATGTGGGTTACCAAGAAATTAAGAGATCCACTTCTAGCTATGTATGTATACATGTTGTTTGGAGGTGTTATTTACTAGAGGAGTGCTAAGTAGTCACTCATTGGACCTTCCACTATGGCAACCCAGTTCATAGCATGTTATGAAGTAACAAATCATACGATATGGCTGAGAAATCTTATCACTGGGCTGCAAATTATGGATAATATTGAAAGACCACTACAAATATATTGTGACAATAAGTCACCAGTTCTATATTTTAATAACAACTTAAGCTTTTCAAAGTCTAAGCACATATACATTAAGTTTCTTGTTGTTAAGAAAAGAGTTCAGAGTAAGATAATGTCTATTGAACATATAAGAACAAATTCCATGCTCGCGGATCCGCGTACTAAAGGCTTACCACGCAAGGTCTTTAAGGAACACACTGCTCATATGGGTGTTGTTCAATTTGATGATATTCGATTTTAGTGGGAGTTTGTAATTGGTTTAATGTTCCTTCATTTGACACTATTCAGATACTTTATGTATGTTTCAGTTTTTTACAGAATAAAGTTGATGGTATTTTTATTTTTTTGTATACTCTGAATGTATTATCTTTTAATTGTGGTATAACATACGGTTTAAAAGACTAAGGTTTGATCTCACTATGGAATAAAGTTAAGACAATTGGAAATAGGCATGTCTGAGATCAAATTGCATGTAATTTTCAGCCACACATCCATACTTGATCTATGTCGTTGAATATATTTGATGTGGGGATCATTGATGGATCGAGTTACCATATAAATGTAACGAAGGTCGCTTTGGTCTCATACTAGTATAGGAGATGGCTGAAATTGATTCGGGAGATGTCTTAAGAATAGAAAGCAACTTGGTGCGCACATAAGGTTATTGGATATAATTACATTTAGAATTACTATGTAGCCCAAGTGGGAGATTGTTGGAATATTTTATATATTCTAAATAATTTATTGTGGGCTCACATATGAAAATAGTAATTATATTTGAGCTTCAATTTAAAATGGGAAAATGAAGTGATCTAATTAGGTAAATTCAAAAGACACAACAGTAAGGATGAAATCTGAAATGTGTGGTTATCGAAAAAGTCACCTACTAGTCACTCAAGAGTCGTGTTACTCAAGAGTCGCCTAATTAGAATTTATGGGGTTCTAATTAGATGTCTATAAATATAATAAAGGGTTATGGTCCCCAAGACTAATGCACTCAAACACTCTCCTCCTCATTCCTATCAATGAGAGAGAACTCATAGATAGAGAGGGATTAGTTAGTGGAAGACCTTCAACCTCCAAGTCTCAATCACCACAATGAATTTAGGTACACAGTTTCTATAATTCTTTTATTAGGTAATCTCGATAATCTAATATGTTGATGAATTTTATTTAATATTCCAACACCCATCACCTATTGGCCTGGTCGTGCAAAAGGAACGTATCTAACCCCACCTTAATGTCATGACTCACGTTCATTACCGCAAACGTATCTCTAAGGTGTTCCAGTCAAATCTTGGTTGAATCATAACCACTCATGCCATCAAACGTTAAAGGTAAAACCTTCTTGAATTTAGCAAGGGTTTCTATGAAACTATCGTAGGAGGATGAAGAAAGGTTACAGTTGGTAAGTGCCTCTGCAAAATCATTAACCATCCATCAGATAAGTTCGGTGGTTATGCTTCATCCATCACTCTAGGAGGAACGGTTGACACTGGAACCAGATGGAATAGTCTCTTAAGAGATGTTGACATGATTGGAATGATTGTGGCATCCACGACCGACCTTTCTAAAGATAGGATAATTATCAAGAGAGTCAGTATAAAACAAAAATATTGGATATGTAAATGGAAATGAATTGAGATTCATTACCCCAAGCCTAAAACACATGCTCTAATACCGAGTTGTGGCACCTTGACCTTTAATTTCAGATTATGGAACCCTAATCGTTCATTAAGGCCCAAGGGTATAAAAATGGTAAATAAATAAAAAATAGTAAGCCTCACATTGTAGGACTGACAACACACACGAGTTACACAATATAAAAAAAGTCAAATAAACCATTTTAAAGCTCTTACATAAATTTTTAACCATTTTATTACTCTTGTGATTTTAAATTTTTTTAATAGAGTTTTCTTTGTTTATTCAAGAAAACCAACTTGTTTATAACATAATAAATAATTCTAAAACATTAATATCAATAGCCACAACAATCCACCATTATTCCCTTCAACTGATTCTATTATTTAAAATGACTAAAATTAAATAACTATTAAATTCGCCAAACTCATGTCCAAGTTAAAAGAATTAACAGAAAATGGTATCACCGACCTGCATGACCAAAGTTTAAATAACATATTACAAGTTAGAGTCCAAATATTAAATTGAGTCTTAACATGGTAATAAAGGAGTTCATGAATCACAACAACTAACAATAACGGTGTAATCTAAAAGATAGAAGAAAGTCGTAATATTAAAATACTAAACATGGGATTACCGTAATCAAATCCTGAGGTCATCAGAGCGTCTACATAGTTTACTTCTTGCCCTAACCTTGCTAGTATACAAGGGGGGGAAAGAAGACAAGGATGAGAGCCAAATGCCCGAAAAAAACTTCACAAATATAAAATGAAACGTTAAGTATATCGTAACATAATTAGGAGTGAAGTCAAACGGATATGTTCCTACGAAGAATAACCACAAGGTTAACTATTTTACAGGCGTGAAGGATTTGTGCTATACGTGTTAAATTAATAAAAAAAATCATAAAATTATAAATATGTTTAATCTATAAATGAATTTGATTAATTGAAACTTATTAATTGAAAGACATTGCAATACGAAATGTTATAAAAGGTAAAACATGTTAAACAGGAGTAAAGCGTACTAAGAGAATGTAAATAAATAATAACAAGTGTGATGTGTAAGATTAATTTTATTTGAAACATCAATTTTCATAAATAAAATTCTACTTGACCGGGCTTATCGCCAGGGTACTTATCATCAGTGAGCATATATGGTGTGGTTCAAAACTTCTACGGGCTCTTCATCGTCTGATGTCCAACTACCCACACATTACTAACCCTCCGAAGGTTTAGGGTTCTACCCCCAATGGTTTCTTCACCCCGTCACCCACACACAATAACCACTTAATGATCATGTCATCAAGAAAATTTCATTTTAAAATCACTTTAAGCGTCAAATCCGTCTTAAGGGCAATAAAATATTAAACAAAGAATAGGTTTTGTTTCCACAAAGATAAATTTAAACCAAATACCATTGGTTTAACACTTATAAACCAAGAATAACATTATTTTATTAATTCAAATCAACTATACCAATTTTCAAAATAAACAAGTCCTTAATTATAAGAGTAAGACCCATACTCTCTTTTGTTCTCAAAAGTTATTTTCTCAACATTAATGCTAAAGAAAAATCATTTCTCAATTATCAAATTTAAATAACCCATTAATTTATCAATTTACTTTACAACATCAAGTATAGGATTTTAATTTAATTTAAGCTATAAAAACAACTATATTCCATTTATATGGGTTCGATAACACAAAGGACTTATCCAAGTCCATATCGTAGTGAATATTCAATGAATATCAAAGGTTCATACATGAAAGTTCAAATGAGAGAAAGGAGAAAAAATCATAGATTTTTAAGAATGTTCTAAAGTTCTAACAAAATCAAAGAATACTAGTTCAATAGAGAAATAACTTATTGCGTGAAATTCTAAGAAAGGAAAAGAAATAATAAACCTTTAAAGTGCTCCAAATGCAATACCCTGTCCCATGTATTCAATTAAAATTTGTATAAATTATGATGGAATGAGGATTGATGATAATTATAAGGAAACTGTGGATTGAAAATTGAAGGAAACAAAAGAATGGAAAATATTAAGGTTGTTCAAAAGACTCCAATGGGTCGTTCAAAAGAATGGGTCGTTGTTCAAAAGACTCTAATGGAAAATATTAATTTTGAGTTATTTTAATTAATTTCTGGAAAATGGAGGAAAATAAAGTTTTAGATAAAATTATTTTTATTGCTAAAATATGTTGGTTATTATTTTTAAAGGCGAGAATTTCAAACGGTTTCGAAAACGGACTTAAAACGGATTTTAAAATGATTTTTAAATGTTTTTAACTCTTGGAGTTGTTTTGACTTCAAACTCTTCATTTCTTTGCCTTATTTAAAGGAGTCTTTTGGATTCCAACTCTTCATTTCTTTGCATTATAAAAGGAAGTCGTGGGCAACCTTTTTAACCTACTTCTGGCACAAATTTTGGCACCAAATATATTTTATATTCCTCTTCTTTTTATATACACATTGGCCCTTGAGATTTGTGAGTTCCAACCTTAGATTAGAGGTGTTATTGGGGATATGTTTGAGGAGGTTCTTAGAGGAGCTTTTGTAGATCTTTTTCGTTGATCTTGAGGATGTGATCATTGGTTTCTCATCATGGTTTGAGGTATGGGGTTTTACACAATATGCTCCTTAAATCTCGCGAGTGTCATTCTCTTTGATTTCATGTTTAATTGAACTCATATTTGAATTGATAAATTCATTGAAATCTGGAAAATAATTATTGAAATTATTTTGATTCATGTGGTATCATTATATTGTTGATGAGGACGTTGTCATGAGATTTTAATATAGCACGGATGTTGGGCACCCGCCAAAATTTCTGTTTTTCGGGCTATGGCTTGATAAAGCATATACGGATGTGGTGAGGCCTGGTGACCCGATTAATGTGTTGTTGAGAAATTATAATGATGAAATGATATTGAGATTTGCATTTTGATTTGAATATTCGTACTCGTGTTGTTATGCTTTATTCATTGCTAATCCATATTTGTTGAGCATCTTTCCTGTCGTATTGTGTACTTCCCCATATTTTCTTTTAGTGGCAGGTTAGCGCGGATTTTGGGGCGCTATGGAGATTGATTTTAAAGAGGATTGTTTGGGAAAGATTTGTATTATTTTGATGTATAGAGCTTTGGATATTTGTATTTTTATTCGAGTTAGATAGTTGTAATTTTAATTCGAGAGACTTGTTGTAATTGAAGAGATTGAGATTAGTGGATTTATATTATTGTGGGTTTATTTAGATGCTCTATACCTTGTCACTTGTGGATTTGGATTTATTTTATCGCATTAGCGCTCCGTTCGTTCTCCCCGGGCGGGCAGGGTGTTACACATACATAGCAAATATGAATCAAACTACGCTCATACAAAAGAGTAACTCAAAAGCTTCCACCAACTATTTTTTATTTTTTAATTTTTTAAACAAAAGTAATTTACAAAAATCAGACACCATGAATTTACACTAAGACAACCAAATTATGGAAACGGAATGAATGGGTGTAAACATATTTGATAAACAAATCAAAGAAATCAAACATAACATATGTTCACGATGAATATGTTTACTCCTAACGAATGAATCTCAAAATCGTCCTTAGGTGTCAAAAAGTGTTGAATTTAAATGACATCGACCTAATCCATCAACACGTCAAAGTCAAAAATGATTCCCACGCCAATAACGTCTAAATCTATGTAATTTTTTTTCATGATGTTGTCAGGATGTGCAAACCCGTTTTTCATTACTTTCCATCCAAACTTCCTCATAAATAATAATCATTTATATTTTCTTTTGAGGTGATGAAACTAAATGGCCCTTTTTTGGCATATTTATCTTTTTATTTCCTTTTAGTTTTTTTGGGGCTCTTTTAAATGGTGGCTTTCACGACGAATTAATTTTGTACTCTTGCAATCCTTTTCCATGATCACTCATCATATTTTGTTGCAATTAAATCCTCACGGTAAACGGTTCATACATGCACTACTTTCATTGTCAAGTTTTATCGCATATGGTTCATTTTAAAGACAAAATTGAGATGACAACACTCCGATCAATATGAGATAAACAAGTACAATAATCAAACAAATCGTACAAGTGTGCATTAAAGGAACTTATGAGTCAAATATGTAAGCAGTAACAACAAATCACATCTCAATGACTCCAAACATTGTAAAGCACAAAAATGAAATGATGACGCATATTAAAACACTATCAAATCGTCACATGGATATGGAAGGAAATTGTGACTCAGTCATCCTAAATGTCCATTCATATGCGGTGCAAAACAAACTACAAAATTCTTTGTCTTTTTCCAAAAAAATTATCAAAAATAAAATATTTATGTATTTTTCAAAAATTTTATCAAAAATAAAAATCTAATACAAAAGTACACAAGTCATAACACTAGCAAGAATATATCATGAAACACAACTAGTATATGACAAATATGCGAACACAATCATCTATATGATATAGCAAGAGAAGAATCATGTCCAAGCAATCGAGAATCAACTAGTCTAACATCTAGTGCCTTTAAAAGCGATTTCCTAACCTAAATAGGTGTGCAATGACGCGTAGGGGTTTTGGGAACCAAGGGAACACTAGATTTCAACTTCCTAGAACCCTTTCGAAGATCGAAATAAAAACTCATAAGGTGACCTTTCCTACCACAATATGAACATGTGTCAACGGGTGAAAGGATACCTATGGGTTGACATTTTCTAACGTCCTTGTGATTTATTGACCCTATAAAATAAATAATGGTCTTAGCTTTAACACTCGAAATATGAGAACACGACGAGCCACTACCATTGCTACTAACACTACTCGAGTCTGTCAAATGATTTTGTAACTCCCAAATTTTTTACTCAAGCAAAGAATTGTACTCTTCCAATTTTAGGGACCCCTTCTCTAAATTTTTAATAACTCCTAGAAGGTTATCACGTTCGTTCTTAAAATACGCACACTTATCCCTAAGAGTCTCCTCATGTGCCACAAACTCATAAAGTAAAATATTTTTATCCACTTTGGTACAAACACAAATCCTAGAATTTTTGAAGTCCTTCAATTATTTTCTAAACATAGGACTCCGTCATCGCTCTCTTTTTTGGACAATTCTAGTTTTCTAAAGTCGTGGTCCAAGGCAACAAATTTCTCACGATAAAAATCTCTTTGATTTTGAATCGTTTACAAAAGATCCATAACGGATTTAAAACGACAATTTTCTTTTTCCAAAAAACTATTCTTTTGGCAAACGTCGAATTCAAACTATTTAAATCATCAAAACTCTGACTCGTGTCATCAAAGGGAAGCATCCGATTACACAAGTGCTCCATTGAAAAATGGTAATTTCTCACAAAACAGATTTTTCAAACAAAATCAATATCACACAATTTTACGGAAAACAAGGACCACTCGATAACTTAGAGAAACCCGCTCCGATACCAATTTGTAAAATATGGTGCAAGATACTGATTAAACCTAATTCGTAAATTTTCAAGTTAACCTTATTTAATCGGTGTCAATTTTTAATTAAATTTTATTCATCCCTAAAACATGCAACTAAATGTGGGTAAATCAAACCAACAAAAATAATTGCTAATTCGTAGATTTTAGAAGAAAAAAAACAAAGGGAAAACCTTTATTTCACTATAAAAATGTAAATCTCAACTTACAATGAAATCTGCAATGATTACTCCTCAAAACAATCACATAGACACGCAGCCTAGAATCAACAATGGATCAACTGCAGCGAACCTATAAGAACACGCAACTCTGTCTTCATCAAGGAACTCCCTCAAGCACTCCCAATTGACACATAGTCGTCAGCCGTAGAGATATCACTCCACAAAGATAAACATTGAATGTAGGGTTCCAAATGATTCACAAAAATATATGGAAAGTTTTGTGTGAATCAAAAAAGTGTTTGGGGCACAAAAAATTAAAGACTTGTAGTAGTAGGTCTCTCAAAAATGTTCTCACCAAATCTTGAACAAAAGGACTCCCGAAATAGATATTTATAGAAAAATACAAATTTTTTAGTCAGCGCGGCGAACCGGTTCGGCCCATCGGTTAACTTTTTTCAGTCCGTCGATCCGGTTCGGCTGTAGGGGATCGGTTCGGTTCGGCTTAAAAAAATAAATTTCTTTAAAGAAAAAACTTCTTAATTTGATAAAACATTTTGTAAAAAATATCCCAACACTTTTAAATGAAACATTAAGAAACGTAAACTCAGCTTTACCATAAATAATCTCGCAGAGGCACGTTGTTGAAGAACGTTGATATTTGAATTGATTGTGATGCATGAATAAGCTTGAACCTTTCTTCGACGGTTGTAGCGGTATACAACATATCTAATGTAAACTGGAGTATATAAAATATGTCGTTACATGATGATTTTTTAGAATGAAAAATGTGTTAACCCACTTAATTGGATTTGTAGGTTTTATGTCTATCTTCTCATGCATATAAACTTGTAGTATTTTGGCATTAAGCCTATAAACAAGTTTAAAAAAATTATTGGGTTTAAACATGAAATAATAAAAGTAGAAATTCTTGTCTTTAAAGTGTGTAAAAAGGGGTTAAAAATATGATAAGTATAAAGTTGTAAGACTATATTTAAAATAATGGAAATGATATTTTCTTATAAAAGTAGTCTCAAGTGTAAATGGATTTCTTGAATAAAGAAAGTAAAGAAATGTGTGGTTTGAAAAATTGTTGATAAATATATTCAATAGGAGTTAATGGGTAAACATGAAAAAGTTAGTGTGTATAACTTAGTAGTGTTGTAAAAGATTAACACTTACGAAATTGAAAGCAATTAAAGAGGTAAAGGTATTTTCAATTAAGAATAATATTACCTCAATGTTAAAAAGGATGTTAAGGTGATAAAACACTTAAGGAGTTAGGATGGGTAACTTAATAGTGTTTTGTAAGAAATTAACACTTGTGGAAATGGAGTAAAAGGTGATTTTGGAAACAAATGAGTAAAAAGATAATTACTTAAAGTGGAACATTTTTATGAAATAAAAATATTGAAAAGGTGTTACACAAAGCGGTCCTAAATGAATATGATTTTTGCAATAAAATCAAAGTTGAAGTGTAAAGGACATGAAATGACAAAATTTCAAAGTGTAACACAAGTTGGGGTGTAACCCCGGGTTTTGGCTTTGACCAGGTAAAAAGAAAAAGTGGAGTAATGTGCACATTTGTAAAATATTAAAACACATTAATAAGGAACTCGGATGACACTGGGATAAGCAAGAAGGGCTGGGAGCCTTAGGGTAAAAAGCCCAAAACCACTGGCCAGAGCATATGGTGCGCATAGCCGGTGGTGTGGAGTCCGTTAAAGTATGCAGTATTTGGAAGATTTCGAGAATTGTGTACTATGTGTCGACTGATATGTGTACTATGCGCCGGCTGAGATGTATTGAGCGTAGTGGAAGTCATTATTTTAAATCATGTCGTCAGCGATCACCGCTTCGTGATAAGAGAAGCAAGATGACCTGATCCATTGATAGGATCTGAGTATGGGCCATCAGTGGTGTCATTGTGAGTGATCGTCCCATCTTTATGTATTTTGCTTAAAGTCGTTAGGTGTTGGCTTCCTACAGACTTATCCATAGAGGCACGAGATATACACCAAAGGTGGTAGCTTTCGTGTGATATAGTGTGTGTGTGTGTGTATATATATATATATATAAAACAAGGCTCTTATACATCATGCTTCTTACATCACCTATGCATCACACCTAATTCTATGCCCTAAAAAACTTTTTTTTTATTTTTTTTTATTTTTTTTTATTTTGCCCATGGAGTTAACGTTTCAATCAACACCTGTTCGAAAATTAGGTCAAAATACAATTTCTAGCTATTTCTTAAAAATCCATCAAAAAACTGCTGAAAATACAGGTACACAGTATTTGCTTATCCTTTATGTAGTTTGGATAATAATTCATTTAGTTAAAAGATATTAAAACTCAAAAAGTGTTACTCTAGGAGAGTAGGGATAGCAAGATGAAAATATATATGTGGGCCTTGGGGTGAAATCCTATTTGAGTGATTGGTAGCGTTTCATGGTAGTTGTTCGTTACGTGATAGTATTTAATTGCACGAATTAAATTCAATACCAATAAATAATAATACAAATGATTTGCAATACATGCCACCCATCGGCTCTCACATGCAATAAGTATCTCACCCATCACCTAAGTGCAACATGCATGTCCCAACCAAAGGCATAAAATCCCCGCCCCCCCCCCCCCCCCCCCCCAAAAAAAAAAAAAAAAGGCATTATTATTGTATAAACTGGTTTAGATCCAGCTTGGTATCCTTAGGATGGAGTGGCTAGTTTATTGTAGCTGTAGGTAATATATTCGAAATTGATTTAGAGGTGCTTACAATTTTACTCTATTTTATTTGGGTTGGGATATTGTAATCAGAGAAGGTTTCAATTGAAACAATTGTAAATAGTGAATTCAATTTTCACAATTTAGTATTGTCTACAAAGATCTTTCCTGTTTTGATTTTAATTTTTTGCAGTTTTAGTTTATCATTGATGTTAAGAATGATATAAATTGTTTTGGCATTCCCGGTGCTTCATGTACAACCTGATCAATTGGGCGTGAAAAATTCAGAGTAGTCACAAACGGGCCCATCAATTTCTTTGAGCATTGGACAATCTGTGTATGTAATCTTTTAAGTTTTAGTTACTTATTTTCTTTTCCACAGTGTAAACATGGGACAAGACCTTTTTGCTATAAAAGGTCATGATTTCGAGGCCCACCTTTTGTTTTTCTGTTCGTCACAAATAAATAAAGTTATTTAACATCTTTATAAGTAAAGAATATATTTTTGTAAGCATTTCCCAAGTACAATAATAGAGTTACAACTAGCATTTTCCCAAATTTGAATGAATAAAGCAAGAAATACAAAAATGAGATGCATGTAAATTCCTTGTAAAACAGTGAAAAACTCGTTCCAAAATTTGTAAAATTACAGAGGTGTATCACTCATCTAACTCCACTCCAGACTTCGGTATCTCAAATCTGTTTTTATTGCGATCATCAACCAACCCGCCTTCATCACCAATATCCATGGAAGACTCCTTCTCGTTGAAGTCATAATCACCTTCCATGGCAGTATCCATTGCAGACATCTTCTTGGCTTTCTTCCGTCTCCTCTTTTCTGCTCTCCTTAAATTGGTGTTCAGCATACCATCAGTATATAACTTCTCATTTTGCCTGCTGTTGGCAGTTGTAGCCTTCATCTCCCCTGCATTATATTCTTTAGTCATGGTCTCGTCGTCACTATCTTCAGTTTGGCCGCCGATTGGACTTTGCTCTTTATCCACCCGTGGAGGCTGTACATCATCCCACAACACGGAATGCTTAAAATCAGGGTGTTTGCATATGATAAACAATAAGAAGCACTTGGAAGAAAAGTTGGACATCGTATAGGAAGAAAGAAACTCCTTCCAATAGCATTTCAACATTCTAAATTGTATTTTAGAAAAAATTCCACAATTTTGATATTATATCTTATGAGCTACCCCGCATGTCCCAATATAGGAGCCACTTTATAATTCACACCATTTAAAGAATGGTCTTTTTTCCATATTAGACATACACTTCAGATAAAAAAATGATAATAAAATAAAAAAGCAACCTTGAGGGTCATTTGTTTTGCCTTTTAAAAGACTGGAAGTCTGAACCATTCAAACTTAATGAGTACTAAATCATGTATTCCGAAAAACATAAAGGGTCAACTTGTATACTGAATGGTTAATTAAGAAATAAGATTACCTCTCCATTTGTATACTGAATTCATCTGACTAAATACATCAATCTCGAGATTCATTCAGACATAAAAACGAACTCATCTTGCATTCCAGATTGTTTGTCAGTTATCTGGAATACGAAGTCAAACATCTGAATCTGAAAAATATGTTTGTTTTTATTTATGAATGAACCGTACGTATACAGTTGGATGCAGTGTTCAAATTTAGAGATACTTTTACCACAAGCAAATATAGTCATTAGCCTCTTATGTTTGTATTAGGTCTGAATGGTAATCTTAAGAGGCAAAACAAACGAACCCTCTAATGTTGAACCCCCTCCCCCGGGGATGATGTTGTAATTTCACACTATTATGTATACTATTTTTAGATTAGAACTCTTAATTTGGAACAGCCCAAGAATGAAAACACGATTCTTGGGGATGGAGGAAGTAGGAATCTAGCAAACGTAGCATTCAAATATAAGCATACTACCATATGACAGTATTGATGTAAGCTTTTATCAAAATATAATAAGAGCCAGCTAAGCTACTAGCTCATCTTTTAAGACGATCAATTTCATTTTAGTGCACAAGCCCAGGGACCAGCAAACAACATGACACCAAGCAGAATTATTAGGAAAATATTCAAAGAGACCATAAACCTCAATCATCCTCTCATCAACATCAAGAGGGCGGTTTGGCAGAACTTCAACTGGATGAAAATCATCCATGGACACAAGGCTGCCGATGAACGAGGACTCATTGCCATATACTTCATCTACATTGAACTCCTTCCCAAGTTCTGAAACAATATTTGCCTCTAAAGACTCTCCTTCGTTCCTATTTGGAGGCATGGTATAGTATGGAATTTTACCTACAAAAATAGAATATGCAAGTAGAATGTCTTAGTTTGGCTGGTAGTATATCTTCTAATTTTATTTTGGTGTGGGGTGTGGGGGTTCTTTCACAATTAGGTTTATGGATAAGCACCTTATATATTATTAAAAAAAATAGATATTTTCAGCTATTAGGATGGGGTCCAGATACGAGAAAAGTATTTGGACAGCATCCAAAGCTCCTATTCATTGGGAGACGGCATCCCAAAGTTCCACTTTCCCTTTTTATGAGAAACAAAAAACTAAGTGGACTTCACTTAATAAAAATATATACAAGGGACCTTTCTCTAAAAAAATTAATCAGAGATCGGTAGTGTATTTCTATAATCTTTTTCCCTTCCCTTTCTCCAAGTGTGGAAGGGAGTAAGACTGCAGTAAATGTTTATACATACCCTCATTCCAGTCGTGCAAAACAATCCTTGCAGCAGCATCAACATCCACAATGCCACCCTTTTTTAGCTTACCCCTAACGGTAGCTACCTTCTGAAGAAAGTCATCAACAGAATCAAAGCTAGGGAGCTTATATAGTGTTACCAACATCTGGGAGGAACAAAGCTTGAGAATTTCTTTCACTACACACTCCACAGATCAGGCAAAAAATGAACCCGTAAGTATGTAACGAACACAGAAGATGCAACATGTCAGAAGAAAAGAAACTGAGTTAATTACTCAAAAAAAGTCATTTTCCTGATGGGTAAAAGTGTGGTCCTGAATGAAGCGTTATACAAAACAAAACTTTACGGTGATGCATGTATTTTCCCTTCTCCTTTGCCTATGCTGAAAATCGAGGTCATTGTCATGAAACGTAACACTTTGAATGTAAATATGGTTATGAAGATTTCCTCCAGAAGAGAACTCTCAGTGGTGTTCGATTGTCAGTAGCATATACCATTTTCATTGAAATGGCCAATCGAACTCAGCTTAAGGAAGAGCGCTTGGATTACAAAAATTCCTTTGAGCTCTTTATTCCCTAGACCCTAGGGATTCTTACAACTCTCATAAATCAGTTTCATCATTGACTTCATGCATCTCAAATGTTGAGTTCATGTTATAAAAGGTAGAAATCAATGAAATCCAAAGATAAATAACATACCTACTACTGTGCTAGCTTTATATATTCATCAATTATTGATGACAAGATCAAATATAAATTTACTGCAAAGATATAACATAGATTTTATTTACCTGGACCAATCAGATCCTCCAACTTCTCAATTCTCTTGCAATTCCGAAGAGCAACGGAAGCATCAGTCTCCCCAGATTTAAGCATCACAACCCCAGGGCAGTCCAACAATTTAACATTCTTGTCTAAGTGAACCTCTTGCATAGATCTTGTTAAACCTGGAGTAGCTCCAACATTGACGACGTGGCATCTCTTCAAGCTATTAATCAGACTACTCTTACCAACGTTAGGCAGCCCAACAACACCCACTGTGATTGATTTTTTAATCTGCACCATAGGCATCCTATCAATGGGAGGATAATAAAATTAAGTGCTTTAAAAACAAGTAGATGCATTGAACCAACAATTGTCTATAAAAACTAGAAATGGATAAATCTTAATCAATGAAAGCGAGGATCATAAAGCACAGATACTTCAAGGAACGAGACGTAAATGTCTCTAATACGCAGTAGACATCGATACTCGCAGATACTCTTGGACCGTGATACTTCATGGATACTCTTGATACGTGTACAATACTTCTTTGACATGCTAGGAGGAAAGCGAACGGTGGGAGGCCGCCTAGGCATAAACTTTTATTTTTAAATATAATATTAAAAATACCAACAATTAGCATAAAGCCATAAACTTAATAATTCAATACAAACACTACGTAGTCAAATCAATATATCAATGACAACACATAAATCAAAATAGAAGTCACACACACACACACACACACACATATATATATATATGGCGAGGTTCAAAAGTGAACATAAAAGATGAACATTTTAATGAACCTTAACAAAAAACATTTAACACTCAATCAATTTAAATTCCTATGTTGCAATTGGTCTGCGCCTGCGGCAACGGACACGCGTGTCACATGGGTGTATTAAAAAACACGCATGTCACACGCATGACCGTTGCCGCTGGCGCGGATCATTTGCAACAAAGGAATTACAATTGATTGGGTGTTAGGTGTTTTTTTGTTAAGGTTCATTAAAATGTTCATCTTTTATGTTCGCTTTTGAACCTCTCCCTATATATAGCCTAGGCGAGATAATAGATTACGATTTGGCTCCTAAGGAAGGCGGCAGAGCAGTGTCTAGTGATTTGGAGGGATTTTTGGAACTTTGTTTTAGCCTTTTATATATTTTATTTTTGTTATTCTCTTGAGGTTATTAGAATGCTTATTTTTCAGTTAGGCGGTAGAATTAAGACTCTAAGGTTGATTTCATTATGAATACGGCCCTTATACCCTCATTGTATTCATAATTCAACAAATATAAACGTGAGTTTGGTAGAGTTTTTGTAATTATATCAAAGTGGTATTGAAGCTATGATGATCGTATAAACAACGAAATTAGACCATGTGGATGAGAGCGTCAACCACTTGACAATTCATATTCAAGTTTTGGTAGTGTCCCTCGCTCCACCAACTATGGCCCCTTGGCCCCATAGCAACTCCACATACCCCGAAGGTAGCCGCCTCCACCCCGGCCACCAACCTTTAATCCGATGTCCCACCTATTCCAATATCTCTCCATATTGCCTACACAACAAGCGACACACTACGAGCCACCTGATACACGTCGCTGCTCCCCTCCTTCACGGCCTCTTACCAGGGCCTCGGCCCCTATCATCTATTTTTTTAGCCTATGGCCCCAACTCCTACCTAATACCCTTCATCGGACCAATTACTAGCGTTGCCACCCTTCGGCGACCTTTGTCGAGGCCAAACTATTGTCAGAGCCATAATGAGCCACCACCATATATTGTTCAAAACCCAATCAACCTGCCCGGAACCCTAATCACCCTCCTAACCGTTGTAAACCCCCAGATCTAACAACTACGCATCTTTGCCGACGACCAATTACCTCCAATAACGTCCAAGCAATGTCATGACACACCTCCTTGTTCGAACCGTGTGAATATCATCTGGAAGCATCAATGAACCGAGGAGCAAGTCCGAGCTAGCATTCGTCGTTGCTCCAGTATTTCGCCGACACCCAGCGAAGGCCAACGATGTAGCGTTGTCGTTTGTGCACGGAAAAGACCTATCTTACACCGCAACAACCAACATGTTGAGAAAAAACTTAAATCAACAAAGATAATTAGACAAACTTTCCATACGGAAGGATATGTTTGAGAATTGATAGGTTTTTGTTCTCTCAAGAATAAGAAGATATTTTCCCTATTATGAGTTAGGAGACTTTATATAGACTGCCTCCTTATCATTGTCCCATTGTGTGGGACTCAAGTCCTAAGAGACGGGTTCCTCACATTTTAGATTCGAGTATATGTGAACTAGACACAAGTATTTCTGACGTATACGAGTGTCAAATGGGAAGTAAGAAGAAGAAAACTCTCATCTCAACTCTCTCTATTAAAATCTCAAATGATAGAAAGCCTCAAATGAGGCTACATAAGGGGTATTTATAGGAGGAAGTAGAAGATTCTAACTTGGGCTACAAGAACTCCTAATTACAATTATGCTCTTATGAACCTTTATTACTTTAACCTATAACTACCAAGCAAAACAACTGCTAAAAGAAAATACATAAAAAAAGGAATATAACAAAAATGCCACTAATGAGTAAAATTGACAAAAATAGTGTGTCCTTTCCTTCACATCATTCTCCCCTCCATGAAAAGAGTTCATCCTCAAACTGAAAGGGGAATGCTATCGGTGTCGCCCTCTAGAATGGTGATAAGAGCATGCTGGGGTGCGGTATCATCGGTCTGGTCAAGGTACTCGGAACCTCCCGAAGCAAGTAAAGCACAATGAAGTTACAAGGAACACTCCGAAGTGCTGTGACCTACTACTCCACAATTGTAATATTTGAATGTCACGGAATGGGAAGATAAAGGAGAAGAGGTAGTAGTGGCATGTGTTGCTGTCGTAGTAGCGGGAGGACTATCGGAGAAGCAGGTGGGGCAGAAGTAGTAGCGCGTGTGCACAAAATCTGGAACCGCTCAGTATGGTCCAAAACAGATGCATCCTGCTTAAGGATCTGGACGCGGAGAAAGAGATCTCGCTCGTATGTGGCAGGAACAAAGGAAGCCATCATCGTTGTAAGCAAGTCTGCCCACGACTGAATAGGAGGTTGTCCCTCAATGACCCTGCGCTGCTCCATGTCGTGTTACCATACACTCGTATAACCTTGAAATTTGGTCGCCGCAATGACACAACGTCGACCACTCAATCTCTTTTACTCAAAAATGCACTCCATAGTAGCAAGTCAATCAATCACCGAGTCAGGCTGTAAATGACCATCAAACATCGGTACATCAACTCGGATATCCTCCTGCATGCTCCGAGAAAGCATCCGTAAGGCCATGCGAGAAATGGGGTTGCCTCCCTGAAAATCTAGGTCATCCGCATCAATCTCGTCCTTGTCTAGCGGAGGATCCTCAATTGGGGGTCGGTGGTGCTGCCTCTGAGGCAGTGGACGAGTAGGAACTAGTGCGGGAGGTGGCGTCTCAACCGGAACTGGAGGTGGGATATATGGAGAGATTGCTGTCATTGTAGGGGCGGGGGGTGGTGCTGCGACCACTGGCCGTCTCTGTGGGCACTCATCCATCAAGTGTCCTCTCTGATATCACAAAAAGCAGTGTCGCTCAGAAATAGGCATGAATGGGGTGAGACTTTTGGGCTCAAAGAGTCAAAAGGTGATATATCAGTGCGCCACTCCGTCAAGGGAGGGAGCTCAAAATCTGAAAGTGACTGGAACCGAGGGGAAGGGGATCCATCATGCTGAGGGTGACCTAGCCAATTCTGAACTCGCCCAAAAGTATCAACAGGAGCGGAGTATGCAGAACGGGTATCCTACACTGACTGAGGATGAGGAACATGACCATTGTGTTGAGGTGGAGGTACGAAGGTATGAAGTAGAGGTGGGGGCTGAAGCATGGTGAAAGTAGTATGGGGATGGGGGGCTATGGGTTAATGTATGTGGGTAGGAGTGGGGGAATAGATGGAAATGAATGAGGGTGGTAGGGTTCATGATGCCTCGAGGGGTGGTGGGGAGGGTATGTAGAAACTTGGAGGAGGTGCGAATCGTAATTGGAGACAATAGGGATGGGATTTAGGGTTTGTGGAGGTAAGGTGATGGGGAGGAGGATTCGGGGTTGTGGTAGGTGGGGAGATGGTGGTTGATGATCACATAAATTTGGATCGGGTGGTGGTGGAGGGATTTTGTATGGTTGGAGACTAGGGTTTACAAGTTAGGGATTGGATTGAAAATTGGAAGGTGAAACCCCTAGAAGTGGGTTGTCTTGGATCTTGGATGGATGATTTGTGAAATAGCTTTGGATTTGGGAGGAAAATAGGGCTCAAGACTTGGGTGGAATTGTTCGGGGGAGGAGGAGAAGAAATTGCTCCCCTCGGAAGGAGGGTAGCGCTGCCGCTGCCCAATGGTGGGGTAGGGAGGGACGGCCTACCCCTATCGGGGATGTCTGTGGTGGTTCCAACTGGTCTGGAGTGTTTCGGCCATGATTGGGGTTGTTTGGGAGGCCTTTGGAGGGCCTGGGGTGAGTTCCGACCATTGTCGGGTGGCTCTGGCCACTAATCGAGAATGTCCGAGTGGTTTTCGGTGGGCTAACACCGTCAATTTCTCCTCCTGCCACCGCGGAGTTGGTGGATATGGGGATGGAACTTGACGGGACAATTTTTTTTGTGGTAGAGGGGTGGAATGAGTAGAATTGGAGGCGTAAGGATTAGGATTTTCGAGCGGGAGTGCAGGCGGTGTGAATGTGTCGGTAAGAAAAAGAAAATTCGCGTCTCAACTCTCTCTATTAAAATCGCAAATGATAGAATGCCTCAAATGAGGCTACATATGGGGGTAGAAGGTTCTAACTTGGGCTACAAAAAATGCTCTTAATTACAATTATGCCTTATTAACCTTTATTACTTCCACCTTTAACCCCAAGCAAAACAACTACTAAAAGAAAATACATAAAAAAAGGAAAATAATAAAATACCACTAATGACTAAAAAAATGACAAAAATAGTGCGTGCGTCCTCTCCTTCACATCAATTTCAAAGAGAATGTAAAAAGATGGTTGGATAAAAGTAGAGTTTATCGGTGGGAGGGATTTAAAATAATGAGGAAGTTGAAAGACATTAATTAATCAAAAAGATTGGAATATGGAGGTGTTGGAGACATGCAAATGGAGAAACAAAATGTTTTGAACAAAATTAGAGATATAAATGAATTGGAAAAGGAGTTTCATTAGATAAAATGAAAAGGGAGGAGATGTTGACATGTCAAGCATCAATGGCGCCCAAGAAATAAGATAACATCTCTCACAATTGTTTTAGCATTGCCACATTAGGGAACATGTACATTTATAGGCTTTGGGAGAGGGAAGATGCTAACTAATAAAGTTTCTACATTACTAGGTAATAGGTGATGTCAACGATGGGTCAAACATCCTCATGGGACTAGGATGAGCAATACCACAGCCCCTAGGGAAACCATGCGAATGAGGTTGCTACTCCCATTGGGCGTGACTAGTAGACTGTTGACACAATCTGGCCATGCTGGTGACCTCCTGCTGGGTCGGCGACAAGTACTGTTGTTTCCGGAAAAAAAGGATGACCAGTAAGTGGTCTTTATCAGCCTGCACCATCGCCTTTTTACTTCTCTCCCCTCTCCTTGTCGGAGCCCTAGAAGCTGAATAAGGCTGCAATTTAGAGGCTTCCACCCATAAGCCTCCAAGTACGTTTTCAGACTAATCTATTACATGTGGAGGTTTCAAAGAATAAAGTTACATTGCAGTAGTTCTACACATTACTGAACTGATTATATGATGAATAAGTGATTAAATTGATTTAACATTTGTGAGAAGAGGGGGCAGGGGGGGAGAATTTCAACCATACCTCATGGCTTCTTGAATAGTTCTTTAGAAGTTTTATAAGAGTTTCTGCTCCAAGACAGTCACTAGTTTGCAGAAGACTGCTTGGTTTTGCGGTCTTCGAAGCAGCTTTTGACGACTTCGAGGCAGATTTCCACCCCAGATTTGACCTCTGCTCTTGAGTGCTGCACTTAAAAGCAACTGTTGGCAATTCCTCTCTAAGGTACTTGAGCCACTTCTCAACAGCTTCCCGAGGGACAAGATCTAAGGTGCAAGAATGAACAAAATTTAATAACAGCAATGCAAACATGTAGGTAAATTACTTCAAAAAATTTAACTGCCATATACATTATTACCAAGTTGTTTAGTGAAATTATAGATACAATTGTTTGTCGTTTAGCATCATGGTTCAAAGTATCGGCCGAGTTGACTCGATATCGGCCGAGTCAACTCGGAATCGGAGGGCACCGATCCGATACCGAGAGACGTTTAAAAAAAAACACTGAATCGGCCGAGACAGCCGCGATATCCCCCGAGACAACCGATTTCGAGACGTCTCGCCGCGATATCGGTCGAGACAGCCGCGATATCGGCCGAGACAGCCGCGATATCGGCCGAGACAACCGATTCAAACGATATTGTCATATTTTGTTTTATTTTTTGATAGAACTTTTATCTTTTACCACATTTCTTCGTTGTTGAAAATATATTGTAACATTTACAGAATGGTATTACTTTTTCAAAAGTATTAACATTAATTTTTTAAAACATAAAACTCTTTTTTTTTAAATGACTCTACTAAAAAAAATATATAAATCTTTTAAAAAGTAGTACTCTTTTTTTTTTTAAAATGACTACTAAAACTCTTTTTTCAAAGAAATGTTATTTTTTTACAAAAAATATTCAAATCTTTTACAAAAAATATATAACGTACAAATCTTTTACAAAAAATATAAAATGTACATTTATGTTTGTAAAAAATGTACATTTCTGTACAAATATTATTTTGTACGTTTTTTGTAAAAATGTAAAAAAATGTACATTTTTGTTAAAAAAAATGTACATATTTGTCCATATTTGTAAAAAAAGTGTACATATTTGTAAAAAAATATATATTTTATTAAAAAAAAATGTACATTTTTGTAAAAATGTCCTTTTGTACGTTTTTGTAAAAATGTACATTTTTGAAATTTTTTGTAAAAAATGTTCTTTTGTACGTTTTTATAAAAATGTAAAAAACAATATACATATTTGTTAAAAAATGTACATTTTTGTAAAAATGTTCTTTTGTACGTTTTTGTAAAAATGTTAAAAAATGTACATTATTGTTAAAAAATGTACATTTTTGTAACAATGTTCTTTTGTACGTTTTTGTAAAAATGTAAAAAAATATACATTGTTGTTAAAACAAAATGTATATTTTTGTTTTTCAATATTATTATTGGTTTACTATGCAATATTGAATCTGACAACTCTGTCGTGCTTCAGTATAACTAATTCTACAATGCAATGCATATTGAATGATGGGTTTGAATGTATCTCATTGGTCCACATTGTTAATCTTATTTTTTTTAAATTTTCTATATTTTTTCCAAAATTTTTTGCGCTCTCTAAATAGCGTATCTTTGCGTATCGCCCGATACCGCGATCGATACCGCGACCGAGTTGAAAATCGGGTGTCCGATACCGGGACCGATACCGAGACTTTGAACCATGTTTAGCATGGTCTCCGATTCTAATGAGAACAATAGTCTTAAATGTGACACATATTCCATCTTTTCCAATTTTCCGTGACAAATTTCTTAACATCCCAAAGAGTTGGATTCCACTGAAAACATGAAAAGTAGGAACATCTCAACAAGCCACTTATCTTTTTATTTATTCTTTTTCCACCTTCTCATAAAAGTGAACTGGTTATGAATCTTTTCCAACTCTGTAAATCATACGCACCCTTGAAGAATAACATGGGAATTTTAGGACAAAGCAAGTAAGCAGTGTATGGTTCTTGCATCTTTTTCTTTATTTCGACTTTTAAAGATGCACTAAAAACGCCCGGAACTAGGAGGTGACCCTTATTGGGTACTTGTATTCTTTGGCGCCTATTTCCGAAATGAAACTTCCAAGAACAACATATCTGATATAAATTAAGAGGAAGCGTAAAGCACACTAGAAATATTAGTAATGAAAAAGTGAATAATCATTAAGAGTCCTTTAATTGTAGGCTCTCAAACGAGTCCTAGATAAACAAGAACTAGAAATAAGAGATCAAAATAAAAACTATCACCTAAGAGCTCAATTAATACACAATAACTACAACTAAGAAAAGACCCAGACTAATTTGAACTATCCTCCGTAATCCTCCTCTAAACCCGATAACCCGCCTCATTCTCTCATGTCACGCATACGTCAATCTCACTTCATGAACCAAAGCCATATTCTCAAAAAAAATTGCGGGTGATGCATTATCAAAATCTCAACAAAGGAGAAGGAGATATAGAGAGTTAAGGAGTACATTACCGATTTTATTGAGGAGCAACACAAGATGCTTCTCAGGACCTGCTCTCATCACCATCTTTTCCATATCCCCACAGCGGGTGCCAAGGGGATCTCGAGCATCCAGCACTTCCAAAATCACATCCGATGCTTCAATTACTTTTGCCAACTCCTTGTAGAAAGCCCTGTCCGAGTTATCTGTACAAAACTAAGATGTGTCAAATATTCAAAAGAAAGGGAAGACAAAGCAGATAAGGTAAGGAAAAGCTCCTTTTCATCTAAAACAAAGGCTTCATGTGCAGTAAATATTATCATACCGCGGGTTTTACCAATTCCAGTGGAATTATAACTAACCCTTCCCACTCCAAAATTCTGCTCTTCCGTAGAAACAAGATCAGAGTCATCATCTAGTAGCCCCAACTTTCTCTTTTGACCCTGAAGAAGCATACAAAGTCATGTTCAATCAACAGATTGTAGAGGAAGAAGACAAAAAGCTATGAAAATAACAAACCTGTTCATCAGAAAATGTTCTAGTTTCATACTTATAAGCAAATGAAGCTTTAACCCGTAAAAAATTGTGAAATGTATAAACTCTTTAGAGACTAAGATATAAATCTTGTATCATAGTCATGTGAATGTTGAAAGAAACATAACAAAAGCAATTAAATCTATCCTATCATAAAAGGCAATTAAATCTGCCAACGTCTATGAACTATGAAGAAATTTATGCAATACATAAAATGTCGCTTGACACCTTTTGAAACTTCATAAGACCTCAACAGGATCGAATTAATTAAGACTGAGCAAAAGATTATTTGTGTCTTGGCAAAGACAAATGCACAGCTAGGTCTTTTTAATTCATTACCCAAGAGAACTCCATCTCTGATTTCTCTAATAAGTAATGTGTGTGGGCTGAGGGGAAATACGTTTTTTTAACTACCAGAAATTTGACGAAAAGGACAAAAAGTCATTTTGAATAGGTATTGGATGCGCAAGCATACTATGGAATCATCGGATTATTTGTCGCTTCATTATGCAGTGACAATGGATCTCCCCCATATAGTATGCACTACATGATTTTGAAATTGGTTGTAATGTTGTCTTCTCAAGATGGTTTCGGTGCCCGAGATCGATTATGCAAGAACAGGAATGCTGATTTGTTGCATATTTCAGTTCATCTGGACAGAGAGAAAGATGATCAGTAGATGCTTTAAGGGAAATGGATTTCCTGTCCCAAAGGTGCAATGTCTCGTTGTTGGACTTCTTTATTTACCCCTTTCTTATTTATTTGAACTCCTTTGCTTCTTTTTGGTTTTTTTTACTAGTATTTTCATCACTGTATCATTGTATATATCCGGGTTTCGCATCCTTTAGGGTGGCTTTGAAAATCCATATACCTCATATTAACATTACATCAGAAATATACCCTCAAAACATTTGAATTCAAAATCATTAGAATATAAGATAAAAGACTATGGACTTCCACAATAATTGAATTAAATAATATTTGGTTTCAAATAATGAGGGTAAAAGTAAGCAATTCTAACAAACAAGCTAATATCCACACATTTTAGAACATGAGCTTAAAACTTACAAAATTTTCTCAGAGACAATGAAATAATCAGCATTCGCACACAATTTGAAAGCATGATGTGAGGGTGAAATGAAAGAATACAATACCTTGTCTTTGTTTTGGTCAACTTGGTTTACAATCCGAGCTTCAATAGACCTGAGAGCTTGTTCATTCAAGGGCTTCTCATCAGAATCCTTGTCTTTGTTAGGCTTGCGGTTCAAGCCCAGTTTTTTGGACTCTTTGGCCTTCTTTTTATGGTGCAGCTTCACCTTCTTTAGTACCTTGGACTTCTGCTTCAACGTTACTCTCTTGTTCTTACTCTCTGCATATGTAGCAATCAAAATTTAAACAACACATTTACAACTACTCGAATAAACAAGAATTTGAGTGAGAATTCGCATACTCTTCACTTTGTTCACCATTTTTTGCCGAAAGCAGAGACCAAAAACAAAACAAGGGGGTATTGTATTATTAGGGCTTATGAGGAAGGGGCCGAGAAAAATAAACAAAAATGGATATTGGGGTGAGAGAGGCTCGAACTCTCAACCTCAGGATAACTCAGATGCTATGAGACCTACGCGCTAGCCAACTGCTCCACCACCCCACGTGAAATTCACTGGCGCTGTAAACATTGTTACTAAATACATTGCAAATTAACGTATTCTCTTGGGTAAATTACGTACTCATTTGGCACCTAAATTATCACGATTATTTCAAAATTGCCCCTTAATTATTAAAAGTGTCAGTTTAACCCATTAAATATGAAAACAAATTTTGAACTGATTTGGTCATCCAATTCAGTCATTAAATGTGACGGAAAAGATGCATGTGTCTCGCACATGACTTTTTTTGAGTGAAATTATGAATTGCTTTTATACTCACTCTCAAACATCCACTTAACATCCAAACATCCACTTAACATCCAAACATCCCCTTAGCAATCCAAACATGATTTTAAAAAAGAACTAATATGAATTACCATATTTAAGTAGAAACCAACCCCCCACCTCGCCCCAACCCAACCCCCATCTCCATCCCTTTCCCAGCCAGCTCCCACCATTCATTCCCCACCCCAGACCTCAACCCTGCCCCTCTAGTCATCCCCCACCCCAAACCTCCATCCTCTATCCCCCCAAACCCATAACCTCTCTTCTTTTATTTCTCTTGTGACACCCCGCCTAATAACTCCGGGTGATTAGTCCTAAATTAAATTAGAACAAGTTTCTCAGTTGGTTCATTCTTAGCATTATTGTCGCCTTTTTAATTACTAACCACCTAAGTGAGAAAATAAGACTGGTGCCAAATTTTATCGTCCATTAATTTAATGAAATACTCATGCGGAAACAAAATAATTTAAACAATCACAATTAACAGAAATTCACAATTCGCAAATTAAATAAACTGACCGAATAAACCATCGGTTCAAAATCAACAAAAGTAATGACAGATAAATATAAATCTCAACAAGTCTGACATAAACTAAATACCGTTGTGAGCGACATGCTCGAGTAACTGATAGGGAATCTCTACACTATAAATGGAAAGGAATGAGGCACCTATCAAATTCCCGCAACATCCACATGTGCTGTAGCAACGAATCTCTAGAATTAATCAAGCCTGGCATCCATGTGGCTAGACACCTAAAAGGTTTTTAAAATATTTATAGCAAGGGTTAGAACCCTAAACATTTGGAAAATATTTAGCAAATGATTAACTTGGAGTAATAAATATGTATGCATGCACTTCATATTTTAGTTAGTGTCGCACTCCCTTAAGAATATCATCACCGCTCCTCTAATGTGCACTACTAACGCCTTAATTAATTTCTTTAGTTATTTATCCCATAACTAGATAATCAAAATAACCCCTTGCAACCACCCTGCCCTAAATTGAGGATGCCATAGCTAAGATTCCTAAGTCATTATCAACATTAACTTAATTAATCATTTTCTCTTCTTAAATTCATATAATTTTCACTCCCGTTATACACATAATACAATTCATTGCCCGTATTAATTAACCTATATATAATTATTTATCTCATTATATACGTATAGTCATATTACAAGATTCACACATATGTTGGAATAATAATTAATAAAGGACATCCTCCTGAGTAATAACTCACCGGATGCATATTCTCTAAAGTGCTATCCCACTAGGTGTATTCACACAACCTAGTTACCCCAAGTCAGAATCGCTCACTAACTTGGTAAATAACATAAATAATGGAGGCGGTCATATTCCTTCCCTGAAAGTGAGATGCCCCTCACCCATATAATAGACGCTATGACCTGGGAATATACTCGCCCTACTTCTCAAGCTAGGGGATTCACCCTCTACGCGCAACCTCCCCTGATAGCATATAATAATATCTAACCACCGATATTAATGCACACACCATATATATATATATTATCGCACACCGTATATATATACATAGAAATAAAATACCTCGGTTATCCTGTGTACTAAGTCCGTAACACAAGCCTATACAAATTATCATGAGTTTATGGTCCAACTCTGATTATTAATTCATTTGCACTTTAATTAATTAGATTACTTTTGGTGTCGCCCAACTAATATATTCGAACTCGCTCTCGTGGCCCGAAATAAAATAAAACATGAGTTTAAATCCCTGACTCCAAATTAATTAGTTTTACATTCTATATTAATTTAACACCTTGGCATCGCTCAACCCATATATCCGGACTCGCCCACTCGATCCATATTTAATTATTTTGGAATATTCTCCCCAAAATTAACCATAGTGTGTCACACATAAATTTCCTCCAAATCCCAATTAATTTCCCTCATAATTGATTAGAATGTATGTCCTATATTTATTTCTCATTAAATGAGGTATGGGAAAGAAATTTTAATTAAATTCCCCTTATATATGAAAATTGGCCGAACTGCCAAAAATCCCCGACCATCGATCGATCGATCGAACAGGTTTTCGCCTTCTCCCATACCCTGTTTCTCCCATGGACGAAAACCTTAATCCTCCAACTCTCTCTACAGTTAAACCCAGGTCTTAACATTAAAATAACACCTCAAGAACATCATTAGGAACCCCTATAAAGTCCCCATAACCCATCAATTTTCCGTTCTCTACTGTTTCTCTAAATTGGGGAAAAACCCATGTTGTTCGTTAACCCATCTCAATACCAAATTACTATCTCAAATTCATCCATAATTCGTCTGGGTTTTTACATCTAACCAGTATACATAAATCTTAGATTATAACATGAATCTCTACAAAATTCTAAATCAGGAGATTGATTTACAAAAATCCCATTTTTGTACCCCCTTTACCCCAAAACGAATTTTGATTGCCATGTCCCATAAATATGAATCGTAATACAATTAAATGCTACAGCAAGTTATCCACTTGCCTTATAGTTTCGTAGGGTCTAATCCGGAGTTGTGATTCTCAAGGTTGAAGATGAAATCCCCCTTTTTGTTCTTTCCTTTGTCCCCCAAATTAGTTCCTGGTGCCTTTAACTGCTCCTTAGGGTTTTCTCTCCCACTAAGTGTTTTCTAATCTCAAATTAGTCGTTCTCCTTTTTCTTTTAAATCAATTTTCTCGAGTGGAATGTGCCAGAAGGCCCTCTCGTTCCTTCGATATTTCTTTAGTAATGCCACATGGAACACGTCGTGTATCTGCTGAAGGTGTTCTGACAATCCCAGTTTATATGCTATCGATCCCACCCTCTCAATAATAGGGAAGGGCCCCACGTACCTCGGTGCTAATTTACCCTTCTTGTTGAACCTCATCACCCCTTTTATAGGGGACACCCGGACTAATACCTGATCCCCAACCTCTAACTCCTCATACCTCCGCGAAGCATTGGCATAACTCTTCTACCTATCTAGAGCTATCCGAATCTGCCCTCGAATCAGCTATATCTTGGCAGACGTCTCCTGGATAATCTCCGGTCCCAATAACTTGTTGTCCCCCACCTTTAACCAATAGGCCGGTGAACGACAAGGTCTTCCGTACAGTGCCTCGAACGGTGCCATGCCAATTGTGAATTAGTAAGAGTTGGTATACGCAAACTCTACCAAGGGAAGATATCTCTCCCATCCTCCCCCAAAGTCTAAAATACACATTCTGAGCATGTCTTCTAGCATCTGATTAACCCTCTCAGTCTGTCCATCGGTCTGTGGGTGATAAGTTGTACTCAAACGTAGCTCTGTGCCCATGGCCTCCTGAAAGCTCTGCCAAAAATGAGCCACAAGAATCTTGTCTCTGTCAGACACAATATTTATCGGTACCCCGTGCAGCTTAACAATCTCCGCTATGAATAGCTGTGCGTAGCGCATCGTCTCAAAGTCTGTGCGAACTAGTAGGAAGTGGGCCACCTTGGTCAACCGATCCACGATGACCCATATGGAGTCGTGACCCTTCTGTGATGGAAGTAACCCTATAATGAAGTCCATAGAGATGCTCTCCCACTTCCACCCGGGAATCTCTAGAAGCTGTAGCATCCCTGGAGGTCTCTGATAGTCAATTTTCATGAGCTGACACGTGGTGCATTTAGAGACAAACTCTACTATGTCCCGTTTCATTCCCGCCCACCAATATTATCTCCTCATATCCTGGTATATTTTATCCCCATCGGGATGTACCGCAAATCTCAAACCATGGGACTCTGTCATAACGGCGTGCTTCAACTCCTCATCTTCTGGCACAATTAACCTCCTATTTAGGCGTAGGCCTCCTTTCGAGCTGATAGAGTAACCCTTCGCTCCCTCAGCTAACAGCTAGCATACCCTATCCTAGTAGATCTTGTCCTCCACCTGAGACCTCATAACTCGCATACTGATCTCCGATGTGATGGATAAAGCTGACATGCAGGCCTTAGCTACATCATCCTCATATCGAAGCTCTCTCCACTTCGCTTTTCAGACTTCTGATATTTCCCAATCGGTCTCCAGCTCAATGCGTCTGCCACTACATTAGCCTTACCAGGATGATACCGAATGCCAAACTGGTAATCTTTAACAAATTCTATCCACCGCCTCTGCCTCATATTCATATCCTTCTGTGTGAAGAGATACTGAAGTGACTTGTGATCCATAAATAGGGTGAACTGCTCTCCCAGCAGACAATGTTTCCATATCCTCAGGGCAAAAACAATCGCTGCTAACTCTAGGTCGTGAGTGGGGTAATTTCTCTCGTGGGGCTTTAGCTTTATGGACGCATAAGCTATAACCCTCTCCTCCTACTGGAGCACACCCCCAAGTCCCTCTAAGGATGCGTCGATTTAAACCCGATACTCTAATCCTCCCCTCGGTAAAGCAAGTACCGGTGCAGATGTCAACTTGTCCTTTAGCTCATCGAAAGCTAATTGACAATGATCATTCCAAATAAAGTCACCCCTTTCCGAGTCAGATTCGTCAAAGGGCCTGCAATCTTTGAGAATCATTTAATGAACTACCTGTAATATCTTGCCAATCCCAGAAAGTTGCACACCTTGGTCGGTGTCATGGGTTATCCCCACTCCCTCACCGTTGACACCTTACTCGGATCCATAAAAATACCCCGGTCTGACACCACATGCCCAAGAAGTTGTACCTCCCGCAGCCAAAATCCACACTTCCTGAATTTGGCATAAAACTGGTGATCCCACGGCGTCTGTAGGACCATACGCATATGCTCTGAGTGTTCCCCCTCAGTGCGCGAGTAGATCAAGATGTCATTAATGAACACGATGACAAACTAGTCGAGATACTCTATGAAAATCATGTTCATAAGATCCATGAACACTGGTGGAGCATTTGTGAGCCCGAATGGAATCATCCTGAACTCGTAAGATCCGTACCACAACAGGAAAGCAGTCTTAGGAACATCCTCTTCTCGGATACGCAGCTGATGATACCCTGACCTCAAATCGATCTTGGAGAAGTAAGACGCCCCTCTCAATTGGTCAAATAAATCATCAATCCTAGGCAACAGATACTTATTCTGTATCGTCACCTTGTTCAGCTCCCTACAGTCCATGCACAATCGAAATGAACCATCCCGCTTCTTTATAAATAACACCGATGCACCCCACGGCGATGTACTCCATCGAATGAAACCCTGACCCAGGAGCTGCTGAATCTGCTCTCTCAACTCACGCATCTCAGAAGGGGCCATACGGTAAGGTTCTCAAGTAATCGACCTCATCCCTGGTGCTAAATTGATTAAAAACTCGATTTCTCTGCTGGGTGGCAACCCTGGTATTTCCTGGAATATATCCTCGAAGTCCCTCACTACCAAAATTGGATCCAACGGAACTACCACCTCTTATGAGGTCTCCTCCTCGATATAATACACGTGTGTACGCGACCCTCCCTCAGGTAAAGGCATCGCTATTGGGAACATCTCCTGTCCCGGAATGGAGAACATGATTATCCTTTCGTAACAATCCACAGTCGCCCGATAACCTGTCAACCAGTCCATACCTAGGATGACATTGTACCCCTCCATATCTAACACTAAGAGGTCCGCCGCTAAACTAAGCCTCGCAATCAAAATATCTACCCTCCGACAAATTGAGTGAATCAATGCCTCGCTGCCTACTAGCGACTTTACACACATACAAAGACTACCCGCGGTCTCTAGTAACCCGACCCGTTTAGCAAATTTAGATTTAATGAATGAATAAAATGCTCCCGTATCAAAAAGTATACTACCCTCATAACCATGGATAAAAAACATACCCTCAACCTCTGGCGACGCCTGCTGTACTGGAGGATTGGGAACATCCCGAACGTTATAAACATGCCTGTTGATACCAAATTTAATCTGCTGACGTGGACCAATCATACGAGGACACCTGGCTATCTACATGGCAACAACAGACCTCTTCGAGGAACTCACAGTCTTCGAGGAACTCACAGGCTCCGAGGAACATACCTCTCCGAGGAACTCTTGAATACCAGGAAGATCAACATACCCGAGTTACTCAGACGATTCGATCTGCATCTCGGCCACAGCATTGATTGCCAGATAACGAACAGTCCAACTGGTTCATTAAATGATTATCCTTGACGCACAAGTCTAAGGGCATTAAATGTATTACCCTTTCACATGTATATCATTTAATGTATCGACCCTTTCATGTACAGCCTCAAGGCTATAAATACCTTGTATCACCCTCATTCAAGGGGATCGGAATTTCTTGAGAGAACTTGTAATCAAGAATTCCACAAACACTCAGCAATAACATAACAGTGGACGTAGGCTTTATTCCTAGCCGAACCACTTTAAAAATCTTTGTCTCTTATTTATTTATCTGTGATTGAATAATTAGAGCGATCTAGTTTTTTACATCAACAGATTGGCGCCGTCTGTGGGAAACGTGTTACAAGCGTTGTTCTCCACCAAAAGCTAAGTTTTTATTTTCTCTATGTATAATCAATTATACATACATCTTTTGATTGAATCGTGATTTTTATGTTTATATACATAAATTAATTGTCCAATTTTTATCTGCAAAATGTTGCATCTCATGATTTTTAAATCATAACTGTTAGATTCATCCTTATTTAAAAATCTGAAAAATAGTAGATTTCATAAATCATAATTCTTTGCTTGATTCTCAAGTTCTAATTTTATATCATGAAATAAATATGTTAAATGATTACATATGCCAATATTTACGACGGTGATAAAATTTGATCATTTTCATTGTTGATTTTGAAATAAATTTGGTAAGATCTTTGAGGTCTATTCAAATTCCTGTCATATTTTTAATAAAAGAATGGGAAAAGGTTAAAGACAATGAAAAGTCTTCTCATGGAAATCATGACCCATATATATTCTCTCTCTTCAAGTTTGGGTCTCTTTGCATTCACTTTTATGAATTATATACTTAATTTGGTTCATTCAAATCATGACCATATCAAGACTCTGGGCACAAATTTGATATTTTGGCCCCTCGTTCATCACATCACAAGATTTCTTTGTCGAAATCGCACGATCTAGTGGGTTATATATTTATTCATTTAATTAACATTCTTAAGGCTTAAATTTTACATTGAATGTTATTTTTTGATCTCAAGATTCGAGATATTCTAGTCATCCAACCATATATTCTATAATTTGAGATATCCTTAATTGTTGGTCGGCAACATCCATGTCGTTTGTCGGCAGCAGTAGAATCTTGGGGTATTAAAAAATGCCAAGCAGCCCTGATATTTCTTTAAACACGATTTCGGCTTGGGGACAAGCAGGGGGCTTAAGTCTTTTTAACTTATGATCACCCCAAAAATATTTATAAACAGCAATTAATACCTGATTGGTTGTTGGAGATTAAATAAATTTAAAAAAAAAAACTTTACGTCTTACTTATGATGCATATTTGATAATAATTTGTCCATCTCACACACATTTGGCATAAAACATATTATTTCATATTTTGAAATTTTTATGTTGATACATATCATATATTGATTGGATGAGTAAATTATTCTCATGACTAATCAATTCAGCCTACACATATGGTAGAGCAAATTATTAATTTTTACAGGCACAAGATTCAATGCCGACGAATGCTGAAGCACAAATTATTCTATATCCATTCGGATTCATATTTTATATTTATCTCAGCATGGAGCTCGAAAAATTTCTTCTCTCTCTATATATTCGGCTCCGAGGAAAAGCTACAACATTTATTATATTTCACCCCCAACGAATAGTTGGTCGGGGTGATTCTTATTTATATGCAGGCCCAGCAAAGTTCTCGGCCATATTCTTATGTTCTGGAAAATATTATTCTTATTCGGCATTCTGCAATTATGCCTCGACAAGATACTTATTCAGCTTTAAGGAGAATTACAACATTCATTCGGATAATTCTTATTTATATTCAGGCCTGACAACGTCCTCGGCCATATTATTATGTTCTGAAAGATCTTATTCTTGTTCGGCATTATATGATTCTACCTCGACTGATCGGCGAGGCACTTTATTATTTTTAATTATTCTTTATATCTATTTGGATGCATATTCTATTCTCATTTCAGCATGGAGCTCGACAAATATTTATTATATCTTATTCAGCTCCAAGGATGTCTCCAACATTTATTATATCTTATTCCCAACGAATCTGTTGGTTAGCGCCGAGGAGGTCTTCAGCATTTATATTATCTTATTCCCAACGAATCTGTTGGTCATCGCCGAGGAGGTATCCTGCATTTATTATATCTTATTCCCAACGAATCTGTTGGTTAGCGCCGAGGAGGTCTTCAGCATTTATATTATCTTATTCCCAACGAATCTGTTGGTCATCGTCGAGGAGGTATCCTGCATTTATTATATCTTATTCCCAACAATCTGTTGGTCAGCGCCGAGGAGGTCTCTAGCATTTGTATTATCTTATTCCCAACAAATCTGTTGGTCAGCGCCGAGGAGGTCTCCAGTATTTATATTATCTTATTCCCAACAATCTGTTGGTCAGCTCCGAGGAAGTCTTCATCATTTATTATCAATTACCACCAACTCTGATCGGTAGATAAAATCCAACTCCGGTTGGTAGACAAAATCCAACTCCGGTTGGTAGATAAAATCCAACTTCGGTTGGTAGAAAAAATCCAACTCCGGTTGGTAGACAAAATCCAACTCCGGTTGGTAAATAAAATCCAACTTCGGTTGGTAGAAAAAATCCAACTCCGGTTGGTAGATAAAATCCAACTCCGGTTGGTATTGGTCGATAAATCTCATTCAAAGTTCACATTCCACAATTGGGGGCTTATATTACAGATATATTTGTTCATTTGGTGGCACATTCTTATATCATCATGCAGTCGAGCATCAAATTCAACCCCGACTAATCATCATTCAGGAGTTATTTTTCTCAGGAATTACTTTTGATATTGAAGTTCAGGAGATATATTGAAGTTCAGGAGATATATTGAAGTTCAGGAGGAATATTGAAGTTCAGGAGGTATATTGAAGTTCAGGAGGTATATTGAAATTCAAGAGGTGTATTCAGAAGTATCACGACATGATAAAAAAAAAAAAAAAAAAAGCGACAAGTATTCCACCGAGAAACTCTGTCAGACCAGAAATTAGAAGACAAAGTGCCTATATGGAGGCTATATGTAGATGGCTCATCTTGCACTACAGGCTGTGGGGCAGGGATCGTTTTGAACAGCCCAGACGAAGTCGACATGGAATACACCCTACGTTTTCTAATTCAAAGCTTCTAATAATGAGCCAAAGGAGAATTGATGATCAAGTATCAAGCAAAGGTGATGGAATTATTGACAGAATTTGATGCTATTCAATTGGTGAGAATACCGAGGATGGAGAATGCTAGAGCAGATGCACTGGCCCGATTAGCGTCAGCTACTTGTACCGAGCTGCGAAGAACGATACCAATTGAAGTATTAGAAAGTCGGAGCATATATTGAGGAGGAACAATTACCGGAGGATAAACTCGCTGCCAAGAAACTGAAAAATAAAGCTGCTCGGTATGTGTTAACTAATGGTATTTTATATAGACGAGGAATTATGGCAGGTTTGCAGAGATGTGTACATTCCTCCGAGGTGAAAGAATTGATTAAAGAGATCCATGAAGGGTCCCGTGGAGCCCATGTAGCAGGTCGGACACTTTTGCAAAAGGTGATGACGCAGAGATACTACTGGACGACGATGAGAGCTAACTATATAAGCCTATGCCAAGAAATGTGACAAGTGCCAACGCTTTTCCTCCATCCGAAGAATTCCACAAGCATTGTTGACACCCATAACTCCCTTTGGCCATTTGCCATATGGGGATTGATTTGGTTGGACCATTGCCGACGACTCGAGGAAGATTCAAATACCTCGTCATCACAGTAGATTATTTTACTAAGTGGATAGAAGCTGAGCCACTTATTGACATGACATACGAGAAGAAGAGTATCCAGCCCCGAGAAGAATCAAGCTATACAAGAGGAAATGAAGACCAAGCAAGAGAGATATCTAGATCTCCTCATCGGGCAGAAGAAAAACAATAAATGAAGAATGTGTGTTGATTTCACCGATATCAACAAGGCAATGGATGCTACCTCGGGACACGAACTGCTCATGGATATTTACTCTGGCTACAACTAGATTAAAATGAAACCTGAAGACATAACAACGGCTGATGAACAAGGTTTTTGCCGAGAAAATCAGTTGCAGTATGGAAGTCTATGTTGATGACATGCAAGAAAGCTGTTGATCATTTGGTTGACTTGAGTCAAACTTTTGATCAACTGGATAAATACCAAATGAAACTCAACCCGACGAAGTGCACATTTGGAGTACGGGAAGGAATGTTCCTCGGGTACATCATCAACCAGCGAGACGTTGAAGCAAATCCAGACAAGATCAAAGCCCTTTTAGGGTTGCGATCCCCAAAAACGAAAGAAGAGGTGCAGAGATCAGATACCCAAAGCTGGGAAAATTGGCAGTGGCATTAATTAAAGCAAATAGAAGAAGGAGGTTGTGTTTCCAGGCCCATACCATGCGTACCGACATGCCATTAATACAAGCTATAGCGGAGTTTACTGATCTTAATACTCCCGAGGAACAAAAGTTGCTTGCCGATCAACCTGTGGATGTTACAGGATGCAATGCAGAAATGGTTGGGAGGATTCCTAATACTCCCGAGAAACAAAAATTGCTCGCTGATCAACCTGTGGATGTTACAGGATCAACCAAGAAGACTGCTCTAAGGAGCCATGCTCTACGGAGCCATGCTCTACGGAGTCAAGCTCTACGGAGCGCTCTACGAAGCAAAAGTGCTATAAGTAGCCAACCTCCTTTGGTTAGGAGGATAAGCTCTCCGGAGCGCTCTACGGAGCAAAAGTGCTATAAGTAGCCAACCTCCTTTGGTTAGGAGGATAAGCTCTCCGGAGCGCTCTACGGAGCAAAAGTGCTATAAGTAGCCAACCTCCTTTGGTTAGGAGGATAAGCTCTCCGGAGCGCTCTACGGAGCAAAAGTGCTATAAGTAGCCAACCTCCTTTGGTTAGGAGGACATGCTCCAAGGAGCCAAAAAGTTCGAAAGAACTCTACTACTCCTTTGATTAGGAGGTGTAGACCAGCATGATCAACTACGGTTGGTAAGACTTTATATACTCTCGCATTACAGCTTATGTTTGTCGGGAGGTAACATTATTACAAAAAGTTCTTTAAAGAACAAAATATTCCAAACTGTACCAAGTATGGTTGGTCGGGGATAAAAACCCACTAACTGTAGTTGGTCGACGAGGATAAAAGTATTGACCTTAGTTGGTCGGACACATGTTTATATTTGAAAACTGAACCAAGTATGGTTGGTCGGGGATAGAAACCCATCAACTGTGGTTGGTCGACAAACATTATTTATCCACCTTGGTTGGTTGGAAACAATTTTGAACAATTTATGCTTATTATAAATTCTAATTTGGTTGATGAACCATATAATTTGCAAACAGAAAAATAGCTATTGGCAAAACAGAAAATGAAACTCTTTCATTAAGATAAAAATGTATTACATGTTACATGTATGTGCTAACTATTACATTGAGATTCCTACTCTATTGGTTTCTCTCTCTCTGATTTTGAAACAGGTTCCTCGCCAGCAGGAAAATCATCCAAAGCATAATGGGAATTTTATGAAGTTAAGATATTTCAGCATTCTGATGTTCATCACAGATGGTTTGTCCGAGCAACTCTTGCTCGTCCCCGAGCAGCTCTTGCTCGTTCCCGAGAACCTCTTGCTCGCCCCCGAGTAGAAGTAGAAGTTAAAATCAGCATCTACATCACTGAGATCTTTGCTAATACTGTCTCGACCAAAATTGAAGAAGAAGTTATATGAAAATGTTTCAAAGTCCACCACCAGCTCACAGAATGCAGTAGGTCGGCTAGCAAACCAATCAACATACTTGAAGATTATGATAAGCTACAAGCGGCATCATATGTCGTCCAGGAGATAATGCCCTTTATGTCCAACAAATCAAGAAGGTAGATCAAGAATTTCACGAGCACCGAGCAACACGGCAGAATAAATACTCCATCCTTTCAAGTAAACCATCAAGCATGAAGCATTGGGGGCTTCTGTTGATACCAAATTTAATCTGCTGACGTGGACCAATCATACGAGGACACCTGGCTATCTACATGGCAACAACAGACCTCTTCGAGGAACTCACAGTCTTCGAGGAACTCACAGGCTCCGAGGAACATACCTCTCCGAGGAACATACCTCTCCGAGGAACTCTTGAATACCAGGAAGATCAACATACCCGAGTTACTCAGACGATCCGATCTGCATCTCGGCCACAGCATTGATTGCCAGATAACGAACAGTCCAACTGGTTCATTAAATGATTATCCTTGACGCACAAGTCTAAGGGCATTAAATGTATTACCCTTTCACATGTATATCATTTAATGTATCGACCCTTTCATGTACAGCCTCAAGGCTATAAATACCTTGTATCACCCTCATTCAAGGGGATCGGAATTTCTTGAGAGAACTTGTAATCAAGAATTCCACAAACACTCAGCAATAACATAACAGTGGACGTAGGCTTTATTCCTAGCCGAACCACTTTAAAAATCTTTGTCTCTTATTTATTTATCTGTGATTGAATAATTAGAGCGATCTAGTTTTTTACATCAACAATGCCTATAGTGCATTTGCCCCTGCTGCTGTGGGGGCCGGTGGAGTCGGTGCTGCTGACGACATCTATCCCTACTGCCCCTGTTGGGCACCCTGTTGCTGGCCTCTGCCCCTCTGTGGGCACTCCCTCTTGAAGTGTCATGTCTGGCCACAAACAAAATAGTGTCTCTGACCGTACCCCTGTCGTTGGCCCTGTTGGGCCTGACGTGGCTGACCCTGCTGGCCTCCCCCATTGTTCCCTTGGCACTGAGGAACCTGCTGCTATTGATTTGGGCCCGGCTAGCCCTGCCTGAATCCCTATCCTCCCGGTCGGAACCCACCAGGACTAAAATTCTTAGCCTGATTCTCATGATGACTGCTAGTCTGCTGCTGAGCACCACTTGTGTCACTACCAATAACTACCTTGCCCTGCTGGCTCGGCTCCCCTACCCTCTTACTCCCCTTCGAATGGAAGCGGTGATCCTGGAAATGTACAAGATTAGCATTAACGAAATTTGTATATGTCACCAATGCCGGATTACCAATTAAGTGCTGCCTGATCCTTCAGGCCAGGCCATCCATAAATTTTGACTTCTTTCGCTCCTCGCCGCTCACCTCATTTAGCACAAAGTTTGCCAAACGGGTGAACTCTTCCTCATAATCTGCCACTGAACGGTCACCCCTGTACTAACTCACTGAACTTCTTCCTCATTTTGGCCTCTACCGCTGGTGGGAAGTATTTGCGATCGAACCACACCCAAAACTCGGATATTGTCATTAAATCTCTCTCCTCAGCAGTGGTAACTGACTCCCATCACTGTAAGGCTGCCCCCGACAGACGAAAGGTAGCAAGCATCTGTTTCTGCACATAGGTACACTCCAGTATATGCAGATGGCACTGAATATTCTTCTTCCAGTCACAAGCCTCTACTACATCGGTACTACCCCGAAACTCGAGTGGGTGACCCTTCTGAAAGGTCTCCTTAACTCGCTGCCAAGACGGTGGCCCCACTGGAGCCTGAACTACTGGTTCCACAGGAGGTGGTACCTGGGGCTGAGGAAAATGGGCTACCATAGCCCTCATTTCTGTTTCAACTGCCTGGGCCACTATCATGACCACCTGAGTAGTGGAGATCAATTCGGGTGGGGGTGGGGGTGGCGGTACCTGTGACTCCTAATAAGCCTCCCTTAACTCATCCCTAGCCTCAGCCTTCTCTGCTCTATGTCTCTTCGGTGGCATCTGAAAATAGATCGAATCGTATAAGTACACAACTTATACAAAAAATCTAATAGCAGAAATACGATATCTCAAAAGCGAAAAATGAATCAACAGTCCTAATAATAGGGCTCTCTAACAACCGAAAGGTACGCTGAAACGTAGTAAGCCGCACAGATCCTAAGGACACTAGAACCTGATGCTCTGATACCATCTGTGGCACCCCGCCTAATTAAACCCGGTGATCAGTCCTAAATTAAATTAGAACAGGTTTCTCAGTTGGTTCATTCTTAGCATCACTGTCTCCTTTTTAATTACTAACCACGTAAGTAAGAAAATTAAACTGGTGCCAAATTTTATCATCCATTAATTTAATGAAATGCTCATGCGAAAAAAAAATAATTTAAACAATCATAATTAACTGAAATTCACCATTCGCAAATTAAATATACTGACCGAATAAACCATCGGTTCAAAACCAACAAAAGTAACGACAGATAAATATAAATCTCAACAAGTCTGACATAAACTAAATAATGCTGTGAGCGACATGCTCGAGTAATTGATAGGGAATCTCTACACTAGAAATGGAAAGGAATGAGGCGCATATCAAACTCCCCCAACATCCACATGTGCTGCAGTAACGAATCCCTGGAATTAATCAAGCATGGCGTCCCTGTGGCTGGACACCTAAAAGGTTTTTAAAATATTTATAGTAAGGGTTAGAACCCAAAACATTTGGAAAACATTTAGCAAATGATTAACTTGCAGTAATAAATATGTATGCATGCTCTTTATATTTTAGTTACTGTCGCACTCCCTTGAGAATATCATCACCCCTCCTCTAATGTGCACTACTAACTCCTTAATTAATTTCTTTAGTTATTTATCCCATAACTAGATAATCAAAATAACCCCTTGCAACCACCCTGCCCTAAATTGAGGATGCCATAGCTAAGATTCCTAAGTCATTATCAACATTAACTTAATTAATCATTTTCTCTTCTTAAATTCATATAGTTTTCACTCCCGCTATACACATAATACAATTCACTGCCCGTATTAATTAACTCGTATATAATTATTTATCTCATTATATAGGTATAGTCATATTATAAGATTCACACATATGTTGGAATAATAATTAATAAAGGACATCCTCCCGAGTAATAACTCACCGGATGCATATTCTTTAAAGTGCTATCCCACTAGGTGTATTAACACAACCTAGTTACCCCAAGTCAGAATCGCTCACTAACTTGGTAAATAACATAAATAATGGAGGCGGTCATATTCCTTCCCTGAAAGTGAGATGCCCCTCACCCATATAATGGACGCTATGACCTGGGGATATACTCGCCCTACTTCTCAAGCTAGGGGATTAACCCTCTACACGCAACCTCCCCTGATAGCACTAGAGTATGTATATAATAATAATATCTAACCACCGATATTAATGCACACACCATATATATATATATATATATATATATATATATATATATAGAGAGAGAGAGAGAGAGAGAAATAAAATGCCTCGTCTCTCCCGTGTACTAAGTCTGTAACGCAAGCCTATACAAATTATCATGAGTTTATGGTCCAACTCTGATTATTTATTAATTTTCACTTTAATTAATTAGATTAATTTTGGTGTCGCCCAACCAATATATTCGAACTCGCTCTCGTGGCCCGAAATAAAATAAAACCCAAGTCTAAATCCCCGGCTCCAAATTAATTAGTTTTACATTCTAAATTAATTTAACACCTTGGTATCACTCAACCCATATACCCGGACTTGCCCACTCGATCCGTATTTAATTATTTTCGAATATTCTCCCCAAAATTAACCATAGTGTGTCACACATAAATTCCCTCCAAATCCCAATTAATTTCCCTCATAATTGATTAGAATGTATGTCCTATATTTATTTCTCATTAAATGAGGTATGGGAAAGAAATTTTAATTAAATTCCCCTTATATATGAAAACTGGCCGAACTGCTAAAAATTTCCCACCATCGATCGATCGATCCTCAACCATCGATCGATCGAACAGGTCTTCGTCTTCTCCGAGACCCTGTTTTTGCCATGGACGAAAGCCATAATCCTCCAACTCTCTCTACAGTTAAACCCAGGTCTTAACATTAAAATAACACCTCAAGAACATCATTAGGAACCCCCATAACCCATCAATTTTCCGTTCTCTACTATTTTTCTAAATTGGGGAAAAAATCGTGTTGTTCGTTAACCCGTCTCAATACCAAATTACTATCTCAAATTCATCCATAATTCGTCTGGATTTTTCCATCTAACCAGTATACATAAATATTATATTATAACATGAATCTCTACAAAATTCTAATTCAGGAGATTGATTTATAAAAAACCCATTTTTGTACCCCCTTTACCCCAAAACGAATTTTGATTCCCACATCACATAAATATGAATCGTAATACAATTAAATGCTACAGCAAGTTATCCACTTGCCTTATAGTTTCGTAGGGTCTGATCTGGAGTTATGATTCTCAAGGTTGAAGATGAAATCCCCCTTTTTGTTCTTTCCTTTGTCCCCCAAATTGGTTCTTAGTGCCTTTAATTGCTTCGTAGGGTTTTCTCTCTCACTAAGTGTTTTCCAGTCTCAAATCAGTCGTTCTTATTTTCCTTTTAATTAATTGATTAGGCTTAATCCCATTTTTAGCCTAATAGGCCAAGCCCAAGTGACCCAATTACCCCCGTATGGGTCCGACTATACCTAAAAACGTCCCGTGACCCGTTTACTACCCCCGGGTACACTTTTTCGACTATCTCGGCCCATCCGGACTCAACCATACACTAAGAATTGGCATCTGAATTAATTTATAAAAATCCTTATCTCACACCCAATTTAGTTTATACCGACTCCCGGCTGAGATAAATAAATGCCCCGTCACACAGAGCGAAATCGTGCGCATGGGGCTATATTAGCCATTCACACAGAGCGAAATCTAGTTATGTGCACGCTGACATTCACACGGGGGTAACTAATCATGTGCACGACATGCGTATTTAAACCTCCAAAATTGGGTTTCTTTTTCCCCAAACCCAAAGTTGCAAACTTAAAAAACCCTAGTCTGCCATGTGTTACTTAGCCTAAGGTACTAACACCTCGAGCGCACCTTATGAATGATTTTTGAACACTATTAAATCAATATCCAACCTATAACTATGAGTTTTAGGTGATTAAAACTATGATTTATGCATTAATTTTAGTGTATAAATCCTAGATACATATGTTGATAAATTTACTCGGTAAAACACATATTTGTATCCATTTTTGAATTTAAAAAAAAGGAATTTTATATAATTCGTTAACATGATTTTAAATATATAAGTTTAAACCAGATTACAGGATCAAATCATAGGATTTTTCATCAAACTTTTCTAGTTCATTAAAATGACATTAAGGTTTAATTTCACATTTAAACTAATTTTGAAAGTTGGTTTAAAATGATTAAAATCAGATTATAAAATTATAAATTGAGAATCCAATGAACTACTACTATCATAACACAATCCCAACTAGGTTCTTAATCTATTTAATTGATTGACGAATCAAAGTCCCAAAAACTCCCAAATTCTATTCACACTTGTGTGCCTCTTCTCTCAAGCTCTCTAGGGTTTCTTCAATATCTAAAGTGTATTTTAGTTTTATCTCATTAACCTGATAAACATTTTTTCCCAAGAAATAAGGCTTAGGACCAATATAAGCCTTAACCCAATGAGTTAAAACAACACTCCAAATGACCTCAAACTCTACCCAAACCATATACCAACCGAATATACCTAAATATCATTATTTTAAGTCAACAATGGAATTTCTAAGCATTCCAAAAGTGAACACAAAAATTACACATATTTTAATAATTTAAATATCCCATTAAATTAAATGTATTATTATATGTGAGTCATATTTGAAGAGTATTTTCTTATTTAAGTCCTATTGAATAGTCAATTATTAATTAAGTCATATTTTTGTATTTATGAATTTTTCTTACTAATATACCCCTTCCTTATATTCCCTCTGAATTTAAAGTAGTAGTTATTTTTTTTCCTTTCAAAGTTTAAAGAACTATAACTTTCCATATACAAATTAATGATTTACGAAACTGATTTTTGAATCTATTGATCGAGAGCCCTATAAAATAAGATCCATATTCAATAGAAAATATTTTAAAAAATAAAATAATGTGTTTCCTTCGTTTTTTCATGCAGACATTATATATTTACTGCCTGTGTAATATTAACACAATAATTGTTTAATGTATGTAAAAACGTCCCAAATATAAAATAGTTTCATTTTTAGTGAATACAATAACTATATACAATACGTGTAATTGTTTCCTTCAAAATTTTATAGTGTTCATGTATTTTTTAATAGATCTCGATGGGTAGATTTCAAAAATAGTATTTTTGTGAAAAATGGATTTGTAAAATAAAAGTTATGGTCATTTGAAGATTAAAAATAGGAAAAACAAAGTTCAACTACCTGAGCAACTTATCCCCAATAGTTACGGATGAATGATTTAGGGGGGGGGGGGGGGGTAAATTTATCAAATAAGAATCCCTGAAAATAGGAATATGACTTATTTGATAGTTGACAAGTCAATGGGACTTATCTCTGAAAAAAATATTCAAATCGGACCCATAGGTAAAAGCCCCAAATTATAAGCGGTGCGACCCAATGAAGTTAATACTTAATTATTAATTAGTTATGTGTGACTCGACATTATAAGAAACGACTTCTCAATTGGCGGAACTCGCTATTGAAGGAATAATTTAAATAAGGAAACCCCCGACACGTAGTCCATGATCATTCCATAGTCGCCTATAATACTAGTAACTTAAAATCTTTAATAAATGAATTACTTTGTATTGTACCAATTTTCAAAGAGTGTTAAATCACATAACACACCTACGATTACATATATGAATCACATAACATACGCTAATTATAATACGTGACATACCACATGTCACGTACAAATAACAACTCATCGCAAGTAAGTAATTAATTTAACAATTAACTAGTTACTTTAAAAAATATGGGATATTATAAATCCTCGTTGATAGATTCCTCATGGGTCTATTCACACACTCGATATGTCCACACATAACATCGAGAGCATACAACATTTAATACACACATAATATTATGATATAAAGTCTTAACCATATAAGTCAGGCTAATTATCCCTCGAGCTAACCTCAATTTCGTATATTATAGTTAAATCATCTATGTTGGATCGTATCTCATAAGTCATATATAGTCCATGGAAATTCTGAGATTATAGTCTGAATGGATATTAAGCCGAATACGCCACGTGGCATGAGGCGTAGAATTTAGGTGTCAAGATGGCATTGTCGATCGAAGATCATGGACTCACTAAATGAGAATCAAGAGAGATGACAGTTTAACTCGATTGAATATAAGTCTACCACAATGATATTACTCCAAAGGTAAGATCAAATGAGATAGTTGGAAATCGTAAGGGGGGCCTAGATTTATATGTCACTTGTGTTTATAATTAGAACAACCCTAGTTGTTTGGGGTACGATTAACTGCACACTTGTAACCATTGCTTAGACTATCATCTAGCAGCTTTAACACTACAGTCGTATCTCCTATTTTAAAATAATAAAGAACTCCATCAGTTCCCCATGGACATAGGCAAGATGATCTACCGAACCATAAAATTTCTTGTGTTATTTTCATACTACATTAATATATTGGGTTTGAATAGTAATATTTTAATTATTGTGGGTTTGATATCCCCTATAATTTAGCTTTTTATGTGGGAAACTTAACTTTGAATCCCACCACCATGAAATAGAGGCCCTTAATTAACATGAGTGCCCACCCCACCAATCTTACTGTTCACATGCCAGGAGTCGTATTTTTACATGAGGTACGATTTGTAAGGAGGGAATAGACTTTTTCAAGGTCCCCTCCACCTCCCAGTCAAATGAGGTATAGGGAACGCACGTCTAGAAGATTTGGTCCTAATCGTCAACGTTACACTTCTACTGTGGAATAACCCATAAGGAAAACGATGTTACGATTAGTCGGACTTTATAAAGAATAATTTAATGAGCAAGATGAAGAAATTGCTCGATTAAAAAGGTAGTTGGTTGGAGATAGAGAGTTCAAGGCCACTGAATATATTTTACATCCCAAATATCACAACTTATGGCGAAAAGGTAGATCATGCCCACCACATCAGACACTACCAGTAGTTAATGTTTTTATAGATCCATCATGATCCCTCATATATCATGATTTCCCCTCGATTCTGGGAGAAATCGGCATTGAGTGGTTTGAAAAACTAGTCCCTGGGTCAATTTCTTTATTCTGAACAACTCACTGCTCATTTCATCACCAACAACAAGGAAGTAAAGGAAGTTGATTCCTTAGTCACGCTCCAAAGGAAAAAGGGACAGCCCCTCAAGAAGTATGCATAACGCAACTAGGAGTTATTCAACGAGATTGATAATTGTTATGAGTAATTAGCAATATCATATTTAAAATTTCCCTCGCCAGGTCAGACGACCTCTACAAGCAAATAATCTAGCATCAACAATGGACGATCTTATAGTCCACATCGAAAAATGGACGAAGGTTGAAGATAATTTCCTCAATTTGAATGTTCCAATCGAATATATTACCAATCAGTTCAACAAGAAGAATTAAATGAAGGAATCCGAGGGGGAAATCAGTCTACCCCAGCCAAGAAAGGGGCAAAGACCGATACCTCAAAAGGACGATCCAAGATGTAGAGTAATGAAAGGGCATACCAAGCAGTAAACACCTTCTCCAAGGAACAAATCTATAGGTTTCTTCCTCAGACAAAGGACAAATACTTATTTTAGAATCCACCTAAGATGTCTAGCGACCCATATGATAGAGATACCAACCTCGGTTGCATATATCTTCAGAACTATGGTCATCTCACAGAGAACTATAACATGTTCAAGCGACACCTTGAGGACCTCGTGTAGGACAATCATTTAAAGGAGTATATTAGCATGACAAAAACGAAGTCCCCAATAGGGTTTAATATTGTAAACAAGGTTAACAAGGATGATGATCTTCCGTTATTAAGGATGATTATAGTCATTTACTAACCCATCACATTGCTCAGGAAAGAAGTTGAGAGAAAAAGTAGATATCACAACTTGCATTCATGAGGTAATCCAAGTGGAAGTTTTGAAGTATATTCTCGTCAAATAAGAGCACAAAGATATTGACTTTGATCGGGTGATAATATTCGTTGATGAGGATTTAGTTAGCATCAATATACTTTACAAATATGTTTTTCATCCCCACCCTTCGAGTTGTGAATTTGATGTAAAAAGGATATTTATCGATAAAGGAAGCTCTTTAGAGATCATGTAAATCAATTTGCTGCTGAAGTTCAGTTACACCGTTTAGTACTTGGATACCAAAGTGGCCACGTTTATTGACTTTAATGGAGATGTAGAGACCCTATTAGGGAAGACCAAACTACAGGTTAAAGTTGTCCTTGTCAATAGTGAAATAAAATTTCACATGATTCAATCAAAGTCATCCTATAATGGCATTTTGGGTAGCCACACCATGAGAGTTATGCCCTCGTTGCTTCAACAAAAGCTTAAGTTTATGAGCGATCGGGGGATCGTTGAGTTTAGAGGAAATTAGGCAGCAACTCGTAGTTATTTTGTCACCGCTATTAAAGGCAAGTAGACTCAACAAAAGAAAGTTCAGAGCATTGATGATTCAGAGGGCAATCAACCCCAATAGAAGCCAAATGGAGCTTGGTCTAGGGTAGAGGAGACCAGACTAGCCCCAATTGATTATTGTCAAATTATAAATTTACGGAAAGTCCATGGATTATTGTAACATAACGAATGTAAGTACGGGTCGATACCACAAAGATTTGGTTAACTCGTAATAATTATCGCCTTTCCAACTAAACAATATTGGGTTCAGAAATAAGATGTACAAATAAAATTAAACAAGAACAAATAAAGAGTGCAACGAGTATAGAGAGATTACTAGGATTTCGAATTCGTTTACCATTTTTTCTAGCTTATGATTAACTAGTTTAACTCGCAACCCTTTCATAACTTTAAATTGTACCGACTCTCGTCGCATAAATTTCGGCTGATGAAAAGATAAAATTTTATTAAATATTTTTATATCTCTTTTTAGATGCCAAAAATTACTATTCCCTTAAAGTCATCACTCCTAAGCATTAAATGTCAAACATAAGCATGGATTATCAAACAATTTAAAATAAGCATAATCCATCAAATGTAAGTGCATAAAATCAAATGATATGAATAAAACAATTAATTTCAAAGTTTTAAAATATCACTCGCGTGACTATTTTAAATGAATATCAAATTTTTTAATACATTTTTTTTAAACAAGTAGGGAATTTAGGAGAATTAAACCAATTAAAACACACATTAATTAATCATGATAAATTTCACCTCATCCTAGCAATTAAATTAAATTAGTGTCATAATTAAAATACAAAAATTGCAAGAAATACTAGTTCTCATTAATAATAATCAACTTACAAAACTAGAGTCCAAATATTTGAATGCTAATATAATAAAGTTTGTCATAAACTTGCACACAAATTATTTTAGGAACCAAAAATAAAAATACCAAGATTTATTATTTTTTGTGACCCTACAAATATAGTCCAAAAATGTCTCTCCGCCATTAAAATTATGTTATCTTTGAAAATGTTTTTTTTAAATGTTGTATTCTCCTCATTTCAAAGAGGACTCACATCAATAATTCACTCTAAAAAAATATTCTTGACAAATATCCACTCGATTTTTACTCCTACTTTTCTGCACACTTGTCTAATTTTTTTATCTCCATATTTTCTTCCTCCTTTTCTTATATCTGGGACAAGTATGTACACATAGAGAAGGTGGGGGACAAAATGAGTTTGTGTGGTCTGTGTCCGGTTTATGGGTTAGAGGGAGAGTGGCTTTGCATGGTGGGTGTGGGGTATGTGAGGATATTTAAAAGAAAGAGGGTTGTCGGGTGAGTCTGGGTTAGAGAGAGAGAGAGAGAGAGAGAGAGAGAGAGAGAGAGAGTAGTTGGGTTCGGGTTTAGCTTGAGTTTGATGTGTGTATGTGGGTTTAATTTTAGGCATGTTGGTTTATCGGTTAGAGAGGGAGGTGAGTTTTGGTTATGGATTATGGTGTGTGGTGTGTGGTTTTATGTGTTAGATGGGTAAGATGGTGAGGGTGTTTATTCGTGGGTGTCGAGTGTGTTGGGTTTATAGGTTAGTTTGAGGTGGTGTAGGTAATGGTTTATGGAGTATGGCATGTGTTTAATTTAGGTGGGTTTTATTTGGTTATTAAGAGAGAGAGAGAGAGAGAGAGGGAGGGAAATATGTTTATGTGGGTATGAGTTTAAGATGGACGTGATGATGTGTGTGTATATAATATATGTACTTATGTGTGTGTGTGTGTGTGTGTGTGTCATGCAAAATATATACTAATAATAAACGTTTAATATTATATATATACTAAATAATAATACGGGTCGTATTATTGGGGTATTTTAGATATAACACGACAAACACCATTTAAGCACGAAACATGATATTATGATTTTGCATTAAAAATACAATAAATAATATGTCGTGTTATTTCTAAAATTATCACCCATACACATACCATACATATATTATAAAACACACACACAACAAATAGCACATAAAGTAATACTAATAAAACATGTATATGACACAAAATACTAATAAAACACGAATGAGAAACTAGTCCGAAAGTCAATAAATTTTAAAATCGACACAAATCTCTGACAACGGCGCCAAAAACTTGTTGCCAAATTATAAAATTAGTGCAAGTACACGGGCTATTATAATATAGCGAGTGTAAGTACGGGTCGATCCCACGAAGATTTGGTCAATTCTTAATAATTATCGACTTTCCAACTAGACAAGATTGGGTAGATAAATAAGATATATAAATAAAATAAAACTAGAAAAATAAGGAGTGCAAACACAAAATACATATCAAGTACGGAGAGATTAGTAGGATTTCAGATCAGTTTACTATTTCTTTTTAGCTTATGATTAATTACTCTAACTCGCAATTCTCTTTTATAACTCTAAATTGTACCGACTCTCGTCGCGTAAATTTCGGATGATGAAAATGTGAAGTTTAAATAAATATTTTTATATCTCTTTTTAGATTCCAAAAATCATTATTCCATTAAAAGTGTCACTCCTAAGCATTAAATATCAAACATGAGCATGGACTATGAAATAATTTAACATAAGCATAATCCATCAAACGCAAGTACATAAAATCAAAGAGTGTGAATAAGATAATTAATTTTGAAGGTTTAAAATATCTTTATCGTGACTATTTTAAATGAATACCGAATATTTTAAAACGTTTTTCTAAACAAGTAGGGAGTTTGAGCAAATTAAACCAATTAACAAACCAATTAAAACATACACTAAGTAATCATGATAAATTTTACCTCATCATAGCAATTAAATTAAAGTAGCATCATAATTAAAACACAAAACTGCGAGATGAATTACTAATGCTCATTAATAATAATCAACTTACAAAATTGGAGTCCCAATATGTGAATGTCAATACAAAAAAATCATCCTAAACTTACACACAAATTATTTTAGAAGCACCAAAAATAAAAATACTAAGATTTATTATTTTTGGTGAATGTCTCTCCATCACTAAAATTGTGTTTTGTCTAAAAATGTTCTATTTTTAAAAAATGGTTTATTCTTCTCTTTTAAAGAGGATTTTCCTTAATAATACACTCTAAAAAATATTCTTAAGAAACATCCACCCGATTTTTCCTTCAACTTTTCTCCACACTTGTCTTTTTTTCCCCATGTTTTTTGCCTCTTTTTGTAACAACCTCCATTTTTCATGTAAAGGTTGGCTAGACACAATATGCCGAAGATGTGGATTGTCTAACAATCTATAATATTCTCAACATCAAACTATTATATGGCATTTTAATTTAAAACATACATGCACAATAAAACCATATGAAGCAATAACTGACAATAAATAAATTCCAACTCCCGTTAGTCATAAAACAACCACCTTAAGTGTAACAGGAAAATAAATGATTGAAATAATAAATCCCAGGCTTATGCCCATACAATATCTGAAATAATAAAATGACTGAAATAAGAGTAGCGACCTATGCTAAAACCAATCGACCTGAATCCGTTAATGATCAAGTACGACTGCAAGTCTGATTTCCTGTAATCGTTGTTGTCCCTAACTAGGAAAACTTGGGGGATAAAAATATTTTATAATTTGGGGCAACACCCTAAAGTTGTAAGAATTAACTTATAAAGCCAATATGTAATTATGCATTCAATTCACATTACACACCGTCCATCGACACTCACATGCAATAAGTATTTCACCCCTTATTTAAGTGTAATACTATACGCATTCTAACCCAAGTCCTAAATATGAAGTCCGATATCTACACTAACATGATAATATCAAAGACATATATCCCAAATAATAAACGGGAACTAAGCATCTACACATATGATTTTAGTCCCAAGAATAACCCCACAATACTTCACCCTAAGAAATATTATATCCACGTTATATATTTTACTTAGCATTGTGTTCATTAACAATTGTCTACATCATTAGACTACATAGATTTGTTCACCATTAATTTATATAAATATATATTTCCTTACATATATACGACACTTAAAGGCATCTACCTTCGGTGTCCAGTTCGTGCTCTATCGGTAAGTTTCGGGGAGTCCCTCACCAAACGGAGATAAACAAAACACACATAAGCAAGGGCGGTCCCTACGCAGTACACCATTGCAAAATCCATACCCCCGACGATGACAGTGGATCTGGATATCCCACTTACCTCATCGCAAGCGGTGTCGGCGTCGCATGACCTAAAATAATGACCTACACAATGCTTAGCCCACTTATGCCGACACGTGCTACGGTTCCGAAGGCGTACGCAATCTCAACTGAGAGGCCATCCACGAACACGAGTATGTTCACATAAATGATAAATACACACACACACACACACACACACACACACACATATATATATATATATATATATATATATATATATATATACACATATAATACACAATAGTATAGGTAGTTACCCTTATAACCACCACAACTAGGTTTTATCACTCTTCAGATAAAGCCCTTGCCATAAGAATTAACCTTATAGTTAATTATTAAATTTTACAAATAATGAATAGCGACACAAAACTATTTTTAATCAAATATCCACTCACTTGAAATTACCTCCCACATACTCATTTGAGTTCATAAAAATCCCCTGAACGTTTTTGCAATCCAACCCTGACCCAAGCCCAAGAGACGAATCGATTCGCATTTAGGGCCAAATCAATTCGTCCCAGGGCGAATTAATTCGCCATGAAGGTGGAACCAATTCGATTTTTGGTAAAAGCCTAGAACTATTGTTTCTAATGTTTTATCCACTTTCATTTTAAGAACTAAAATTCCATTATGGTCCAGAAAATACAATTATATCATTATCTACCCAATCTATGTGTGATCACTCCCCAAAATTTTAAGAATTTGGATCTAAACACAAGAGGTTATCTAGCCCAATTCAAGATCATAATTTTTATCTAAAATTTTTAGATTAAAGGAATCAATACATGATTTGAAATCATCTAAATACAAAAATTCTATCACATGGATTCCAATAGTCAATTTTTCAATGAAATTACATTAATTCCGGGGTTTGTCACCAAAGTGTTCTATTCCCAAAACACAATTATTTCCATATTTGTTTTAAACAGTCCTAGATTTCATTCCATTTATTTTCAATCATCAAATCAACTTTTAACCCAGAATTGTTATGAGAAAGTATGCATATGAATTAAGAAACAATTTACAATTAGTTTAGTAAGAAAATCCTCACCTTAAACCGAGGATATGAGCCTCCTCTCTTGAATTCTAGTTCTTCCTTTTCTTTCTAACCTTGGTCACTTCCTTCAGAGGGTGTGGGGCTCCTAGGGCAACTCTAATTTGGATGGAACATTAGGTTGGGTTATTATCCTATTTAAATCCCTAATCCCGTATCTCCCCGTAATACCCACTTTTGGGCCCCAAAACAAGCATGAAATACATTCGAATTGGTCCAATATCTCCCCTAAGGGTATACCTATCACCTGGTCCAAACTTAATATGTTTAAAACACCCAAACTAGTTCTCAATTTACTCCGTAATGCACTCAAATCATGTCTACCCAAATTACACATCTTATTATGTTTAATCACGACATAATAATAAATCAAATAACAAGCAATTTAATTATCTACCAATACACACATTTGGCATAAATGAATCACATCATCATGCATATTACAATCAAACAATTTATTCACTCAATTTAATTATTTAAAACATTGCCAATTTAATTATTATAAACATATGGGATGTTACATTTTTTAATTTGTGCCAACAAAATGAATTTGTGTGGTGTGTGTCTGTTCATGGGTTAGATAGATAGAGAGTGGTTTTGCATGGTAGGTGTGGGGTATGTGATGTTTTTTAAGAGAGAGAGGATTATCGAGTGAGTGTGGGTTAGAGAGAGAGTGAATGGGTTTAGGTTTAGCTTGGGATTGGTGTATGTATGAGGGTTTAGTTATGGGCAAGTGTGTTTATGGGTTAGAGAGGGTGGTGAGTTTTGGTTATGGTGTATGTGGGTTTATTAGTTAGATGGGTAGGATGGCGAGGGTGTTTGTTGTTGGGTCTCGGGTGTGTTGGGTTTATGGGTTAGTTTGAGGAGTTGTAGGTGATAATTTATGGAGTATGGTGTGTGTTTAGTTTAGGTCGGTTTTGTGTGGGGTATTGACAGGAAAGAGAGAGGGGGGGGGGGGGGGGAGATGTTTATGTGGGCATGAATTTAAGATGGGGTGATGATCGATGTTTGTGTATATAATATATGTTCATATATATAACATGCAAAATATATATAAATAATAAAGTTATTATATTATATATAAACTAAATAATAACGTGAGCCATGTTTATGGGATGTTTTAGATAAAACATGATAAACACCATTTAGGCACGAAACATGACATAAAAATATCATTGACATAAATTTCCATGGTTTGGTGTAGTATTTCTGCAAAAAACTTATTGACCAATCACTTATATGTGGCTCAGGCATTCGTTATGCCGAAAGACTTTACTTTTGTAACAATAGATGCCTTTATCAATTATGGAGGAAGTTTTTCTGCATCGTCCTCGTTCATATATTTTTGGCATGTAACCGTTATAGGCATCCATGAAACTCATGAGCTCATGATCAGTAGTGTCTTCAACCATTTGATCTATCTGAGGCAAAGTAAAATAGTCTTTTAGGCATGTCTTAGATAAATTGGTGAACTCGATGCACATATGGCATTTTCCATTTTTCTTATGTACGAGAACCACATCGGAACGCCACGAGGGATATATGACTTCCTTTATGAACCCTAGATCTAAGAGCTTTTTCACTTCTTCTTAGATAATTTGGTACCGATCTCGACCAAATTTCCCCCTCTCTTGCTTAACTTCCTTGGCAGAGGGATCCACATCTAGATTATGACATATAGTTTTAGGGTTTATCCCTGACATATCTTTATGCAACCATGCACAAATGTTCTTCAATTTTATGAAGAGCTTAACCAACTTAATTTTGGCATTAGGTTTCAAGGTTAAGCTAATGTGCATGAGTTTTTTCAGTGTACTCTTCTCAAGGACCACCAATTCCACTTGCTTGGTTGCCTCACCTTTCTTCAACTTCTTCTCGCCCTCTGGGTCAAGGGTGTCATTGTTGTATGAAGTAATCTTTAATTTGTAAGCTTCCCTCTATTTAGTGGATGTGAAGTAGCGTTCTCTTGCGTCGAGTTCGTTCTCATATACTTCTTCTAACCCTAAAATGTGTAGGAAACCTTATCATTTGATGCAAGGTAGAAGGAACAACTTCAAACTGTTTTAAGGGAACTCGTCTAGGAATAATGTTATATGTTGATATCACGTGCTCGTAAATGACAATTAATTTTACTTTTTTCGTCAAATAGATCATCCATTTTCCCATACAGACATCTAAGTCTACCATGGCGAGCAGAAAAATTTCTCTTCACTAAATCCAATGCGGGGTTTATGATAGGTTTTGATCCACTTCACATTTAGCTTCAAACCTTTAAAACAATCTCAAACAATTACATTTGTTGAGTTTCATCCATCAACGAGGATTCGAGGGACATTGTATTAGTGAACCATGAGGCTCATGACTAATGGGTCATCATATGGGTAAAGGATGTTCCTGAAATCCATCCTAGAAAAGCCAACGACCACTCAATTGATATTCACTTTCGTTGGATGAATTTCTTCTTCCTTTTTCATAGTATGATTTATATCCATTCACTGAGCACTAACTCTTGCTTTTCCCATGCATTATTTTCTATCGGCTGGTTTAGCTCCTCCACCAGCAACTCCTCCTGAAATCATATACGCACTGAATGAAATTAAGTGTAGGTCTCCTTTAGGCCCCTAAATCGAACACAAACCACACAAATTCATTTTGTCCCCCACCTTCACTCTGTATACACACTTTTCCCAGATTAAAAAAAAATTAGCAGAAAATATGGAGATAAAAAAGGGGACAAATGTGCAGAAAAGTAGGAGGAAAATGGAGTGGATTTTTGTCAAGAATATTTTTTAGAGTGTATTATTGAGGGAAGTCCTCTTTAAAAAGAGCAGAATATAACATTTTTTAAAAAAGATCATTTTTTCAGAGAGAACACAATTTAAGTGAGTGAGAGACATTTTTGGAGTATATTTTTAGGGGTGCCAAAAATAATAAATCTTGATATTTTTATTTTTGGTGTTTCAAAGCAATTTGTGTGCAAGTTTGTGACAATTTTTTTTTATATTGCCATTCAAATATTGAGAATCATGTTTTGTAAGTTGATTAGTATTAATGAGAATTAGCATTTTATCTTGAAAACTTTGTTTTTCAATTATGATGCAAGTTTAATTTAATTGTTTGGATGAGGTTAAATTTATCATGATTATTTAGCGTACATTTTAATTGGTTTAATTCGCTTAAATTCCCTATTTGTTTAAAAAAATTGTTATTCATTTAAAATAGTCACGAGAGTGGTATTTTAACCCTTCAGAATTAATTATTTTATTCTTATCATTTGATTCTATGTACTTACATTTGGTGGATTATGCTTATATTAAATTGTTTGACAACACATTAGTCATAAAAAATGACGCTACTTTATGTGAAGAAAGTTTAAAAAGTTTAAATTGTAAGGGATTAAAAGTAAAAATAGTAAAGTATTGAGATTAAAACAATAAATATACTAATATTTACACGTAAAATTACAAGGATACAAATGTCTGAAAAGAAAGGTCCTTACTTTGTAAAAATAAGTCTTGAAATGTTAAAAGTGTAGTTTTTAGTCCAAAAGTGTCATTTTATAAAAATAATGAATTTAATAGTAATCTTTACAAACATGATTATTATTTTGGGAAGTTGATTTTTAAGTGGAATAATATAAACACATAGAATGATAAGAGTTAATGAACTGGAAATATAAGTCCTTAAATGACAAAAGTAATGTTTTAGTACAAAAGTGTCATTTTATGTAAAATTTGAGCTTATAAGCAAATTTTCCAAGCTAAATGACTCTAGCTAAAATAGTTGGATTTTATGTGGTGGAAACGTACTCGGTGCTTATTTTTGACATTAGGAGGGATATTTTGAAGGGAATAAGGATTCTAGCAGCTAAAAAGAGATATAAAAATATTTATGTAAACTTCACCTTTTCATCATTCGAAATTTACACATCGAGAGTCGTTACAATTTAGAGTTATAAAAGGAAATTGCAAGATAGACTAATTAATCATAAGCTAGAAAAAATGGTAAACGGAACCATAATCCTAGTAATCTCTTCCTACTTGTTACATACTTTGTGTTTGCACTCCTTATTTGTTCTTATTTTATTTTATTCGTACATCTTAAATCTACACTTGATATTGTCTAGTTTAAAAGTCGATAATTACTATGCGTTGACCAAATCTTTGTGGGATGTGCTCGTACTTACACTAGCTATATTATAATACTCCATGCACTTGCGATAATTTTATAAGTTGACAATAAGTTTTGGGCGTCGTTGCCGGGGATTTGTGTCGATTTTAAAATTTATTGACTTTATGGCTAGTTTTTCAATAGTGTTAACATAAAAATATAAAGAAATAGAGATTTCGAAATAAAAATAAAAATAAAAAATCTAAAAATTTCATTTTTTTGGTTAGTCCTAAAAAGAAATTAAAAAATCCAAAAATTCAAACATAATTTTTATTTCCCGTATTTTTTATTATTTTCAACTTATGAAAAAAAATTGTTTCATAATTGTGCTTGTTTGTATTTTTTTTATTCTTTGTTTTGTGTCAATTACATGTTAGCGGCTTAAGTCGTGTTATTTTTACTTTATTTTTTATTTTAGTTTATTCGCACTTTACACGCGGTGTAGTTGTTTTGTGTTATTTTTCTGTAGCAAGCTAAAAGAAGTTCAATTTTTTTATTAAATAATATATATATATATATATATATATCCTATATTGATCTATTGGATTTGTGGCTAGAAAATACTAAACATTTGTATGACTAAATATTTCGATTTGAGTCGGATGGGTGAGTAGTGATAACCCGCCTATTCTAATACCGGGTGGTCAATCCTCTACTAAAATAAAACATGAATCTCAGTTTGGTTCATTCCCAGCATCATTATCACAACAACAATATAATATAAACGATACAAATAAAACCATACAATCAAATAGAATGAATCATCTTCATGCATAGATAAATAATAAGTGTGAACTTAATAAACCATCGGTAACTAATTGACAACATCTACGAGTAAAGATGTATAATAAAACAGAGTACTGAAATATAAATGTGTGACAGTAATATAAAAGCCTATCCATCTAAGAACAATACGCCCCAACGCTGAAACTGAAATGACTGATCCTATTTAGATCAAATAAACGGAGGCATCTAAACAAAGATGTAGCGTCCACCGATATTGCATGACAAGAATGGATCTATCCATATGGTCCCGCCTGTTGCGGTTGCACACCTGGGTATAAAAAGAAAAACAACAAAAAATAAAAGGCTGTGGGTAAAAGCCCAAAAGTAGAAACTATTTTGCAAGTAGATAATTATTTTAAATCGATTAAAACATTAGTCTATTACTTTCAAGTTTAATCGGTCTCACTCACATAAATCAAACCTCACCTCTCAACTATAGTGCGCACCTAGTGTGTTAATTTATTAACTTAATTAGACTACCCGGTCTAATTAGCTAAGTATAACTACCTCCACTAGGTATATGTTCGTAAACAATATTGTAGTGATACACTTGTTATAAGTATATATATATATATATATATATATATATATATACACATCTTCAGAGCTGAGACCTCGCCTATGCATCCCTCGTGTATTATCGAGCGGCTCCAGGCATCACGCCTCATACCGAGCCACTGGGTTGGAATCTCGCCACTGATTCCAAACAAAAACACATTTAATGGAGGCGATCATAGATATACGATTGAGGACCGCAACCATACCACATCGTGCCCAATCGGTCTCGAAACTAACACCTATCCTCACACATGGATAATGGCCATGTAACAGTATATGACCCGGGGAATCAATCCAACACCTTTGGTTCAATGCTAGGGTGGATTGCCCACTTCACACAACTTCTTACGATAGCATTCAAGATTAGGTATGTTTAATAAAACAAATAGCATACACACATACATATATATGCACGTCACTCTAATATGTATATATAATAAGTACTAAACTCGTGCATATCCCACATCACACGGTTCACCCAATCCCGAAGTTCAACCAAACTTTTCGATTAATTAATCGATTCATCACTCACTTGTATCCTGAGTTCTCACCCTTGTCCTAAGAATTAACACCCTAGTTAATTATAATTTCCCCAGGTAATGAATAACGACACAAAATTATTTTTAATTAAATATCCACTCACTTGGATAACTTCCCACATACTCGCTTGAGTTCATAAAAATTCCCTAAACATTTACACGACCCAACCTTGACCCAACCAAGGAGCCGGATCGATTCGCCCTTGGAGCCGAATTGATTCGATCCGAGACAAATTGATTCATCCTGGAGGTTGAATCGATTCACTTCAGGCAATAAGAACAAATTTGCAAATTTTGAATACAAGTTGCTTCCCCAAAATTCCATAATCAGTTTTTCTAATCTCCATTAACGACTTCTAAGCTTTGTAAACCTCAATTTTATCAACCATGAATTCATAATGGCCATCAGAATACATTCACAAAGTTTTATAATCATTCTAAACATAATTGAGCCTAAAATAAAGTCCATCCTAAAATCACCAACTAAAGATTTTGTCTCGCACACCCTTCCGTAGAAAATCCATAACTAATTAAAAAACAATCAGAAAATATGAAACTGGTGGCCACACGTTCGTAACGAAAATATTAAAATTTTATGAATAGAATTTATTTACCACGAGAACGAAACGATTTCATTCTGGGAAGAAACTAAAATGGCCTAAGGACAAAGGTGAGGCCTCCCAAACCTCCATTAATGGCCAAACCGAGCTCCAAAACAGTACCCAATCGATACCCTTACCCAATGTAAGTATATCAACACGTTCTTAAACCTTTTTACACCATATTATGGGTCCAAGAACATAAAATCCAAGATTAAAACTTAAATTATCAAACTTTATAAGATAACTCATCTTTAAAATAACTTAGGGTTTGATCGTCATCAATTAATCAAGTTTCAATCTTTCATGATTTAAATCTCAAATTTCTATTTCTAGTCATGAAAATAATTAACTACACTAAATTTGCGACGTAAATCAAGTAACTACTTGCCTTGTTGGATTAGGATATGAAGTTCTCTACTTGTTTGATGATGGGTTAACTCCTCTCTCTTCTCCTCTCCATGCTTTCGCTTCTTTCGTATTCTTTTTCTCTTATTTAGGTCTCTCTCTCTCTCTCTCTCAATCTCTTATGTAAAATATGAAAGGTGGGCCTCCATTTACCTTCCTAACCTCTTAAATACTCACTTAATTACCCTAACCCCATTTTTTCACTTAACCTAAGTGTAAAATGACCATCCCAACCTCATACGGGTCCTATTATATCTAAAAAGCCCCTGGAACCCAATCATACCACCCGGATACCTATTCTGGACTATTTCGACCCTTCCCGGATCACCAGTGCACTAAAAAAGGTCATCCGAGTTATCGAACTCTAAATATGATAAAATATCATTAATTAGGGCTCGACGCGCGCATACCCTACGCTTCACTCATAAATTATACCGATTCGTCGATGTAACACTCTATCGATATATAATAATAAACCGTCGCTTTCACTCATCCGCGATATATAATGAATCACATAACTATTTACTTATCACACGCAAGTAACTACTACTACTACTACTACTACTACTACTACTACTACTACTACTACTACTGCTACTACTGCTACTTCTGCTACTGCTGCTACTGCTACTACTGCTACTGCTACTGCTACTTCTACTTCTACAACTGCTACTGCTACTACTGTTGCTGCTGCTACTACTACTACTACTACTACTACTACTACTACTACTACTACTACTACTACTACTACTACTACTACTACTACTGCTGCTACTACTGTTGCTACTACTACTACTACTACTACTACTACTACTACTACTACTACTACTACTACTACTACTACTTCTACTACTACTACTACTGCTACTACTGCTACTACTACTGCTACTGCTACTACTGCTACTGCTACTGCTACTGCTACTTCTACAACTGCTACTGCTACTACTGTTGCTACTACTACTACTACTACTACTACTACTACTACTACTACTACTACTACTACTACTACTACTACTACTACTACTACTACTACTACTGTTGCTACTACTACTACTACTACTACTGCTACTGCTACTGCTACTGCTACTACTACTACTACTACTGCTACTGCTACTGCTACTACTACTGCTACTACTACTGCTACTACTACTACTGCTACTGCTACTACTACTACTACTACTACTACTACTACTACTACTTCTACTACTACTACTACTACTACTACTACTACTACTACTACTACTACTACTACTACTACTAATAATAATAATAATAATAATAATGATAATAATAATAATAATAATAATAATAATAATAATAATAATAATAATAATAATAATAATAATAATAATAATAATTAATCATTTATCTAGCTAATTAGTATTTACTAAAATCCAATTTAATTTTCCCCAATTAAATTAATAATATGAAGCACACAAAAATTAATTAATAATATAAAGCTCACGGAAATTAATTAATAATATAAGTATAGGGTATTACATTCTCCCCCCCCCCCCTAATAGAGGAATTTCGTCCCTGAATTCGAATGTACCTACCACGAAGAGATTTGGATACTTTTTCTGCATGTCATCCTCACGCCCCCACGTCGACTCGGTAACATTATGGTGTCCCCACTGTACACGCACTAACGGTACCACCTTTGACCGACGCTTCCACTCGCTACGGTCCAAAATGGCAACAAGTCTCTCCTCATATGAAATATCTGGCTGCAAGTTCATCTCCTACGATCCAAAATGGCAACAAGTCTCTCCTCATATGTACTAGTAAGCTACGTCATCCCTGAGATACCTCCTCGACGATGACACATGAAACATATCATGAATCCACTATAATTTCCCTAGTAAGGCAAGCATATACGCAACTAGCTCTATCCTCTCAATAATGGGGAAATGTCCTACATTCCTAGGCGCCAGCTTCCATTTCTTCCTAAACTGCGTCACTCCCTTCGTGGGAGATGTTCGCAAAAACACCTAATCACCACGCCAAACTCCAATGGTCGCATCAGCATAACTCTTCTAACCATCCTGAGCCACCCAAATATTATTCTTGACCAACTCAATCCTTGGCAACGTATCATGAATCATATCCAGCTTGAGAAGCTTATCATCCCCCACCTCTAACTAACAAGAGGGAGAATGACAAGATCTCTCTTAGAATGCTTCAAAAGGTGTCATGCCGATGGCATACTGCTACGCGTTATTACACTCTACTCTACCTTCGGTAACCCCTTTAAAGTCCAAAAGGCACATCCTTCGCATAGCATCTAACATCGAATTCACCCTTACCATCTGCCCATCGGTCTGCGGGTGATATGCCGTGCTCAAACACAATTCCATCCCCATCACCTCCTAAAAGCTCTACTAAAGGTGGGACACAAAGATCTCATCTTGATCGGAAACAATGTTGGGATGTATCACTATCTCTGCACAAAAAAGTTATTCATACTACCCTATCGTGTAATCTACCCAAATTGGTAAGAACTGCTCCACCTTGGTCAACTGATACCAGTATCCCAGATGGAATCATGACCCATTTATTATGTCGGTAACTCTGAAATAAAATCTACCGATATACACTCCCATTGCCTCACTAGAATCTCTAATGGCTGCAAAACCTCGATTGGTCACCTGTGATAAACCTTCACCATCTGACAAGTGGTGCACCTGAAGACAACTCTATTATGTCTCACTTCACATCGGCCCACCAATACTGGTTCCTTATAACATCTTATCCCCTTTGGGATGCACTAAAAACCTTGACCTATACGCCACTTCCATATTTGCTCGTTGTAGGTCCTCGTCATTTTGGACAATTAACCTTCCATTAAAGTGTAAGCCACCCTCCATACTGACTGAGTAAGACTCCACTCCACCTGCCAACAACTATTGTATCCTCCTCTAATAAGGAGGATCCCCTACCTATGCCTTCACAACCCTTATAATGATTTTCGGTGTGAAGGTCATCACTACCACATAGGCTCGGACTACCTCCTCTTCCTAAAGGGGTTCATCCCACTTCGTCTTTTATACTGTTATCAACTGCCCTGTATGCATACAGCTCAACGCATTTGCCACCACGTTAGCCTTTACTGAATATCGAATTGACCAGGGCGCCTATACACCCTATACCACGTGAATACATGCTCACCTACCACATATGCAATCCATATATATCAAAATTAACTATGCATGCCCGGTATTATCATACAGTAAAGGTATACTCAATTACTCTACTAATCCAAAATAATTCTTCTTGAGATTGCCCCACTTATTCTAGTGGTGCAAACATCCCTCAATGCTCTCTACATATCACTACTTGGTTTCGCTGGCCTTAAATCATATAATAACTCTCTGCTCAAAGCATTATATCTTCACACATGTAATGCCTAACGTATTAAACCAATGTTCTAGAGCCTAAACGTCTCTCAAATCCTCACACTTGCTAAGCCTCATATGTGGGACATCTTGCAAGCGAAATCTAAATAAGGAACCTCGCCAATACACTATCGCCTAGCTCTGTCGATTATCGAGATTCATTGGTCCAAGACATAGTATTGGGGCACCCAAGTTGATGTACTCCTACGAACAAAGCCCCGTATCAAAATTTACTAAATCTGAACTCTCGCTCCCATATCTCTAAAGGAGTCATACATTATGACGCTCGCATTATCGCTTAGTCCTCGATGCTAAGTCGATCGTATCACATTCTCTCGATTCGACGGTAACCCCGGTATTTCCTGTATCACATCAATAAAGTCCCTAAATATGGGGATTAAATCTAACGAGAAAACTATAATCTCCGAAGTCTCATCCTCGATATAGTGTATATGCGTGTTCGATTCTCTCTTCGGGCGAGGCATCGCCATAAGAAACCTATCTTTCCCTGGAATAGTAACCACGATAGTCCTACTATAATAATTCAACGTTGCTCTAACCATCACTAACCAATCCATACCCAGGATAATATCATGCTAGCACACCACTAAAACGAGCAGATTCACTAAAAACATAACCTCCCAATGTCCACGCCCGCTCCCCTGTGGATGGAACGAATGAGAGACCCGTTACCCAATGATGAATCTAAGTTCATAACAATATCTAACATTGTATTAACTAAACCCATTTCACGCTCGAATCAAGTGCAACCAAAAGAATGTGATGAACTCGTGTAAACTAATACCCGCCCTAAGTGCTCATAAACTAAAAGCATACTTTCAATCACTAACGACACTGGTTATAAAGATGATCCATGGACGTGATACACTTGCCCAATTACCACTGCCCTTGCGGAGGTATCAGTGCTAGAAATTTTACTGGGGCTGGAAATTATTGTGACTGCTGCCCCGGTTGGGCATCCTGCTACTGGCCTCTAATCCTATTTAGGCATGCACACTATATGTGGCCCTGCTCCCCACATATGAAATATTTCCTTTTGAGACCTGGCGACCTGTAGCCTTGACAAGGTTACCCCTGTCTTTGACTCTTATATCCATGACCCTACTGACCTTCAATCTTGTTCCCCTGGCTCTGAGGAGCATGCTGTTGGCCCTACTTATAATTACCATTACTCGACTCAAATATGTTAGTCGAGTCCCCTTGCTGAGAACCCCACTCCTACTGCTTACTCGGCTACTGCGAAGCCTCCCTGGCACCATTGCCCCCAGTCTTACCCTATTGGCTCGACTCTCTTGTCCTCTTCGCTTCTCTTTTATAGAAGTGATGATCCTGGCAGTGAAGCAACGTGGTGATCATAGCAACATTAACTGTATGTGCCACTATAGTTGTAACCTCTACAGCGGTCACAGTTCCTTGAGCGACCTGCGGCTCTAGCAGAGCCTCCCCTTCTGTGGCCGTCCTCGCTGGACGAGCTGGTCCTCCTCTCATGTTATATGGCATCTGAAACCAAACTGAATTGCATGATATTCACTTAAACTATATACTATAGCAGAAGAACATAAACGCGCAATATGAAACAATAGTCCTAAGTATAGGGCTCTATATCGTAGAACACAGTGCAGACAACATATCAAATTTGCGCAGATCCTAAAGATGCTAGAACCTGATGCTTAGATACCAACTATGACAACCCGCCTATTATAATAACGGGTGGCCAATCCACTACTAACACTACACCAAATCCTGCGAATGGTCACCCCCAAGGGGTCACAGCCCAAAGCCCTGACCACAAAAATTTTGGCGTGACCATATCCATAACCCACCGTGGTCATGCATGCTCTTGGAAGTGGTCACAGACCAAATCCCTGACCAACCTGGGTCACTGACATAGGTTATGACCAGATCGTGACTATAATGGCGCCAAATTTATGCCGAAGTTCCCTCAAAATTTGGTCACGGTAGGGTTACAGAGAAGGACCATGACCAAGGCCACAATGCACACCCAATGGGTCACAGCTTTCTGTCGTGACCATATCAGTTTGCTCACTCGCGTGGGTCGCGACTAAGGGTCGTGGCCATATGGTTGCCTACACGCTGATGTGGAAAAAAATTATAGGTCATGGTAGTCGGTCACGGCTTGAGGCTGTGACCAATGTCCTTATATCTAAATACATTTTGCCTCCATTTCATTTATTCCCACGCCAATATCTCTCCCTCTTTCTCTGTGCGTATCAGCTATTTGGATTATCTCAAACCCTAATTTTTCTCTCAATCTCAAAGGTAAACTCTATTTTTTGTATTTCTGATTTAAACCCTAATGTATATGTGTGTATATGTGTGTATTTCTGTGTATGTGTGTATACATGTGTTTATGTATGTGTATGTGTGTGTATTTCTGTGTACGTGTGTATATGTGTGTGTATTTCTGTATACGTGTGTGTATGTGAGTGTAAGTGAGTGTGTATTTCTGTATACGTGTGTATATGTGTGTGTACGCGTGTATTGTAACACCTTGTATTTTTGGGCATCTATTAATTAATTAATTCGATAAATTTTAAATTACTTATGTGTCGTAATTTAATTGAATTAATTATTATTATTTAAATATTAATCCAGTGAGTAGACGATTAATATTTATGGGTTTTAAAGTTACTAAGTGAATATTAATAATTTACTAAGTTAATAGATGAATATTAACTTTTAGTAAAATAATTCGGATAGCAATTCTGAGTATACGATTGAGTCCGGATGGGTCAAAATAGTCCCAAAAGAGTACCCATGGGTAGTAAATATGTCTCGGGGAATTTTTAGGCACAACCAAGCCCACATGGGAGTTCCTGGACCCTTTTAATAAAGCCCACAAGCCTAAAAACGGGATTGACTTAATAAACCCTAAAAGTGAGAGGGTGTGAGAGCCATAACTCATTTAACAAAACCTAATCAAGTAGAGAACAAAAGAGGGAGCAATTAGAGAAACCTTGTGAGCCTAAATCAAGAACATGTGTGGACATTCTTCATCAAATCATCATCAACGCCAAAGAGATTCAGACCCTTTAAGGCAAGTGGTTAAACTTGCTCCTAATAAATTGTAGATTTCTATTCATATCATAGTGGGTGTGAGATGAATGTACTATTTTGGGGTTAGTTTGATAACTAAATTGGGTTTTGATAAATTTAGATTTATAATCTGTAGAGGATTTTAGAATTCGATTTATTAACCTCTAATTTGTGTGGATGTTTTTAATTAAGATTTGGGGGTCTTGAAATCTTAGGTTTGAGGTTAGTGTGTAATGGTTGCTGTGTAAAATTCTGGCTAGAAGGTTTATGTTATAAATGGCGGACTGATTGAATGGCGAACGAGGAGGAAGGGAACCAGGGTTGTTCAAATGACCTGATTTTCGTTCGAGCGAAGGCTAACATCATTCAAACGACAGGCCAGTCATTCAAATGAGATTGCTTTTCCGAAAGCTTTCTCTCTTCCCCTTTTTTGGCTCTGGGTTCTATTTTGAGGATTTTCTATTATAGGCCTTGGTTTGGTGTGTGAATTTAATGGTTATAGTTATGGATTGGTTTTGGTTTCGAAATTTTAATGGGACAATTAGGGGGAAATCCAAAGGAGAAATTAAGGTTGAAATTGAGTAATTTGAAAACCTTAAATTAGTAAGTGTGCAAACTTATTAAGGAATATTTTTAAATAATAAATTCTGAATATTGTATTTTCAGGCCAAGTGAGCGAGTTCGAGTATATTGGCTGAGCGACACCAAGGTAATAAATTAATTAATGCATAAGTAATTAAATTTGAGTCGGAATACGAACTCGAGTATAGTTTGGGCTAGTGCTACAGATTTTGTGCACGGTATAGTTGGAATTAAATTTAATGTGTATATATATGCACGATAGTGTGATAGTATATATATGTATTGTGTGTTCATAAATATCGGTGACTAGATATTTAGTAAAAGCATACCCCTCTAGTGCTATCATTGGAGGTTGCATGATGTGGGTGAATCTCCTAGTTTGAGTATAATCCCAAGGTCATAGCGTCCGTATTTAGGGGTGAGACGTCTTGGGTATGATTCGGTCTCATTTCTTAAGGGAACTATGATCGCCTCCGTTGCATTTATTTTGTTTCACTGATTCGGGGAGCTAACCGTGTCAGGGTGTCCGAGTGGATGAGTATACCTGGATTGATAGCATTGTAGAGAACACCTGGTGAGTGCCTACTCGGGAGGATGGTTATATATTTACAACATGTGTGTGAATGTTGTAATTTGACGATACGTATATATATATATATATATATATATGTATATATACATATATATATATATATATATATATGGTGCAGATAATTGTATACGGGTAAAATACATGATCTGAATTGTATTTTTATTATATAATTCGTGAAAATTTTATATGGTCCCAAATAAAAATAATGATTAGTTAAGTTAATATGAGATATAACTTGTAAATCATATATTAAACATACTCGGGTTAGAGTAGGGTGACAGGAAGGAACTATATAATAAGAACTAGCTACAAGGTAAATGACTAAGTGGGTTGTATAGGAAAAATGGTAGGTGTGCACATTAGTTGAGGGGTGAGTCGGTCCTGAAGAGAGTACGACACTAGCTTAAGTATGAAGAGCATTCATGCATTTTAATTTACTTCAATTTAATTCACTTGCTAAATATTTTCAAAATATTTTGGGTTCTCACCCTTGCTATCAAATATTTTCAAAACCCTTTCAGGTGTCCGGCCATAGGGGCGCTAGACTTGATCTTATTCCAGGGTACGTAGATGCGGTGTTTGTGGGTGCTGCAGGAGTTGTACTATACGCCTCTCTTATTCACTCCTAGATAGGGATAGTATCTCAGTTGTAATTTCGAGTATATTGCTCATGGAAGTTGTACATTTTATTCCAGTTCAGATTGAATCAATTATATTTTTTATGTGTCAAATTTATTTTGGTTTGTTGTTTTTAGTCAATGTTTATTCGGCTAGCACTTGTTTAAGATATTTGTGATATGTTCAGGCTCTTTTATATTGTGATGGTTCAATTATGTCTCTTGTTGTACTTTGACCTGGCTATTTACAAGATAAAATTTGACACCGCCTTAATTAATCATTAGGTGGTTAGTAATTAATAAGTTTTGCGATAATGATGCTAAGAATGAACCAGATGAAAATCCTGTACAATTCGATAAAGGCATGATCACCCGGTATTTAATTAGGTGGGGTGTCACATGTATATGTGTGTGTGTGTGTGTATGTGTGCGTATGTGTGTATACTTTTTTTTTTAAGAAAAGGGGATGTTTTATAATTTCATATTTTGATTGGGTATGTTGTATTTAGGGATTGAAATTTATTGGGTATTGCTAACATTGATTGGGAATCGTTATTTAGAGTTTGAAATTAAATGCATTATTTAAGGGTATTGTCATTATTAGTATCGAATGAATGTGGTTACTTAGGGATTAAAATAAATTCCGTTATTTAAGGGTATTGTCATTTAGGGTTTGAAATTTATTTAGAGTTTGAAATTAATTGATTATTATTAGTATTGACTGAATGTTATTACTTAGAGATTAATATATATCGCATTATTTGACGGTATTGTTAAGTTCAACTGTGGTATTCCCGAATGTAATAGACCAACAAAGTTTTCATATTAACGGCCTAAGTTATCCGTGATTATTCAACAAGTCACGGCTTGGATTGCCAGTAAATTTCAATAACTCACGGCCTAACTAGGCCATTGATTGCAACAACTCACCGGTTGGGGTGGCTGTGTTTTCCTTCCCAGTTTAATTTGTTAAGTTCAGACAATTATTCTCATTTTAAATTCTTATTCCCATATTTTATTGCAGATCCATTAATGGGGAGAGCTGGTAGACCACATGTGACTGCATCTGTGATTACATTGGTGATAGGTAACGTGGTTTGCTAGGTATACTCGCTCAATATCTAAACGTTCATCTGTAATTCCATTTGTTTAAATTTAATTTTTTTATACTAGCGTGCCAATTATTAATTATCTAAAATTCCCTTTATAACACTAATCTGTCAAATATTAATAAATTTATTTACCAATTTTGCTTATCCTTTGGATGATATTGCTCACTTAGCTGCATTTCGGGCCCGATACTATTTTGAGTGAGATGCTTCGAAAAATGAATCTAGCAGTGGGGATAGGGACACAATATAGAGCGCAATGAAGTTACACAATAGAGCGCAATAGAACATTCGTATCTATTGCGCAATAGAGACGGATGCTCTATTGCGCAACTCCATTTCTCTATATTGTGGCCTTACCCCCACTGCTAGATTCATTTTCAGAAGCATCTCACTCAACATAGTATCGGGTCCTAAATACAGCTAAGTAAGTAAGATCATCCTTAGGAGAAGCAAAATTAATAAATAAATTTATTAATATATAGCAAGATAGTATTATAAAGGGGAATTCTAGATTGCTAATAATTGACACGATAGGGTAAAAAAAATTAAATAAATGGGATCACATATGCAACTATAGATATGAGCAAGTACACCTAGAAAACCAAGTCACCTACCACAACAACTGATTTTAGGGCATGTGTATCAAAAGACGTAAATTTCACATCTTATGTGTGCGGTTATCTATTCGTGTATGATAAAAACATGCCCTAATACAAATTCACTAATAAATGCAGCTTCTAAGGTAAATTCATCGAATGTTTAGTTACTTTCACAAGACGCTCGGTTTGAGAATAAAGTCATTTGAGTTTATGATTAGATCAAATTGACCCAGCTCAATTTCCATGTGTTCATGTACATATACATTTGGTGATTACTTTCATAGATGTAGTGTTCATAAATTAAAGTTAAAATAACTTGATTTTACACTACACCAAAATGACAAAATTGTCACCTTTCAGCCAGCCACCCTTGTCAAGGCCATTGACCGTGATAAAAAACACGCGTTTTGTGTTACGGTCATTGACCTTGACACGACCGTGATAAAGAATTGTCACGGTCAATGACCGTGACAAATGTAGTTGTCACGGTCGTGTCACGGTCAATGACCGTGATAATTCTTTAAATAATTGTCACGGTCAATGACCTTGACACGACCGTGACAACTTCTGCAGTAAAAAAAATCCCCAGGCTTCTTTTTTTCCACCCTTTTTTGGTTTCCCCCCCTCTCTCTCTCTCTCTAAACGATTTCTGCTCTCTCTCTCTAGGTATGTTTTTTTTCCCTCTCTTTCTCTTTCATTTCTATATGTGTGTATGTGTATGTGTGTATATATATGTGTGTATATGTATGTGTATATGTGTGTGTATATATGTGTGTGGTGGGGGAGGGGGGAAGGGGGTAGTGGGGGTGGGGTGGTGCTGGTGTGGTGGGTGTGGGGTGGTGGGGGTGGGGTAGGAACCTAACAAGCCCCCTTAAGTTAAAAATAATGGATATAATAAAATGACTATAATACCTTTTTAATCAATTTAATATAAATTCTATTGAAAAAATTAAGAGGCAACTTTATTTTTTTAAATGAATCTATTTTTATTTTTTCACATAACAAATATTACACGAGTCAACGCATAGTTAACAACGGTATTATTATAATTTAATAAGTCCTATTTAATATTAAAATGTTGACTAACCATTTTATTAAAAAAAGGAGTTTTGTGGTTAATTTATTGAAATTTATAGGAGGTATGCAGTATTTTGTAATAAAATTACACAAACAAAAATTAAGGCATTGAGGTTTTATGTTATTTCTAACCTTAATTTGAAGTCATCGCACTACTATTTTATAAGGTGCGTAGTTATTTTAGCCACCTAGCATGTACTAGTATTTTGCTAAATATAAGGATCTAACACTGAAATTTTACGCATCTCTATCCGTTTCTCGAAACAAATGAGCACTTAATGTAACTCCAATTGTTACATAGTGTGTGATGGGGGTGGGGTGGTGCAGGTGTGGTGGGGGTGGGGTGGGGTGGGGTGGTGGGAGGGGTGGGTGGTGGGGGTGGGGGTAGGGTGGGAACCTAACAAGCCCCCTTAAGTTAATAATAATGGATATAATAAAATGACTATAATACCTTTTTTAATCAATTTAATATAAATTCTATTGAAAAAATTAAGAGGCAACTTTATTTTTTTAAATGAAGCTATTTTTATTTTTTCACATAACAAATATTACACGAGTCAACGCATAGTTAACAACGGTATTATTATCATTTAATAAGTCCTATTTAGTATTAAAATGTTGACTAACCGTTTTATTAAAAAAGGAGTTTTGTGGTTAATTTATTGAAATTTATAGGAGGTATGTAGTATTTTGTAATAAAAATTACACAAACAAAAATTAGGGCATTGAGGTTTTATGTTATTTCTAACCTTAATTTGAAGTCATCGCACTACTATTTTATAACGTGCGTAGTTATTTTAGCCACCTAGCATGTTCTAGTATTTTGCTAAATATAAGGATCTAACAATAAAATTTTACGCATCTCTATCCGTTTCTCGAACCAAATGAACACTTAATGTAACTCCAATTGTTACATAGTGTGTGATAACTACATTGTTGCTTGTCAAGAAAAAATGCAGAAAATTTTATTAGATTAATTAATGTATAGTTCCTAAAATAAGGATTGATTCAACTTTTTTTAAATTTGAAAATGGCCTAATAGTGATATCAATCTAGAAATAATGACATTAACTAGACACTTAAAATTACTGACGACATAATCATGCTGCATCACCTGTCACTTGAGCATCAGTGGTGGGGGAGGGGGGCAGGGGGTGGGGTGGTGGTTTTTTTTAACAATTGTATAGCTTTAATTAATAAATTGTATAGCTTTAATTATAATTTTAATTGTATAGTTTTAGATGAAAGTAAATTAATAATTAGTGCCAATTTCATATGAAAGTAGGATTGCCCCTCATTATAAATTAGTAAATTAATAATTGTGTACTTTAATTGTTAGTTTAATTGATGAAATGAATTAATTGAGTAGATGAATTAGAAGGGTTACGGGTTACACATTTGTTGTTGAAATTGTTGTTGGATTATTTTGTTTAGCAAATGTTGGGTTGGTTAGTTTTAAAAGTGGCATGACCACTAGATTATTGTCCATATGGGGGTGGGATTTTTCAACTTTTTTTGAAAATTACTTTGTATATCGAACAATAGATACAAAGTATGATAATTAAATGAAACATACTTGAAATTAAATATGTGTATATGTGTGTGTATATATGTGTGTGGTGGTGTGTGGTGGGGGGCAGGGGGTGTGGTGGGGGGAGGGTGGTGGGGTGGTGGGGGGAGGGGGTTTGTGTACTAATAATTTCATGCTTTACATCTATTCCGGAATATATAATATACATAATAATAATTCCATGCTTTACATCTATTCCACGTTAGATGTTTTCAACTAATTTAGACATATTTATGTGTGTATGTGTATATGTGTGTGTATGTGTGCGTATATATGTGTGTGGTGGTGTGTTGTGGGGTAGGGGTGTGTGTCTATGTGTACTAATAACATTTTTTTTTATCTGTACTAATAACATTTTTTTATAACAAATGTCTCCTTCAGGTATAAAGACGAAGATGATGATGCTGTTTATGATGATGTCGTCTGGGCTCGGTGGCAGCGGAGGCGACGAGGGCTCCTCCACCCCTAGGCTCCCTAAGTATGGAAAATTTGGGATTACCATCGAGAACAAATCGGAGCTATTAACGAGATCCCTCGAGCTGCTAAAGACGATCATCGACCCGGGATTTATGAGTTGGAAGGAGGTGCCATATGAGCTCAAGTTAGCTATTTGGGCGGCACTACAGGTAATATATTTATATTTATATGTATATTTTAATTTCAATTTCAATTTCGATTTCATTTTATATTTATATTTATATTTATTCGCAACTAACATTGAATTTGTTGGACAGGAACAATTCAACTTGGATCCAAAGCTACGCTATTCCGTCTTGGAGCAGTTGAGGGAGCAACACAAGACGTGGAAGAAAAATATGCGGACACGGTACTTTGGAAAAATACGAGAGTCCATTATACAATGGCGTGGATCCGTCCTGCCCAAGGAGCCGATCTCATTGGCACAATGGCAAAAGTTCATTGACAATGAGATCGAGGATCGACAATTGGTATCTCGCCAATCGGGGAGGGAAAATCGGGCAAAAAAGACGGACGTGCACTACTCCGGCCGGACCTCTTACGCCGAGGTGGAGCATAGGATGAAGGTAAGATTTAATTTTTCTATAACTACAGAAATATATTATTCTTCATTATTTTACTTTGCGGGGACGATACTAATTTTACTTTATTTTATTTCATGGGGTAGGGAGTGGGCCAGGGGGTAAGCCACATAGGCTCGATACTTATGTGGCTCTTCAGACGAAGAAGGGGAAGGACAAGGAGGTGTCCCCGAGCGTCGCGGCCACGATTGTAAGTAATTCGACAGTTCAATTTTTGTTAATTACGTTATAATTTTTTAGTTTACTTATTTTACTAATCATGTGTTTTTTGTCGTTTCAGGCAAAGCTTAAGGAAGTGCATGAGTCGCAGTCTAATGCCGACAAGGCATCTTTGTCCACAGATGCACTCAGCCAAGTGCTTGGCTCTGATCGCAAGGGGAGGACAAGGGGGTGATCTCGCGGGTGGCCAAATCTAGGATCATCGGATTGGAGACGAGCGACACCGGGTTGACTCGAACGGTGGATTCACACGACGCGAAGCTGTCCCATTTGGAAGGGGAAATGGAAGGAGAAGGCGGTGGAGGAGGAGGAGGTGCGGGAGAACGAGACGCAGGAGGAAGAGGATGCGGACCTCGCTGCTTCTTCACCGTCACGTGCGTATTTTGATGATCCACTTCCTTATTTGGCTCCCTTCCCCAGACCATTGTCGACACTTAGTTGGCCGAGTGTGTTCATATTGGATGTATTTGATGGCCAGTGGATAGGGCGGGGGTTGAGGGACCCGAATATCGTCGAGGGTGGAATAGTTCATGGACGTGCGCTTCAAGGGATCGAGTCCAAAGTGCTCGTCACACATGTGATACCCGGGAAGGAGAACTCCCTATTGTGGTTGCGCGAATAATGCGGCACGCTGTATATTAGTGGGTATGTCAATTCGTATATCGTGTGGCCAACTCACCACCTCACATTTACCCAAGACATGTAGTAACATTATTTTTAAGTTTGTCCATTTTAATTATATTTGATTTATATCGTCATGTATATTATTTCTATTTTGAATATTTGGATTATATCGTCATGAATATATATTTGCACTATCTTTAGCTTATTTGGATATATGATGTTTGAATAGGTACAACCAACGTTGTTATAACATGTACAAATATACTGCTGGGCAGTGGCAGTGGCCATACTGCCCAGCAGAATTTTTTAAAATTCTGTCCAGAATTGTCACGGTCATTGACCGTGACAAGATTGGTCACGAACTTGTCACGGTCAATGACCGTGACATTTTTTTAAAAAATATTGTCATGAGTTTGTCACGATTATTAACCGTGACTAAACTTGTCACGGTCCATGGCCTTGACACGACTGTGACAATTGTAACGGACTTGTCAAGGTCTATGACCGTGACACGTCCGTGACAAAAAAATTTGTCTCTCCCCGAATTATCACGGTCATTGACCTTGACAAGTCCAACTTGTTAAGGTCAATGACCGTGACAATAGTGCAGATTTGGTTTAGTGTTATGAAGATTGTATTAAAGAAACTCATCACAAATGTACATGTAAACGAATACATTGGGGGCTCCATGATCAATTTGGTCTAATCACACATTCTGAAGACTCTATTTAATGGCCTTCTTGGATCGCAGGAATTAGGTGCTATTTACTTTAACTGAAGTAGTTATATAAATGATATGCATTATCTTTTAAATCTTTTAGATGATAGAAGGAGTACGGGATAATTATTGGTTTTGTTTGGTTTGGCTATTGGATAATTATTGGATGTTGGCTTGTAATTGGATAGTATATTAGAAGGAGTACGGGATAGTTATTGGTTTTGTTTGGTTTGGCTGTTGGATAATTATTGGTTGTTGGCTTGTTGTTGGATAGTATGTTGAAAGGAGCACAGGATAATTATTGATTGTTGGCTTAATGTTGGATAGTATGTTGGAAGGAGTGTGGGATAATTTTATGCCGTTAGGGGGCGAAACCCCGAAACACCCCACAAACGTGGACAACCATTCGCAATAGTCGAGAAGTTTAAGAGCTTCACGATCAGATATTAATCATGGACAAATAGTCGAGAGGTGTACCAAGCGTCGTCAGCGGTGGATTTGTACTCTGCCTTATAGTCGGAATTCGCCATCATAGGTATGGCGTTGGGAACTTGGGAAAGTGTCTAGTGTAGTGTTTGTGTAGAGTAGCATGGTGTGTGTGTGAAATATAACAAAATTCAAAAACAGGCACACTTAGGCTTGAAAATGTACCGCGGGGGTGTGGGCACACCCAGCGGCACCCATACGGTACCGCGAGTGGCACGAACACCTCGTGCGCAACTGTTTCAAGCTCAAGAGTTTTGTGAACATGACATTAATTGGAGAGAGATAGTTAGAGAACTTGGGAATCCTATGTGTTACGATAACTAATAACTATCCAACATATTATCCGACGATCAGACATTGGTCCCGTGCGAGGTGTTGGCGCCTCTTACGGGGCCGTTTGGGGGGTGTTTTGGTTATTCGCCCTCTAACGGCATGTTTTTAAGATTAAGTCTTGATATTTTTAAATTATTGTAATATTCTCAAACCGGGGGTTCTGTGACCACACGATCAGTTCCTGCGAGTTACATTGGTCCAGTGTGAGGTGTTCGTGCATCTCGCGGGGCCGTTTGGAGGGTGTTTTATTTTTTCTCCCTCTAACGACATATTTTTAAGCTTAAGTGTAGACATTTTCAAATTATCATCATATTCTCAAATCGGGGGTCCCGTGATCATGCGATTAGTTCCTGTGAGTTACTTTGGTCCTGTGAGAGGTGTTTGTACCTCTCACGAGCCCGTTTGGGCGTGTTTTGATTTTTCGCCCTCTAACGGCATGTTTTTAAACCTAAGTCTATATATTTTCAAATTATCATCATATTCTTAAACCGGGGGTACTGTGACCAGGCGATAAGTTCCTGTGAGTTACATTGGTCCCGTGCAAGGTGTTTGCACCTCTCACGGGGCCGTTTGGGGGTGCTTTGGGTTTTCTCCCTCTGAAGGCAGGTTTGGCAAGAAAATTTGCCTTTTCTGGCCTTACCAAATGCAACATGTTGTAGAGATAATTGAAATTGTTCTGAAAAGGAGTCCCGAATAATATGATGCATTTTCCTATTTGTAGTTTTATAGAGTATTCCAAATACGACTCCTCTCATTACGGGGAGTTTGACCTTCATTAATATCCACTAATCCAGGACACTTCACTAGTATTTCCCCCCATTCTTGATGTTTCTTATTTACAACACTCATTTTCCTATTATTTGTGTGTTCCTTAGCCATGATTTTCTCACCAAAAAGCTTCTCATACGAATTATAGCTTACTCCCAGTACGCTTTGGACATAAGCTATAATTTGTATGAGAAGAAAAAATCACAATGAAGGAACACACCAAGAAAGGTAAATAAAGTCTTGTAAATGAGAAATATCAAGAATGGGGGAAAATACTATTATAGTATCCTAGATTGGTGGATATTGATGAAGGCCAAATAACCTGTAATGAGAGGAGTCATATTTGGAATACTCTATCAAACTCCAAATAGGAAAATGCATCATCTTATCTGGGACTCCTTTCCAGAACAATTTCAATGAGCTCTACAACACGCTGCATTTGGTAAGGCGAGAAAAAGCAGATTTTCTTGCCAAACCTGCCTTTAGAGGGATAAAACCCAAAGCACCCCCAAATGACCCCGTGAGAGGCGCAAACACCTCCCACGGGACCAATGTAACTCGCAGGAACTTATCGCCTGGTCACGAGACCCTGGGTTTGAGAATATGATGATAATTTGAAAATATATAGACTTGGGTTTAAAACATGCCGTTGGAGGGTAAAAAACCAAAATATCCCCAAACGCCCCCATGAGAGGTGCGAACACCTCGCACGGGACCAAAGTAACTCACATGAACTGATCGCGTGGTCACGGGACCCCCGATTTGAGAATATGACAATAATTTGAAAATGTCTAGACTTAAGCTTAAGAACATGTCGTTAGAGGGCGAAAACCAAAATACCCCAGAAACGGCCCCGTGAGAGGACCCATACCTCACACGGGACCAATGTAACTCACAGGAACTGATCGCGTGGTGACGGGACCCCCGATTTGAGAATATGACAATAATTTAAAAAATTCTAGACTTAAGCTTAAAAACATGCCGTTAGAGGGAGAAAAATCAAAACATTACCCAAATGGTCCTATGAGAGGCACTAAGACCTCGTACGGGACCAATGTACGATCGTTGGATAATATGTTAAATATTTATTAGTTGTCGTAGCATGTAGGATACCCAACGTCTTTAACCATCACTCTCCAATTAATTTCTTATTCGCCAAACTCTTGACCTCTAAAAAGTTGTAAAACTCTTGAGCTCGAAACAGCTGCGCATGAGGTGTTCGTGCCACTCGGGGGGTGTCCACACCCTCGTGGTCATTTTCACCCTAAGTGTGCCTGTTTATGAATTTTGTTGTTTTTCACACACACACACACACATACCATGCTACTCTAGACAAACACTACAGTAGCTTTGAAACTTTCCTAAGTCTCAAACGGCATACTAGGGGTGGCAACGGGTCGTGTCGAGCCGGGTTCGTGTCGGGTGATAAACGAATCGTGTCAAAAATTCATCCACCCAAACACGATTCGTTTACTAAACGGGTGGAAAAATGAAATTCATACACGATTCGTTTACTTAACGAATGACACGACACGACCCGTTTACACCCGTTAACTAAACGAATGGTTTTGACCCGGTTCACCCGTTTAACCCGGTTCACCCTTTTAACCCGATTAATTCGGTTCACCCGTTTAACCCGGTTCACTCGTTTAACACGATTCACCCGTTTAACCCGGTAACCCGATTACTTTAAAAATCTAAAGAGGTAACAACTTACTTATACTTAGTCAAGAATGGAGAATTTTCATAACAAATCGATGTGGGATGCTTAGATTACGGGTTGTTAACGGGTTGTAAACGAGTTAACGGGTTACAAACGGGTCGCGGGTTGCAAACGGGTCGCGGGTTCTAAACGGGTGACGGGTTCTAAACGAGTGAAGGGTTATAAACGGGTGACGGGTTGTAAACGGGTAGCGGGTCACACGGATTCTAAACGGATGACGGGTCACTAACGGTTTCGCGAATATACACGAACCCGATTCGTTTTCTTAACGGGTCTGGCGGGTCCACCCGTTTATGACCCGAACCCGTTAAGGCTATACCCAAACCCGCTTAAAGCGTGTCGATTTCGTGTCGGGTTAACGGGTCGTGTCGCAAATTGCCACCCCTACGGCATACCTATGATGGTAAATCCCGAATATGAGATAGAGTACAACTCCACCACCGACGATGCTTGGTACACCTCTTGATTTAGGCTTGAGGGAGAAACCCCAAAACACCCCCTAAACGACCCCGTGAGCGATGCCAACACCTCGTACGGGACCAATGTAACTCATAGGAACTGATGGCATGGTCACGAGACCCCCGATCTGGGAGCACGACAATAATTTGAGAATATCCATACTTAAGCTTGAAAACATGTCGTTAGAGGGAAAAACCCCGAAACACCCCCCAAACGGCACCGTGAGTGGCGCCAACACCTTACACGGGACCAATGTAACTCATAAGAACTGATGACGTGGTCACGGGACCCTCGATCCGAAAGCATGACGATAATTTGAGAATATCCACACTTAGGCTTGAAAACATGCTGTTAGAGGGTGACCCCCCCCCCCCAAACAGCCCCTTGAGCGATGCCAGCACCTCGTACGGGACCAATGTAACTCTTAAGAGTCGACAACGTAGTCACGGGACTCCCGGTCCAAGAGCAAGACGATAATTTGAGAATATCCACACTTAGGCATGAAAACATGCCGTTGGAGGGCGAAACTCCAAAACGGCCTTTTGAATGGTACCAACACCTCGCACGAGACCAATGTAACTCGTAGGAATTGACGGTGTGGTCATGGGACCCCCGATCTTAGAGCACAACGATAATATGAGAATATCCACACTTAGGCTTGAAAACATGCCGTTAGGGGGCGAAACCCCGAAACACCCCCCAAATGGCCTCCTGAGTGACACCAATACCTCAAATGGGACCAATGTAACTCGTAAGAACCAACGGTGTGGTCACAGGACCACCGGTCCAGGATCACGACGATAATTTGAGAATATCTACACTTAGACTTGAAAACATGCCGTTAGAGGGCGAAATCGCGAAACACCCCCCAAACGGCCTTGTGAGCAGTGCTAACACCTCGTACGGGACCAACGTAACTCATAGGAATCGATGGTGTGGTAATGGGACCCCCGGTCTGGGAGCACGATGATAATTTGAGAATATCCACACTTAGGCTTGAAAACATGCCGTTAGAGGGCGAAACCTCGAAACACCCCCCAAACAGCCCTGTGAGTGGCACCAACACCTCACACGGGACAATGTAACTCATAGGAAAAGGCGACATGGTCACGAGACTCCCAATCTGGGAGCTCGTAAATAATTTTAGAATATCATCGTGCTCTCAAACTGGGGGTTCAGTGACCACATGGGTTTTTATAATTTATTGTTTAACATTATGGCTATGCGGGATTTACATTACGAAAGTTTTAGAATGTCCAGAAAATAGAGGAAATTTTGCCCATTTTTTTTAATATATTTAAAACTGGTCATGGATCGAAGCCGTGTCCATCTCTAAGTGTTATCACTCATAAGCAGGGTCACGGCTTAGGGATGTGACTCTAATACTAAGGACAAAGAATCGGTCACGACTTTGAGTCTTGACCATTATGGTGACCATTGTCATATTATTATGTTTGGTTCACGGCTGAGGGATGTGATCAGAGCCGTGATCAGTCTCATATATTGATGGATGGGCCGTGACTAAGTGTGGGTATGGGTCACGGTTAAGGTCCACGACCCTTCCTTTGGTCAGGGATATGGTTCGTGACTTACGAAGTTGGTCATGCCCGAAATGATCACGAAACTTAGCCGCGACCCACAGTACTGGTCAGGGACTTTCGTCGTGACCATTCGCTTAATATGGTGTAGTGTAAAATAAAATAGGAATCTAAGTATGGTTTATTCTCGGCATCACTGTCGTAACAAGAATATAATATAAAAGATACAAATAAAACCATACAATCAAACATAATGAATAATCTTCATGCATAGATAAATAATAAGTGTGAACCGAATAAACCATCGACCACCAATTGATAATATCCACTAGTAAAACTGAATAATAAAACTGAGTACTAAAATATAAATATTTGGCAGTAATATAAAAGCCTATCCGTCTACGGGCAATACGCCCAAAAGATGAAACTGAAATGACTGATCCTATCTAGATAAAATAAACTTAGGCATTCAAAAAAATATGTAGCATCCATCGAAACTGCACGACAAGAATGGATCTATCCCTACGGTCCCGGCTACTGCTGCTGCACACATGTGGTATAAAAAGAAAAATAAGGAAAAAAAAGCCTATGGGTAAAAACCCCAAAGTAGAAAATATTTTCCAAGTAGATGATTGCTTTAAATCTATTGAAATAATAATGTATTACTTCAAGATTAACAGGTTGCACTCACATGAAACAAACCTCACATTTCAACTATAATACGCTGCTAGCATGTTCATTTGTTATCCTAATTAAACTATTCACTCTAACAAGGACATGTAATTGTTATCCAAACACAATCTCGCTAATACACAATATTAGCTAAGTATAATTACCTTCACTAGGTACACATTCATAAACAATATTGTAGTGATACACTCGCTATAAGTACATATTCACGTAATGAACACAACATAGCTACGCTCGTGCTATAATTAGATACATACATTATATCATATAAACATACATATATATCACTTGAAATATATGTATAATTGCATCCCCTTAGTTTAGACCTTGTGGATTCATCCCTTATGTGTTGTTCGACTCCAGGCATCACGCCTTACACCTAGCCACCGGGTCAAAATCTCACCACCGATCCCATTTAAAAATACATAAAATGGAGGCAGTCATAGACATACGATCGGGGGTCACAACCATACCACATTGCGCTCAACCGATCTCGAAACCAACATTTATCCTTACACACAGATAGTGGCCATGCAACAATACTATGACCTGGGGAATCAATCCAACACTTGTTGGTTAACGCAAGGTGGACTGTCCACTATGTGCAACCTCTTACGATAGCACTCATGAGTAGGTATGTTTAATAAAACAAATAATATATGTGCATATATATATATACACGTCACTCTAATGTATATATAATAAGTACCGAACTCGTGCACATATCCCACATCACACGGTTCACCCAATCCGGAAGTTCAACCCAATTTCTCGATTAATTAATCAAGTCATCACTCACTTGTATCCTCTGTTCTCACCCTTGTCCTGATAATTAACACCCTAGCTAATTAATAATTTCCCCAAGTAATAAATAGCGACACAAAACTATTTTTAATTAAATATCCGCTCACTTGGATAACTTTTCACATACTCATTTGAGTTTATAAAACTCCCCTGAACGTTTACACGTACGATCCTATCTTGACCCAACCCAGGAGCTAAATCGGTTCACCCTTGGAGCCGAATCGATTCTCTTCGAGCAGAGCCCAAATTTATAATTTTTTGGGGTTCTCTCCCAAAATTTCATAATCTGTTTTTGTAATCTCCATTAATGACTTTTAAGCTTTGTAAACCTCAATTTCATCAACTATGAATTTATATTAACCAAGAGAATACATACACAAGGTTTATAATCATTCTAAACATAATCGAGCTTAAAATAAAGTCCATCCCAAAATCACCAACTAAAGATTTCAGTCGTGTTTCGTAAAAAAATATAACTAATTAAAAAAAATACGAAACTAGCGGCTACGTGTTCGTAACGAAAAGATCTAAAATTTCATATCTCGAATCAATTCACCACTAGATCGAATCGATTCAGTTTGGGCAGAAACTAAAATAGCCTAAGGACGAAGGTGAGGCCTTTAAAACCTCCATTAATGCCCAAACCAAGCTCCAAAATAGTACCCAATCGATACCCTAACACTATATATATATATATATATATATATATATGAATTTGTTTTTAAGGGTCTGTTTGGTTTGCAACTATAATTCTATTTTTTGTGTTTAAATACAATTATGATAAAAATTTGCGTTTGGCAACCTGTTTTTAAACATAAAGTTATAATATTCTGTGTTATAATCAAGTTTTTCATAAAACAGGTTTAGGGTATTTTATAACTTCTGTTTTCTTATTTTTCAACTCATAATTATTCATTCTTAATATTTTAATGCAGTTATACCTTAATATATAATATACATACATAATAAATTAATATATGTGTAATTCTTACAAATAAAAAATATATACATGTACATGTACACAAAATTACGTATGGAATAATATAAAGTTATATTATATTATCAATAGATACATGATACTTATATATAGTTTTATACATGTATTATTAATGTATGGAATAATATGAAATATACATATAGTACATATGTATTAAAAAATATTATCAATTCATGTATGTATATAATTTTATAGTGAATTATACATGCAATATCATTATATTTATATTATTAATTTAATTAGAATACCCCGTACTTTATTATTAATTAATTTTCGTGTGCTTTATATTATTAATTTAATTAGGAAAAATTAAATTGAATTTTAGTAAACATTAATTAAAGAGATAAATGATTAATATTTATTATAATTATTATTTACTTGCGTGTGATAAGTAAATAGTTATGTGATTCATTATATATCGCGTATGAGCGAAAGAGACGGTTTATTATTGTATGTCAATAGAGTGTTACATCAGCGGATTGGTATAATATATGGACGACGTGTAAGGTATGAGCGTGTCGGGCCCGGTTAATGAGAGGTTAGCATATTTAGAATTGGATAACTCGATTGACATTTTCGAGTGCACCGGTGATCTGGGAAGGGTCGAAATGGTCCAGAATAAGTACCCGGGTGTTATGATTGGATTCTGGATGCTTTTTAGATATAAGAGGACCCGTATGAAGATAGGATGGTCATTTTACACGTAGGGCTAAGTGGAAAAATGAGAACAGGGTAATTAAGTGAGTATTTAAGAGGTTGGGAAGGTGCATGGTATCCCACCTTTAATATTTTACACGAGGTTGAGAGAGAAAGCCCTAGAGAAGAGAAAAAGAAGAAGAAATAAAAGAAAGCTTGGAAAGGAGAAGAGAGAGGACTCGACCCATCATTAAACAAATAGAGAACTTTGGATTCTAATCTAACAAGACAAGTAGTTACTTGGTTTATGTCACAAATTTAGTTTAATTATTTATTTTCATGATTAGAAATAGAAATCTGAGATTAAAAGCATTAAAGATAGAAACTTGATTAATTGATGATGAACAAACCCTGAGTTGTTTTAAAGACGAGTTATGTTAAAAAGTTTGAATCTTCAAGTTTTAAACTTGGATTTAATATTCATGGACCCATAATATGGTATAAAAAGGTTTAAAATAACATTCATATACTTATATTAGGTTAGGGTATCGATTGAGTACTGCTTTGGAGCTTAGTTTGGGAAATGGTCAGTATTCGAAAGGTTAGGAAGGTAGATTGTAGCCCACCTTGGATATTTTACACTGGAGGTTGATAGAGAGAGCCCTAGAGAAGAGAAAAAGAAGAAGAAAGAAGATAAATCTTGGAGAGGAGAAGGGACAGGACTCAACCCATCCTCTAATAAGTAGGGAACTTTGGATTCTAATCCAATAAGACAAGTAGTTACTTGGTTTATGTCGCGAAGTTAGTTTAGTCAATTATTTTCGTGATTATAAATAGAAATCTGAGATTTAAAGCCTGAAAGATTGAAACTTAATTAATTGACGACTAACAAACATTGAGTTGTTTTAAAGATGAGTTATGTTACAAAGTTTGAATCTTCAAGTTTAAATCTTGAATTCGATGTTCTTGGACCCATAATATGGTGTAAAAAGGTTTAGGGACCGTTTGGTTCTCTACTCAGAAAACTCGATTTAAGTGAAGTTTTTAAATACAGTTTTAAAATTGAGTTTTTTGTATTTATAATTATTGGTGTGCGTTTTTAACTTATTTTTAAATACAGTTTTTTGTAAATTTGACAAAATTGGCAATAATGCAATTTACCCAAATAATTTTGTATACATAATTTACCCAAATATACAAATAATAATTTTGTCAAATAATTTACCCAAATAATAATTTACCAAATATACAAATAATAATGTATACAAATAATAATTTACCCAAATAATTTACCCAAATAATAATAATAATAATAAAGAGCTTTTAGAGTCGTTTTTGTTATTTAGAAGAAAAATATAAGCTTGAAAATAATTCGAATCAATAATGCAATTTTAGCAACTCGGGGGGCATATATATACCTTAAATAATTAAAGTCATTTAAATTGATAGTTCTTATTTATATTGGCCCTATTTGCACAATTGTTTATTTTGTAGGTCAATGCGTAGTCATCTTCTCAAAATACTTAATTCAAGGCAATTGCACTGAGAATGCAGTCAAATACGAAAACATTAAATTTTATATGACCCGACATACCAAATTCCAAATAAAAGCCAAACCCTTATCAATGTCCCAAAATATATCCATTTTTCGTATCCCATGTGCGTGTGTATGTATGTGTGTGCTATATTTTGTATGGATCTAAATATATGTGTGGGTTACATGCCTACGTTATGATTATTATTATTATTATTATTATTATTATTATTATTATTATTATTATTATTATTATTATTATTATTATTATTATTATTATTATTATTATTATTATTAATAATATCATCATCATCATCATCATCATCATCATCATTATTATTATTATTGTGAGTGCAGAAAAATTCACAATAAGAGATTCACGAAAGTAATCAAGAAAAAGAGGAGAAAGTAAATGAAATCACACACAACAACGATGTACGTGGTTTGACGACTTGCCTACGTCTACAGAGAGGTTACTTGTTCTTCTTATTAAGTGTCTCTCAACGATTACATTTTTTTTGTCCCCTTTGCCCCGGGTCAGGGAGTACAATTTATACATATGTTTGTTACAGAGTTTGAGTTGTTTAAGGGACTCCCATCATCGTATATGGGTTGGTCATGAGGTGCTTGAATATCTCGATTGAGATTCTCGACATCTGATTTGACCATATCCATGAGTGTCCTTATCTAACTAAACTTCTCATGCAAGGATTAATCTATGATTTGGGCGAACCAAATAACTTAAGTTATCTTGGCGGGAAACTCTCCCGGGCTTATAAAAAGTGGTATCACATAATTGTCCCTGAAATTTTTAGGCAAATTAGCCTGGGCCAATAGATTTCAACCGGGTTGGAGGTTCAGGTCCTTGTTATGTAGTGAGAGTTTGTGATGGAATCACTGTAATAACATGATTTGCAACAAGGGCACGCTTGTCTTAAGGAGAGAAATGAAGCGCCAAAATCTTCCTAGGAAATCGAAACTCATCATTTGAGTGTTCTAGTGAGCAGCTGAGGCTTACTCAAGCATCTGTTCATTACATTTGGTCGTTCTTGCGCGTAGCTTGTTCCTAAGCTCTCCTCTTGCTCCAAAAGTTGAAGTTTCTCCTTTTTTGTGCTTTTTCAAAGATTCATTACCATCTCTAAGTTATAGTTTATGCCTCTTCTTTGGTTCTTCTACTTGTACTTACTAGTTATTATAGTTGGGGTTTCTTCTTATTTGCTCAGCTATGGCGATGCTAGATGGTAGATGTGTAGAATAATTTAGGCGTAAATACAATATTCCTTATTGGGTGATCATAGACTATGCCCCCTTCCCCATAACATTCGTAGAGTTGACGGGGGACACTGGATTCACACTCTCTTAATAACTAAAGGGGGTTTGACATTTCCCCCCAACGAGCTATTTCTTAGATTCTTTAGGTATCTTACCATTGTTCCTGCTCAGTGTGCCCCCAATATATGGAAGACAGTTAATGGTGTCCATAGGATAAATACTATTTATGGGACATAGTTAGGTCTTCCTGAGATATGCTACTGTTACGTATTCTCAAAAACCAAAGAGGATTTGTTGAATCTGAAAACTAAAAAAGCTGAGCAAGTTCTGGTTTGGAATCTCCTGAATTCCCATAAAGACTAGTGGGAAAGTGGATTCATGACAAGGTACTGACATCACCTCCCACTGTTGGAAGGGGAAAGGCCACGCTATCTTCCCATTTTAGACTATGGGGTGGCTGAAATAGGTCGCTTCCTCTTTTTTCTTTTCTACTAACTTCTTGTATATTCCTCTCATTCTTGTGGTTGCTTTTCTTCTTCTTTGTCGTTAAAGATCGTGCCAGTAACTAAGAACCTAACATTACCGAGATAAATATTGAAGAGGTTATAAAATCTTGGAGCATCAAGGGGAGATTGGTCAAAGGTGAGCATCCTAGGTTAGTGACATTTCTCTTGGAATATAAGAACACATGCACCAGTTTCATTGCTCGACCAGTTGATCAGGTCCCACTTTTGAAATCTCGAGAGGTAGATCCGTCTGAGGAGGAGAGCTCTAAAGAAGAGGAAGAGAGCAAGGAAGAAAAAAGAGGAGGAACGGAAGTTGTAGGAGAAATAGAAGAAGAAGAAGATATGGCCCCATTAGTTAAGAAGAGGAGGTTGAGGCTTACGGACGACGATGATGATCATGCAGTCTTGTCCGTATTATTGTGATAAGTCTTTCTTTCTCATTCCTTCTTTTTGTTATCATTTTTGTTCTGATTCCCTATTATTTTATTTTCTCTGCAGATGCTGTCTGACTTTACTACCCTATTGGATAATCATTCCGACAACTTTAGATGGGAGGAAGAGCTGAAAAAGGCACAGAAGGTCGAGAAGGTGGCCTTAGAGGCCAAGAGAACTGCCTTTGACAATGCTCGCCAATCATGGGAGCGTGAAAAGAAGAACATGTCTAAGGCCTATGATTCCTTGGAGGCTTCTCAGAAGGTGATAGTTGCAAAGAAGTCAAAATTGGTAAATGCCAATAAAAATTTGACTGACAGGGTGCCCAAGTTGGAAGGTGACCTTCCCCAAGCTAAGGATGGCAGCTATCGAGAAGGCTTTTACAAAGCTTATGAGGAAGTTAAATGCTAAATGGCTTATGCTTGCAAGGTGTCCTTTAAGAGGGGATGGGACCAGGCTTTGAAGGCAGTTGGCACTCCTGTAAGTTCTGAGCTCTTCGACCTTCATTCTCCTAGTCTGAACCCTTTTATTGAAGACGAAGAAGGAGAGGGCGACAACCAGGATGCTGGAAATACTGAGATCATCCCTATCATGGTTGGCGGGAGCACTGGTGCTGGCCAGGAGCAACAAGTGGTCGATAAGGGGAATACCAAGGTTGGGTAAGACCAAGTGAAAGACTAAGGCTCTCGTAGACTAGGAGTTCCTATTTTCCTTCTATGATTTTTAGTTTTCATTGGTCTGTACCCCTATTTTGTAAACTTCATGTACTGGCCAGTGGCCCTCTGTCCCTTTGTGATAATGAAAGTTTTCCCCTTGGTTTATGTGTTCATCTACTTGAGTTTATGCTAATGATTACTTCTGGTTTGACATGTATTATTTGTAGTCTGCTATTTTAGATCACTACATTTCTCCCAATTCTCAATAAAGGAGAATTCTTGGACCCAATATCAGTTTATAAGCTCGCAAAGCCTTCGTGAAGATTTATAAATCACTTAGAGTTAGGAACAAAAAATATAAAAACCAAACTAAAGTGACTGCCAAGCTGAAGGATGACCTTCAGGAGATGGAAGAAATAGGGGCCTCTATTTAAGAGGAAGTTAATTACCTGAAGGCCCAATTTCTGGTGAGGACTGAGATCGACCAAGTGGGCGAGGTCCTACAGTCTGAGAATGATGCTTTGTGAAAGGAGGTGGAGAACTTGAAATCTTTCATCGGGGTATTAAAAGACAACATTAAAAACCTGAGATACTCTTTTAAGGCAAGACCCAAAAAGGTTTGGGGACAGTGTTATAATGCTGGTTGGGCAAATGCCCCAGTAAAACTGAAAGAGGCTGAGAGCATTGCTTTCTCTCAAGGATGGTTGAGAACTTTTAAGGAGGCGAGACCCCCGAAGAAATCCAAGCTTTGGTATAGACACTAGGTTAAATGTCCTGCCTATATCCATAACCCCTTCTCGATAGATGATGACTTAATTTTGACCGATGCCATTCCTCTCTAACTCTTAGATTAAGATCTTGATGAAGATGTAAAGGAATTTTCCCTGAAGCCAGACGATGGTCAGAGGGCATCTGTAGCAGAATATCTTGCTCGACTCCCTAACCCGTCTTAGGCTTTTGTATATCTATTTTTGGTTTTGTGATTGTGACCTTGTATCCATAATAAATAATTTTCTTATGTTTTGTGCATTGTGCTGATAAACATATTTTGTTCTTCGTAGGTTACTTAGCACTTTTATCAACTAAAATGATATTGATTAACCAATCGTCGGCTTTAAGTAGGCTAGTACTTCGTTTGAATCATTTTGGGCCTTGGCAGACAACTAAATGTATTTAAGTGTTGGCACTTTACCTTTAATTATGTTTGAACATTATCCCAGTCCAATATGCCTAAACAGTATCATTCCATTCAATTTACCTTTTAGGTCATGTCGTCACACTTTCTTAGGCCTGAGTGAGATGATGACGAGAATGTACCTGGTTATTGGGCCGTCCACCTGAGTAAGTTTTTTTGCAACCAACAAATGTTGGCGATCAACTAAAGTTGGATTTATTGCCTATGGATCCCCAGTAGGGCTTTGGTTGTTATCGGGTCAACTCATGAGGCCCATTGTGTTAAAAAATAAGGGCATAAGGCTAATCCATAGTTATTTGCATTTAACTTGCTAACCCTATTAATTAATCATTCAAAATATGAACAAATGAGATATCATGAAAAATGGTGCTAATTAATGAGATATAATAGAAATAAGTTAGGCAGCCAATGTGATTTTTTAGAATGGATGGCCAGTCCGAACTTTTATTCACTGCAAATTGTCTTATTTAGCAACAAAAATTTATAAAAAACTAAAAGTCTTGCTAAATAAAAAAAATATGAAAGAAGGTCTAAAAGTAGAACTTTTAAAGATTGGCTGCGTTCCATGCTCTTGGTATCTCCCTTCCCTCCAGGGTTTCCAAGTCATATGCTCGTTGGAGATCATCTCTGATCATTCTAAGTGGTCCTTCCCATTTTGGTCCCAATTTTCCATTTGATGATAGTGTCTAATTATAAACTTTCTCGGATTGACCATTTGGTTGTACTGCTTGGCTAGTTGCTGTTGGTAGGAGGCCAACTTGATCAAGGCTATCTATCTTCGCTCAAGGTCAAGCTCAGTGCATAAGGTTTCATCATCGAGTCCTTGGTTGACCAGTGTGGTTCTCACAGTAGGGAGTCATTGTTACAGGGGAATAACAACCCTCCATGCCATAAGATATGATGAATAGTGTTTCCCCCGTTGGTTTCCTAGGCATCGTGCGATAAGCCCATAGAACATGAGGGAGCTCATCAACCCAAGCTCCCTTAGATTTTTCCAATCGCTTTTTTATCCCATCGATTATGGTTTTATTGGAAGCCTCTGCTTGCCCATTGCTTTGGGGATACACCACATAACTAAAGTCATGCTTGATGGCGTCCTCGTCATAAAAGGTTTGGAAAAAATCATTTTTGAATTACATGCCATTGTCAGTGATGATGGTTCTTGGTATCCCATAGCGAGTGATGATGTTTCTCCATATGAACCTGATCATGTCAGAGTCTCGAATGTTCGCCAAAGGTTTTGCCTTAACCCACTTGGAGAAATAATCAGTGGCGACCAAAAGATACTTGCGATTTACAGATGCAGTATGTAGTGGTCCCATGATATCCAACCCCTATTGAGCAAAGGGCCATGGGCTGGTAAGGTATTTTAAGTCACTGGCGGGCTGGTGAACCTTCGGTGAGTGCTTCTGGCACTTTTCACATTTGCGAACATATGTGCCTGCATCTTTCTGCATGTGAGGCCACCAATATCCTTCTTTAATCTCTCTAAGGGATAACAATCTTTCACAGGCGTGACTCCCACATATGCCTTCATAAAGTTCGCTAAGTACTTACTCGGTATCTTATGGGTGAACTCATTGGAGGTAGGGGCCTGTAAATGTCTTTATAAATGACTTCTTATAAAGTTTCCCCTCAGGGATAAGGTAGAAACAAGTAGCCTTGACTTTAGTTTGGTGGGCCAACCTCCAATCGTCTGGCAGTATGTTGACCCGTAGATAATTAATGATGGGATCCATCCAATGTGGAGCTCTATCCGCAAGGAGGACTTACTCGGTTATGACTTCATGTCCACGTGGGAACGATGAATCTCCACCTGCTCAAAGTCTCTTGACACGACTCAGCATGTGTCTCTAAAGTGTGTGCTCTCTAGGCTCAAGTGCAAGCCTATCGTTCAAGTAATAAACCGACAAGTCGGGTATCGATCCTCAGGGAAAAAGGACAACGGAGTTGTGACGACGGGATAAGATTGAGGAATCTTAGCGATGACTCTAAAAAGAAAAGAAAAAGATTGATTTGGCTTTTTGGGATTGGTTAAATTAAACGCAATTATGGAATTATGATAAAATATGCAACTAACTAAATTATCTAAATGAAGAATGCGGAATTAAATTGAAATTGCTTAAACTTAAATTATGAGAAAATAGGATGGGAATACAATCCCCCAACCCTAGTGTAATGCAGTGACAACGTTGATCATAAATTTATCCAATTAATTCAAACCCGGAATTTAGTACTCCCAAGCATTATGTATACGAGGTTCAAGCCCGCGTCATACCTAATCTGAGGATGAGTAAATCGGTATCGCGGTAATTACACTCAAATTGTACTCTAAATCATCACGAGTACCCATAGGCAAACGAGATATAAAGATCTACAATTATTATGAAATTACGCGATACGATTTACTCATCCTCAGATTAGGTATGACGCGGGCTTGAACCTCGTATACATAATGCTTGGGAGTACTAAATTCCGGGTTTGAATTAATTGGATAAATTTATGATCAACGTTGTCACTGCATTACACTAGGGTTGGGGGATTGTATTCCCATCCTATTTTCTCATAATTTAAGTTTAAGCAATTTCAATTTAATTCCGCATTCTTCATTTAGATAATTTAGTTAGTTGCATATTTTATCATAATTCCATAATTGCGTTTAGTTTAACCAATCCCAAAAAGCCAAATCAATCTTTTTCTTTTCTTTTTAGAGTCATCGCTAAGATTCCTCAATCTTATCCCGTCGTCACAACTCCGTTGTCCTTTTTCCCTGAGGATCGATACCCGACTTGTCGGTTTATTACTTGAACGATAGGCTTGCACTTGAGCCTAGAGAGCACACACTTTAGAGACACATGCTGAGTCGTGTCAAGTTTTTGGCGCCGTTGCCGGGGAATTAGGTAGACTTAGGATTAGATCGAGTTAATCCAAAGCTTTGACCAAAAATTCAAAAATCCAAAAAAAAAAAAAAAATAATAAAAAAAAAAAAAATCAATAAAATAATAAAAATCCAAAAAGATTCACAATTGTCATCTCTCCTGAGCTTAATGCAAAATTCTGAAACCACTCCCACACCCCATAATACTCCAACCGGTATTCACAAAAATCCACTTGTTGAGTATAATCCTGACAGTCCCCACACTCCGAACGCCCCACAGTTCTGGATCCCACCTCCCACACCGTCGCACTCAATCTCTAGCAACACTCCCTTCTCCTTCGTAGGACACACTTCGAGCACACCCAGTGAGATCGCCGAGTCATCAAGTGAGAGAGAGATGTCGCAACATAGTAATGCATCTACCGATGAGGAAGAGCCTCCGTACCGCCCGTTGAGAGAATTCTTATATCCCGAGCGCACTGTCACTCCGGGATGCATTATACTCCCGTATAATGCCGGGCAGTTTCGTTTCAAAAATGGGATGATCCAGACGCTACCACATTATCACGGTATGGATTCTGAAAAGCCATACCTCCACATAAGGGAATTTGAGGACGTGTGTGATACTCTCAACGATCAAACCTGCACACAAGAGGTAATCCGCCTCAAACTCTTCCCCTTCTCGCTTAAAGATAAAGCCAAAGCTTGGCTATGGTCTTTACCTCCAAGCTCGGTTCCATCCTGGAATGAGCTACAGTCTAAATTTCTCAAGAAATTCTTCCCAACACATCGAACAATCTCTATAAAGGCTCAAATTCAAGCATTCAGGCAACAAGAAAATGAGCCTTTCCATCGATGTTACGAACGTTTCAACGAGTTAGTGGCTTCGTGCCCCCATCATGGATTTGACCCATCGCAAATCATCTCCTTTATCTATAATGGGTTAAATCTTAATTCTAAACAGCTTGTTGAAACTATGGGAAGTGGTCCATTTGTCGATCTAGATGCCCATGACGCTGATCTTCACATGAGGTATGTTGCCGAGACTACCCAATCCTGGGATACCTCTGATCCGAACGCTCAAAACCGAAATCGACAATCTACCACCGCTCCGTCGACATCCGGTCTATTCCACGTAGATAAGAATTCTATGTCGGACTGTCGGTTGGACACCATTGAGAGAGGACTGCGAGACTTATGTGAGGTAGTTGGATCCATCAAGAATCCCATCGAAAAGGTGTGTGCAATTTGTGAGGCGGGACATTCAACTGAGGAGTGTCCGACGATACCCGCCTACAAAGTAATGTTGCAAGAGCAAGTTAGTAGGATAGGAGGCTTAAAGGGTAATTTCGATGCCCCGCACGGGAATTCATACAACCCTTCGTGGAAAAACCATCCCGGTTTTAGCTACGGGCAACAACATGACGCAATGAACCCTCCTTCACATGTTGCCCCTCCTCCTCCACAACAATTTCAACAAGCTCCGCACATGCAGGGACATATGCAAGTACCACCACCTCATGGAAATTATATCCCGCCACAACGGAGAACTTTCGAGGATACCGTGAATCAATTCATTGCAAACCAGACCGCAACCAATGCCAAATATGATCGTCTGATCGGCGACATAAATGCGAATCTGTCTAAAATACAATCCTCGTTAAGTGTTCAAGAGAAGGGCAAATTCCCTGCCCAAGGCCAAAGACCTCTCCAAGGTCAAACTAGTGTTAACTCGACACTCCATGACCATCCTGAGCAGTGTAGCGCAATTACCACTCTACGCAGTGGGAGGGTAGTTGACTTGTCACCTCCCCCACGAGACATACTTAAAGACAAGGAGATTTCGCCCGGCACGAAAGAGGCCGAAGATGTCCCCTTGAATGAAGGTGATGAAAATAACACTAGTGAGCCTGAGGAAGTAGCGAAACCACCCACCGCGGCACCATTTCCTCAAAGGTTGATTCCTTCACAGAAAGGATGCCCACGTGATGAAGTGCTAGAAGTACTTAAGCAAGTGAAGCTAAACTTGCCCTTCCTTGATGCCATCAAGCAAATTCCAGCCTATGGCAAAGTTATCAAAGATTTGTTGACGGTAAAAAGGAAGATGAAGGTTAAAAAGAATGTCTTTCTAGCTCAGAACGTGAGTTCCATTCTACTAAATGCTCTCCCGCCTAAATTCAAAGATCCCGGTGCACCCACCATATCATGCATCATTGGAGATAATAAAATTGAGAAAGCCTTACTTGACTTGGGAGCAAGTGTAAACATACTTCCTTACTCCATTTATAGGCAACTTGACTTGGGCGACCTCAAGCCCACAAAGGTCACTCTCCAACTAGCGGATCGAACCGTGAAGATTCCACGAGGCATAATTGAGGACGTGATCGTCCAAGTTGACACCTTCTACTTTCCGGTAGATTTTGTCATTTGGGACACGGAGCCCTCCTTCACCTCAAGCAACCATGTTCCTATCATCCTTGGGCGCCCGTTCTTAGCTACGGCTAACGCAATCATCAACACTAGGAATGGGCGAATGCAACTCACTTTTGGGAACATGACTTTAGAGACCAACATCTTCCATGTCACCCAACATACGGAAGAAGAAGATGACCTTCACACGGTGAGCTTTATAGACGAGATCGTAGGGGAGTACTTTGAGGAAAATGATTGTGGAAAGGCCCTAGGGTCCTGCTTAGTGTCGAGCCATGAGAGTGAGAGGTCCCACAAGAGAGAGCCGTTAGGGGTGTGCCCTATTTCATCAGGTAATAGTGGTAGATGTGACGATGAGAGCAAAGTGGAAGAGAGGTGTGTAGTGACCGCAATAGAGCGAGAGAGAGAGGGGTTAGAAGAGAGAAAAATGGTGGAGTTAGACAGCGAGAAAGTTAGAGAGGACGTTGGCACCGCGAGAGAGAGAGAGATCTAGGGGACATGAGCATGGAAGAATTTGAAAAAGAATTCGGTCCGGTGGATGAGAGCCTAGATGAGAGCCTTAACGACCAAGTCCAAACTCTAATGGATTCATTTAGACACCTAGAAGAAAGTGAATGGGAAGATAAAATCAATGAATTTCTTCTTTGTGACCATCCACCCATACCAATAGAGGTCCCGAAGGCGAGTGAGGAGAAAAGTTGTGGTTCATCCGACTTAGAGCCCGACCCATGCGTCTTAAAAATTGAAAGAAACCTAGGTGTCCCCTCCGAGTCAGTGCACGTTGACCATGCTTTGAGTCAGCATCATGAGGATCCCTTTCCAATTAGTCACGACGAGTCTCCCGTTCTATCCTTTATCTATGGGCGAGGTCCCAACTTGTTTCGATTATTGGAATATGATCCTAGGACGGGAGCCACAAGGAGAGCATCAACCCCCATAAGTGGGGTCGGGTGAGTTTATGGAGAGATGAGAGGTCGTCGCACCCCCGACGCGTATGGGGTGATTGTTGTCGTATTTTTGAGTCATGCATGAGTGTCATATAGTGTCTTGTTGCATTTTTCATATTTGTTTATTTTATTTTTCCGCACTTTTCATTCGCCTTGAGTTAGATTTTCGTCCTTTTTGCTTGAGGACAATGCAAAAGTCTAAGTTAGGGGGGGTCACAAGTGCGTATTTCTAAAACTTCACAAATTTTCAAAAATGCCCAAAATTTCCAAAAAAATCATAAAATTTTGAAAAAGCCAAAAATATTTTTGTTCAAAATAAATAAAAATTGGAATTCAAATTTTTCAAAAATATCATTAAAAGTCAAATTGGAGTCTCAAATTGTAAACATTCAACATACACAAAGCCGAAATTGACCAAAGATGGAAATTGAGCGAAAATTGACGACTTAACGAATAAATGTGGAGATTAACAAACCCGGTGAGATTCGAGCCTATCACATTTTGCGAGATTTTAAATCAATCCGAGTTAATTGTTAACTCAAAGTTCTTTTTAGCGCTTAATAAGTTGTCAAGGATCTCAATTTGTTTCATTTGATCGGTTTTGAAAAATGTGTGCAATATTGCCTTGAAAAACGTGTCAAATTAGTCTCTAAACTTAAATTCATCTCGAAACGCCAATGGTAACGCAATTGGCATTTTGGACAATGAAGTAGGCCCTCGTTTGTCACCCCAAAAATATTGGCCAGAAAAAGTAGCGAAAAATTACCCTTTGCAACCCAAATTGAGCCAAATAATTTTTCCTTTCGTTTGACAACCCGAAAAACCCAAAATAACCCGGAATTGCGAAAAATGAAAAAAATTCAGAATTTAAGTCCGAAAAGTGCAACAAAAAGGGGCAAAAAAAAAAAAAATAGAAGAATGCTCAACAAAAATAGCAAGAAAAAAAAAATAATTGAAATGAAAAAAAAAATAGAAAAAGAAGAAAAAATGAGCAATAGCCTGGAAAATGCACAAATGGACATCACGAATGACTTTTCCAATTCCAACCTTCCATACCTCCTTTATTTTACCCAAGGCGACCTTTAACCCGAAAAAGTCCTAACCGAGTCCAAATTGCGTAAATTGAGTACCGCGTGGAGAGTTAATACACCAAAAGATAATATAAGAGGTTAAATGCGCGAAATAGAGGCGATGTTCCCGTTTTTAAAATCGTAATCCGTTGATGAGATCCTTTCACCATAAAAATTTCCGTCTTTGTAATTGCATGCGTGTATTTGCTTCCATTACATTTACTCCTTATATCACGCATGCCGAGAGAATAGCCATAATCCGAGAGATTCGTTTGTGAGTGCATTCCGTGAGAAATTGAAATCAAAACGAATTTTTGGATAAGTAACGTAATGATCAATCGATGGAAATTGGCGGTTATATTTCTGGCTTCGCACACACTCACTACGGTTTGAGACTTGTAAATATGACTTGATGATGACTATTTTATGGAAAAGTTTGAATTGTACAATTTTTTCATATTTTGAATTTTCTTTGAGTCGAATTTTGTGGGTATATTCACTGCAAACCCTCACGAGACACAACTCGTCCTACTAGGGTAACCTAGAGGTTTAAAGGCTTGTTGCATACACTAAATGCAATCGCTTGCCCGCGAAAGTGGTACTCTATCCCAATAAAGTCCTTGAAGTGTCCTTAACTCTTACTTTCATTCTTTTACATTGCTCGGGACGCGCAAAGTTCTAAGTTAGGGGGGTTTGATTGGGCATAAATATTGTATATGTATCCCCCTAATTTCAGTACTTTTGTGAACCCGAATGATGTAACATATATGGATTTGATTCACTTTTATGCTTCTAACCTTCTTGGCGAGTATTGCGTGTTTCGTGCTTCTCCTATTAGTTTTACAGGTTAATTATGCAAGCAGTGCAAAGGAGGAAACAAGACTGTGCAAGAAAAGCTAAGAAGGCATGTTCAAGGGCATGTCGGTAATTTTGCAGCCCGATCCGGAAGAAGAAGTCAACTGGGAAGTTGAAGAGCTCGGAACAACGAGCACATTGGAAGAAACGGCACCCAAATCCGAGCTACGGTTGAAAAGTTATGCTCAGTTGAAGTTGAAGAAAAATCCAAGAAAAGGAGAGAAAAACCAGAAAAAAATCTAAGTGTTGAGAGCAAGTCCAGGCTGGTACATGCGAACCCCACCCCGAACCGGTTCGGGGGGGCGAACCGGTTCGCTGTACCTCCGAACCGGTTCGCTGTACCTGACACGCGAATTTTGTCTTTCATTTGGATTGGTCTCCAAGTCTCCTATTAGGTTTAAAAGACTCCAAACTTGTAAAAAACGAAGGCACTAACCTAGGGGCAGCCTTTAGGGTTATTTTTAGAGAGTTTTTTAGAGAGAAAAAGGAGAGAAATATCTAGGAACATCAAGGGCACAAATTACTTCAAGAATTCATCGTTTCGGGTTTGTTTTTACCAGTTTTAATTCAAGATTCTTGTTCCTCATTATTGTTCTTGCATGCTTAGTTTTCCTAATTGATTCAACTTGTTTTTGCATTTACAATACGTAGTTACATGTTTATAACTAGTTTCATCATGAATTCTTACTCATGCAACGTCATTATTTCATGCGTTAGTCAAGTTAACATGTCCGGCTAGGTTTTTCAAGGTTGGGATGCATGAACCCAACCTGATGTGTTAGTGCAAATGTATAACGTCGATCCGCTGAATTTAATGATTAATTTAAATCATTAAATTCAGCGGATCGACGTTATACATTTGCACTAACACATCAGGTTGGGTTCATGCATCCCAACCTTGAAAAACCTAGCCGGACATGTTAACTTGACTAACGCATGAAATAATGACGTTGCATGAGTAAGAATTCATGATGAAACTAGTTATAAACATGTAACTACGTATTGTAAATGCAAAAACAAGTTGAATCAATTAGGAAAACTAAGCATGCAAGAACAATAATGAGGAACAAGAATCTTGAATTAAAACTGGTAAAAATAAACCCGAAACGATGAATTCTTGAAGTAATTTGTGCCCTTGATGTTCCTAGATATTTCTCTCCTTTTTCTCTCTAAAAAACTCTCTAAAAATAACCCTAAAGGCTGCCCCTAGGTTAGTGCCTTCGTTTTTTACAAGTTTGGAGTCTTTTAAACCTAATAGGAGACTTGGAGACCAATCCAAATGAAAGACAAAATTCGCGTGTCAGGTACAGCGAACCGGTTCGGAGGTACAGCGAACCGGTTCGCCCCCCCGAACCGGTTCGGGGTGGGGTTCGCATGTACCAGCCTGGACTTGCTCTCAACACTTAGATTTTTTTCTGGTTTTTCTCTCCTTTTCTTGGATTTTTCTTCAACTTCAACTGAGCATAACTTTTCAACCGTAGCTCGGATTTGGGTGCCGTTTCTTCCAATGTGCTCGTTGTTCCGAGCTCTTCAACTTCCCAGTTGACTTCTTCTTCCGGATCGGGCTGCAAAATTACCGACATGCCCTTGAACATGCCTTCTTAGCTTTTCTTGCACAGTCTTGTTTCCTCCTTTGCACTGCTTGCATAATTAACCTGTAAAACTAATAGGAGAAGCACGAAACACGCAATACTCGCCAAGAAGGTTAGAAGCATAAAAGTGAATCAAATCCATATATGTTACATCATTCGGGTTCACAAAAGTACTGAAATTAGGGGGATACATATACAATATTTATGCCCAATCATCTCTCAAGAGTTTTTTAACTACACCGAGGTATGCTACCATTCGATCATCATTGGCATTAAGATATCCATTTAATTGTTTGGAGACCAGATTGGAATCACCAAAAACGTTGAGGCGTCTTTCCTTAGTAGTTTGTTTTTTTACAAATCAGAGATCAACGTTTCATACTCAGCTTCGTTGTTGGAGGCTTCAAATCCCAGCCTAATTCACTGTTCGATTATTGTGTCTTCGGGGGTAATAAGAATAATTCATACTCCTGCCCCCTTGGAATTTGAGGGTCCATCAACATAGAGTGCCCATCCTTTAGACATTGCATCACATGCGACCAGTTACTCTTTGTTCAACTGATATATTGGCCAATCTCCTGTGAACTCAGTAATAAAATCTGCCAGAATCTGTCCCTTGATCGCCATTCTGGGCTGAAAGTGGATGTTGAATCTTTTGAGAACGACCGACCACTTAAAAAGACGTACAAAGAGGTCAACTTTTTATAGAATGGCCTTGAGTGGGTAATAGATGATTACTGTTATGAAATGAGCTTCGAAGTAGTGCTTCAACTTCCTCGAAGCGATCACTAGGGCATAAGCGAGATTTTCCAGAGGCAAGTACCTCTGTTTAGCATCTAGTAGCATCTTGTTAGCGTAGTAAACCAGATGCTGCTCTCCCTCTTTTTCACAAACTAAGGCGGAGCTCACAACATGGTTTATTACTTCCAGGTAAAGGTATAGTTGTTCTTCATCGTTTGAAATTACCAATAGTAGGGGCTTACTAAGGTAAGACTTGACCTCTTCCAAATCTAGCAAATTATCTTCATTCCATACTAGGCCTTTGCCTTTTTTAAGAGATGAAAGAATGGTCATCAGTGCTCCGAAGACTTCAAGATGAAGCGATTGAGCGTAGCGAGCATGCTAGTAAGATTTTAAACATCTCTAAGTATCTGGCGAGGCTTAACCTTCGTGATAGCATCGATTTGGTCTGGATTGGCCTCAATCCCCCTTTTACTCATTAGGTAGCCTAAGAATTTTCCTGAGTGGACTCTGAATGAACACTTACTCACATTAAGCTTGATTCGGTACTTTCTGAGGATTTCAAAGGTTGCTGCTAGGTCTGAGAGGTGATCGACCTTGTTCTTAATTTTAACGAGCATATCATCGATGTACACTTCCATCATCTCTCCCATTTGTTTGCTAAAAATCTTAGTTATCAATCTTTGATAGGTTGCCCCCGTGTTCATGAGGCCAAAAGGCATGAACTTATAGCAGTACAAACCAATTGAGGTTATAAAGGATGTTTTCTCCTAGTTGGGCCCGTATATAAGTGTCAAGGAAGCTCATCCTTTCATGAGTCGTTGTGGCATTGACCAGTTGATGTATCTTCATAAGAGTGAAACTATCTTTAGGATATGCTCGATTGAGGTCGGTGAAATCGATGCACGCCCTCCAACTGCCATTTCTCTTGAGAACCACCACTAGGTTGGACAACCATATGAGGAGCTAAACTTCCCTGATGGATCCTGCATCCAGTAATTTCCCTACCTCTTTCTCTACTGCCTTGGCCTATTCTGGAGATGTTCGACGAGCCTTTTGAGTGCTAGGCTTAATAATAGGATCTACATATAAGTGGTGACATGCCAAGATGGGGTTGATCCCAAGCAACTCGTAAGGCTCCCATATAAAAACATCTATGTTGCTTTTTATAAATGCAACTAGTTCCCTTTTCTCCTGATCGATGAGATTAGATCCAATAAAAAACTTTCTTTCTATCAAGTTGTCATCGGTTATAACTTCTTCTAGGTTTTTGACGACCCTGTCTGCGAGGTGGACCTTGGTCTCTTCCAACCTTGGTCAACCATACCGTAATTGCTATTTAGAGGGAACGTCCCCCTCCTGGGGCTTCCCCTAGGCATTCTCGAGCTCTTTCTTTTTCTCCTTCGTTGGGTGGATGTCTACAATGAATAACTTTCGAGCTGTAGCCTAGTCACTATGAATCTCAACCACTCCACGATCTGTAATGCACTTCAACTTTTGATAATAAAGTAATGGTATGACCTTCATGGCGTAGAGCCAACCTATACCCAAAATAGCGTGGTATGGGGACTCAATGTTCATAAATAAGAACTCGATTAACTTTGAGATGTTCCCTGCCCTAACTGGTAATGGGATATTTACCAATGGCATGGTAATCCTTCTTGCGAAGCCAACTAATGGAACAATGGATTCTTTAAGGTCGGTGACATTCAATTTCAATTTTTGGAACAAGTCCAGATACATCACTTCGGATGAACTCCCCTGGTCCACCAGTAGCTTGTCGACATCCCAGTTAACAATCCTGAGCGTGAATACTAATGCATTATGATGTGGGGTCATTGCCCCGACCAAAATTGCTTTGATGAACACGATATGCCTCGTATAATCAACATCTTATGGTGGTCGACATTTTCTAGCTTGAGTCTTGGCTATGTCGATCTGAAAAGCTTCCATTATGACAGTCACCTTTTTGAGTTCCATTCTAATGACATTGCCTTAAATATGTTTGAGGTCTGAGGTCTCATGAATGACTGCAAAATTGTGTTTTGTATCATCATTGAGGACATTATCTGGATTTTGGTTGCCATTGGTTGTGACCTTCTTTATTTTTTTGTCAATGTACTCGCAAAGGTGCCCTGCCTGAACTAGCTCTTCCAGGTGTGACTTTAGAGATTTGTAATTTTCGATTCGATGACCACCCTCCTTGTGAAATGAGCATCTTAGTGTGTTGTTTCTCTTAGTTGGATCTTCGCCCATCTTCTTAGGCCATTTGATGAAGGGCTCAACTTTGATTTTTTTGAGGATCTTGTATATGGGTTCCTAAAAGACCGTGTTAACAGCCTGTAATGCCTTGAAGGTATCATTCTTACCTCCACCTTTGGAGCCATTCTTTCCCCCATTTTTACTTCCTTTCTTCTGGGTGTCATTCTTCTCTGTGGCGCATTTCCTGGTGGCCACACTCTCATCGTGCTCGGTTCGATCTGTCACATTTGGTTCTTTCCTGGTCACACTTCGGGCTCCTTCCTCCGTTGGGGGAGTTCCCCCTGAGGGATAGGAGTCCTGTCGTGCCGCCGCCTTGTGTTGCTAGAGATATCTCTCTCTATTCTTTCCAGTCGCCTCTTAAGGCTAGCATTATCTTCTTCTTGGCAGCGCGTTGCCTTTTCTTGTTCTAGAAGGCAGGCTTCATAAGCATCGACCAACCTAAAAATCAGAGTGGACCTTGGAGGTCCATGACTTTATTTTGAAGGTTGCCTTTCCTGGCAAAACCTTGGTTTAACGGATTTCAGACCTAACCCTTGAAGGGATAGGCTCTTCCTGAACATCGTCGACTTGTGGAACGTTGCTGCTGTGGTGAGATATTAATGGCTTTCTGGTAATGGATGGTTTCATAGAAACACAAGTCGATTCCCACAGATGACGTCAATTGTGAGTGCAAAAAATTTCACAATAAGAGATTCAGGAAAGCAATAAAAAAGAGCAAAAAGTAAATGAAATCAGGCACAAAAATGATGTACATGGTTCAGCAACTTGCCTGCGTCCACATAAAGGTTACTTGTTCTTCTTATTAAGTGTCTCTCAACGATTACAGTTTTTTCGTACCTCTTGCCCCGGGTCAAGGAGTATAATTTATACATATGTTTGTTACAAAGTTTCAGTTGTTTAAGGGACTCCCATCATCGTATGTGGATTGTCCATGAGGTGCTTGAATATCTCTACCGAGATTCTCGGCACTTGATTTGATCATATCCATGAGTGTCCTTCTCCAACTAAACTGCTCATGCAAGGATTAAATCATGATTTGGGCCAAACTAAATAACTTAAGTTATCTTGGCGGCTACTCTCTTGGGCTTGTAAAAAGTGGGCTCCCACAATTATTATTATCATTATAATTATATTACGTGTTATTTTTATACGTTAATGTCTTTTTATTATTTTGCATGTTTTACTATTTCATGTACTTATACGCGTGTATCATTTTATATATGTGTGGTATGAGTGTTTTTGTTTGTGTCATCCGTGTTATTACTAGTATGTATTTTGTGTCCTATTTATATTTCATTAGTATTACTTTGTGTTTTACACACACACACACACACACAAATATTTTGCAATACAAATGTGTTATGTGTATAGGTGGCAATTTTAGAAATAATAGGATACATTATATATGGTATTTTTAATGCAAAATTGTTATGTCATGTTTTATTACTAAACGATATTTATCGTGTTTTGTCTAAAACACCCCATAAATACGGCTAGTTTATATAATATTATAAGTTTATTATTTGTATATATTTTACATACCATATATATACGTATATTATATACATACACATCATCACCCTCATCTTAAACTTGTACCCACATAACCATTTTCCCTACTCTCCCTGTCTCATGTCAATAACCCAAACAAAACCCATCTAAATTAAAAACACACCATACTCCATAAACCATCTCCTACACCACCCTCGAACTAACCCATAAACCCATGAAATCATGAGTTTCATGGATACCTATAATAGTTACATCCAAATAATATATGAATGGGGATGATGCATATAAAACTTCCTTCATAACTGATAAAGGCATCTATTGTTACAAAGTGAAGCCTTTCGGCCAAAAGAATGCTGCAGTCACATATCAGTGATTGGTCAATAAATTTTTTACAGACCAACTATGTCAAACCATGGAAATTTATGTCAATGACATGATGACAAAGATTCTTAAAGACGAAGATCATGTGAAAGACTTGGGAAAAACCTTTGACATGATGGGAAAACACCAAATGAAGCAAACTCCATCCAAATGAGTTTTCGGAGTTGGATCTAGAAAATTCCTTATTTTCATTATAAATAAAAGAGGAATAGAAGATAATCTATAAAAAATTAAGGCCATGATTAACATGAAGCTGCTGATAAGCTAAAAATAATTTCAGAGACTTATAGGATGCATAACGTCATTGAATAGGTTTGTGTCCAGAGCTACTGATAAATGCCTACCATTTTTCAAAATATTAAAGAACGCCTCCATATTTATCATCGAATGTATTGAAGAATATGAGAGAGAATTTCATGAATTGAAGGTTTACCAGGGCTATGCTCATTTATTATCACGACCACTGTATGGTAAAAAGTTATACTTGTATTTAGCAATCTCGAAATCGAAAGTATTTTCAGTAATGGTTCGATCAGATCAAGGGGTTTAAACACTAGTATATTACTCAAAAAATTCTTTTTACGGGGTAGAGAGTCGATATCTCAGGATGTAGAAATTAGCCTTTCAACTTATTCACACCGCAATGAAGATGCAGTTGTACTTACAGGATCATGAAATTATGGTCTTAAGTTCTTAACAGATCAACCATTTAGGCAAATCATGCATAAACCAGATAAATATCGTTTTATAACATGATCCATTTAACTAAGGGCATATGACATATATTATCAACCTCGAACAACTATCAAACGCAAAATACTGATAAATTTTGCTACATAATTCACATGAGATGATATAAGTTTGATAGAAGAAGGATCACCCTCTGACTCAGGCCCTTTACTTCAAGCCTCGGCTCTAATAGTTAAGGCAACTTCATAGGTCTCAGCCTCTAAAGACTTGTCTCCATCATTTGGAGTACCTTCACAAGCCTCGACCTCTATGGTCTTAGCTCCATCATTTGCTCCATCATTTGAAGTACTTTCATAACTCTCATACTCTAAGGTCTCATCTCCATCACGTGAGGCACCCTCTTAGGCATCGATTCCACCATTAAAGGCACCTTCAGTAAAAAGGCCTCGGCTATCACTGGTCCGACTCTAGAGAAAGGAAAGGAAATTACGAAAGATATCGAGTTAGCCTTGAACAATCAACATTAAGAGGACCAAGACCCATTTTCTTTATAAATACTTATTTGGAAACTATACCTAGATCGTTCGTCATGCGCAACAGGAAGTGGTGCAGGCGTCATACACTTGGCACCAGATAAGACTAATATCGAATATTCACACCAGTTTAACTTACCTTCCTCCAAGCAGAGTATGAGGAATTGATAGCCAAATTTACCCTTACTTTGTCAATATGAGTAAAGCAAATTAAAGTAACAAAATTTTTGATCTAGTGGTAAGAGAGATATCAAGGAATATATTACCAAAGGCGATAAAATGCTAATTATCTAGCCAAAGTGAAGACACTCATGTCATGGTCTGTAAATTTTAATATCATACTCACTCATAGTCAACCTCATACCCTCGGCTTCACAAGGTTAGACAAATTACATTAGACAACTAATAATGTGAAGAATTCACAGTAATGGGTATATCATTCATTACAAGCCTGTCGAAGTGGGTGCACATGATAACATTGAACATGAAGGGAATGTTCACACATTCCATGCAGCTTCTTGAAGGACAAGTGTCAAAAATCAAGAATATCTATTCAATCAATATTTTCCATGTGACTTAGGGTGCACATTACACCCCATGCCACCTATAAATAGATTGTACCTTCTAAAAAATTATTCCATAAGTTAAATCATTGTAAAGAATTGTTGTTACTCTATTAAAAGGCTCTCTAGAGGCATAACGTGCACCTGTAACTTGTAAAAAAATATTTATATAGTGAGAAATGAGTTGCACCAAATTGGATGTTAACCAATTGGTTGAACCAATATAAATCCTTTGTGTTAATATTTTCTCTGCACTTATTTACTGCATTTACTGTTCACTATCATACCGACAATTTTTTTAGTTAATGACTAATTAATTTCTTCTTTTATCTGAATTTTTACCATTTCATGTAACATCAGTGGGTCTCCATTTTGGTACGCAATACGCAGTTTCAAAAGTTTCTAATATCATCAATTAATAATTCAGTCTTTATCTAGAAATTATTACTGTTCAATTGTCGTATCTACTGTTATAAACTTCAAAGATTATCAGCCTCAAGAGATGGTTATGAAGCTTCGGCTAAAGGCAAGTCAAGGAAGCTAAGAAGAATTAATCAACTATAACCACACCATATTTCATGTAGAGCCTAGTCTTTTACATAGGTAAGAATAGGGAAATTGGTAAATCTAGGGATAACTAATGTTGTCATTGACTCAGGTTAGCTATGGGCTAACCTCACAGACCAATAAGTTAGATAAAGCACTAGAAAATCTAGAATGGACGAGCATGTCGTTGACCACAACCAAAAAATGTACAAATACAAATAATAATGGAACAATAAGTTAATGTTTTACTTAGAAAAACTTGTTCGGACAACAGTTCAAGACCACCCTAGTCTCTTGAACATAATGAACCATGAACATTTGTTCGTCCGCCAGTATCTAGTAGTCAGGTCAGGACGTCCAAGAGCCTACAACAAGACAAAGAAATAATTTAAATACTAATTGGCCTAAAATAAAAATCTCAAAGCGTTATTACTAACCAAGATGCCAAATCAGTTCTGCTAAAGCACTTTACAACCTCAATAGACCCTAAAAAATACAAATTATATGTGGGGGCTAACTGTTCAGCCAAGCAAAAGCGTTAGGTAGAAAACATGATCACACGTTTCAGTTGTTAAAGATCTAGCTCCAGGAAATATATTTCATTCAAATATCAATAAAAATGAAAATATATCCTCTAAGTACAAATACTTTGTAATAGTGTTCAAAAAACTACATAACAAAATATTCATAAGATTAAACTTCATGTTGGTTTGATTAAGGGTCAACAACAAGAGGATTAACCACTATAGGATCTTGAGCAACTCCTTCAGTCACAACCCCAGGGTTCAGGGGAAGGCTCAGCTCATTCGACATCTTCTCGATTGGATTGGTAGCATCAGTCTCTTGGACCGGAGGATACACATCGAGCTTATCACCATTAGCCAAGGCCATTGCCTTGTTATGACACCCCATTAAACTCATAAATAGATTAATCAAGTTTCGTTAAAAAATCACGGGAATAAAAAATATTTGGTAACATTCTCATCATTAACGAATATATGAAATTAAACAATTAATATAACGAGAGATAACAAATGATGAACAAAATAAAACCATCTCTGATGTCAATCACATCTAATATAATAATCTAACTCTGGAATACAAATGTATCTCATACAATTGATAACTCAAGAAAAACAACTGAAATACAACCCATTACCTAAATTGAAATAAATAACTACAAGATATAGAGGAGTGACATTACGCAATGCCTACATTCTAGTTATTATGGATCGTGATGTCACTTGAAATACTTCTCCAACGAGCATCTCAAGTCTACAAATGCAATGACGGTCTAAGACCTATAAAAACATAATCAATAATAACATAAGCAACAAGTTTATAAAGAATAATAATTTAACTGAAGTGGGGGCACAATAATAATAATACATATTCTTCCCATTTTAAATAGATTTTAAGTTATTTAAGTTACCCAACCTAGACAACCTAAAGTAGATATGTGGTTCTACTCTTAAACCCGTAAGTTGCCCATGTGTTTAAAGTTCATCTCTTAATTCCATCTTATTTAATTTTCTAAATCTAACATAAATATATTACATTAAGAACCAATTATCATACGGTAATCTTTTTCCTTAATCACATCTCACTAACTAATAAATTTATCTCTAATAGTCATTATATAGGATACCATATAAGTGTCTCGAGTCTATAAGTCCCAAAGCCATAGCAAGCCATTAACGTAGTATATATCTATCTAATATAGTCGATGCATAAATCCCGAGTCGTAAATATTTAATATAATTTATAAAAATTAATATTTTTTTAATAAACTGATCTAACTATGTGTGACCTTTTTGAATTAAAAAATAACAAAATATATAGTGCGAGAATTTTTTTTATTGTTAATCCTAAAAATGATCAAACTCTAGAGACCCACTACCCTGAAACTATTTCTATGATTAAGTTGATGAGGGCTACTTGACAAACCTTCTACATAATTACGACTCTCGCTTACAATTCTCATCCCACTTATACAACCTAAAATCATCACAACCCCTCTTTTCGATTGTAGAATCAGTTGTAATCCCATAAAGGAATCAATCAGTAATTTACTTGCAGATCCTTCTCCTCTCATTGTCGCTCCTCCTCTCGTCGCCAGTCAATTGGAGAATAAGTTTTACCCCATTACGAATTGGGATAGTACTCACACTTACACTTACTTTTTTAGAGTAATAGTTTAAACTTTTGAATAACCGAATATCAATAGTTTTATTAGTATTAGCATTTTTAGAGTAATAAATGGAAATCTCTCCAACTTACATTTTGACTAGTTGATTCTCAATAGTGATTCCCAACAGTTCCAATTTTTATTTTATTATTTTTACAGTTTTTGTAATATTTTTAATATGTTATTTTTGGTGACTAAATTAAAGTATTAACATATGTTATTCCTAATTTTAGTTTGATCTAATGGTTTCTGTGAATGTTTTTATATACCTTAATATAACCTTTTTTATTAAGTCTCATATGAATTGGTATGTTTTTTATTTACTGTTCCCATATAGTTTGAAAATTTGTCTATACACCCAGGTCTTTATAGTATGGCATTTTGTATTTTTAGTTCTCATTTGCTATGTTGCCTATTAGGATGGTTGTACATCTATTATTTGATCAAATGTCCAAAAGAGTAATGAGAAGATTACTTTATTTCAGGTGCTTGAAATGATTAGGCCCAATTTAACCCAAAATTATGAGGGTTTTATTCTAAAAATTAAAAAAAAATCATGAAAATGAAAATGTTTGTTTTCTCACATTTATCTAACAAGTCAGCGCATACTTCAGTTGCAAGTGTGATCATTGTTAAACTCTAGGAAGATCAATGACCAGTAATTAAAAATAGTAACTTGCGGTGAACAATAAATCAAAGAGAATACCCATAAATCAAACTCGAATTATTACCAAATCACACTTGTAATAAACTAATTGGTGTTACACGTGTGACCAAGTTGAATTTATAATTTGAAATAGTACGTGCTTAAATTAAATCATAAAATAAATTGCAAATATTTAAGTATACATCCAATGGAACCATGGAAGAGCAAAATTCCAAGTGCTACCCAAAAGTGTTTACTAATTGGGAGTCTTCATCCATAATTTCTTTCAATTTTTGTGTAGCTTAAAGTTCCTGTTTTTGATCTCAATCCCTTAAGGTGACCTATTTTTAATATATTAACATCATAGTATGAAAATTTAATGAAGGAACACTTAAATGTTTTAGAGTCTATATTGGCATCCAAACAGTCTCACTTTACCTCCCTGTAGTAGTTGATCTAACACACATTTATAAGGTTTACTCTACCCATAACAACATATTTAAAAGAATTTTCTCTTCAATTTGTTTGTATGTGTGGGTGGGTGGGTGGTGGGTGGGGGGGGGGGGGGGGGTATGACGTTTTGTTTCATGCTCTGGATAACATTATGTTATTTCCTTTCATGCTTTGGAGATTGTCGTAGTTAATTAAAAACTATTATCCTATATATGCGTTTGAAGAAAAATGATTTTTTTACTTGGCATGTTTTAACGGAACCTAACATGTAAAAGCAATAAATAAAATAAAGAAACTAAGTTAAAAGGAAATAGTTTTCGTTCATTTTACTCTACCATAATAATTTTAAAACAAGTCTACAATAATAAAATCAAGAATGCCATTTTTATGACTAGATTGTTGAGTTATCTAAGAACAAGACTAACTATTCCCCTTGCCATCATAGATAATACCAATGTTGATAAAATCTCTAAGTAACTATTCCCTCTAAAATAATTTACTTCAAGTGCATGTAACACCCCGTAATTTTGAGGATTTAATATTTAATTATTTTGGGAGTTATAAATATTTAAATTGGAGAAAATTAAGTTCATGAGTTGGAGAATTGATTTGAGTGAGCCGAATTATTTATAATTGGGGACTTTAAGTTTAATTGTCCGAATTAATGTGTGTCGCATTTTGAGGTCGAAATTTGGATATGTCAAAAATTATTTCGGATGGCAATTCTGAGTGCGCGATTGAGTCCGGATGGGTCGAGATAGTCAGAAAAGAGTACCCGGGGGTAGTAATTGGGTCTCGGGATATTTTTGAGCATAGCCGGGCCCACACGGAATGAGTTGGGCCTTTTTAATTAGGACCACATGGCCAAAAACGAGATTTAGTGTTTCTAACCTAATTGAGGGACTAGGAACGACAAATAGTAAATTCTAAGCCTAGGGTTTGGGAGAGGATTAGAGGAAGCTAATCAAGAAGTCAATTGGGGGATCTTTTGGAGCCAAATTAAGGAGCTACTTTGGGGTGTTCTTCATCAACCATTCTCTACACCAACGGATCAGACCCTACGAATAATTTCAGGCAAGTGGTTAACTTGCTGTAATGTGTAAATGGTGATATCCAATTCATATTTTAGTGATGGGTAAACTAAAATTCATTTTGGGGATAAATGGGTACAAAATGGGGTTTTGTTAATAGAATACTTGTCTGAGATTCAAAGTAAGAAATAGGTGTATTATATATCCCTAAGTAAAGATAAAATGAAATTTGAATATATTTGATGATTAACATGGAATCTTTATGAGTTTTTGGATGAAGAACATGAATCTTGAAAGACTTAGGGTTTAATTGATGAACACAAGATGTAACCAGAATTTTTGACACAACTTTAAATGTATACCATTTGAGTTTTACTTCGAATTGGAGTGTAAATCATACAATACTTGAAAGGTATTTCTCCTATCTATCCAAAAAACTTGGAATAAGGTCAATCGGAGTTCTGTAGAGGGAGTAATAAACATTTTACTACAGGGTGTTTGATTTGTCAACATAGTAATCTGCCAGCATTTTGAAGTGACTTTAAACGTGTGCGATTTGAATTTTAATTCGAATTAGAGTGTGAACCATACATTAATGGAAATATATTTCTCTTATCTATCCAATGAACTTGGAATCAGGTCAATCGGAGTTCTGTAGTGGGAGAAATCGAAATATTACTAAAGGGTGTTTAATCTGCCAGAAAATTTGAGATTTTTCTTTCTAAGCCTCAAATGTCTAAAATTTTATCGGGGAAGTGTTTAGGACCTTGATGAAATATATTGATGGAATAATTATATGGCAGTAGGTCTATGATTGAGTGTTGAATTTTAATTTTGTGAGAGAGTTAAAGTGGAGATTCATAGGCTTGATTGTGACGTACTCTAATTCGAGATAATAAGAATATAATTATGAAAAAGCGTGACCGAGCTTAAATTCGTTAGGTCAGTGGGTTAACAAGGGTAACTACTGAATTGATATAACAAGGGGTAACTAGGACCCTTAGAGTTGTGTGAATACTTAAATTAATACGACAGTGAAATAAATTAGTAAAGCAAACAAATACGGTGAATATTAGAGAGAAATATATTACGTACAAGTATGAATAATTGGGTTGTGTAAATACCTACTATTTTATAGGATTACTTGGGTTATGAATGGCTCTTGTGTGTTTCCTTGTGATGGGAACATAGACTCGAAAAAGTATTAAACTAATTGATGTTGTGATTAAATAATTTAGAGTCGGATTGTAGACTCGAGAAGGGCATTAATTAATTAATGTGTAAATTAATTAAATGAGAGTCGTACCACAGACTCGGATCGGTATTAAATTAATAGGTGTGTTAATTAATTTAATTAGAGTCGGACCATAGACTCGGGGAAAAATATTATATTAATTGAGTGTGAATTAAATATATTAGAGTCCGACCACAGATTCAGGGTAATGATAATTTAATAAGGAGAAAATTAATTAAGTTGAGTCGGGCCAGAGACTCGAGAAATTTTAGGCTAGTGTTACGAATCTTTGAGTACACGGTAAAGCCGGAGTTTATAGTATATATATACGGTGTAGTGATAGTATATATACCTATATATATGTGTATATATTGTGTGTGCTATTTAAAATCACTGATTAAATAGTTATTTAACTTATATACTCTAGTGCTATCAAGGGAGGTTGCGCGATGTGGGTGAATCCCCTAGCTTGAGAAGTAGGATGAGTATATCCCCAGGTCATAGCGTCCGGTATATGGGTGAGGGGATTATCTCACTTTCAGGGAAGGAATATGACCGCCTCCATTTCGTTTATGTTTTGGTTCAGGTTGGTGAGCGATTCCAACTTGGGTAACTAGGTTATGTGAGCACACCTAGTGAGATAGCACTTTAGAGGGAATCATCCGGCAAGGGGATACTCGGAGGGATGGATATACGTATGTTATATGTGTGGATATTTTAGTAAAGGTACGTATATAATGGTATTCAATATTATATGCGGGTAATAATACAGTGTGTGATGTATTTACTTTATATAACTTGTGACGCGGTTATGTGCTACTATTTAAGAAGGAATTAATTAAGTTAATTGTGAGATAACTTATAATATTCAAGAATCATTATACTCAAGTTAGAGTAGTATGGCAAGGGGGGTTATACCAAGACTAGTTGGACGGGGTAGTACAACTAGGTGGGGTTAAGGTAACCGTTAGGTGTGCACATTAGTAGAGGGGTGAGAATGTCTACAAGGGAGTGAGCCACTAACTTATATATGAAGCGCATTCATGCATTTTAATTACTGCAGTTAATTCACTTGCTAAATATTTTCAAAATGTTTTGGGTTCTAACCCTTGCTATAAAACTATTGTCAAAACCTTTTAGGTGTCCAGCCACATGGACGCCATGATTGATATTCTATTCCAGGGACATGGAGCTGCGGCATATGTGGAAGCTAGCAGGAATTTGGATTAGACGCATCGCTTATTCATTCCTAGAGTAGGAATCATTCATTAGTTCCACTTTTATTTAGGGCATGTCGCCCAGACTTTCAGTTCAGTTTTCAGATTTGTTTTATTCCAGTGTTGAATATTTGTATTGGATTATTTCACTTTGGTGGCCGATGGTTTATTTGGCAAGTTGTGTAATTAATTATTTAGTTGAGTTTTATTCAGTTGTGTGAATGGTTTATATTTATTTCCTCATGTACTATTTTGTTTAATTAAAAAGTTAAAATTTGGCACCAGCTTTTGGAATACTAGGTGGTTAGTATGTTTTAAAAAGTTTTTGACAGTGATGCTAAGGATGAACCAATTGGGATTCCTGTTTTAATTTGGTATAGGACTGATTACCCGGTATTTTATTAGGCAGGGTGTCATATATGGTATCAGAGCATCAGGTTCTAGTGTCCTTAGGATTTATGCGACTTTTCACGTTTCGGCTTAGCAATCTTTGATATAGAGCCCTATTGTAGGATTGTTGTATTCTCATACGTATGCACATTTACGTTCTTCTGCCAATTACTTTTATTTGAGGGTGAACTCATACGATTCGATTTTCATTTCAGGATGCCGCCCAAGAGAGAGAGAGCAGCCAGGCCAGCAGGAAGAGATGAGACTAGGAAGACTCATCAGGAGCCAGAGTTACCGCATCTACTGCCAGAGATGAGTTCGACATCGCAGGTTACTGAATTGGTGGCGCAGGCAGTTGAAGCGACGATGGTTACAATGGCAAGGTAATTTCCACGAGATCAGCCAAAAGTGTTAGTGGCGCCAGATGTTCAGGTTCATGCGGGGCTGTCGGGGTGGCAGCAAGTACGAGAGGTCTTTCAAAAGGGCCATCTACCATAGTTTCGAGGGGGTTCAAATGTGGTACTGGCATATCAGTGGAAGAGAGATATTCAGCGTCACCTACGCATTGTAGATTCCAATGAGGTGCAGAAGCAAATGCTAACCACTTTTCATTTAGTGGGAGCAGCACTACAGTGGTGGGAGTCGATCACCACAGTTGAGGAAAGGGATATAGTAACTATTGCCGAGTTTTGGGTGCGGTTCGACCGCAAGTATTTTTTGTCAGCAGTTGAGACTGAAATGAGGAGGAAATTTAGAGAGGTAAAACAAGGGGATCGTTCACTGGCGGATTACGAGGAAGAGTTCACTCGTTTGGCAAATTTTATACCAGATGAGGTAAGCGACGAAGAAACAAAGAAGTCAAAGTTCATGGATGGGTTAGTCTGGAGGAGCAAGCAACATTTGATTGGTAATTCCGCATTGGTAGCTTATACGGTCGTCGTAAATGCAGCACTCCTGCACTGTCAGGAACATCGCTTCCACGTGAAAGGAAGCAAGGGGGGAGGGGAAACCAGTCAGTCGGATAAAGCGAAAGGGAAAAGTACTAGTGGGGTATCTCAGCAGCAGACAGGGAGAAATCAGGGGCAGAATTTTCGATAAGGGAATCAGGCTAAGCGATTTAGGTCTGGAGGCTATCGACAGGATGGCCAGGAATTCCGACAAGGCCAACAAGGAAGGGATCAGTGGCAGGGTGAATTCATTAGGAGGTGTTTCGTTTGTGGGGAAGCAGGACACGTGAAGAGAAATTGTCCTCAGCGAGGAAGGGGTCAACTATAGGATGAGGTCCTGGATGTGTAGCCACTACAACAAGTCATGGGTGCATTCGGGCAGGGGGAAGCTGCTCCGAAACCTGAGGATCAACCATTGCAGCTGGAGTATGGAGGTAATTGTATTTTATCTTATGGGCATGGGGTATGTTTTGAGTGACTGGAGGGAGTCACAATAGAAGAAATTTTTTCACTAGAGTTTGCGGGTAAGTCGAATTTAGTGGGTGCACTGGCTGTAGCAGCCATAATATGTAGATAAAATTTTCATGGGGTAGCGAAATTCTTTGGTGTTATCCACGGGAGAGTGAAGGTGTACACCGAGAGAAGGTTTGAATTATGGGAAGAGTTACTACTTTCGAGAATTATGGGAGTAAGGTTGATAATATTTCCTAAATATAGGCTGGATAGTGATGGAATCGAACTATTGTGGATAGTGGGGTTAAGGTTTGGTGTTCACGACACCATGGTATGTTTGGTACTAGGTATCACCTGAGAGGGAGTTTAGCCTATGTAAATGTGTGTATATATGTTATATTGTGTGGTGCGATGGACACCAAGTGAGGTCTTGTGTTCTCACATTTTATCTCGGTAAGTAGGGGTGATTACTAAAGTGAATCAGGGTGGTTAGATTTATGTTCGAGCAAAGAGAGATAACTCAGGGTGTATTTTGCGCAAGAACTAGTGATAGTAAGGGCGCGATATTTTATGTTGTCTTTGGTAGCATAAGGGTAGGAGTATATACTTTTTTGTCAAAAGACAAGTATTTTGGGGTACGTGCTATGAACTGAGGGTCTAACGAATCTCAACGACGGAAAATATTATATATATATAACTACGGGTTTGAAGTTATATTACGGGTTATGACTAGCATAGTAGGGTAATTTTCGTGCGGTAAAGAACGGGGATAGGGTGTATGGGCACCCGGGTTAATTAAGGCAACTTTTGTGCGGTCAAGCACCGGTAAGAGTGTATGGGCACCCTGGTTAATTAAAATGCGTAATTGTGTAATTTATAGTTAAAAGCGGGAGAGATAGATATAGCGAGCTTGGAGGCACATGACTATAGAGTGAGATTTGAAGCTTGGAGCACTAGGCTTATCTTAATTTCGAGGACAAAATTCCTTTGTAAGGGGGGGAGTATGTAAAACCCCATAATTTTGAGGATTTAATATTTAATTATTTTGGGAGTTATAAATATTTAAATTGGAGAAAATTAAGTTCATGAGTTGGAGAATTGATTTGAGTGAGCCGAATTATTTATAATTTGGGACTTTAAGTTTAATTGTCCGAATTAATGTGTGTCGCATTTTGAGGTCGAAATTTGGATATGTCAAAAATTATTTCGGATGGCAATTCTGAGTGCGCTATTGAGTCCGGATGGGTCGAGATAGTCAGAAAAGAGTACCCGGGGGTAGTAATTGGGTCTCGGGATATTTTTGAGCATAGCCGGGCCCACACGGAATGAGTTGGGCCTTTTTAATTAGGACCACATGGCCAAAAACGAGATTTAGTGTTTCTAACCTAATTGAGGGACTAGGAACGACAAATAGTAAATTCTAAGCCTAGGGTTTGGGAGAGGATTAGAGGAAGCTAATCAAGAAGTCAATTGGGGGATCTTTTGGAGCCAAATTAAGGAGCTAATTTGGGGTGTTCTTCATCAACCATTCTCTACACCAACGGATCAGACCCTACGAATAATTTCAGGCAAGTGGTTAACTTGCTGTAATGTGTAAATGGTGATATCCAATTCATATTTTAGTGATGGGTAAACTAAAATTCATTTTGGGGATAAATGGGTACAAAATGGGGTTTTGTTAATAGAATACTTGTCTGAGATTCAAAGTAAGAAATAGGTGTATTATATATCCCTAAGTAAAGATAAAATGAAATTTGAATATATTTGATGATTAACATTGAATCTTTATGAGTTTTTGGATGAAGAACATGAATCTTGAAAGACTTAGGGTTTAATTGATGAACACAAGATGTAACCAGAATTTTTGACACAACTTTAAATGTATACCATTTGAGTTTTACTTCGAATTGGCGTGTGAATCATACAATACTTGAAAGGTATTTCTCCTATCTATCCAAAAAACTTGGAATAAGGTCAATCGGAGTTCTGTAGAGGGAGTAATAAACATTTTACTACAGGGTGTTTGATTTGTCAACATAGTAATCTGCCAGAATTTTGAAGTGACTTTAAACGTGTGCGATTTGAATTTTAATTCGAATTAGAGTGTGAACCATACATTAATGGAAATATATTTCTCTTAGCTATCCAATGAACTTGGAATCAGGTCAATCGGAGTTCTGTAGTGGGAGAAATCGAAATATTACTAAAGGGTGTTTAATCTGCCAGAAAATTTGAGATTTTTCTTTTTAAGCCTCAAATGTCTAAAATTTTATCGGGGAAGTGTTTAGGACCTTGATGAAATATATTGATGGAATAATTATATGGCAGTAGGTCTATGATTGAGTGTTGAATTTTAATTTTGTGAGAGAGTTAAAGTGGAGATTCATAGGCTTGATTGTGACGTACTCTAATTCGAGATAATAAGAATATAATTATGAAAAAGCGTGAGCGAGCTTAAATTCTTTAGGTCAGTGGGTTAACAAGGGTAACTACTGAATTGATATAACAAGGGGTAACTAGGACCCTTAGAGTTGTGTGAATACTTGAATTAATACGAAAGTGAAATTAATTCGTAAAGCAAACAAGTACGGTGAATATTAGAGAGAAATATATTACGTACAAGTATGAATAATTGGGTTGTGTAAATACCTACTATTTTATAGGATTACTTGGGTTATGAATGGATCTTGTGTGTTTCCTTGTGATGGGAACATAGACTCGGGAAATATTAAGTTATGAGCCAAGTGAGTGAGTCCGGGGATAATGGTTGAGTGACACCAAGTTATTAAATTAATGGATGTGTTAATTAATGAAGGTAGAGTCGGAAGGTAGACTCAGAAAAGTATTAAATTAATTGATGTTGTGAATAAATAATTTAGAGTCGGATTGTAGACTCGAGTAGGGTATTAATTAATTAATGTGTAAATTAATTAAATGAGAGTCGTACCACAGACTCGGATCGGTATTAAATTAATAGGTGTGTTAATTAATTTAATTAGAGTCGGACCATAGACTCGGGGAAAAATATTATATTAATTGAGTGTGATTAAATATATTAGAGTCGGACCACAGACTCGGGGTAATGATAATTTAATAAGTGAGAAAATTAATTAAGTTGAGTCGGGCCAGAGACTCGAAAAATTTCAGGCTAGTGTTACGGATCTTTGAGTACACGGTAAAGCCGGGGTTTATAGTATATATATACAATGTAGTGATAGTATATATATATGTATATATATGTGTATATATTGTGTGTGCTATTAAAAATCAGTGATTAAATAGTTATTTAACTTATATACTCTGTGCTATCAAGGGAGGTTACGCGATATGGGTGAATCCCCTAGCTTGAGAAGTAGGGTGAGTATATCCCCAGGTCATAGCGTCCGGTATATGGGTGAGGGGATTATCTCACTTTCAGGGAAGGAATATGATCACCTCCATTTCGTTTATGTTTTGGGCCAGGTTGGTGAGCGATTCCAACTTGGGTAACTAGGTTATGTGAGCACACCTAGTGAGATAGCAGTTTTGAGGGAATCATCCGGCGAGGGGATACTCGGAGGGATGGATATACGTATGTTATATGTGTGGATGTTTTAGTAAAGGTACATATATAATGGTATTCAATATTATATGCGGGTAATAATACAGTGTGTGATGTATTTACTTTATATAACTTGTGACACGGTTATGTGATACTATTTAAGAAGGAATTAATTAAGTTAATTGTGAGATAACTTATAATATTCAAGAATCATTATACTCGGGTTAGAGTAGTATGGCAAGGGGGTTATACCAAGACTAGTTGGACGGGATAGTACAACTAGGTGGGGTTAAGGTAACCGTTAGGTGTGCACATTAGTGGAGGGGTGAGAATGTCCACAAGGGAGTGCGACACTAACTTATATATGAAGCGCATTCATGCATTTTAATTACTGCAGTTAATTCACTTACTAAATATTTTCAAAATGTTTTGGGTTCTAACCCTTGATATAAAACTATTTTCAAAACCTTTTAGGTGTCCAACCACAGGGACGCCAGGATTGATATTCCATTCCAGGGACATGGAGCTGCGGCATATGTGGATGCTAGCAGGAATTTGGATTAGACGCATCGCTTATTCATTCCTAGAGTAAGAATCATTCACCAGTTTCACTTTTATTTAGGGCATGTCGCCCAGACTTTCAGTTCAGTTTTCAGATTTGTTTTATTCCAGTGTTGAATATTTGTATTAGATTATTTCACTTTGGTGGCCGATGGTTTATTCGGCAAGTTGTGTAATTAATTATTCAATTGAGTTTTATTCAGTTGTGTAATTAATTATTCAATTGAGTTTTATTCAGTTGTGTGAATGGTTTATATTTATTTTCTCATGTACTATTTTGTTTAATTATAAAGTTAAAATTTGGCACCAGCTTTTGGAATACTAGGTGGTTAGTATGTTTTAAATTTTTTTTGACAGTGATGCTAAGGATGAATCAACTGGGATTCCTGTTTTAATTTGGTATAGGACTGGTCACCCGGTATTTTATTAGGCGGGGTGTCACAGTGCTTGATCCACCAAACAAGCCTTCTTACCCACACTCTGATTTACTATCGGTGATCCCTTAAAAAAGTATGGTATCAACTTAAATCTTGAATTCTTAATGGCATCATCTCCATTAACAAAATGCTCAGTAAACATGTTTCTTTATGAGTATTTTTCATCATATAATTCAATCCCATACTATATTGAGTTATACTTGGAACATTTATATTCATGATAAAGAAAAAATCTGAACCACCCTGTGCTGCATATTTTTTTTAATAATGCCACTAGGGAGGGCCTCAATAACATCTCCATGCTTATCTTATCTAATCCAATCAGCTACAACCATTTGTATCAAGTTACCCTTTACATTGATCTTCTAATGGACTTTTAGGTATTTATCTCCACGTATTAGAAATGTTGATGGATCAACAGTCGTCCTAGTGCAAGGAATGTTACAACTTGAATCTTTTGGAAATGTGTATCCCTAATGTTATGTTACATTATCTTCCCAAGACACCACTTCTAAATCTATCTAACCTTTCTTCTAAGTTGTAAGATCATTAAACCTTTTTATAAAATTAGTAGGTGATGATAGTTCAGGCTAGTAATCGGACATTATTTGATGATTAAGGAACATACACAAAATAATTAGTCAAATTATTATATCTCCGACTTTGTTCTCCTCTATCTTTCTTGAACCAACTTTTATTTTGATACTTTATTTTTTAATTTGAGGTAAACCAATTACTCTTAGCAACTCCTCTGATAAATTTTTAGAAGGGAATATTCTCCTTCTTTTGCTCTAAACATCCTTCTTAATGCTAAATTTCTTCCAGGCATTCGGATAGTCATGGATCTGGCAGATGCCTTTCGTAAATTGGATTTCTAGAAATCCTAGTTGATAGCGAGCATGTGGTTTACAAGTGCGCGTGTGGTAATTTTATGTATTGATCTTCACTTTTTCCCTATGCGCATTTAATTAATTAATCTCATTTAATGTGTATTTGTAATGATCAAACACCTGCTTATAGTGTGTGTGGACCATTCCTTATCATTATGGTATTTACCATAATAAGGTGAATTCTTATATTTGAAAGACATTATTAAATGTATTACTAATCTCCTTTTGTATCTGTGTATTACGAATCTCTATTAGTGGACAATACTAATCTTAGTGGAATTTCTAACTCAATTAGTAGGGAACACTATAAGGACACAAGTCTCCGATTGAGTCTTAATGTAGTGTTGGCTCAATTTCGGACAAAAACAATTGAGACATAGGAAAGTTTTCAAGTGTATCCATCCAAACCTATGACGCGTTAGTTGAAGACGTAGCGGCCAACATTATAAAGCTTCATCATATGCCGGGTTTAGTGTGCCTCGTTTCTACGTCAACAATAATCGTTCTAATGCTCCTAAGGTATGGATGCATTTTTATATATATAGGAAGATTTGGAATAATTTTATAAAGGGTGTAATTTTATTTAAACTGAAGTTTATTTTCAGAAGGTTTCTTTAGAATTTTAAAATAAAGTTTCTAGGCTTAAAATCAAATTTTGAACATTCTGGGACTTCCTTCGATATTGTCGTTCGACGAGTTTTTTGTTCGAACGAGAATTTCGTTCGAACGAGTTTGCCAACGAATTTTTCCCATTGGCCTCTGGAACTTCGTTAGAAGGGTCGTTTGAACGAAAATATCGTTCAAATGAGATTTTCGATGGGAAATTTTTTTGGCAGTTTTCTCCACTACTCCACTCTTTTGTTCCCACTAATTTTTACTAAATTACTAATGTGCGGGAACCAACTTTTTGGAACTAACCTTTTCATATTCTAAGATATTTTTAGAGATCAAAAACTTTGAAGAAAAAGTTCCATGTTTTTTGTTTGATTTTTACGGATTAAATTCATCAAAAACACATACACACCCAATAGTTTTATTTATTCAAAGTTCCTTAATATATATCCTTGCTTGGATTGTTTGGCACCGGGTTTATCTCTACACCTCAAAGAAGAGGAGTTTGGGTTTACTTCTACATCCCACAATGAAGAAGTTTTTTTGCTATGACATACCCACTTGGAGAAAGGCTTCTTGTTCGGGTGGCGGTGACCAGAAAAAGTCCGATCGGTGAATTCTGAGACCGCGGTGGACCTACGTGGTTATTCAATAGGCCGAGGTGTATACAAGAAGGAGCGTCGGGGCTTGGACGGAGTCAAGTCGGGTGTTGTAAGTCTTTTTGTCTTGTACTTGTAAAACCGTACTTAGTGGATTTGAGGCTAAGGCTGTCCGAGGTTTTTTCCCATTATGGGTTTTTCCTCGTACATCGCGGCGTAGTGGTTGTTTACTTATTTTGTCTTTTGCAATATCACATTAGATGCATGCTTAGGTAAAAAGATAAAATTGGTATAGTTAATTTGGTGCTAATTCAATTTGGGTAAAAATTCAATTAATTCAAGTCATTACTTTAATTTGATAAAATTTGGTTTGGCCTAATTTGCAAAATTGAATTAATTATTTGTTAGGCAAAATTCTAGGACTTGGATTAAATTAAGTTGTTTAAGTGAAAATCAGTTTGTTGTTTAATCTAATATCACTTCTTATTTAGTTTATTTTAATTTGAAAGAAATTAAAATTTGGTTTATGTAATTGTTTAGTTGAGCCATCTTTATTCCACATCTAAAAGGAAATTACTTTTTATAAAATCTAAAAATTGGGGGTCTACAGTTTCAACAAGTGGTATCAGAGCATTGATTTAGAAAAACTATCATTTTCAAATTGGTATCAGAGCAGGATCGCTAAATTATTGCGTTTAAGATCCTATTAAATATTTTTAACTAAAATGGAATTTTCTCCATTTTCAAAATTTCCTATTTTCGATGGTTCTAATTACGCATATTGGAAAGGACATATGCGTTCAACACTTAGGTCTCTAGATGAGAGGGTTTGGTTGTCAGTTGTTATCGGGTGGTCCCCACCTACATATTTAGTTGAAAATGAACGTGTTCCCAAACCCACCGATAGATGGAGTGAGAATAATTTAAACTTGCAAACTTTAATTCCTGAGGTTTAAATGCCTTGTTTAGCGCGGTAACACCGGATGAATTCCGTTGCATTATGAAGTGTGAAACCGCTAAAGAGGCTTGAGATATTTTACAACTCACTCATGAAGGAACTAGTGTCGTAAAAGCTTCTAAACTCCAAAACCTCACCACTCAATTTTAAACCATCAAAATGAATGAAAAAGATACTTTTGATGAATTTTATGCTAGACTTTCCGATATAGTTAATTCATCTTTTAATTTGGGAGAGAAAATACCCGACAACCGAGTAGTAAAGAAAATTTTAAGGTCCTTACCAGATAAATTTATTCCTAAGGAGACCGTGTTAAATTCCTTACCCACTTTAGCCTCTACGAAATTAGAAGAGCTCGTAGGTGATTTACAAACCTATGAACTAGACATGTTTCCCTCTAAAACTGAAAATAAAATAGATAAGGGCCTTGCTTTGAAAGCCCGAAAGGAGGAAAAATAAGTAGTAGAGAATGGAAGTGAGAGTGACTCGGAGGATATGGCTATGTTTGCTAGGAAGTTTCGAAAATTTCTTAAATTTAACAAAGATAAATTTAAAAATGATTTGAAGAAATTTGAAAATTCTAAGCATGACAAAGCCGAGAAGATCCCTAAAACTTTTAATGAAAACTTAAATAGGGACGAGTCAAATTGGTGTTACGATTGTGAGGGTTATGACCATAGGGCGAAAGAGTGCCCCACTAAACTAAAGAGAGAGGGTAAGCAACCAATTTCTTATAATGCAACCCTTAGTGATAGTGATAAGGAAGAGGGACCCGCTTCATCCATTGAGCGTAACTTTACCGCGTTTATGGCTGGTCATGTTAGTGAGTGTGAAATATTGTCCGACAATGACACCTTAAAACATGACACGTCCAAGGCCTTTGTTTGTGAAGCTCAAAAAGATGATGTTAGTGAGAGTGGAGAAGAGAGAGAGAGAGTGAAAGTGATGAGGAGGTTGATGTGAGTGAACTTCAATTTTATTTTCAAGAATTATATGAAGAATCTATTAAATTAAAAAAAACAAATTTGAAGTTAGAAGCTAGTTTGAAAGAGCGTGTCGAGGTCATTAATGAGAGTGTTTTAGTGTAAGACCTTAGGACACGTGAGAGAGCTCTTCGTGAGAAGCTTGAATATGTAGAAGGCGAGAGAGATAGCCTTAAAGGTTTAATGGAATCCTTGAAAAATGAGCTTCTTGTGTTTGAAGAGCGGAATATTTTATTAGAGTCTCACATTTTAGATTTAGAAAATAAACTAAAAGACTCTAGTAAAGTCAAATTTGATTTGGAGTGTCGTTAAGAGAAATTAGATAAAATATTAGGAACAGTTCAAATAAAAATGACACGTTTGGTTTAGACTTCGATACTTATAATTAATCAACTCATAAAGTCAAAACCAAAGTTTTAAGAGAATCACCTAGGAAAGCCTTTAGAGATCAATCCTTAGGTTCCACCTTTCGACGTGTTTTTATTTGTTCGCATTGTGGTCGAAAAGGCCATCTTAGGAAATTTTGTTTTGATCTTAAACGCAGTCCTAGAAAATCCCTACGTAAGGCAAACGAGGTAGCCAAGATTCCTACACTCCGTGATCGTCATTCTTTATTAGTTTGGGTTAGGAGATCCGACTTGGTAGCTTTACAAGATAGGGTTTTTGATTCTCATTTACTTTCACATGCTTCCTCCCTTGCAAAATCTAAAGGTTGAATGTGTTAGTTGTTTGCATACTTTGGCTTTTATACTTCATGCTAAATTATCATGATAATTGTATGCTTCTTAATCATTATTCTAGTCTATACTTCATGCTTTATCACATTATAGAATTATGATTGTTGTTTATCTTTTGTATTATAGTTCTTTCATTTTAGTTTGCATTAAATGAAAAATACTAAAAGATTTTTGTTTATCATTTATATTTTACTTTTTTAGTAATTTAGGCCTAATGAAAAATACAAATGATTTTTGTTTATCTTTTGAGTAAATATTATTTTGTTTCGTTAAAAAATTTCAACAAACTCAAAAAGATTGTTTTTGTGTGTGTATTTTAGTTTGACACACTTTATGTGGCATATACTTGTGTTTGAATCCCTTATTTTTCTCTTCCATGCGGCTAGAACTTTTGGTTTAGATGTCAATCCTTAAAATGTTCTTTACCTTACTTACATGGAGTAGTTGGATTTTGTGTTGATATAATGAATTCTATTTTTATATGCCTCAATTCACACATGCACAAGCTCACTTGAAATTATAATTTCATATGTATATTTGAGCTTTGTGAGGTGTTTTCCTACCAATCTTGTCATCTACAGGTTATGTGACCTAGGAGGACTAGTGCATGTTAAAATCCATTGCATGCGAGAATTAAGCGATAAAAGATTATATACATATATATATGTATATATATATATATATATATATATATATATATATATATATATATATATATATATATATATATACACACTGTGCACAAGGAAGGACTCCGAAAGGAAATATCATCTTTTGTGAGTAAGCCACCGTTTGCTTGGACCTAAAAGAAATATGTGGTCCAAAGGCCTAAAAGAATTATGGCATTAAAAGAAAATATTTGCCAAGGCCTATTTTGTTTAGTTGATTTATTAATTCAAAAGATTAAAATAATATGCTTAAATTGAGGGAGTTTGGATGGTATATTAATGGTTTGCACAATGTCCGTTTATCCTAGTTGTACTTTCAATGTCATGACTCTATTGATTTGTAGAATCATCAAAATTCTAGGCTTGTATGCATTGTGTATGTTTGTTCATTGAGTTCAATCTATATTGTCACATGAGGTTATATTCAAATGTGATAAAGTTTGCAATCAAATGAAAACTCTGTGAACATGTTTAAGTGATTCTGTCTAAATTTAATTGGTGCTAGTTCACACCCCTATACTTCCGTTTCCATATGACACATTTTTGCCATACGAGTGTGAAAAGCTTATTGTATTTTGTGTCATGTGTAGTGTCTATACCTATATATATTTGCGTGTGTGCTTGTGATATTCATTATGTCTACACATATATGGTATTTGTCTTTGCCTTTCTTTCTAGTCCATCTATGCTTCAAACTCATAATGAATTGGTATCTATCGTGTTTCATATTGTTGTTGATATCACATGCTTAGTATCTCATGTATCACATTGATATCATTTTTTTGCGTCTTCGTTGGTATCCGTTATTATTTGTATGGATTAGTTATGCTTTTGTTTCTCATATGCTTTCATGTTCTTATCACTCTAAGCTTCATTGTGTTTAAATTAGTTTTATCCTTTGTCTATTCCTGAACAAAAAAGGGGAGAATGATAGGGGGAGAAATGGTATCTAATCCTATTGTACTCATACTTAGTTTGGGAGATTTATTTTAGGGGGAGATATCTTTCTAAGTGGGTTATTTATTTGATAAAGGGGAGAATTAATTTAGGGGGAGTATTTATTTTACATGCATTTAATATTCTTGATATTCCCCATGTGTTTGATAGTTTGCTTAAGTGTGCAGGAATTCTTCTTTCATCGGCAAAGACATTGCGGTAAAGATATTGATCCTTGGGTTTTTGAGTCAAGCTATGTAATTTTATTTTGGGTGGGATATTTTTTTAAGTCTAGTAGAGCTTGGCGGTCCTTTAGGATTTTTGTTTGGTTTTTATCCCAGAATAGCTAAAGGGGGAGATTTGTAAGGACATAAGTCTCCAATTGAGTCTTAATGTAGTGTTGGCTCAATTTCGGACAAAAATATTTGAGTCATAGGAAAGTGTTCAAGTGTATCCATCCAAGCCTATGATGCGTTAGTTAAAGACGTAGTGGCCAAGATTATAAAGCTTCATCATATGCCGGGTTTAGTGTGCCTCGTTTCTACGTCAACAACACTGGTTCCAATGCTCCTAAGGTATGAATGAATTTTTATATATATAGGAAGACTTGGAATAATTTTATAAAGGGTGTAATTTTATTTAAACTGAAGTTTATTTCCAGAAGGATTCTTTAGAACTTTAAAATAAAGTTTCTGGGCTTAAAATAGAATTTTGACCAATCTGAGACTTCGTTCGATATTGTCGTTCGAACGAGTTTTTCGTTCGAATGATTATGTCGTTCGAATGAGTTTGCCAATGAATTTTTCCCATTGGCCACTTGAACTTCGTCAGAAGGGTTGTTCGAACGAGATTTCCAGTGGGAAATGTTTTGGGCAGTTTTCTCCACTACTCCATTCTTTTGTTCCCACTATTTTTTCCTGAATTACTAATGTGCGGGAACCAACTTTTTGGAACTAACTTTTTCACATTCTAAGAGATTTTTAGAGAGAAAAAACTTTGAATAAAAAGTTCCATGTTTTGTGTTTGATCTTTATGGATTAAATTCATCAAAAATACATACACACCCAATAGTTTTATTTATTCCAAGTTCCTTAATATATATCCTTGCTTGGAGTGTTTGGCACCGAGTTTATCTCTACACCTCAAAGAAAAGAAGTTAAGATTTACTTCTACATACCACAAACAAGAAGTTTGTTTGCTGTAACATACCCACAAATAAGAAGTTTGCTTGCTATAACATACCCACTTGGAGAAAGGCTCCTTGTTCTGGTGGCGGTGACCAGAAAAAGTCCTATCGGTGGATTTTGAGACCGCAGTGGACCTTCGTGGTTATGAGATAGGCAGAGGTGTGTAGAATAAGGAGCGTTGGGGCTTGGACGGAGTCAAGTCGGGTGTTGTAAGTCTTTTTGTCTTATACTTGTAAAACCGTACTTAGTGGATTTGAGGCAAGGGCCGTCCGAGATTTTTTTTCGTTGTGGGTTTTTGCTCATACATCGCGGCGTAGTGGTTGTTTACTTATTTTATCTTTTTTGCAATATCACATTAGATGCATGCTTAGGTAAAAAGATAAAATTGGTATAGTTAATTTGTTGCTAATTCAATTTGGGTAAAAATTCATTTAATTCAAGTCATTTCTTTAATTTGATAAAATTTGGTTTGGCTTAATTCGTAAAATTGAATTAATTATTTGTTAGGCAAAATTCTAGGACTTGGATTGAATTAAGTTGTTTAAGTGAAAATCAATTTTTTGTTTAATTCAATGTCATTTCTTGTTTAGTTTATTTTAATTTGAAAGAAATTAAAATTTGGTTTATGTAATTGCTTAGTTGAGACATCTTTATTCCGCATCTAAAAGGAAATTACTTTTCGTAAAATCTGAAAATTGGGGGTCTACATTTTCAACACGTGGTATGAGAGCATTGATTTAGAAAAACTATCATTTTCAAACACAAAATACACACAAAAACATTAATATGCAATTCTAACAAACCAAAACTACGTAAAAATATTTACCTTGTAGGAAATAAGTTTTTGACAACAATCATAATGGCTTGAATAGGTTTACATGTGCATATCTCACCAAATAATAAAAATCTTAATAAGATAAAGCAACACATCAATTTCCCTTCTCAAATGTCATTTTATATTTTTCAAGGGTCTGTTTGTAATTTTTTTATCTCCAATGTAGTTTCTTAACATTAAGGACTTCACCGATATAATAGAGGATAAACTATTTAAGTGTTAACAACAATTTCATTCAAACATGTTTGTGATAGTAGCCGCATTACTCCATGAAAACCGCATCGGTGAAAATCACATCAGTGATTAACACGATAGTTTAACATGATTTTATAATTAAATTAGTCGAAAGAAGAAGAAACACATCGGTGAAAACCTCTCTTAAATGCAAACGAATGTTTTTTTAGATCCATCTTTTTTTTGTTATGTCTTTAGTGTGGTTTGGTTTGAAGTAGGTCAGGTTGTGAGATTTGTTTGGGTCGGTGTAGGTTTGTTTTTGGGCTTGTTACTACATTTTATTTATGTTTCCAAATGGTTATGGAAACTTGAAAATATCGAAATTTCTTAGAGTGATTTAACGATCTGATTAGGTATATAACATGAAATCTGAAGATCAAAATTTAATGCAATTTTTTTTTTTTATGTTTTCGGTGTTTGATAGTTGGATGTAGTTTGTGTGGTTTTCTTTTATTTATGACAAGTATGTAAAGGCAAATACCCAACTTAGTCAATTTGAATGTATTAGCTTAATTCCGAACAAAATATGTTAAATCATAGGTTAGGGTTAGTGTTTTACATTCAAGCCTTTGACGTCTTTGGATGAAGACGTAGCAGAAAAGCTTGAGAGATTATATCATCGTACCTTGTTTCATGCTCGTTTTTGTCTTCACATTTCGATTATCTCTCAAGTATGATTGTGTATATATTTTGAGCCTTGAAGATGTTATTATTGGGTGTTAGGATTTTATAAAATTGTTTACAAATTTTTTAAGGTGATTTTACAGCACCTCGTTAGAACCAAGATTGAACGAAACTTCAAACAAGTCAAAATTAGCCTTTGATGTTTTCTCGTTTAGATATCTCATTATAAGTTATTCTAACAAGAATTGGTACATCATTAGAATGAGATCTGATGAGATATCTAACGACCGAATTTTTTTCTTTGTTATTTTCTCGTTAGATATCTCATTAGATGTTGTTCTAACGAGAGCAAATACCTCATTGGAACAAAATCCAATGAGATATATAACGAGGCAACAATTTTTTTTTTTTTTAAATGTTTTTTGCATAACTCTTTTATCAATATCCTTTTAAACAGATTTTTACTATAAAAAGGACTTCAGGGGAGCAGTTTTAAACGACAAAAAATCTTATATTTTGAGTTTTGAAGCTCAACCAAAAAGCTCTCCAAAACCCTAGTGTACACCCAAGTAGTTTAGGATCTAAGGTTCTTCTTATATATGCTTTGAAGGTCCCGTTTCGGGCATCGAGTTTATTCTACACATCATTGTGAGAATTATTTCATTGCGGTGGACTCTATTTGTTACTTACACGCTATATAATTCATTTTTGTAGTGTTGTAGTGAAGAAGCCATGGATTTCGGGTTCTAATCCATAGATGGCTGCTGGGCCTTGATTGGTGAATACCGAGGCGTGTGTGGACTCACATGTTATGGCACTTGTGTGGGTTGATTCTTGTATTATTGATATAGAGGATCAATTGAATAATGAATACACGTCAAGGCTTATATGGATCGAGTCGTTGAGTAAGTCATCTCTCAACTTGTGTAGTTCCGTATCATAGTGAATTGCGTGGCTGGGCTATCTGGGGTTTTTTCCATTGTGAGTTTTCCTCATACATCAGCGTGTTGTGTAATTATTTCACTTATTTTATATGCTTATCACCTAGATTCATGCTTTATCTTGAAAAGAAAAAAAATGGGTAAATCGATTTTTCACAACAAACGTTTAATTTGGTGAACAAGTTTTATTGGGTTTAATCCGTTTAAAGTTTTATATTTAATTTGAATAAAAAATAAAAATATACTTTTTATTGTTCACTTCGTCTTCCCTATTAGCATTCGCTTCAAATCGGTATCATAGCGTGTTGCACCAAATTATCGTGAATATCCTTGCTTCTTGTCGGTTAGGGTGATCTGTTTACCCTTCTGTCTTATGTTGGTTTTCTGTGTTTTCTTCTCGATGGATCCCCATAGTGATAAGTTGTCCAATTTTTTTAGTGATGACGACTTTGATATTCGAGAGGAGCTTAATGAGCTTCATAAATGTGCTAAAAAAATTACTCATTTGAATTTGAAGTTTGAAAAAAGATTTAAAATTCTTGAAAAAGAAAATTCTCGTTTGCTGAAATTGAATTTTTGTAACATATTCAAACTGAAAGAGATATCTTACGTATGAAGATTATGAACATGGACCGTATTTTTAAAAATATAGAAGTGTCCAAGAATGAGAGTGAGGATGGAGTTCGACTTTTATAAAAATGATGATATGACTCTAAATTTTTTAGGGTTAGTGTACGTTCCATTGAAGATAATGATAAATTAATAAATGGTTTGAGGGAACGCGAGAAGGCTCTTAAGGATAGGATCGCTTGCATTGAGGGGGAGCGAGGATACCGTATAGGAATGATTGAAAATTTAAAGAAGGAGGCCCTAACACTTGAAGAATCCAATTCTTTACTTGACTTTAGGATTTTGATGTTAAAAGTTGATTTAAGAGACTCAAGTAGTGTTGGTAGTGATGGTACCGGTTTCCATGATACTAATACTTCTATTGCTAAAGCCAAGACCATTTTTTGTTTTAGAGGGTCAATCACATACTAGGGTGTTATAAAAGGTCAACACAGAGGTATCATTTCGCGTCGCATCTACATGTGCACAAATTGTGGTAGAAAAGGTCACCTTAGGAGTTTTTGCTATGATCTTATAAAAGACCATAAGAAGTTGAAGTATAGTATTCCCTTGGTTCCCGAAACCCAATGTGTTGGATATATATCTATTTGGATTTGGAAATCTATTTTAGAGGCACTAAATGTTAGATTGGTTAATTCTTGCATGCTTGCACATGACTCTTTCCATGCTATATGTTATGGGTGATTGCGTGCATTTTTGCATATGTGTCTGCTATTTGTATGTTGTTTGAGTGTTTTTATTTTTATTTTATTGAGTCATACTGAAAAATACAAAATGATTTTGTATGCCTTTTGAATTAGTTTGTTTTTAAATTAGTATTTTTTGATTTTTTTTTATAAAAATTCACAAAGTTTTTTAATTTTTGTGCATTTTAGTTTTACACATTTCATATGGCATATTAGTGTGTTTGAATCCAATGCATTCCGTTCTATCCATTGGAATGACATTTGGTCATGATTGTTGATACTTAGATTGTTCTTAATCATTCTTGCATGGAGTTGTTTCGAACTTGATTCGCTTAATGGATTCGCTTTGTATATGCCTCTGCACACACATGAACGGGCACTGATAAGCACCCAAAACTGTACATTTTATACCCCGAATAGTTGTATTTTAGTTGCTATTTCTCGACAATATGGGTCTTATGCGCTTAAATGTTTAATATGCAGGTTTAATGTACGTTGCGGTGTTCAAACGCGTATTTCAAGGCAATTGTGCATTTTACGGAGCTAAATACCAAATTCCCGTACCCTAGCCTACCCTAAACTTAGCCCAAACTTACCCCAAGCCTGTGTGTGTTTTATTTGTGTCATTTTATTATTTTTTAGATTTTTAGTTTGAGTCTTTTCTATTTTTAGGATTTATTTTAGAATTTTTAAATTTTATTTTCTATTTTTCTATTTTATTTTATTAACATAATTTTATTTTATTTTGATTTTGATTATTTTTAGTTTTATTTTATTTTATTAGGATTAGTTTTATTTTATTTTGATTTTTATTGATTTTTAGTTTTATTTTATTCTATTTTATTAGGATTAATTTTAGGAGTTTAGTTTAGTTTATTAGATTTTATATTTTAGGATTTTTGTTTTATTTTTATTTGATTCTTTATTTTATTTTTAGAATATAATTTTATTTTGAGGTTTCTAGTTTGTTTTTATTAATTTTATTATAGTTAGTGTTATTTTAAGGTCCAAATTAAACACACACATCACCATTATCATACACTTATCCTACACCTAATCCTACACCCTAAGCCTCACCACACCCTCACCCCCACCTAACTCCCCTACACCCTCAAACACACACACAAAGTCACACCACACACCCTACCTACCATACTCCCTCACACACCCAATCATATCCACATCATCTTCTCCAACAAACTTTCTCTCTCCTCTCACCAACACCCACAACCCCCATTAACACCTCACACTCTCTCTCTTACCCAAACAAACCCATACCCGACTCCACCATTTAACCCCTTAACCTCCGCCAGGAAACCTAAAAAAAAAAACGGCCGAAACTCACCTATCGCCGCTGCCCCTTCCGGCGCCGGCCGCGAACCCCTGCCGACCAGCCCAAACCCGACGGCGCTCCGGCAGTACCCTCTGCCATCTCCGGCCAGCTCCTAACCACCACAACCCAAATCCGGTCCCTCTCCCTCTCGGCCTTACCCGACGTCGGCGGTGCCCTCCGACCTCCATCCCAACCGGACCCGAAACCAAACTTCAACCAGAAAACCCCCAAACCCATTTTATCCAAGCCAAAACCCATTTTGCCATTTTCCCCTTTTAAAAACGTGACCTGCTATATCCCAAGGCCAACTTAGAAAACCAAAACCAAATTTCCAAGACCAAGTCAACCCACTTAAACTAATTTATTCACATTTACCCAAATATCCCCTAACTAACCACCCAAAACCAATTTCCAAAATTACCCCCTCACCCAATCTGATTTTATTTCCTCACCTCACTTTACATTACCTCACACCATTTCCACATGCACTCCCTACCTTTTTACCATTATGCCCCTTTGCTCCATTGCATATAAAATGAAGAAGAAGACCCATTTGTAGGTCATTCTAGATAAAAAAAAAGAAGCTTTGTAGAGAGAAAATTCTAGAGAGAGATAGTTAGTTTAGAAAATAAATTTTTGTAAATAGTTTTTCATTTTTTATTTTTAGATATTTGTGAGATTAAATATTGTTAGAGAATTAATTGAGTGGATAGTTGATTTCATATCATTTGGAAGATCAATTAAGAGGTGTATGCTTCAATTTCAAGGATTGGAGTTCAACATAATCAAAGAGATTTGGTTTGATTGTTCTCTTCCCTTCTTTTATTATTTTATGCCTTTGAATATTAATTTGTCATATTTTATACCATGTTAGGCTAAAACCCCTTTCAAGGGGTGGGGTGAAACCCTTATTTGATATTATTTTAGTTTAATTAGTTTGCTTACTTGAAATTTTCCTTTGAATGTTAAATTTGATCCCTCACCCTTAGATTTACGCCTCGAGAGAGGGTAAATGATTTTCGAGAGAAAATCGAAATTCTAGTGATAATACCCATTTTAGATTCGAACTAGAGATAGGGGTTTCTTAAGTGGGGTATTATCATTTGAATTTCAACTCTAAATTTAATTTCTAAGATTGACATAAATTCTAATTGATCGATCCTAGCGGGTGATTAATTAAAAGGAGTGTTGATCTAATTTTCTAGAGTTGTGAGGTGTTAATTTTAATTTTCTAAAAGATTACTATTCTAATTACACTTGCAACGAGAGTTGATTTGTAATTTTGATATTAATTTGGGAGAATTCAAATAATTAAATTAATTAATTAGAATAACTAAAATTTGTGGTGTAATCCCACTCCTTGATTGTTCTCACAATTATTTTCCTCACTTTATCTTTTATTTTAGTGTTAGACTTTATTTTCATTTTAGTTACTTTCTAGTTAGTTATTATCATTTTACATTTAGTTTATTTTAGTTTAGATCTCACCTCACCCTTTTGTTTTAATATTGAAAAAGCTAAAAAAATTAGAAAAGTGAAAAAGCACAAAAAGAAAATAAAAAGTGAATTACATGTGAATTTGTTCCATTTGCTTTACTCCCTAGAAAGTGGATTGATACCCTTACTTACCTCTACACTTGAGTTTATTATTATTTGTAGGTACATAAGGTTTTGATTAGAAGGACTTTTCAAGCAACGACAACACACATGCAAAAGTCTTTTTATCAGGCACTTTGAATTTTAACTTGACATGTATATTTGAGACATGTGAGATGTTCTCCCATCAATCATGTCATCTATATATTTTGTGACTATGGAAGATTTGTGCATATAAGAATCATTTCTCATGAGAATGTTTGGTTTTATTGAAAAAATATGAGGGTGCACGAGAAAGGGCTACGAAAGGAAAAAGTATCCTTTGATGGAAAACCACCGTTGGCAAGAGCTTCATGAAAACATTAAAGGCAATAAAAAAAAATGTTAAGGCCAATATGTTTAGTTTGTTTGATTTTGAAAAGTTATAACTTCTAATGTATTGAGAGAAAATAAAATATGATATATATTTTCTTTTGAGGGTGTTATAGTTGAAGATCAACAGGTTTGCATAATGAATCCTAGTTATACATATTTGGTCACGACACTATTTATTTGTATAATCTTTAATATTCTAGGATCGTGTGGTGCTTGTTTGTTCATAGAGTTCACTTTATTTATTCCCTTGACGATAAATTTTAGTTGACAAAGTTTTGCAGTCAAATAGAATTGATTGAACATATTTGAGTGTTTGGGTCATAATTAATTTGTATCTAGTTCACGCCCATTCATTCCATTTCACATGTTTAGACACATCGATACTATGCTAGTGTGTAAAGCTTATGTGTTTTATATCGAGTTTTTGTGATTTCTTATACCATATATATAAGTGAGATGGGTAATCGTCGGTATATCTTTTTCATATTGATATATAAGGTATCCTTTTATTGTTAAGTCTTTGCATTTTCATATAGTTCATTTTTTCCATATGCTTTATCTTTTGATTATATCTGGCATGTTATATGTTCATATTGATATCTCTCATTATGTGCATTAAAATTTCAAATTTCAAATTGGTATAATACTTCATTGTTTATTCCTATTGGTATCTTTTTGCATCGATATCGATATTATTTGATCATTATTTGGATTATATGTGCTTATGTTTGAATGTTATATTTGTTTCACTTCACATTGTTGCATGATTTTATTCCTTCCTCCATATTTCTCTGAGTATCATATGTTCAAACATTTAGTAAGAGATTTTGTTTAGGGGTATGAATAGTTTTATGCTTTCTTACTTTGTCTATTCCTAAACAAAAAGGGGAAGAAATGGTATATTTCCTTTCACGATTAGGATATTTTTATCTTAGGAGAAAAAGTCTTACCTAGGTTGAGATTGTTAGACATATGGAGAATTTTATTCTTATGCGAATTTATACTTGTTATATTCTCTTAGCATTTGAAGGCGTGTTTAAGTGTGCAAGTTCATGCGAGCAAAGTTATTCAGAATATGTGTCTGTAGAGCATCTGTACCTTTTAATTTTGGGGTTGGGATTGAGTCTTTTAGAGAGCTTGACGATCCATAGGATTTTTATTTTGGTTTTTTCTCGAAATAACTAAAGGGGAAGGTTTGCAAGGATAAATTTTCAATGGAGTCAATTTGTATGGATTGGCTTAACTCATGGTAATATATTTTGAGTTATATGTTAGGGTTGACGTTTTAACTTCAAGCCTTTAACGTGTTTATTTGAAGACAAAGAGAAAAAAACTTTAGACATCATACCATCGTGCCGTATTTCATGCTCATTTCTATCTTCACATTTCGAGGATCTCTGAGTTATGATTATGTATATATTTTGAACCTTTGACATTTTACTATTGGGTGATAAGTTTTAATAAAATTATTTTAAAATATTTTTAAAGTGATTTTACAACACCTCTTTATAACCATGATCAAATAAAGCTTCAAACGAGTCAAATTTTTTTTTTTATTGTTTTCTCATTAGATACCTCATTAGAATTTGTTCTATCGAGAATAGGTACCTCATTAGAATGAGATCCAACGAGATATCTAACAACCCACTTCTTTCCTTTGCTATTTTTTCATCAGATATCTCATTTAATATTTTTTAATGGGAACAGGTACCTCGTTATAACGAATCTAACGAGAAATCTAACGAGACGATAGTTTTTTTGAAAAAGTTTGCTTTTTGTACAACTCTTTGATTCTTATTATTCTAAACTGATTTTTACTATAAAAGGACTTCAGGACAACAATTTTACAAACATAAATTATTATATTTTGAGTTCCCAAACTCATCCAAAAATCTCTTCAAAACCCTAGCTTACACCCAAGTAGTTTTGGATCCAAGATTCATCTTATATATGCTTTGAAGATCTTTGTTTGGGAATCGAGTTTATTCTCCACATCATTGTGAGAATTGTTTTGTTATGGTAGACTTCGTATTTGTTGTTTACACAAGGTGAATTCAATATTTGTGGTGTTGTGGTGAAGAAGAGGTGGATTTCGTGTTCCATTCCATATATGGTTATTGCGCTTGAATCGGTGGATACTGATACATGTGTGGACTTACACATTGTGGTACTTGCATGGGTGGATTCATGCGTTATCGCCATGGATGAGTAGTTGAAGATTTTAGACGCGTCAAGGCTTGTGTGGATCGAGTCATTGAGTACGTCATATGTCAACTTGTGTAATTTCGCATCATAGTGAATGCGTGGCTGGGACATTCGAGGTTTTTCCCGTTTTGGATTTTCCTCGTACATCGGCATGTTCTATCATTATTTTACTTATTTTATCTACTTATTACCTAGATGCATAGGTTAAAAATATAAAATTGGATAAGTCGATTTTTCATAACAAACGGTTTAATTTGATGAACAAGTTTTATAGTTTAAAAACTTAGTATATGTTTAAAAACGGTTTAAAGTTTTATATTTAATTATAAGAATGCCAATTTCCTTTACATTATAAGATATACTTTTGATACCACAAATTTTAAATTACAAAGTGAGATGGTTCACACAATATACCAAATTTTAATTTCTAAACAAAATTTTAATTTCTTTTAAAATTAAACTGAAATTAAATTAAACTAGACAAATAATTAAATTTTCACTTAAACAAAATTAATTCAATTCAAGTTCTAAATATGCTAAACAACCAAACATGATTATTTCTAAATTAAATTAGTTGATTTGAATTATATTAAATTAAAATTACCCATATATAAACTAGCATCAAATTTACACAAAGCTTGTAAATTATACTAATTTTATCTTTTTAACCCTAAGCATGTATCTAAGTGATTTTGTAAGATAAAATAAACAAAAAACCACAATATCGCGTTGTACGAGGAAAACCCATAATGGAAAAAACCTTGGATGGCCCAACCACAAATCCACTAGGTATGGTTTTACAAAAGACAAGACAAAAGACTTACTTCAACGACTCAACTCCCTCTCAAGCCTTGACCGTTCTTCTTTCTTCCACCTTCGCCTAGTCGACAACTCCGGAATCCACCGTAGTCATGGAATCCACCGATGAGTCGAATCAACCATCAACCACACACGAATCCCTCCTCCGTATGCACACCACGAGTCAACAAACGGAATCCTCCTTAGGAAACTTTCTCCTTTTGGGGTAGAGATGATACCTGATGCCAAGATGATGATCTCAAAACAAATATATATATATATATATATATATATATATATATGTTGGAACTTGGATCAAAGAAAACTATGTGGGTGTAAAGATGTTTTTCTGTAAAGATTAAATCATTTAGTTTCACAAAAAACAAAAAAGACTTTTGGTTAAAGGATTTTTCTCTCAAAATCTCTTGGAAAGTATGAAAAAGTCACCAGAAAATTGTGTTCCCACACTATTAAGACCAGGTAAAAAGAAAGTGGGATGGTGGGAAGTTCCAATAAAACTGACGAAAAACTGATCAACTTCCCACGTTGTTCGAACAACTTTTAGATATCGTTTTAACGACTTCGTTCTAACGACATTACTAACGAGAAAACAAAGAAAAAACAAAGGAATCTCGTTTAAACAACTTTGTTCGAACGATGTCGTTAACGAGAAAACACAGAAAATGTAAAGAATCTTATTAGATAATTCGTTCGAACGACCTGGGAATCTCGTTCTAACGAGATCTCAGTTTCGTTCAAACAACCTTAAAAAAATTACTTTTCTTTTAAAAAATAAAAAACTCATTTTCAACATAATTTTAGTAAAAATATGACAGCCAGCATAAATTTTCAAGTCCCTATATATATTATGTGCATTCATACCTCTAGAGACTTTGAAAATAATGAAAGATTGATGACGTGAAACATGACCTGAAAATCGATAGTGATGATGTCTTCAATTTAGGTTTGCCCATTACGTCTTCAACTCAAACGTCATAGTCTTGAAAGGACCCAATAAACTTTAATCCTATGACTCAATTAGATTTGTATGAAATTAAGCCAATACTTACAAATTGACTCAATTGAAAATTTGACCTTACAAATGTAAGGACATAAATTTCCAATTGAGTCCCTGTATAGTTTTGAGTTAATTCCGTGAACAAAACTGTGTTTGTAATATGTTATAGGGAGATTTTTATTTTATCACGATCCCACTTGGTCTATGACGTATTGAAGAAAATTGAAGACGTTGCGGCAAAGCTTCAAAGAATTTATCATGCCGATGTTTAATTGGTGCAAGTTTAATCGTCTTCAAAGGTAATTGCATTGCGAGATCACTCAGGTATGAATGCGTATAATTAATGGTGCTCGAAATTATTTTTATAAAAGATAATGATGTATTTTTATAAAGAAAAATATTTTAAAATATTTTTAAAAGTGTTTTAAAAGGTTTACACTACGTTTTAATTCTGATAAGTTCGAATAGGAGTTTGATTTATTTGGATCTCTCATGGAAGAGACATTTTGAACTAAAAGTTAAAAAGTCAAACATCTCGCCCGAACGACATTGGATCTCGCGCGAACGAGATGTTTAACTCACTCGAACGAGATCCTTATGTCGTTCGAACGACATGTTTTTTGAGGCAGTGTTTAAATCCTATTTAAATAGTGTTTGCATCAGAATTTTGTAAGTGTGCTTTCTGGAAAACAGTTTTACGAACCAGAATCTTGTTTGCACATGTTTTCTAAGGTTTAAAAGTCATAAACACATCCTTAAAGTTTGCAAAGATCCGAGTTATAATTAGTTTATGTTTACGTGATCTTGCGGCACAAAAGTTGTTTGTTTTACACATTGAACACAAAGGGTTTTTCGGTAAAGAAAAGAGAAGGACTTCTTGTTCGACATCGTAGATGAATCAAAGCCATATCGGTGGACACCGAGACATACGTGGACGCGTGTGTTGTGGACAGGTATCGTGGAAGACAAAATTTCTGCATGGGCACTATTGAAGAACGGTTGAAGATCAGAAGGAGAGTCAAGACCCGTGGGGATTGAGTCTTAGTGTAAGGCTAATCTGTCTTTGTAAAACCATTATTCATAGTGATTGTCTGGCTTGGGCCGTCCGAGGTTGTTTTACCGTTTTGGGTTATTTCCTCGTACATCTGGCATTGTGAGTATTATTTACTTTATTTTACTTGATTTAGTCACTAGATGCATGTTTAGGATTAATCAAGATAAAATTGGTTTAAAGTAAGAATTGGGTTTTTCACAACTTGATTTGGTGCATAATTAAAAGTTGGATCTTTTTTGGAGAAAAATTGGTTTTGTTTAAAGCACACATATTGGGTACTCTAATTGGTATCAGAGCTAGAAAACATTTTTATTTGTTTTGTGATCCTGTGTGCTTTCAAAGATGAATTTTGGATATAATGAATTTTCTCGAACTCCAGTTTTTGATGGCACTAATTACACTTATTGGAAGATGAGAATGAGATGTGCTTTAAAATCTATTGATGAGTGTGTTTGGCATGCAGTTGATAAATGTTGGACACCCCCTGTCACTATTGTACGTGATGTCACTAGTTTAAAGCCTAGTAATTCATGGACCGAAACTGAACAAAGACTCACACAATATAATTCTAAGGGTCTGCATGTTATTGCTTCACATGTCACACAGGACGACTATAATAGAATTATGACTTGTGAAACATCAAAAGAGGCTTGGGATATTTTGTCACTCACTCATGAGGGCACTAGCACAGTTAGAGCGTCAAAACTTCAAAATCTCACACACAATTTGAGACCAGTAGGATGTTAGAGAGTGAGACCTTTGATGATTTTTATTCTAGGTTGTCAAATATTGTCAACTCGTCGTTTAACCTAGGTGAGAAAATTCCCGACAACCGTGTCATTAAGAAAATCCTTAGGTCGTTGCCTAGTAGGTTTGATGCGAAAGTGACCATTTTAACTCATTGGGTAGGTTAAAGTCAACGAAACTAGAAGAGATTGTAGGTGACTTACAAACCTATGAAATCGACATGATTACCTCCAAGCAAGTGCCTAAGAAAGAAAAGGATATTGCTTTGAAAACCCGAAAGGAGGAAATTAAAGTTTTGGATTCCAATTCTGATTTTGAGGATGTTGCTTTATTGGCAAAGAAATTTAAAAAATTTATTAAGTTTCAAAAGCAATCGAAAGATGCCAAGAAATTTGAAAAATTCAAGAACAACAAAGTATATCCCACCTTTAAGGGTAAGTTTGAGAAGCTTAAGAGAGATGAGTAGGATAAGTGTTTTGGGTGTGAGGGGTACGGTCACAAGGTTAAGGAGTGTCCCACTAGACTTAAGAAAGAGGGCAAGTAACCCATTGTCTATAGTGCCACCTTAAGTGATAGTGAACCAGAGTTTGAGGTATATATAAAAGTGTGAAAATCACATATTTTTTTGTTATTTATATAAGTTGTTCATGCTTATAAAACTCGTTATGTATTTATAAGGTGATATTCATGGTTTAAGAAGATAGACGGGGGGAGAATATATAACCATCAGATGATTAAGGAAGGCTATCTTGGACTTATTGAAGACCTTGCATGTACTTATTTTTCTTAGTTGACAGACATTAACATTTCTGAAATAAATTACACATTTTAAAGCTCACCCAATTTTATTATATAATATTTTAACATAGGCGAGGGGAGAATATATAACCATCAGATGAGTAAGGAAGGCAATCCTGTACTTATTGAAGGCCTTACATGTATTTTTTTTCTTAGTTGACAGACATTAACATTTGTGAAGTAAATTACACATTCTAAAGCTCACCCGATTTCTATTATCTAAAATATTAACAAAAAGATCCAGGAGATGAATTTAATGAGGACGATTGGGCATGTTTGTGGAAAAAAGGTCGTAAAAATAAAATAGCGATTTAGTGGTGAAGCTACTAGGGAAGTAGCGAATAAAATTATAAGTTTCCTTTAATGAGTTTTTTTACATTATATATATATATATACGACGTGCTAAATAACTAGGTTAAAGTTGGAGGCTTGGTCACCAAATGAACCTCGAATATCCTAACTTTGGAATTAGTGACTCCCAAGAGCCCCGATCATGTTAGGGTTAAAGGGAAGGGAGTCACCCCCATAACCCTTTTCAACCTCACTAAGAGAGGATTAAAGAATCATATTAGCGAGTTGGAGTTTAAGCTGCATGCATAAAGATAAATAGGCAAACCAAGGATGAGAGAATGGAAGTATTGCCGAAAAAGATGTCAGAGTATGAGAGGGAAATGGTGAAAGCCGAGTTGAACACCCTAAAAAGGGTTAATGTGTGGCACAAAATAATTTATCAAATGTAAGTGCAATATGTGATTCACATTCCAAAAAAAAAAAACTAGAAATGTAAGAAATAAATATTATATATTGTCGTTGTTGGACTTTGCAATAAGAACATGTTATTAATTTTAAATTTTCTTATGTATAAATAGTTGAAAGTTATGGAAAGAGAACCACTCACATGCCATCTCTGAATCCCACACCTCATAATGGCATGGGCAACCCATGCGAATTTGTGTTAAATTCACGTACCAATATTGTCGACAAGGGTTGTGTTTTTGAGAGGATTGGCCCATACCATAAACATTTGGTAGAAAACCACCTACGTGTCTAAACTCCCCCTCCTCATACCTTGTGCTGAATATGAGTCAGTAACAATTATGAATGGACATAAGTCATAAGCTGTGTAGCCTAAAGAATTTTTTTTACTAGACACAAAGACACGGTTAGTTATTGTGCAAATGGGGTAAATATTGAATTTATATTTATATTAATTTACCATCTCAGGTAAATATATAAAATATTGGCAAATGGGGCAAATATTGTTTTAAGTGAATTAAAAGATAATATTTACAAAATTTTGCATATTTACTGTTATGTGAATGTAAATAGCATTATGTTATGATTCATGATGTCATTGTGCTTTAAACGAAATTTATGGTTTAAATAAAGTTGGAACTTGAAATGATTTATATTATTCTGGATGCCAATTTAGAGGGCACGGTTAGTCCCGAAATAGTCGAGATAGTCAAAATAAGTGCCATATTATATTTTTGGGTTCCGGGCACTTTTAACAGGTTATGGCTTAATTATGTAGTTACGAGTTATTTTAATAGTGTATTAACATTTAAAGATGGGAATTGATGCTAAAGGCACGATTAAGTCTTGCAACCCTCTCATTTCTCAAGTGTATGCTTCCTAAACCTAGAAAGAAAGAGAGAGAAAGAGAATTTGGGGAAAAGAAGATAAATAAGAAGAAAAGAAGAAATTTGGGTTTGATCTTGCTTCTACCGGAAAGGAATTCAAGATTTCACCTTAAGGCATGTTTCTTACTTGTTAGTATATGATTTAATGTGAATAATTTGTTGTGATAGTTGTGTAGTTGGAAAATTAGAACAAATAGTAGTTTTTGATAAATATTGATTTTTAACCCTTGGATCATGTTGTTTGTATGATTTAAGTTGGTCATGAGAGTTTGTTGTGGTGTAGAGAGGTTATGGTTGTGTTGTTAGTTGATGGGAATGAAGGGAGTGTAAGAATAAGGAGTTTAGGTTTTGGATTCAATCTTGTAGAAGAAGAGAAATTCGAGGGTCTGCTAGGCGTGATCGACCGCGGTCCCAGGACCGGTCGACCGAGCCTTCAGAGGAAAGCCTACTGCTTTCTTATATAAGTATAAATTCAGAGCACGGTCGACCGAGGTCCCAGGACCAGTTGACCGGGCCTCCCCATTCGAGCTTACTGCTTTCCTTTCTAGGCAAAACCAAATAGGCGCGGTTGATCGCGGTCCCATGACCGGTCGATCGGTCCCCTATTTTTCACCCTTAAATGCTTAGTTTCTTCTAGCTTCTTTCTTTTAAGATAGGGACTTAAGAATCTTCTTGAATGAAGTAAAATAGAGTATTAGAGTCTATTAGTATGGTATCTAAGAATCTAAGTTAGAAATGAGAGTTGGGACTTAGATTGGGAATTAATTTAGTTAATTAAATTAGACGTAGATAACTGATTCTTTTAGAAAATGAGTTAGTTTAGGTCAAAAGGGAAGTAGAGTGATTTAATGTGGACTTATAGAATTGGGTTAAAGTAATATCATACCATTTGGTTTGCGGAATGAATGTTAATTCATCGAGATTTGTATTGGAGATAATTAAACATTGAGATTTATAATGATGGCATTAAACGCTTATGGCTCCGGATAAAACATAATGTATATTTTAAAATGAGATCAAATTGTGAATGAAAAATTGTATATACACACCTCTCTAAATGCTATCGTAGGGGAAGTTACACACATGAGGTGAAGTCCCCTGGCTAGTGAATGCAGGGTGAATTTAGTCCTCGGCCATAGGTCCGACTATTATGTATTGTGTGACAACTGTTCGAAGTGAGGTAATTTCGGGTGTGGTTATGACTCACTATCGAAGGTATATGACCGCTTCCCAATGTTATGCGATGTAGGATGCCCAAGTTGTCTTGGTGATAGGCCCTGGAAGATGATAGCTATTTAGGGGCGTGTCCAGTGGGGAGGCTCGGAAGGACGGTCTTAGAATCGTGATATGTTTTGAAATATAACTATTCATTTTAAAGTGGGATATTATTGATGGCAAAGCACTCTATGAAATAAATTGCTTTGAATACGTTTCCTAATGAGTAAAGGAACGATGAAATGAAATTGTGTAAAATGGAATCTCTTTAAGTAGTATATTATCAATATTCTTCGGCATATTTGAATTGTGATCATTGTTATTGATATTGAGTTAGGTTATGCTTTTAGATTGAGAAATTGTATTCCTTATCATTACTTATGGTGAACGAAACAAGCTTATTCATGATGATTAGATTGTCCATAACTGTCATGCATTTTATTCACATGGTGATCATATCAAATCGGTCCCTGACCCGTTTATATCTCTTTATTTTGCATGAATCTTATATTCGACTAGGTGTTCCATCGCAAGGATGCCCGTATTGACTTTTCTATTCCAGTGTCCTAGAGCTATAACACTTTGCAGATGTTATGAGATATTGGATATAAATGCTTACATCTTTTTGTATTCTAGTTATGATCGTCTACACATTCGGGCGTGTTGCCCAAGTTTTGTACTTGTGTATATATGTGATATTGTACTTTAATACTCGGTGTAACCCTATTGTATATGTATGTTAACCGATAGCTTATTTGGTTATTTTGTTGCATATGGTTGCCGACTTAATATCTGTCTTTATTTGCATCCACCTTTTTTTTAATTAGATTGTATAAATGTTTTTCTTTAACTTACAAATAGAATTTTGACAATCCGTTTTCCAAAATAATTGGTGGTTATCTCGTATACTTATTGTATTACTGCGATGCTAAGAATGGGCCATCTATGATTCCTGTAACTATTGGAGTATCGACTGGCCACCTCTTATTTTAATAAGCGGGGTGTCACAGATGGTATTAGATCATCAGGTTCTAGAGTCTTTAGGATCTATGCGGACTTATCACGTTCTATCGTAGCGTTCTTTGAGATAGAGCCCTATTATTAGGACTGTTTTATTTTGTATGTTTGCGATCTTCTGCTAAGATGAATTGTTCTCAATGGTATTCTAATTCAGTTGTTTCTTCATCTCATATGCCGCCTAGGAGAGGTTGCCTTGCGAGAAGAAATAGAGTTGTATAAGATGATGTAGGTACTCCACCGCCACAGTAAGGGATTATTAATGTCGCTGAAGTAGCCAATATCGTGGCCTAGGCGATTAATGCGGCGATGACTTCCGTAGTTCAACAATTTCCCCAAGCAAAACAACCACGAGCTCAGGAGGTACAAGTCCCTGTGGAGACTTCTCCATGGGAAAGAGTCAGATAATCCTTTTTAAAGGGTCATCCCCCAGAATTTCAGGGTGGTTCCGATGTGGTTGTAGCTAACCAATGGAAAAAGGATATGCATCGCCACCTTCGCATGGTAGACTGTAATGAAGAATGAAAGTAAATCCTTGCTACTTTTAAGGTAGTTGGAGCAGCGTTGCACTGGTGGGAGTCGATTACCACTCCCTAACAAAGATATACTATGACTATAAATGACTTTTGGGTTTTATTTGACCGAAAGTATTTTCCTCCCGCAGTTTAAAGGGAGATGAGGAGGAAGCTTCAAGATGTAGTTCAAGGTGAACATTTAGTGGCAGAGTATGAGGAGGAATCCACTCATTTGGCTAGTTTTGTGCCGGATGACGTAACTCCGGGGGAGAGGATAATATCAAAGTTCATTGGAGGCTTATATTAGAGGATACGACAACACTTGCTGGAAAATCCAACTTTACAAACTTTAGGGGATGTGATGAATGCCGCGTTACTTCATTGTCAAGATCATCGGTTGCATGTTCAAGGTAGTAAGAAAGCTTCATTTGTGGGTCAAGTAAGTAAGCCAGGAGGCAATGGTGCAGGAGGAGGAGCACTACACTCGTTCCAATCATCGGGAGGTAAACAAAAGGAAAGGGACACCCAGTAAGGGGATTTGTCCAAAAGACAACGTTTCGGAGGATTTAATTTTAGTGGCAGTAATTTCAGGCAGGTCCAAGGTGTCTAGCAATAGCAGCAGGTAGGTCAGGCAGGTAGGGGTAACAATGGGGGTAGAGGCCATCCGGGCCAAGGCTTTGGGCAGTTCAGAAATAACAGGGGCCATAATTAGGAAAATATGGTGGGTCGTTGCTTTCAATGTGGGGAGGTGGGTCATTATAGGAAGTCATGTCCGCAGTTGATGGGGGGACAGTTTGCTGGAGTTCCACATCATCAGCAGGCATAACTACCACCACAAGGCCCCAATCCATTCGTCCCTCCATAACAGGGACAACTACAGTATGGGCGTGTTTACTAAATACAGGATGCTATGCTTCCTCCAACCCCGCCCGTGCTGCCATCTATCGAGGGTAAGTTTCTTATCCAAAGGAATATGGGTCATGTATTATTTTATACGGGTGCGACACACTCGTTTATTTCTCGAAGTTTTGTTTAATCGACGGAGCTAATCAAATCTGCGGAGAGTATTTTCACTAGTGTTGAATCTTCTATGGGTGATGGTTTGCTCATTTTCTTTGTTTTTAAACGAGTAAAAATAAATCTTGGTAACTTGTGTTTTGAGGCTGATTTTCTTGTCCTTGATATGGTCGGGTATGATGTAATCCTATGTATGGATTGGTTGGTCGCGCGATAGTAAATTGTTATGGGAAAAGTATAGTCTTCTCCATTTCGGGGCAAGATATGTTTTTAGTTTCTATGCCTCGTTTAGAGGGAGGTTTTAGAACTTATTTATATTGTATTGTGGAGGAGACTTCTAGTGATGTAATCGTTTCCTTAGATTCGATTTTCTTTGTTAGAGAGTTTGTGGATGTTTTTCGGGAGATACCGGGTCTGCCTCCAAGTAGGGAGATTAAGTTCGTGATTGATTTAACACTGGGAATGCGATCGATTGCTAGAGCTTCGTACTGTATGGATCCTGTTGAGATGAGGGAGTTAAGTGATCAGATTCAGAAGTTGTTAGAATAGGGGTTTATTAGGCGTCGTACGTCGCCGTGAGGAGTTCTTGTATTGTTTGTGAAGAAAATAGATGGTTCTCTACGGTTGTGCGTAGATTACAGGGAGTTAAATAAGGTTACCATCAGGAACAAATACCCACTACCTCGGTTTGATGATTTATTTGATCAACTTAGGGGAACGCCGTACTTCTCTAAAATAGACTTGAGGACTGGGTATCACCAGCTGCGGATACAAGAACAAGACGTGTCCAAAACTACGTTCCTAACTAGATATGGGTCTTATGAATTTTTGGTTATGCCTTTCAGGCTAACCAATGCTCCTGCAGTGTTTATGGACCTTATGAATAGAGTGTTTCGAAACTTCCTGGACCAGTTTATTATTGTATTTATTAATGACATCCTAGTGTATTCTCAAACGGAGGCCGATCATGCTAAGCATTTACGATTGGTCCTGCAGACGTTGATGGATCATCAATTGTATGCCAAGTTTGAGAAGTGTGGTTTTTGGCTACAGGAAGCAAAGTTTTTGGGTCACATTGTGACATCTCAAGGTATCTCGATAGACCCGAGTAAAGTTGTTGCGGTAAGGGAATGGGGTCAGCCCACGACACCCACTGAAATTCGCAGTTTTCTAGGTTTGGCTGGCTATTATCGCCGATTTATCAAGGGATTTTCTAAGATTTCTATCCCTTTGATAAATCTAACTCGGAAGGGAGTGAGGTTTATTTGGGATGATTCTTGTCAGCTAGCTTTTGATGAGCTGAAAGATAAGTTGACTTCTGTTCCAGTACTTGCGTTACCAAGGCCGGGGTTGGAATATTTGGTCTTTACTGACGCATCTCTGCTAGGGTTGGGAGGTGTGTTACAACAAGAGCACCGGGCTATTGCTTATGCTTCTCTCAAACTAAAGCCACATGAGAAGAATTATCCGGTTCATGATTTGGAACTTGCGGCAGTGGGTTTTGCCTTGAAGATTTGAAGACATTACCTCCTGGGGGAGAAATTTAGTCTTTTCACGGACAACAAATCGTTGCAATATTTATTTTCACAGAAGGATTTGAATATGCGACAACGTCGATGGTTAGAGTTTGTGAAAGACGACCAATTTGATATTCATTATCATCTCGGTAAGGCTAATGTAGTGGCAGATGCGTTGAGTCGAACACCCGAGGGGAAGTTAGCCATGGTATGGAAGGCTAAATTGAAGGAGCTCAGCCAAGAGGACGCTATTGCTAGCGCGTTTATGTCGGTGTTGACCGTTACGCCTACTATAGTGGAAAAGGTTGTAGAAGCTCAAGGAAGGGACAAAAGTTGTCAGGACCGTATACGCTAATTATTGACCGAGGGAGTAGAATCCTACTCTATAAGTTCTGAGGGTGGGTTACGTTTCCATGGGAGACTTGTTGTCCCGGACGAAGGGGATTTGAAATGGGCCGTAATGACAGAATCTCACGGGTACAAATTTGCTGTACATCCTGGTGGGGACAAAATGTACCAAGACATGTGCCGTTAATATTAGTGGGCGGGTATGAAACGGGACATTTCTGAATTTATTTCCCAATTCACTACTTGTTAACTGGTGAAGGTAGATCATCAACGATCGATGAGATTGTTAGAACCCTTGGAAAATCCGGTATGGAAATACTGGCCTGAACCTCCACAACATTTTTCTACCGTCATCGACTTACTGTTTGTAAAGGAGGTTAAGAGTTACGCGATTAATTTCTTTTGGTTCCATCCCCAAAGTGGAATGAGTCTGAAGGCACTGGGTGGAAGGGGTAGACGTTTTATCATCATCATCATCATCATCATCATCATCATCATCATCATCATCATCATCATCATCATCATCATCATCATCATCACCTTAATCCCATTAAATGGGGCCAACCACATGGATTCTCATTTTCCATTCTAATTTATTATATGCAATATTATCATTCAAGTTTAGTTCCTTAAGATCTCTCATAATAATTTCCTCCCACGATAGCTTGGGGTGGCCCATTTCTCTTTTGCCCTCTATTTTCAATAATCTTCTTCTTGTTATAGGTGCATCTACTGGTCTACGCAACACATGTCCGTACCACCTAAGTATACTTTCTCTTAATTTATCGCTAATGGGAGGTACTCCCAACTTTTCTCTCACGTATTGATTTTTAATTTTGTCATTTTTAGTAATCCCTATCATCCATCGGAGCATCCTCATCTCACTAACATGGAGAATTTATTCATGTTTTTCTTTAATGCCCAACACTCCGCTTCATATAGGGTCGCTGGCCTAATAACTGTTCGATAAACTTTTTCTTTTAATTTATTAGTTATCCTCTTATCGCATAACACCCCACCCGCTCTTCTCCATTTCATCCTACCAGTTGATATTCTATTCGTACATCCTCATCAATATCCCCATTACATTGTAACAATGAATCTAAATGATGAAATTTATTAGTTTAGTTCATCACTTTTTCTTCAATCTTTAATATTACGCTATATGGTGCCTCATTATTAAATTTACATTCCCTAAATTCCGTTTTATTTCTACTGATTTTCTGTCCCTTCTCCAAGTATCCACTCTCATTGCTAAGCCCTCCTTTGACGTGTATACTAACACTATATCATTCTAAAATAACATACACTATGGGACATCTTCTTATTTGTCCTTAGTAATCTCATATAAAACCACGACAAATAAATAAGGGCTTAAGGCCGATCTTTGATGTAGGCGTACTTTAATCGTAAAGTCATTAGTTTCTCCACATATAGTTCTTACTCTTGTCTTTGTGTTATCATACATATTTTCAATAACTTTAATATAACTCATAGGGATTCCTTTCCTCCTTTAAGCCCACTAAATTACATCTCTATGTACTTTATCTTAAGCATTTTCTAAGTCTATCAAGACCATATATAAATTTTTATTCTTACTTCTACATTTCTCCATTAACTGTCTTAATAAGTAAATAGCTTCCGTGGTGGATCGCCTTGGCATAAATCCAAATTGATTTTCCAAAATAGTTAACTCATTTCTTAATCTTTATTCTATAACATTTTTCCATAATTTTGTAGCGTGATTCATCAGTTTGATTCCTCTATTTTGTGTATCCCCTTTATTTTTATACAAAGGTATTATGGTGATTTTCCTTCACTCATCTGACATTTTTCATTCTCCTAAAATTTTATTAAATAAACATATTAACCATTCTACCCCTAGAATTCCAAGGGTTCTCCACACCTCTATGGGTATTTTATCCGGGCCAACCGCTTTATTCTTTCCCATTTTTCTTATTAATATATCTACTTCTTTTTCAGTTTTCGAACATACCATTACAATATTCAGTTCAATGTCCTCGACATCTTTTTTGGGATATTATTCATTCAATAATCCTTGAAAATACTCTTCCCATCCATCTAGAATTTTTTTATCGTTAATTAATATATTTTGATTTATGTCTATAATACACTTAACTGTACCTATATCCATTGTTAATTTATCTCTATAATGCACTTAACTGGAGCCATATCCCTTGTTAATCGAACTATATTCTTTGCTAATTTATATATTTTCTTTTCACCTTTCTTAGTACCTAATTTATTATAAAGATTATCTACTGCGTTTTGTTGCTCATTTCTAATACTATTTTTTACTTCACTTTTTAACTTTTTATACTTTTATAAATCTTCTTGATCTTCACTTTTTTGCCACTCTTTAAAACTTACTCGTTTCTTTTGTATTATCTTTTGCACTTCCTCACTCCATTACCAAGTCTCTTTTTAATGAATTGATAAAGTGGTTTCTTAATGTATATGCTCTGATACCACTTGTTGTGGGTGAATGTCCCCAAATTTTAAACTTCAAAAAATACGAGATGGCTCAATTATATTCCAATTTTTTTTTTTTTTAAATTTAACAATTAAAAGCTCAAATATTACTTTCTACCAAAAATAAACTTAAAGTGAAATTAAACTAAACATAAATTTTTAATATTCACTTAAAAAAAATTCAATCCAATTTAAGTTAAATAAACCTAGCATGAATATTATCAAATTAAACTAATGGCGACTTGAATCAAATTAAATTAAACTTGAACCAAATTAAACGAAGTTGTGATTTAAACCAATTTTTATCTTGATTAACCTAGCATGCATCTAAGTGATATTTTGTAAGACAAAATAAATCACAAACACACTACGTCGCGATGTACGAGGAAAACCCACAATGGGAAAAACCTTGGACGACCCTGCCTATAAGTCCACTAAGTATGGTATGTTTACAAATACAATAAAAAAGACTTACAACACACGACTTGACTTCGTACAAGCCTTGACACTTCTTTTTGCATCAACCTCCGCCTAGTCGACAACCACGGACTCCACCGCAGTCTTGGAGTCCACCGATGGGGCACATCTATCATGTAAATATACAATGGCCTTTCCAACGTAAGCACACCACTAACCAAGGGAACGATCTCCTTTTTAGGTATAGAAGGAACCTAAACAATATCCTTTGATGGGTAGAGAATAAACCCGGTGCCAAACAATCTACAAGCAAAGATATATAAATCGGAACTTGGATTAAACTAGAAACATGGGGGTAAACATGTGTGTATTGAAGAAATTAATTCATGAAAATTCTCACAAAAAAATTGGACATTTGGAATATGAAGATTTTGTCTCTAAGTATCTGAAAAACTCTCCAAAAGTCTTATGGAAAAAGCATCCACAAAATGGTTAAAAACTACTGGATAAAGTGGGAGAGTGGGAAGTTAAAATAAAAAAATTGCCAGAAAATTTCCCCCCTAAAATGTCCTTCGAATGACATTTTGAGTTCGTTTGAACTACCACATTCGAACGAGATTTCAGAACGAACAACTTTGTTCCAATGACTTTCTAATGAGAAAATAAAAAACTATGCACAATGTCGTTAGAAGTTCGTTCGAATGACCTGGCAAACTCGTTCGAACGAGATGTCCAGTTCGTTCGAACGAATTTTCAGAAAAATCCAAATTTTTATTTGAAGCCCAAAACTTTTATAAAAAGATCTAAAATGATTTTCTGAGAAAAAATAAGGCCGTTAAAAATATTTTATAAAGTACACCTAAATAAGAACTATTTAAGTCTCTATAAATATATTAATGCATCCATACCTTAGAGACTTTGGAAATGATGAACTGTTAATGACGTGAAACAAGGCGTACAAAATCGACAATGATATCTACTTGAAAAACTTAGCCGCTACAACTTCAACTCTTCAAATGTCATAGGCTTCAGTTATAACAATCTATCCTATGACTCAAATTGTTTTGTATGGAATTATGCCAACACTATAAATTGAGTCGATTGGAAATTTGCCCTTACATAAATCTTTTTCCTTTCGTCTCACCTAAAATTTGGTTGCCTAATTTCTCGATTTCATTCTTTGTTCTTGACCAAATATTGTTAACATTGTCGTCCTAATTCCACTTCGTGTTTAGCAGGAACTTATGCCTAAATTCTATCTCTTTGCATCCTTTTAAATCCTTTCATTTATATTTTGATAATCTATTTTATCTTTTCGGTACTTAAATTCTTTAATTGCTAAATCTATTACCAATAGGCGATGTTGATTTGTTAATCTTTCACCTGGTATAACTTTACAGTTTTTGCATGTGTACAAGTCTCTTCTTCTAATTAAGAAATAGACTATCTGAGTTTTTTTGTCTCCACTTTTAAACGTTATTAAATGTTATTCCCTTTTTAAAAAAATGTGTTTGTTAATGCTAGATCGTATGCCTTAGCAAATTAGTTAACAACCAAACTAGTGGTTAGACAAACTCACACTTATGAAATTTCACTTACCTTCTTCAACTTCAGCTTCAACCTGGGCCTAAGCGTTGGCTTTAGTTCATTTAGTAGATGCATAATAGCCAAACTTTATGAGTTTATCAAATGAGAAAAATTCTTCAAAGATAATAGGATCATTTATGCAATGTTTTTCTACAAATACTCTCTCTACAATAAATATTTTTGGAGCAACCTTCACTATAAAATAAAAAGAGGCAGGCCAAAAGATAATTCATAAGCGATAAAGCAAAGTATGAAAAGAAAATGTAAGATAAATATACCAATAGTGTTTGTGCTACTCTAGTATTGTGGAACCCTAGCAATTTTCCTAGTTTCTTTGGGCTGAACTCCCAACTGCCTTTGAGGTAGACGAACTTGTGTTTCCATAAATAATTATTGGTTTGGTCTACGTTTGCTAACTTCTTATTCATATTTCTAGGGGAGATTAATATACAAGAGCATTTCCTTATCCTTAATCCCATTAATATACCTAAAGATGCCCTTATTAATGTAAAAAATAAAGACTTACCTCTAGTAAATCATTGACCTTAGGATCTTCCTATCGGGCTGATCTAGTTCGGTGCTAGCCTATAAACCTTAAAAAATACCTCTAATGAGAGGTTATAGTGGGAGATTAAGTCATACAACTAGGGTAAAAATAGGTACGCAAGCACCATCAGTGTAAATCCGATCATAATCCCTTTTAGTCTCATCAGGTACCCTACAGGTAATACTGATCTAACTACTATAAAAATCTTCCAACTCTATCATTATGGGCTAAGTATCGTCATAAGCATAGTTCATAGTGTTAGTTTTAGAGGGATCATAAGTGTTATTATTAGACTCAGAAGAGGTAACCTCTTCATCCCCCTCTAAGGAATCAGATGGTTCAAGGGGTTCTACAACTAATGATGATCTGGGAGGATTTGAGGGGGGTCTAGAGTATAGGGATTCTTAGTGGAATCCCTAATAACGATCACAGATTGAACCAAGGTCAGATCGTCATAGTTTATGCTTCCCTCCTCACTCCTTTAACCATCATCTAAACTTATCAAGACCATAAACTATGACATGTTGTATTTTATGTCTAGGGGGTGAGGAGCCTACCCAACAAATGAAAATATGTCAGGGGATATAAGTGTAGGGACCTTAGGTCTACTCTGAGGAGCAGGAATGACTACTAAAGGTACATGCCTAAGAGGATTAGTGGAGTTACTATAATTATAATATCGAATTTGTCTTAACACTCTCTTAACCCACTCATAAGCACTCATAAATGGATAAACAACTAAGAACTAAGGAAAACCTAAAGGAAACTACATTACAAATGAGAATCGGGAAAAAACCTAATAACCCTAGAAATGGGGAAATTTTAGAGCCAACCAAATAAATTTATTTATACTTCAAAATCTACCAGCCAAATCCACAATTGATAACCCCAAATAGCAAATTAGCAACAGAATTACAAATACTCAAGTTCTCAATACTAAAATTAGAAGAATTACGAAAAAAATTTAGAAAATTTTGAGAATAGGAACAAGATGTACTTGGTTTCTATGGAAATAAAGAGTGAGTAGAGAAATCATGAAAGCAGACAGTGACAATTGAAAAAGGAAGAGAAACTTGCCAAAAATAGTGGAAATGGCAAAGGAATTAGCCCAAAATGTCGAAATCTTGAAGACGGGGAGGATTTCTCTCTCTCTATTGAGCGTGCATTTGATAAAGTGGAAGGCTAAAAGATTTGAAATGGTTGAAATTCCTTTAGATGAGAAATTACTGCCTTCAAAAAATGTATGACATAATGTACCATGAGAGACGAGTGGAAGGCCCTAAACTACGTGCATACTACCCTATATACACGGACATTAAAGATGACGACCTATGATCCAACCAATGATTAACATGTGGAAGGTTCACAATTAGATAAATTTTCAAACTGCACAAGGCAAAGTGGTTGATAAGGGATGAGTCGATGATGAACCGAGCCAACCATATTCTGTGAAAAAAATTCCACTCAGACAAAATGCAAAAATTATCTCTTGAAGGCACTACTCTTCAGGAAATATTTTACATAGCCAATATCGTGAGCAAAATCTTGGGGACTATTGTTACAACTTAAATATAGGGTGACACATGGAGCAGCTAGAAGGTGACACCTGACATGAGATACGCACCAGTTGGATATTTGGGGTATCATAGAGAGCCAAGGACACCTAGGGTAGTCAACTCGTATTATGTTTGGCTAGGATTGAGGTAGACAAACCTTTTGAGTCCATTATTTAACACTATTAAAGGAAACATGCACCTTATGATAGGATGACATCATCAACTTGATACATGTGCAGTTAATGGAGATATGCAAATATTCTTTCCCACGTTCCAATAACCAATTTTGATTATTCTCTCACCAATCTTGTAAAATGTGTTCTCACCTCACCTATAAAGGTGAGACACATGTCCCCTTATTTTTCTCTCTTTTTCAATAACCTGTAAATAACACACATCAACCTCGTTTGAAGTCAGAGACTTTTACTTAATGTTATGCTTCCCAATATAGAGGGAACTTAAGAGATTGTAAATTATATTCTTCAATGGCATTTGCCCAATAAACAATAGTCAGAATAACACTCCTAGGCGTAGGCACCATTTTGGGCCGAACAACGTAAACTTGATTCTTCCCTCCTTTCTACTCTACAACTCTTTTACGTGTTTATATTTATGTAACCATGTATGTTATTGAATTATCTTATAGTAATTAGTGTATCTAGAGAAGATCAACCCATACCAAATTATAGCAATAACAATATGGTTAAAAGGAATGTATATGCATCAAATAATTGGGTTATGACCTTTATCAAGTCTATAGTCATTTTTTCCAATTTCTCTTATCCTTATCCAACTCAATATGATCAATCCTTAGAGCCTCGTAGCTTGTTACTAGAGCCTCATGACTCGACTTTAGTGCTTCATAATCAACAATGAGCTCCTTGTGTACCATATTATACTTTTCTGATAGATTAAGGGCATTAACCACAATAGCGAGACTAAAATTTATCAACATATTTATTCTTGATCTCCATGAGATTATGTAACGAGACTAGTTTTGTTTTCAACTATTTCCTTTAAACCTCCAATATCTTGAGCAAAAGTCTCAAGTTGTCAAAAATTGCTTCCCAATCAACTCGAGTGCCCTCCCAAACACTAGTGAAGGAAATAGATTTCTTTCAAGCTTGTTCTCCTTCCAAAGCAGACATTAAATCTTCAAATAGGTGTTGAGCCTAAAAGTTCCAAACTTCAGTAAACTGAATTGTCAAATAAATGAATAAACATACAAGTATAATCAGATGTATCTATATGTCTCAGCATATGGATTAGCTATTTAATGTTAGCCTTAGGACTCCTGTACTTTGGGGTTTTAGCCATGGAAAAGAAGTTCACTTTCACAATGTCCTTCAAATCGTCCTCAACTAAAGCATAGGTGCCGATGTCTAAAAATGAAATTATTCCATATTTACAATCACAGATAAAATAGAGTAGGGTAATGAAATCACACACACACAAAATAAGATATTTTTAAAGTGGTTCATGTGTAAAATAGCTTATGTCCATTGTTAGTGTTATTTCGTAGGGTTTACAATACCTCAATATAGTGTGCATATGCGTGATTTTTTTATTGTCCCTCGAGCTGAGGGAGTATTTCCTATTTATAGTGGTGTAAAACCCTTGATGGAAAGCCTTTATATTTTCAGGCATTTACATCTGTATACAGTAACCGAAAATCTTGGAATTCAGTGCTGGTTGGCATCCCATCCTAGTAACTTTTGGTCTTCCTGATGATTGGCATTCTGGAGTTGGTCGGCCTTCTAGCCGACTAAGTATCTCTAAAGATGATAAATATGGTTAGTCGGTCTCGTAGGAGTACATGTGTATATTTATCATTGGTCCTATAGTAATGTAATTTCTACATACAAAAAAGCCCCCAATGCTCGATGATTAATGATTGATCGAAAGTATGGAGTATTTAGTCTAAGAAATGGCTCGGTGTACTATTTTGAGAATTTGGTCGGCAACCGGATTCCCACACTTGTTAAAATTTTCATTGGTACTGTTTGATGATGGCATTTTTGAAAATAACTCAAACTTTTTTGAACCGCCAAAGGACAATAGTCTTTTGATGCTTCGAGAGGCGTGCAGTCGACGGTAGTTCAACAGTTCGTTCAGTTAATCATTTTATTCCCATTTATTGATGTAACCTATAAATAGGTACATTTTTTCCGTCCTTTTTTTACTTCAAACCTTTTGTGCTTAAGATTTTTCCTTTGTTTTCGAGCTTTCCTTGTACGATCGTTGCTACCATTATTTTTCTTCAGTTCTTGCAGTCACCTTAGATCCGCTGTAAGGCTTCTTTCCCTTTTTCTTCGTTTTCTCAACTTTTTATATTTTTCCATCATGGTTCACATTGTAGTTGAGGGTTCATTAGATGAGTTTAGAGAAAGAAGGAAAATTCATCTTGAGTAGATTTAGAGATATCCCAGGGTCCCATAGATGTGTATTATCTTCCTGAGGGTCAATGGATCCCCACTTTATTCATAGTTGAATGAGGCATCACCTTTCCACCAAACCCTCTTTTCCTTTAATTTTGTCAATACTTTGATGTGGTTGCCGCTAGAGTTGCACCCAATAATTGGAGGGTTATAAATGGCGTCCATAGATTAAACGAGATTTATGAAACCCATATTAGGATACATGAGTTGATGTTTTTCTATAAATGGGGTACTATTGGAGAGAATACTTATTATTTGAAGACTAGGCAACCAAATAGGTCTTTAGTAGTGACTTTACCAGATTCCAATAAGGATTATTTGGATTATGGTGTGGTTGTTAAAAACTAGCAACACGCTCCTCTTTTACAGGGAGTGTCATACACTAGGCCCAGTTGTCCTCAAATAGGGCGTGGCATAGGTTACAATTCTTTTACTTATTCTTTCTTCTGTTATGTGTTTCTATATTTGGACGACTAACTTTTTTGTTCATTTTTTTATGCAGAGCAGAGTAAGAAGAGGTGCCCCAAGGAAAGGGAAATTAATATTGAAGAGCTTAAGTTTTTATGGGGACTGAATCAGAGGGTTAGAGAGGAACATTCCCGAGATGCTTCCTTGCTATTGGAATATAAGAGCTCCATCTCCTCTTTTATTGCTCGACCAACACTTGTGTTGTCCTAAGTTTCTATCAACTTAGAAGAGGATCCTATATATACCTTTTCAGCTACCGAGTCTGTTGGTGCTGAGTTCACCCAAGGAGGAACTTCTTCTCTTTTGAGTTTTTTGACATTTATGAGATTCCTATTTCTCTTTTAACAGAAATGATGAAGAGGAATATGCCCAATTTGATGGGTGGATCACTATCTCATCCGTTAAAGAAAAGTACTGATGTTGGTAAGAATCTAGTTGAGAAGAAGTGATAGGCCAGTGACAAAAGGCCTATTGGTGTTGAAAAGACTCAAACCATCGAGTCTTAATTCAAGAGACTAAAAAGAGGGTAGCCTGATCCTCAAAGACAGGCCCAAAAACTCTTACCTACTAGCAAGTGTTGGCTGCTTAGAAAACCTTTGCCGACCAATAAGAGTTGGTGAAAAAAATCCAAGTTGACCTTAAAATTGGGTCAGCTTCTGTTGCTATTAACCCTGGGTTGGCCAAGGGTTTGATAAAGTCTGGAACCCGTCCTGCTGATCGAGCTGTATCAGTCCCCACACCCAGGTCTAGGCTAACTGAAAGGGCTTTCCATAACTTGCCATAACTTGGCATTGTTAAGTATTTCATTTTCTTCTTTTCCTTAATGTTGATGATTTTTTTTTACATTTGGTATTTTATTCTTCTTATAATTTTTGGTCGACTTCAACCAAATGATGGATAAGGATGACCAACCGAGGTCCTCTCCTAAAGAGGTGGAAGCGGCTTTTGAGGTCCTAAATAATCTCTAACTGCTTCTCATCAAGCTTTGGAAATAAAGCAAAGATCTTGGGAAAAGGTACTGAGAAAGGCCAATGATAAGGTCACTTTAGCTGAAGGCAAAATAAAAGCTGCTGATGAAAAGGCCCAAGATACCGAGAAAAAATTGGATCATGCTGAAGGCAGAGCCAAGACTGTTAAAGACAAACTTACAGAAGTCACTACTCGGGGCCAATCTGTTGAAGACAAAGTGGATGGTTTGACTTCTGTAGTAATTTCCTTGAAAGCTAAAGGCAAAGATCCCTTTGATAAGGGTTGGGAGAAAGCTATTTTCTCTGCCTCCACCTAGATTGAATATGCCAAGAAGTTATCCTTCAAGAAAGGTTGGCTGAAAGCTCTGAAGGTGGTCGACACAGAGGAAAACTCAGAGCTTTTCCAAAGGCATGACCCTGGTATTACTCTTAACATGCATGAGGAGTTTCATGTCAAGGAGGGGTCTGGAGAATCTTCTATGATGCCTATTGAGTCTTCAATGGTGCTAAATGATAGTTCCGACCAACCTGCTACCAGCAAAGACCGATCCAATGACAAGGAAAAGGTGTAGGTCCTTATTAGATTTTTTTTATCTGTTCTTTCTTGATGATGTATCAACCTTTGTACTTCAATAATTAATCATGAAAGAACAACCTTTTTTTCTCAACTCTTGATGCCTTTGAATGCCTTTTATTTCTTGCTAGTTTGTTATTTTTTGTATTTCTTATTTCTCTGTATTTGCCACATAAAATCATATACTTCTAGCTTTTCAGTTTGATGCTAGAAAAAAAGCTTTTGTCTCTACAAAATCCGACTGACTTAGGTGGTGCAAAAATCTCTTTGAGGCTGGCCATGTTCGAGGAAGATTTATCTGGGTTACGCAACCCAGATGCATCTGATCAAGTAAAAGAATCTTACATCCATCTCCACTGTCTCTTGGATAGAGCTGTAGCAAATAATGTTGGTTACTACGAGATGATTGAGAGAACGCAGGAGGATCGCAAAGTTTCCAAGGCATTACTCCATTTTGATTATAAATCCAAATAGAAGGCATTAAGTGAAAGTTGTATCTTTGACCAGAAATTAATTGAAAGATATTACTTCTTCTATGCACAAGAGGGAGTTATATTTGAAATAGAATCTGAAGAGTGCCCGATCAATTGCTACAATGTTGGAGAAAGAAAATAATTCCCTAAGGAATGACCTTAATAGCCTGAAGAGATCAACCACTACTGGTCCAGATGAGGGTGTTTCCTTTTTAGAGACTAAAAATTTATCGATTGTTAGAGGAGCTAAAAGCTTTTGCAGAAGATAAAATCTAAACCTAGGAAAGCCCTGATGCAAAGTATAGTTGTTTGGCCCACTATTGAGGATGAGAGAACAAAGAAGACTCTAGCAGACCAAGCTGCCCTGCTAAAACCCAAAGACATTGTCCTTAAGAAGCTTCAAGATCAAGTTGATAAGGGAAGTTTGGATGGATGACTATAATGAGGCCTTAGCTCACTTGGATGATCATCTTACTCAAAGCAATCGTGAAGGCTATGAATGGGGATGGACTAACTTATTTACACCATTGAAATATGATCAAAATAGTGAATTATGGCATGACAATGACCCAGGTTTCTTAGTTTGTGACAAACCTCCCTTCAAATTGGAAACATGATGGATTCCTCCTAATGCCATTCCTCAATGCCTGATAAGTAAATATGTGGGTGACTATGGCCTCAATGACAAGTGTGAGATAATTTGTCCTCCTCACTTGCGTGATTGGCCAAACAGCAACAACATGTATATATTGAGAGATTTCAACATAATAAATTCACCATATATCCTTTATAATCCTCCTACTGGGATGGATAAGGCATAAAGAAAGCGTCCAATATAATTGATTTGCATTTCTCCTTCTATTTGTAAGCTTGTTCCGACTGTAATGCATTTTTGATCAATAAAGTTATTTTTGATTAGGAGTTTCCTATATTTAAGCTTGTGATTGATGCTTAATCTTTTGCCGAGGAGGTAATCTATATAATGATTAATTGATCGGCTTATAGATTAAATAACCTGCTCAAATGTTTTAATATTTGATCCATGTTTGAATCATTTACAGGGCCTTAGATTTGACTAATGCACTTAGATAAAACTATAAATAACTTTATTGTACTAAGTTGTAGCATTAGTTATCCGTGGCGACCAAGTGTATTAGGAATGTATAATTATTCCCGTGTTTTAACCTTGTTTGGATAAAATCTCTAATTAAGAAATTTTACTGACTTCATGTTTGTTGATACCAAATTTAATCTACTGACGTGGACCAATAATAAGAAGACACGTGTCAATCTACATGGCACAATAACAATGAGGAAGTTTATTTCCCCCTACCAAGTCATGTTCGCTCCGAACTACAACACCCCGAGGAACTACAACACCCCGAGGAACTACAACACTCCGAGGAACTCCAGAGCTCCGATGAACTCCTGAACGACGAGCAACTATGACGGTTCGAGCTGCATCTCGACCACAACATTGATTGCCAGATAATCAACAGTTCAAAACTGTTCATTGACTGCTTATCATCTTGACGCACACGCTTGAAGAACATTAAATGAGTTACCCTTTCAGATGATAGCCTCAAGGACCTTTCATATGTATATCATTTAATGCACCATGTTTCATATGTAAGCCTCAGGGCTATAAATACATGGTATCTCCCTCATTCAAAGGGACGAGAATTTCTTGAGAGAACTTGTAATCAAGAATTCTGCAAACACTCAGCAATAACATAACAGTGGACGTAGGCTTTATTCCTAGCCGAACCACTTTAAAAATCTTTGTCTTATTTATTTATCTGTGATTGAATAATTAGAGCAATCTAGTTTTTTACATCAACAGATTGGCGCCGTCTGTGGGAACGTGTTACAAGCGTTGTTCTCCACCAAAAGTTAAGTTTTTATTTTCTCTACGTATAATCAATTATACATACATCTTTTGATTCAATCATGATTTTTATGTTTATATACATAAATTAATTGTCCAATTTTTATCTGCAGAATATTGCATATCATGATTTTTAAATCATAACTGTTAGATTCATTCTTATTTAGAAATCTGAAAAATAATGGATTTCATAAATCATAAATTGTTTGCTTGATTCTCAAGTTTCAATTTTATATCATGGAATAAATATTTTAAATGGTTACATATACCAATATATGTGACGGTGGTAAGATTTGATAATTTTCATTACAAATTTTGTAAGATCTATGATGTCTATTCAAATTCCCATCATATTTTTAATAAAAGAATGGGAAAAGGTTAAAGACAATGAAAAGTCTTCTCATGGAAATAATGACCCATATATATTCTCTCTCTCTTCAAGTTTGAGTCTCTTTGCATTCACTTTTATGAACTATATACTTAATTTGGTTCATTTTCCATCTATGTCAATAAAATCAAATTGATTGATTTTTGATATAAATTTGGTAATAATTTCGATCATTCACCATATTTTTATCTCTCCAAATTGGGAATAGGAAGGAATCAATATAAAAAATAATTTTCTCTCACCTGAAAAATCATTACTCACCTCTTGTAAAAGAGGATCAGTAAAACAATCATGACCATATCAAGACTTTGGGCACAAATTTGATATGTTGGCCCCTCGTTCATCACATCACAAGGTTTCTTTGTCGAAATCACAAGATCTAGTGGGTTATATATTTATTCATTTAATTAACATTCTTAAGGCTTAAATTTTACATTGAATGTTATTTTTTGATCTAAAGATTCGATATATTCTGGTCATCCAACCATATATTCTATAATTTGAGATATCCTTAAATGTTGGTCGGCAACATCCATGTTGATTGTCGGCAGCAGTATAATCTTGGGGTATTAAAAAATGGTAAGCACCCCTGATATTTCTTTAAACACGAGTTCGGCTTGCAGACAAGCAGGGGGCTTAAGTCTTTTTTTTTAACTTATGATCACCCCAGCAACTTATACCTGATTAGTTGTTGGAGATTAAATAAATTTACAAAAAACTTTACGTCTTATTTATGGCGCATATCTAATAAAAATTTGTACACACATATTATTTCATATTTTGAAATTTTTATGCTGATACATATCATATATTGATTGGATGAGTAAATTATTCTCATGACTAATCAATTCAGCCTACACATATGGTAGAGCAAATTATTAATTTTTACAGGCACAAGATTCAATGCCGACGAATGCTGAAGTACAAATTATTCTATATCCGTTCGGATTCATATTTATCTCAGCATGGAGCTCGAAAAATTTCTTCTCTCTATATATATTCGGCTCCGAGGAAAAGCTAAAACATTTATTATATTTCACCCCCAACGGATAGTTGGTCGGGGTAATTCTTATTTATATGCAGGCCCAGCAAAGTTCTCGGCCATATTCTTATGTTCTGGAAAATTTTATTCTTATTCGGCATTCTGCAATTATGCCTCGACAAGATACTTATTCAGCTTTAAGGAGAATTACAACATTCGTTTGGATAATTCTTATTTATATTCAGGCCTGACAACGTTCTCGGCCATATTCTTATGTTCTGAAAGATCTTATTCTTGTTCGGCATTATATGATTCTACCTCGACTGATCGGCGAGGCACTTTATTATTTTTAATTATTCTTTATATCTATTTGGATGCATATTCTATTCTCATTTCAGCATGGAGCTCGACAAATATTTATTATATCTTATTCAGCTCCAAGGATATCTCCAGCATTTATTATATCTTATTTCCAACAATCTGTTGGTCATCGCCGAGGAGGTATCCTGCATTTATATTATCTTATTCCCAACAATTTGTTGGTCATCGCCGAGGAGGTATCCTGCATTTATATTATCTTTTTCCCAACAAATCTGTTGGTCATCGCCGAGGAGGTATCCTGCATTTATATTATCTTATTCCCAACAATCTGTTGGTCATCGCCGAGGAGGTATCCTGCATTTATTATATCTTATTCCCAACAATCTGTTGGTCATCGCCGAGGAGCGCCGAGGAGGTCTCTAGCATTTATATTATATTATTCCCAACAAATCTGTTGGTCAGCGCCGAGGAGGTCTCCAGCATTTATATTATCTTATTCCCAACAATCTGTTGGTCAGCTCCGAGGAAGTCTTCATCATTCATTATCAATTACCACCAACTCCGATTGGTAGATAAAATCCAACTCCGGTTGGTAGACAAAATCCAACTCCGGTTGGTAGATAAAATCCAACTCCGGTTGGTATTGGTCGATAAATCTCATTCAAAGTTCACATTCCACAGTTGGGGGCTTCAATTACAGATATATTTGTTCATTTGGTGGCACATTCTTATATCATCATGCAGTCGAGCATCAAATTCAACCCCGACTAATCACTTTCTCAGGAATTACTTTTGATATTGAAGTTCAGGAGGAATATTGAAGTTCAGGAGGAATATTGAAGTTCAGGAGGTATATTGAAATTCAAGAGGTGTATTCAGAAGTATCAGGACATGATGAAAGAAAGCGAAAAGTATTCAACGAGGAACTCTGTCAGACCAGAAAGTAGAAGACAAGTTGCTTATATGGAGGCTATATGTAGATGGCTCATTTTGCACTACAGGATGTGGGGCAGGGATCGTTTTGAACAGCCCAGACGAGGTCGACATGGAATACGCCCTACGTTTCTAATTCAAAGCTTCTAATAATGAGGTTGAGTATGAGGCCATGATTGCAGGTCTTAATTTGTCAAATACTATGGAGGCACAGCAGGTTATTGTCTTCAGTGATTCTCAATTGATCGTAAACCAAATTTTGGGAATATATGCAGCCAAAGGAGAATTGATGATCAAGTATCAATCAAAGGTGATGGAGTTGGTATCAGAGTTTATTGCTGTTCAACTGGTAAGAATATCAAGAATGGAGAATGTGAGAGCATACGCCTTGGCCCGATTAGCATCAGCTACTCGTACCGAGCTACGAAGAACGATACCAATTGAAGTATTAGAAATTCGGAGCATAGATGAAGACCTGACGATGAATATTATTACCCTTGATTTAGGACCATCTTGGATGGATCCCATCAAAGCATATATTGAGGAGGAACAATTACCGGAGGATAAGCTCGCTGCCAAGAAATGGAAGTTTAAAGCTGCTCGGTATGTACTAATTAATGGTATTCGGAGGATAAGTTCGCTGCCAAGAAATGGAAGTTTAAAGATGCTCGGTATGTACTAATTAATGGTATTTTGTATAGACGAGGAATTATGGCAGGTTTGCAAAGATGTGTACATCCCTCCGAGGTGAATTGATTAAAGAGATCCATGAAGGGTCCTGTGGAGCCCATGTAGCAGGTCGAACACTTTTGCAAAAGGTGATGACGCAGGGGTACTACTGGTCGACGATGAAAGCTAACTATATAAGCCTATGCCAAGAAATGTGACAAGTGCCAACGCTTTTCCTCCATCCGAAGAACTCTATAAGCATTGTCGACATCCATAAATTTGCCATATGGGGGATTGATTTGGGTGGACCATTGCCGACGACTCGAGGAAGATTCAAATACCTCGTCATCACAGTAGATTATTTTACTAAATGGATAGAAGCTGAGCCACTTATTGACATGACATATGAGAAGGAAGGTGTACCAATTTGTTTGGAAGAACATCATCTGCCGATATGGTCTCCCTCATGCCTTCATCACAGACCATGGAACACAATTTGATAACGAGGAGTTTGCTGCCTATTATCATCAGTCAAACATTTTGAAGGTTCACTCAGCGCCAGGATATCCTCAGAGCTAATGGACCTGATAGTTCAAACCCACGACCAACTCCGGTTGGTAAAAGGGCAAGAACAAAAAAATACTCCTTGGGTTAGGAGGCGCTCTAAGGAGCCAAAAGCTCTAAGGAGCCAAAAAAGTGCTCTAAGGAGCCAAAAACTCTAAGGAGCCAAAAAGTGCTCTAAGGAGCCAAAATCTCTAAGGAGCCAAAAAGTGCTCTAAGGAGCCAAAAGCTCTAAGGAGCCAAAAAGTGCTCTAAGGAGCCAAAAAATACTCCTTTGGTTAGGAAGCGCTCTAAGGAGCCAAAAGCTCTAAGGAGCCAAAAAATACTCCTTTGGTTAGGAGGCGACACTAGTGTGACCAACTACGGTTGGTAAGATATCTAGTGGACAGCTCGAATGAGCCAAAAAGTTCGAAAGAACCACTACTACTCCTTTGGTTAGGAGGTGTACACCAGCATGATCAACTACGGTTGGTAAGATAAAAATATATTCTCACATTACAACTTATGTTGGTCGGGAGGTAATATTATTACAAAAAGTTCTTTGAAGAACAAAATATTCCAAAATACACCAAGTATAGTTGGTCGGGGATAAAGACCCACTAACTGTAGTTGGTCGACGAGGACAAATTATTGACCTTAGCTGGTCGGACACATTTTATGAAAATATTTGAAATTGAACCAAGTATGGCTGGTCGGGGATAAAAACCCATCAACTGTAGTTGGTCGACAAACATTATTTATCCACCCTGGTTGGTTGGAAACAGTTTGAACATTTTTATACTCATTACTTTATTATTAAGTGATCGAGCAACGTTACTAATACTTTGTAAACTTTTTAAGCTGATGAACAACACAATATTGTTATCTTTTTAACAGATACATATGCATAAATGTAAAGTGTTTGATATTACAAGACAATAGCAATTAAGATTGCGAACAAAAATGAAAGTCTTTCATTAAAATCAAAAACAAAATACATTGAGAATGAAAATGTATACTAACTATTACATTGAGATTCCTATTCTATTGGTTTCTTTTCCTTCTACTTTTGAAACAGGTTCCTCGTCAGCAAGAGGATCATCTAAAATATAAGGGGAGTTTATGAAGTTAAGATCTTTCAACATTCTGATATTCATCACAGATGATCCATCCGAGAAGCATTAGCTCATTCCCGAGAAGCACTTGCTCATCCCTGAGAATCACTTGTTCGTCCCCGAGAAATTCTTGCTCCTCCCCGAGCAGAGGTAGAAGTCAAAATCAGCATCTATAGCACTGAGATCTTTGCTAATACTGTCTCGACCAGTAATGAAAAAGAATTTATGTGAAAATGTTTCGAAGTCCACCACTAGCTTGGTACTAATCAGCTTGAAGAGTTGGGTTCAAAAGCTAGTATGTTACTCGACAAAGTATTCAGAGGATCATAAATCAGAAAAATCAAGCACGTAAAGTTAGCATTCAGTTGCTCGGCACAAGAGGCAGTTGGTCAGCTAGCAAACCGATCAACATACTTGAAGATTATGACAAGCTACAAGCTGCATACTATGGCATGGCTACATCCAAATTCCCAGGGGTGATACATAGCACACGGAGTTACTCAAAAGAAAGATTAGCAACCATCGATCAGCCTGCATCATACTTCGTCCAGGAGATAATGAACTTTATGTTGAACAAATCAAGAAGGTCACGAGCACCGAGCAACATTGCAGAATAAATACTCCATCCTTTCAAGTAACCCATCAAGCATGAAGCATTGGGGGCTTCTGTTGATACCAAATTTAATCTACTGACGTGGACCAATAATAAGAAGACACGTGTCAATCTACATGGCACAATAACAACGAGGAAGTTTATTTCCCCCGACCAAGTCATGTTCGCTCCGAACTACAACACCCCGAGGAACTACAACACCCCGAGGAACTACAACACTCCGAGGAACTCCAGCGCTCCGATGAACTCCTGAACGACGAGCAACTAAGGCGGTTCGAGCTACATCTCGACCACAGCATTGATTGCCAGATAACAAACAGTTCAAAACTGTTCATTGACTGCTTATCATCTTGACGCACACGCTTGAAGAACATTAAATGAGTTACCCTTTCAGATGATAGCCTCAAGGACCTTTCATATGTATATCATTTAATGCACCACCCTTTCATATGTAAGCCTCAGGGCTATAAATACATGGTATCTCCCTCATTCAAAGGGACGAGAATTTCTTGAGAGAACTTGTAATCAAGAATTCTGCAAACACTCAGCAATAACATAACAGTGGACGTAGGCTTTATTCCTAACCGAACCACTTTAAAAATCTTTGTCTTATTTATTTATCTGTGATTGAATAATTAGAGCAATCTAGTTTTTTACATCAACAATGTTCATGACTTGCCGAGGAAAAAACATACATGAAGTGTAACGTTTCTGAATTTGGAAAAGTTTGAACCATGCACTTTTTTGAAGTTATAAAAGTTTGGCGAGGAACTTTTCTGAAGTTGGAAATGTTTGACAAATTTAAAGAACCTTTTTGAAGAACTTTCCTAAAGTTGGAAAAGTTTGAATTAAAATTTCTCATTAATTTATGATTAAGGCGTGTAGAAAAAAACAAAACATAAAAAGGATGTATAATGGAGAAAAACATGAGATTTCATTAACTTGAATAACCAATTCCTTTAAAAATGAAAATTTTGAAAATTGAATTACTCAGAGTTTCCAAGAGATGAGTTCCTGGTTGGATAACCGCCAAGATACGGTATGGACCATGCCAATTAGGCTTCAGCTTATTGCTCTTCTGGATTAGTTTCTTGAGCACCAGATCCCCTTTCTTCAAGTTGGTCAGCTTGACCCTTCAATTATAAAACAATACATTCCTTTGTTTGTAGGCATCCTTTCGAATAGTGGAATCTTCTCGAAATTCTTCTATCATGTCCAGATCTAGTAGCCTTATGAGGTCACTCATGGGTGAATTAAAGTTCAATACTCTGTGAGTCGACAAACCTATTTACACTGGTACTACTGCCTCAGTGCTAAACGCTAGCATGTATGGGGTTCCCCCATTGCTGTCTTAGGAGTAGTCCTATATGCCCAAAGGACACTGTGAAGTTAATTAATTCAGTTGCCTTTAGCCTCATCCAACCTTTTTTTCAACCCATCTAGCAAGGTTTTGTTGGTGATTTTGTTTAGCCATTGCATTGTGGGTGACCAGGTGCTGAATGAAGTTTTTGGATGCTAGACCTAATGTAGTATTCTTCAAATTCTTCATTATTAAATTGAGTGCCATGGTCGGTGATGAAGGCATAAGGTATTCCATACCTACAAATGATCTGCTTCCATATGAATTATAAAACCCTCTAATAAGGCATATCAGTCAAAGGCTCAGCCTCCACCCATTTGGTGAAGTAATCAACTACCATAACCAGATATTTAAACCTTCCCTTGGTGGTCGGCAGTGATCCGACCAAGTCAATTCCCCAGATAATAAAAGGCCATAGAGAAGTGATAAGTCTTAAACTTTCTCCTAGTCTTTTATGGATAATGACAAATTTTTGGCACGTATCACACTTCTTGGTGAAGGAAATACAATCTTCTTTCATTATTGCCAGTAGTAACCTTACATTACTATTTGTTATCTTGAAGATCTCCCAGCTTTGTGAGCTCCACATGATCCTTCTTGAACCTCTTTGATTAGATCATTTAATTCATTTGGATGAACACAACATAGTAGGGAAATAATGTATTCTCACCTATATAGAACATATTTTTCTAGCACGTAACTGGCTTCTTTATACGTCATCTTCCTCGACTCTTTCTGGTCGGATGGAAGTGTTACTCTTTCAATGTACTCTATGGTTAGATCCATCCATAAGGGACCTAATTCCATCAAAACGATGCTAACTTCCATTCCATCGATTATTCTATGGGCAAGAATTTCCACTAGAATTGTTTGCCTGATTTCCTTTGGAGTTGCAGAATTAAGCCGAGCAAGAGTGTTTGCTCGAACATTCTCAGTCCTAGGAATTCTCACCATCTGTACTGAAGTGAACAAAGAAATAACCTCCATATCTTTTTGATGATATCTCATCATTGTTTCTCCATTAATGCCATAAATCTGTTGCATTTGATTGACAATCAACTGAGAATCACTATATACCACTACTTGGTCGGTGTCCAATGATGAAGCCAATTCCAGTCCTGTGATCAATGCTTCATATTCTGCCTTATTATTAGAAGCCTTGAATGTTATTCTCAGAGCATATTCCACATCTAAATTATCTGAAGTATTGATGATGAAACCTACTCCACTTCCAGTAGCATATGAAGATCCATTTAAAAATAACTGCCAGATTGGAATATCACCAGAGAAGTCTTCTTCTGCCAGTACTCCATGTTTAAAAATCTTCTTGATCTATTGAATTCTTTCTTAAATAGCCGATGAGTCTTGTTGATCGGCCATAATCTCTAATTGTTTTTTTTAGCTAAGCTCTCTTCTGAGGAAGTCTGCTCGTAAGGCAAACTTAGATTATGATGCTCCTCTGCATATGTGAATTCGATAATGAAGTCTACCACTACTTGGGCTTTAATTGCAACTCTGGGTTCATAAATAATTTCATACTCTCCCAATTTCACTGCCCAATACATTAACCTTCCATACTTCGCAGGTTTATGAAATGCTTGTTGCAAAGGATAATCCGTGTAGACGACAATATTATGGGCTCAAAAGTATAGCCTTATCCTCCTAAAAGCTTCAATGAGAGTTAGGGCTAACTTTTCCAGCTCCTTGTAATGCTTTGCTAGTATAATATACTAGCCTTTGAACTCCTTCATCTAATTGGATCAATTATGAACTAACGCCTGACTCTAAAATAACCAAGTATAGATATAGTTTTTCTCCCAAAATTGGTCGGGAATGGAGTGGGGGAGAGACCAAGTACTTTTTAACTCTAGAAAAGCATTTTCGTATTCATCATTCCACTCAAAGTTCTTTCTAAGAACCTTAAAGAATGGAAGACATTAATCAGTTACTCGAGAGACAAAGCGATTTAATTCAGTTACTCTTCTTGTCAGCTTTTGAACCTCATTTTTTCTACCGGGACTGCATTTCTAGCAAGGCTTTAATTTTAGCATGGTTTATTTCTATTCCCCTTTGATTGACGATGTACCCGAGAACATTACTTCTTGTACTTCAAAAATACATTTTGTTGGTTTAAGCTTCATCTGATGTTTTTCTAGTTGATCAAAGGTCTGAGCCAAGTTCATAATGTGGTTGGCAATGAATTTGCTCTTGGTGAGCATATCATCTATGTATACTTCCATGTTTTTGCCAATATGGTCCTTAAAAATCTTATTTACTTACCTCTGATAGGTTGCTCCAGCATTCTTCAATTCAAAAGGCATGACATTGTAACAATAAGTTCCTCGTCTGGTAATAAAGGAAGTACTTTCCTTATTTTTAGGTTTCATCTTAATCTGATTATAACCAGAATAAGCATCCATGAAACTGAGTAACTTATGACCTGCTGTGGCATCGACCAATTGATCAATCCTTGGCAAAGGAAAATGATCTTTTGGACATGCCTTATTGAGGTCTGTGAAATCTACACACATGCGCCACTTGTCATTTGTCTTCTTCTTAACCATTACCACATTAGCCAACCAGCTAGGGTACTTGACATCTTTAACGAACCGTGCTCGCTGCAATTTCTCCACTTCCTCCCGGATTGCCGTATTCTTCTCAAGGATGAAAACTCTTTAGTTTTGCTTGATTGAATTTGAATCTGGATAAATATTAAGCTCATGTAAAATGAAGTTTGGATCGATCCCTTGTAAATCTTCATGGCTCCAAGCAAACAAATTTTTCCTTTCTCTAAGGAATATAATTAATTTCGATTTGAAAAAGGGAGACAATCTTGAACCAATCTGGGTAGTTCTTTCTGGCTTCTCGTCATCCAGCACAATAACTTTCATTTCTTCCATAATTTGTCCCTTTACCATCTTTTCTTTTTCCTGAGGATCCCGAGTGTCGATGTAAAAAGTGGCTGTGCCCTTCATTTGAATTTCCTGTTGGTTGGCTGAAGAATTATAGAATTTCTTGGATTATTTCTAGTTAGCATTTACTATGTCGACTCCATAATTTGTTGGGAATTTCATGCTTTGATGCACTGTAGATGGCACAACTTCTAACTGTTTTATTCCCACTCTTCCTAGGATGACATTGTAAGCTGATGGGACATTTTTATCTAACACAAAGAAACAAATTCTTTCTCTCCCACTCACTGGCCATGTGCCGACCAAAACTTCTAGCTTGATTATTCCAAATGAGTACACTTTCTCTCCTACAAATCCAATGAGATGTCTATGATATGGTTTTTAGGTTACTTTCCTTCAGTTCTAAGCTTTGGAAATAGTTGTAGAACATTACATCAGCTAAACTCCCATTATCTAACAGTATATGTGCAACTCTTCCATGATGAAGTCTGCAAGTGATAACTAACGGATCATCGTGAGGATAAAGTGCCCCACTCAGATCATTTTTGGAGTATCCAATCACTAGCCTGTCTTTATTAACTTTCCCTGGTTGACTGTCACTGGATTCAACCATATCAATCTGCCTGACAATTGGGAAAGCCTTGGCTTTATTTAAATAAGCTTTTCTTTTTGTAATTAAGTCTCCTCCTCTAGCATATCCTCTTGTAATGAAATGGCATCCAAAGGATATTGTGCCTACCTCCAAATCTGGTTTATCAGTCTTCTTTGGAAAGTCTGAATTTTAAAGTCATTATTTTTTACTCTTTTGTTGTCTTCCCTTGCTTGGGTTGGTGATTCAGAACTTCTCCGATCATCTCGATTGCCATTCTGATTAATAAACTTACTCAGTTTTCCCTACCAAATAAAATTTTAATCTCATTATTTAGTGCAATGCAGTTGTTGGTTTTGTGACCTTGATCTTTGTGAAAATCATAGTACTTGAACTTATCCTTTTTGTTGGGGGTGTCTTCAACTTTCCAGGCCAATTCAACTCTCAGTTCCCTTCAATTTCCTTGAGGATATGGTGAATACCCTTGTTGAGCGGGGTATATTCATCATACTTCTTGATCCAATCGAGGTTTTTGTCTTTTTGATCCTTCTTGAACGCATTAGAATTTTTTAGAGCTTCACCCTTAGTCTCAGGAGCTTCCTCAGCTGCTATAGCCTCCTCGACATTCATTATCTCCCTAGATTTGGCCATTAATTCTATCATGGTTTTAGGTGGATTCTTCATTAAAACATAGTATAGATCTTTAGTGAGCAATCCACTCATAAGTGCTACAATGGTTGTGTTCTCCTTATAGTCCACGACCGCTAGTTTTTCATTGTTAAAACGTGTAATATATTCTCTGGTACTTTCTCCCAGTTTTTATCGCACAGTCAAGAGATGAGTGAAACACTTGATTGGCTTAGTGGTCGGGCGGAAAAAGTGTGCGCATGTAAAGTGCACAATCGTTGTGTGTTTCGCCGCCGCGATACAAAAGAACCTAAGCTACAACTACACTTGACAAGCAAGCACAGCGGTAAGTAGGGTATCGTAAGAAGTCCACAGGGAGTGATTGAATTTTAGATATTAATTGTTTAATTACTTCTAGAATAAAAGTGTAAAATAAATAAATAAAAAGGTGATGGTTGGTTATCGTGAATAAACAAAAAGAGAAGTTAACGCTAAACAAAAGGAAAGCGAGGATCGGGATCGTATACACGCATTCACGGGCTAAACAACTACTAATTAGAATTTTGATTCGAAAACATTTAATCGATCATTTTCAATTAAGCATAAACATCACGCAATAAGGAATTTAAGCCAAAGTTGCGAGATTAAACATTTAACGGAAAATGGTCACACGCGGATTAAATTCGGATAATCGCTATAAACACTAACGTTGCATGACAAAGAAAGTTAAACGCATAATAATCCGACTTTAATACGCGAGGTTTCAATTAAACGCAATTTTACACAAAATCTAATTTTCGAGGTTCAAACCCGTAAATGGCGAAAACTCAATCCCAAACCTATTTATCTACGGACAAATCATGAAAATAAACTAATTTACACTAAGAAAGCAAGAAATAAACACAATAAACTAATTAACAAAGCATGTAAATTAATTAGAAAGCAAGGAAATAATGAAATACAACTAGATTAAAGGAGAGGGAAGAAGAATAGTCAATCTTACAACCAATTAGTGTGTCAATCCAAGAGAGGAAGAAGAAGAACCAATCAAAAACCCTCCAACCCTAACTAAACTAAGCTAAAAACGTATAAGGGCTGGTCTCTACATTACAAAGCCAAAATTAGCTTATATAGTAAGTTAGAATAAAAGAAAAGAAGAAAGAAAAGAAAAGAAAATATCTGCAGAAAAACAGAGCATCGATCGATCGACCTAGGCAAAATTTCGACAATCCTAAATGGTCGATCGATCGACCAGAAGCGTCGATCGATCGATCAAACAGGGCAGATTGCAGCATCTCACTGCATTCTTCCTCCTCTTCTTCTCCTTCTCCTCTTTTGCTTTCTTGTATTTCCTCCACAAGAAACGCCGTAACTTCTTCGTTATGCATCGGAATCGCGCACCGTTCGCGGCCACGCGAAGCTAGCGAGGAGGGATCCAACTTCCGTGAGATGTCGGGCCAGGTACCCAAGCTGTGAAAAGACTAAAATTCCCCCGAACGTGCGATCATGTACAAAACTTCGCCGAAATGCAACCGAACTTCACACTAAGCATCCAAATACCTACAAAAGCTCAATTAACCCCTGCAAAACATGTTAACATAGAAATACGAGGTTGTCTGGTTAACGAGCATAAATATAGGGATTAAGATACCCGAGGGGGCTAATAACGCGTAGGTTAACGGGTGAAATACGCAATCTTTGCGGCGTATCACTTAGCCCAAAGCAAAATTTATCTATGAATAGTTCATCTAACTGACAAAAATTAGAGATTTTACCTTGTGGGAGATTATTATACTATATTTGGGCTGGCTTGAGAACTAGAGAAATCTCTACACCTCATCTCATCGTTCATTGAGTAAATGTCAGCACTACCTTAATATTGCTCTATGTCCAGGACTGGATCAGTTTTCCCATCATACTTGGGAGTAACTACTGGTGTCTTGAACTTGGAAGGTGTGGGGTATTCCAAAATCGCCTGGATGAAAGGTGAGCCTTTAATAAAACTCCTTTGCAATGGATTCTTTATTTTTTCCATTTTACCTAGACGGTCTTACAACCGCTGCATGGATCCCTTCCAGGACTGTTCTTCTGGCTTAGATTTGACCTAGGTAGATTTAGCGGCTTTACCGTGCCTATGTGTTAAACTCTCCTCCTGAGAGGTTTGCTCGGCACGTATAGAGCCCCTCATACTAGTTCTCGACCTCACAAAACCTTCTCTGTGCTCGCGATGATGTTCCTGCTCCTGGTGATGACCTCTAGTTACTCGAGGACCTAATCGATTAAAAGCGGACTCCCTACTTAGACTCTCTAATACACTTGACCTTTCTTTGTAATAGGATCTACCGTAATAGTAATCCATTGATTGAACTAAAAAAGTTGCGTCAGGACGATATAACCTATCATGAGAAGAACGATAATGGTAACTCCTTTCATTTATGTCCTTTGAAGGTGGCATATCTCTCCTGGAATTAGAAGACTTGTCTTGCATCGTACATGCCAACTGTCTGACTGACTCCTGTATAGCCTCTTGTCCTTTACCCAAATTAAATAGGATCCTTTGGAGGTTTGTGTCTCCAGGGTGAATGAATATTTCTTGATTATTGCTTGCAGTCACCAAGCTTCTCTTAGGGGCAATATTCATTCTTTAAACTAAAGAATGAAGTTTATGAGGTAGAGAACACTAAATAATAGTCGTTCTCATAGACGGTGCCAATATGTTGATTTTTAAAAATGGACTTATTCCAGATTTATAATCATAGATAAAATAGAGTAAGGTAATCAAATCACACACACACAAGAGAAGAGATTTTTTAATTGGTTCAACTGTAAAATAGTCTATGTCCACTGTTAGTGTTATTTCATAGGGTTTACAATAGCTTAATATGGTGAGCATATGAGTGATTTTTTTTATTGTCCCTTCAGCTGAGGGAGTATTTCCTATTTATAGTGGTGTAAAACCCTAGATGGAAAGCCTTTATATTTCCAAGCATTTACATCTGTATACAATAACTGAAACTCTTAGAATTCAATGCTAGTTGGCATGCCATCTGAGTAACTTTTAGTCTTCCCAACGGTTGGCATTCTAGAGTTGGTTGGTCTTCTAGCCGACTAAGTATCTCTAAAGCTGATCAATATGGTTATTCGACCTCGTAGGAGGACAAGTGCATATTATCATTGGCCCATGTAGGAGGGTAATTTATATATACAACATTAATCATAAAGTATACTAGAGTCCTAAGAAAGGTTGTGAATATACATGTTCTCCATGCTTTTTAGGGGCAAGGGACCTCCTCAGCACTAACCAAGGCCTCCCCTTCCCCCTCAATTCTTTATTATCCCTTTTCCAGGATGATGGGGACCACCTTTACATTAATGGACAATTTTCCTTCAGAATCAGAGGTCAAAGACACCACTATATCAAATTTTAAGGTCTTAATAAAAATATCTAAAACCAAATAAGTCCCCTTTAAAGCCCTAGCAATGATGTTGAGCTCTTTATAGAACTTTATTTCTTTGACATCAAGTGTTGCATATCACCTAGAATATAAAATACACCTTGAACTTGCTAAGGGGACCCACCAACCTCTTTCACAACTTTCATTAAAGGTTGGATTTTGCTTAGCACCTTAGTAGACGATTCAATAAACTCCTTAACATGAGAGGGATCAACAATCCCCTTAGGAGTTTAGTGTGAAGGCATTCTGCCCTAATGGCCTCAATATATGGATCAATAACTTATGTAAATACCTCACCCTATTTCCTATCGGAATCTTGGAGCTAAGAGGGGTGAAAAAGCTTCATACTCTTTACCTTTAGGGTATTTTTACCTTATTCTTAATTAGGGAGATTAAGTACTACTCGAACAACCATTTGTCCTATATCTTTTTATATTTATCTTCCACCATAGGATATTCAAAAAGAATAAAAAAAATTAGTGGCGCAACTATTTTGATAATAGTCAATATAAAGTCGATGAAATTTAACTGGGTTAGACTCTAAAGACCCAATAATGGGCGTTAATATTTCACATCTCATAACATCGAAGATAGGGGGATGATCAAGGTCACTTTTAGCAACTCCATATTCCCCATAGATGGATTCAATAACCTTAACATCGGGCTAATCTCTCTCAAAATTAATATAACCATGAAGGCCTATCTGATCATGGCCAAGGTGTACAATTCTTCATCGCCAGCACCAGTGAGAGAATTTATCCCTTAAAGGTTCGGGCCCAAACCCAACACCAATTTGCGAGGAGATTAGTACACTTCTTTATTTTATGGATCCTGGAGATCGCCTCAGGAGTAATTAGTTAGTCCTTAATCACTAGGGATAATTCCAAAGTGCTATAATTCCCACATTGGAGTTAGTTCTTGATGCTCAATTTCCATGGATGAAGAACAACACCTTCTTTCAATTCTTCGGGGGCATTATGGTTGTATTTCACAAAACCCTTAACCCTTTATTAGGCTCCACATACTTTAGACTAGCATCCCCTTTTTTTTATTCCTGTAAGAGGTAGAAATATAAAAATTATTTTGGGGGATTAGTGTGACACCCCATGTAATCTAATATTGGATGATCAATCCTTTTATTAAAATTAAACATAAATCCAATATGATTTCATTCTGAGCATCACCGTCATAACAAATTAATATAAATATAACCAACATAAACCAAATAAAATAACAGTACAACCGAGAGCATAAATATAAATACTATAAATCGAAAAAACCATCGGTCACCACAAATAAAAAATAATGTAACACCACTGAGAGGTAAATAAAATATATGAAATAAATGAGATGTCCTAACCAACTACGAACAACACGCCAAAATGGAAAAACTAAAACTAAACCCTATGTATATAGAATGAACTGAGGCAACTACAATAAACTCTCACAACATCCACAATAACTACTCACAACGGCATGATGAAAATACTAAACCTGAGGTTCCTGCTGATGCACACCTAGGGTTTTGAATACAAAAATATATTTGCTAGCAGGTCAAAGACAAACAAAATATTTGAAAATATTTTGCAAGTATTTAAATGCTTTAAGCATAAACATGCACTGTATTACCTTCATAATTAACTTTCTAGTCGCACTCACATGAGACTTATCCTCACCTCTCATCTATAGTGCACACCTAACGCATTCATTTTATTATCCTAGTCATGCTACCCAATCTAATAAGGACAATAAGTGCTAACATATACCATCCCTCTAATAATCACCATTAAATAATATATACTACCTTCACTAGGTATTTTATATAAATAATTACATAGCTACACACGGGCTATAAATAGATATTCACACACTATATAATATATATATATATATCACTCGCTATGTACGTTTATACCGCATCTCCAGGGCAAGTTCTCACGAATGCATCCCTCGTGTGCTATCGGCTGCAAGTACACCGCATACCACAACTGGTCCACCGGGTCTAAATCTCGCCACCGAACCCAAAATAAAAACACAAACAATGGAGGCGGACATAAATATACGTCCGGGGGCGTAACCATATCACATCACACCCAATAGGTCTCCAAACCATTACCTATCCTAACACATGGATAGTGGACATGCAACAATATTAGGACCTGATCTTACACTTACTGGTCAACGCTATATGGACTGCCCACTACGCGCAACCTCCTAACGATAGCATTATGACCTGATCTTACACTTACTGGTCTGAAGGCCCTATATAGAGCACACCTAGGATTTTCTTTTCGTGCTTTAGCTATATAGGACTTCATCTAGTTGGACTAGAATTTTGACAAAATATTTTTGTAATTTAGGTTTGTGTGTCCCCATATCGACTCCAAGCTCTCTTTGTCCATCTACATCAAATGTGATCTCCATTCAGTCCGCCATCTCAGAGAAAGGTATTTTTCATTGTTACGGCTCATAGGAATTTTTTATCACGTAGGACACGACATCACGTTACATTTTGCATTTTATCATATCTTATGATAATGCTCGGTTTCGTCATAATAATTTTTTTGAGTTCAATATTTTAATTTGAATGTTTTATAAAAATAAATATTTTTTTGTGAAAATAGATTTTAGACACAAAATATTATTTTATAAAATATTCAAAATAAAATATTTGAAGTCAAATATTTTTATGCGTGACATCATATACCTGTTTTAATATATGTGTATGTATGCTACGTAATATAGCTTTAACTTTTGGTGCTTAGAACTTAGTTGGTCAGATTGCTAACATTCCTTTACATTATTTTATATATATGTACTTTAATAGTTCATTTGCTACTTGGTGCTCTCAAATTGCTGTAGCCGAGATGACCCCATAGCAGGTCATTACTTCTTGACCATGCGTTTTGGCCCATATTATACAGTTGGCAATTTTATATGTTCCCCATGCCTTAACAGGTCCTATGGCTGACGCCGATTTGACCCATCATGACCGTCCCATGTCAATTGCCTTTGTGGTCTTGGCCTTAAGATAAACATTATTCCCTTATTTGCTTTAGCTGTTACTGTTCCCTTTTCGCCACCTGTTATTGACTTGACCCCTGTTGATATTTAGTTTATATATAATTGCGTACAGTTGGCGTGTTTCAGTCCATCTACCTGCTTTGCAGCTGACCGAACCTGGTTCTCTGACCAAACAATGGTTTTTATTTCTCTCTAGGCGTCAGTTGATTTGACCAAAAATGATTTTCGTCTTTTTCCAAAAACGACGTCGCATTTAATTTTTTTTAAAATCAAAACTGATTTCTTGTTTTATAAAACGACGTCGTGTGTCTCGTTGGGTTTATTTTCAACGGTAATATTTGTAGCGTCTTTGGTACGCAGTCAGTTTTTACAGCTGGTTTTATCTTTTACAAAACGACTGTGTTTTAATAAACGTTTTGTTTATTAGTCCGTTAGTTTGTTACAGCTTGCTTTATACGTGTCTTATTTTTAATGGAACATTTTGTGTTTCTTTCTCAGCCACAAGATCTATTTTTTATCAACGGTTCTGTGTAATTCTTTAGTAATCCGTGTGACTCTATTTTACACCTATCAGCACACACTTGTGCACTCTATAAATAGAGACACTGTGTCTTCATTTTTTCAACCCGAGAAAACTCGTTTTTGAGCATAAATTCTGCCAAAATTAATTCTGAGAGAGAGAGACTAAACACCAGTATTTTCAGAAAAATCTTTTGTGTATTCCTTACTAAACATTGCTGAGTCTTCAAGACGTTTTGTGGATTCAAGAATGGAAGGTTTTTAATCTCAGAATTTCTGCATTTCCAAATCAATTGATATTTCATTCTGAAAAATCGTTTTGTGAGTATCTCTATTATTGTTCTTGTTTTCTTGTAGTTTCTGATCTGTTATGTGCTAGATCTAAAGTGTTTGTGTAAGTATTGTGCTGATATATTTTATAAACACTACACACACTAGAACTAGTATTGATCTTACTTCATTTAAAACACTTTGTTTTAAATTGATTCTTTCTGAAAATCTGATTTACACGAAAGAGGAACTAATTCTAGGTTTAGAGATATAAACCTAATATAAGTTGTGAATCGGAACCTAACTACCTGATACTGGAAATATGACCTTGGACTAAACATAGTTATACCTGTATACTTGACCAAGGACTTGGACTGAGAACAAGAACATACTGGACCTAATCAAGAACCTGAACTGTTCAGACTGATTGGAACTTAAACTAAACTGGATTAAATCATCTTAATCTAATATAGTTATAAACAGTTTGTATTATTTCTGATTGTATGCTTGATGTGTTTTATTTCTGTTTAGTCTTGATATATATCTGTGTGAACATGCTTACTTGATTGTTTAAGTGTTTTTCCAAAATTGTTTGCATCTCATATCACTCTCATATAAATACTCACGTATTCACGTAGACACATGTTTGTGTAATATCTGAACAAGTCTAGTGTTCGAGATTTAAAGAAAGAGAAAAGAAGTTTTCAAAGGTGTATTCAAAGTCAAACTGATTTGATTTGAATAACACAAGACTTGCAAAGATATAGGTGTTATATATTCTGTTGCATCACACACACTTCACTAGAAAGTAAATAATAGGCACTGAGCCAACCTGCGCTTAAAGAAGTTAAAGGGGAGGCGTGGAAGTGAAGAACGCAAAAACAAGTGAGGACAAGTTAAAGAGAGAACTGAATAAGCAACCAGGGTAGAGACTTGGTCGTGTGGGGTAATAGCTAGATCATTCTTCTTTAATTGTTAAGTTTGTTGTTTGTAACTCGTTCCTGTTCATTTATTGTTTTAGTGGAAGTAGTTTAGGTAACTCCTAGAGGAGTTCGTCGTTTTTCCCAGGGAAGGGTTTTTGCGACGTTAAATAAATACCGTGTGTTGTACATTTCTTGCATTTCATCTCATACGAAAAGGTAGGACTAAATAATTAGAAACTCGCCTAAAAATTGAATCTGTTTTGGACTTTAATTAACTTTGAAAATTAAAATTATTTTCATAAAAGTTAATCAGATTAAGTAAAAGTTTAATTTGGTCCCTCTTGGCATCATTCATATAAACTCGTAGGTTTAAGGTGTTTACTCAACAATAGTTTACTTCCGCAGATAAAGTCTTTGCGCACCGACCCGCATTTTCGGGGTCACCTCATGGTCAACGCTAGATGGACTGCCCACTACGCGCAACCTCCTAACGATAGCATTATCGAGTAGGTATGTTCAAATAAATACATAAATAATCACACACACACACACACACACACACACACACACACACACACACACACACACACACATATATATATATATATATATATATATATATATATATATATATATATATAGGTACTAATTATGTATGAAAATAACATAACGTACTAGTCTAACGATCCTGAATTCCAAACCGATTTCCTAATTTCCAATTAAGTGTTCACTCACTTGTAATTTGATTTATCTCACATAAACCCATCTAACTATTGGCGTAAAACATGTGCCAACCCCGGATTATGTTCCTCGATAATCCTAATTTATCCCGAAAGCCCGTACACCCATTTGTCCAAAGCTAATAGGTCAAAACAATGCATAACAAAAATCGGGATAGGCTAGAAAAATGAACTGATTCACTGGATGACTGAATCTCTTTGGTCAGTAAATCGATTCACTCTCCCAGTGAACCGGTTTGGTATTCTGGGCTTCCATTTGTCTTAAACCTCGAGTTTCACCTCCTAAACCCTTCAATAGAGGGCCCAAGCCTCCCAAAATCATTAATTGATATCCAAATCAAAACATAATCATTATAGAGGTATTTTAACACTGATTTAAACCCGAATCCAATATAAAATCTCAAGGATTCCTAATCAACAGTTTAATTCATTCAATTTAGATTTAATCAATCTTTGAAATTCATGGATCTAACACCATATCAATATTTTTCATGTTCATATACATACTCCCAGATTCAAATCACGAATTTCTTACTTATTAATTATCAACCATGATCACAGGTTAAACACAAACCAATTCCTTTCAATTAATTCCCAAAATTTCATCTTTAAATTCCCAGGTTAATTACTAATCAATCATGAACATAATTAAGTGCACAAAATTGCAAATTTAAAGCAAGTAAACACTTGCATTGTTGGATTAAAATATGAAGTCTGATATGTTAGAGATGAATTGATTTTGGGAGATTTTCTTCCTCTTTTCTCCAAGATTTATTCTTTCTTTCTTCTATTTTTTTTGTCTTTAATCTCTAATAAGCAGAGACTAGAATGAGGTTGTTATCCACCCCATTTAACATTAAATACCTCTTTATCACATCATAATTCCATTTTTAGGTGTACCCATAAGGGTAAAAAGACAACCATACCCACATACTAGCCTTGCTATATCTAAAAGGCCTCCAGAACCCAACTATATTTCTCGTTTACCTATTGTGAACTATTTTGACCCATTTTGGATCATTAGTGCACTCAAAAAGACCATCGGAGTCATCAAACTAAAACGTTCCACCATCTTAATAATTGGACCAGACACGTGTGTATAGTATGCATCGCCCTCAAACTATTTAAATATGTAGATTTAACTCTCTATCGACATAATATAATACTTCGTCTCTTTTCACTCATAAAATGACGTATAACAACTCGCATCTCTAGTTACTCATTACATGCAAGGAAATAATCATAAATATTAATCTTAAATTGGTAATTAATATTTACAGAAACCAATTTAGTTTCCCAATTAAATTAATAACTAAATGCACACGTGGAATAAAATACGCTCAAAAGTACGGGGTATTATAATTAACAAAATTCCTATTACATGATCCCTTGAATGCCAAGAAGAATACATCATCAGCCTCCATGAATTAGCTACCAATTCAGTAGGGGACATCCCAATAGTAATGAGAACCTCACCTACAGTCGAAGGAAGGGGAAAACAAGTCCTATATTCTAGGTTGGTATCATCAAGGTATACATACATAAGCACTATGGAGAATGCCATTTCATAGGCTCAACAACCCTAAAAATAACCGCAATGAGGATCTTACTAGTAATAATCTACACCTCTCGGTCTTCCAAAAAATCTAGCATCCAGAAGACCCTGGTATTTTATGAACCACAGTATTGCCAAGTATCACCGATGGTTTGATCTAAGAGTGAAAGCAAAGGGGGATTCTTTCCCCTATGGTCAAGAAAGAAACTTCGCTTCTAGTTTGGTCAAATACTGATAAAGGATAAGGGTTTAACACTTTAAGGGAGGATTTCCTATGAATCATAGAAATTTTTATGAAGGCTTAAAGAAACTCAATGAAGGAGGACAGAGAGCAAGAAAAGTAGCGGTTTGAAAAATTAAAAATTTTCAAGTTATGGGTGGGAAAAAAGTGAAGACTGATTGGAATTTATAGCCTATAAACAACCGACTTACCCGTCTTAAGCATGCCAACAATCCAATCAAATTCTTACTCCAACGGCTTCACTATACATGCTAATTTCCCCACTAAATATCATTTATAACAAAATGTTTAGTTAAAATAACTCAAAGTCATTGTATTATATTTACTAACTATTTTCTCTTCCTTGTTATGAAAGAAGCAATAGGGGAAACTATGATACCATATATGATCCTCTGCCTCAAAGGATGGGAAGAGGTCCCAAACCTTTAGCTAAGGTAAATTTTTTAAAGAAATGATCTCACCCTTTCAGTTTAAGATTTCATTATAAAATAATGCTTTAGGATTTCCTTTATGACTGAATCAAACATTTAAAACTTTCAACAACCCTTAGCCCTCGATGAAAGATCCTACATCATAGAGAAGGGACCTCAATCTTCCCTCCACAACACACTTTCAATTATTAAAGGGATGTCAAAGAGTGTGTCAATTTTAAAATTCCACATCTCAGGGAAGTGATTGTGGAGGCCCAATGAACCTTACTTAAGGCATAATCCACCTCAGTCACCCCTCTCAAACCACCATAGGGGTTGGTCCCAATTATTCATGATTAGAACATCCTCAAGCTCATCTCAGCAACCTCAGGTCTAGGAATGATTCCCATAATCCAATCAAGTTATTTTTGGTTAATCAGGTGGGTTAATAAAATGTAAGTCAATAGTTTTACCAACTCCACTCACCATCGCCATCAAACGACAATTTTTAGACACTCCCAGTAGTCGGCCAAATAAAGAGAACTTGGAGAAGGTTGAAATGGTCAGAACTCAAGTGGTTATAAATTAGTGCAAGTGTTAAGAGTTATATTCAACATGTCAAAAAAGTTAATACCACTTCCAACTCTTATTCCATACTTAGGTATTCTAGTTTTATTTCACTCTCATGAGTCCTAAATGTGTAAGAAGTACTTAGAGAAGATAATATGTTACTTCCTAAGAGATCTCTACTCATCACAAATACCTCATACTCCTTTTGAACCACATTGGCCAAAACACAAGTCTATTTGTACCTGTATTATTCACATTCATTATTAATATACCAAAGAGAAACACCTTAAAAGTTGATGTATTAAAACAATATACATCATCGTGTTGTTAAGAATCTCAGCTTAAGAACATGTCGGCATATTTAGTGAGGCAAAGGTCGTAACTAATTTCAGCATATATATATATACACAGAGAGAGATAGATAGAGTTATATGTATATGTATATGTATACCTTGAGAACAATGGTTCGATTATTGAAAGACATTACAAATTATAGTATTTAATCTACCTACATTTTAATTAAGATTACATAGTCATATATCTTGATGTGGACATGATACACTTTTATTTATACCTATTTATGGTTCATGGGGTGATCTTCTAGTTGAAAAGGCTTGGAATTAATGAGGTTGTGGTATTTCTTTATAGAGTTATCTAATTATCTATATATGAGGCACCCTTCTATATTTTATCTTTGTTTTTCTTTTGGTTATTAAAACTTTATGATAGTTATTATTGGAGGATGGTTCTCGATACGTTTTGGGATTCCATAATTTTAGTTTAGATTTGTTTTGGATAGGATTTGATACTTTGGTTTTGATTTAATGATATTATTGTTTAGAGTTGTCATCTCAATTATTTATATATTCATAGTATCTTACTATAATAATATCAATGTGTCTTGGTTCTTGTATTGTTTATATTTAAGTCTATCGACCTTATATATTAAAAATACAAGAGATCAATTTCAATATTACATTAGGGTACTAGAACTATAGGGTCCATAGATTCATCTCATATCCCTCTTAGTGCCCTTTGATACATTTCTTAACCTGTACTTATTATGTTAGGTACAAACGTACATTTAGTTTTCATGGTTTAAGATGAAGGGAGATATGTGAGGAGGTTTTGCTAGAGCTCCTAGGAAGAGGGATAGTGTGGGAGAAGGACACAGAGATGACTCGAAGATGACTTTATCATGCTTTACAATATCACACGAGATATTTCTGTAAGAGTGGAGGCAAAAACGTCACTTATAAAATAGACTTCAATGCAACCATAAAAAAAGTTAGTAGCATTTATATTCGCCTAACATAAGGAGTGGGTGACTTTAAAAGGGTTAAACCACTATATTTTCTAGGGTCTATTAACCAAGTTTGATCATTAGTGGAAGGCAGACATCAATACATATCTGAGGATGGTATAAGAAAATGTTAGCAAGCTTATGACCCACTAGAGATGCATTACAATGGTGGGAGAATGTGACCATAGTTGCAGACATAGATAAGATGTCTTATATAGAGTTTGCAAAGATATTTGATGCTAATTACTTTCAATATAAAATTCAAGCCACCAAAAATCTAGAGTTACTAATAGTAGAGCTAAAGACACTCACAATCATATGGAGATCCATATTTTTTTAGGACTAACATGTTTTTGTCAAATATTTATTTAAGCTTTCTCTAAGATAGTGGGTCCATTTAAAGAATTAACTAATAAGAGAGTTCCATGTATAAGGTCTAAAAAGGGTTATTTTGAGTTTGAAGAGTTGAAGAATAAGTAGACCTTAAGGTTAATCTTAACACTATAAAAAATGGTTTTGGAGTACTTTGTCTATATAAATGATTTGATATAAGGATTAGGTGGTGTGTTGATACAAGAAGACATGCTTATCACCTATAACTCATGCCAGTTGAAACATCATGAGGTTAATTACCCATGTCATGATTTTATATTGGTTGTAACAATGTTTATATTATGCATTTGGAAATACTATTAGGGGAGAAGTTTTGAATAACTGAGAGAAATATGAACATGTGGCAGAGGATGCAGATAAAATTCATAAAGGATTACATATTCTCAGTTTAGTACCAGCCTATAAAGGTCAATATGGTGGTCGATGCCTTGAGACACAAACTATATAATGGTTTATTAGTGTTGACAATGATAGAGTTAGACTCAATACATATCAGAAACAATATCCTATATGCTTTATGTCATTTCTTACTGTTAACAATGACATTCGGTTTCATATGAATAAGGCACACGCATTTTATTCACTGTGTAGAGACAAATTCAAGGAACTTCTTTTAGTCGATCCACCATTTAATTTAGTGGATTTGATGGATATCTTTGTTACAAGGGAAGATTGATTTCCAAGTATTATTACAAGAGGCTCATAGTCCCTTTTTAGTGGATATGACATTTAATTTTAACATTCATAAAGGAGTACATCTACATTTAACTAATTTGGAGTTCAAGTATTTGTTCTTTAAAGAAGGAAAAATCCACAAATTGTCAATGGAACCCACTTTCTTTACATCTAGAACATTGTAGACAACATTATATTAGATTTAAAATAATATCCCTCCCAAAATAATAAATTTTCCATGAAACCTATGTTTGTTACAAATTGTCCACAAAGTCCAACAAATAAATTAAGTTACTAAGCATATCGATATTTATCTATGTGGAATCCCAAAAGAAAAGGAATATTTTTTGCTTCCTTCTCTTGAACTCTAGCAATAAGGTGGCAACTTTTGATGTGATTGGTTTTCAGCGCTGTTAAAGAGTTGATTTCTTTAAGAGGATCAATAATGGGTTTCACATTGATTTTATTAGGATTTGTAAAAGAATAAGATCATTTTCAAACAAAGGTTAATGCAGAGGTGTTATCACCCATTTTCCTAAATAAATGGGCGAGCAGGCCCATACGGCAGGGGGGCTTATCACAAGAAGCCCCTTCAAATGATATCCTGGAAAACATTAAAATATAGTTGGACGAGGAGGTCACCACGAGGGGACCCTCATCCCAAAGCTCAAGACAAAAAGAGAATGAAGGCGAGGAGTCGCCCCAAGGTTAAAGTCACAGATAATTGGCCTGGACGAGGAGGGCTAACCACGAGTAAGCCCTTATCCCAAAGCTCAAGCCATACATAGAATAAAGGAGAGGAGGGCCCTCAATGAGCATCCCCTCACCCCAAGCTTAAAGCCACATAAAAAGGAAGATTTGGGACGTCTCACCATGAGTAACGTGTCCACACTAGTTGAAGCCACAAAAAAAGGCCAAGGCAAAGGGGCTCATTGCGAACAACCCCTTCTGCCCCAGTTCACATTCTATATGGAAGATATTGGGGGAGATGGTCAACCTAGAGTGGCCCCTAAGTTACCCATTAAAAAAGACACTGCACGAGGAGGTCCATCTAAAAGGTCCTCCTCCCTAATATTTGTTACCCAATAAAATATTAAAGTACTAATATTTTACTTTCTTGTAAAGGTAGCCTAGTTGAGCAAGCAGGGATCAAAAAGGCCAGTTGGGATCTCTTGGGACTTTTGGCTTGACGACTGAGGATTAAGATTTATTGAGCAAGCTCAACCATTTAGCACTTTAAGATTGAGAGAATACTAGTAGAAAGACCCTAAGGATTACTCAAAGTCCTTACACAGTTCACACATAGTCATAACTGAAGTGAGCAACCAAGAGGTTGCTAACAAGAAATGAACTTTTTATAAAATGATTTTAGATAAAGGGGTCCTCAAGACCCCACTTAAGTTTTAATGATTTTAGAGAAGGGGTCCTCAAGGCCCCTCTCAAGTTTAATGGTTTTTAGAGGAGGTGGTCCTCGAGGCCCCTCCCATGTTTACAAAGTTTGTACCACAAGTTACCGTTTTAAAAGATATTTACCAAATCAAATATTTTGTCTCTATTAGGAGACACATTTGCTTTTTGACCTTAGTTTACATTAGGTGTCGTTTATCAGAGGGGAGATGCGGTTGCAGACATAGCAGGGATAAAAGGTTCATTGTACACCTTGTCCCTCTAAGTTTTTCCTCTTAATTTTGGCGCCCCAAAAGGCCCAAATAAGCCTCATGTTCACCTATAAGTAGGACCATTGGTGAGGTCAAACCAAATATAAGAAACTCAAGTCATACCGTTACTCTGTCAAAAACACACCAGACCACCTAGTGTTCTCTCCATGCTCTCTCTCTAAGTGCTGAGTGCCCGTTTCTTCACTCCCACCTTGACAACTATCATTCTCAGGAGATCCTTTTAAGAAAAGTTACTATTATTATTGTGAAGTTCATCTTCTTGCAGGAGGTGGTTCTAACTTTGGTTTCATTTTTTACCAAAAAGGGACCGTTTTACTAGGTTCTTCTCTGGAAACTCTTGAAGGCCTTAGAGGCAGATTTCATTTAAGTGGGTCACGCCTCACCCGTTACAGTATCTTACCAGACCTCAGTCACACTACCCTCTAACATTTGGAGACTTCGCTGGAGAGGTATCCTCACTCTCATGGACAAATAAGGTTTTAACGTTTCTAAGCAGCTGATTTTTGAAGACACTCCACTCGGGAATAGAGTTCAAAGTGATCAAACCACCTAAGAAGAGGTGGTGATGACCGAAGCTAGAGTGCCTTCTCCTTAGGGAGGGTAGACTAGTACTGCAGCAATAACTCCATTGATAGGTATGAACCTGATGAGCATATTTTTTGAATTTTTGAAAGAAAATAATGTGGGATTGGCAAGATTAAGCCAAAGTTGTGTAACACCAACAACAACCCCCTTTGGAGGGGCAACTGTTACAGCAACAACAACAACAACATCAATAGCAATAATAGAGGTGTCTCCCCCATGAAAGGTGGGTACAGAGAAAGTTATGATACTGTTGAGTTCACCAGCAGCAAAGAATGTGGGTTTTAAGGAATCTCCCTCCAAGACTGTTACCATTGAGGAAGTGAATAAGCTGCTCTCCTCCTCTCAGAGGTAATCTTCTCACCTATACGAGGAGTTGCAGAACCCTTACCCGGAAAGTGTGAACGAGAATCCATACCCAAAGGGGTATGCTCCACCAAAATTTATCAAGGTCAACGAAAAAGTAAAAAATCCAAGGGAGCATGTGAAACAATTTGTTGAGTACCTAGGGGTACATGGGAATGACAAAAATCTGAAGTTAAGGGAGTTCTCCAAGAATCTCATCGGGAATGCCTACACATGGTACTCCCACTTGGCACCCAACAGCATCCCCACATGGGAGGAAACTCATCAGTTCTTTCAAAAGTTTTTCATAGAAGAGGATGAGTTCATGTTGAGACAACTGGCTTTGGAGGTGCAGAAGCCCGACAAAGAATTAATGCAGTATAGTAAGCATTTTCGCGAGAAGGTGCAAGATGTCCATGAGGATGTGGCGGAGGCAAGGCTACTACAAATATGTGTTGAGGGGATCTTGGAGTAATATAAGATCCAATTGGTAAATGAGATCAGATATGGGCAAAAATACCTCTGACTTCTAGAAGATTTCAAGTTTTGAGGAGGCAAGCAGTTAATTATGTAGATGGAGGTTCAAAAGGCAAGAACGGAGGCCTTAGATCCAGAGGCAACATCCCAGCTAACAAGAGGAAGTTTGTAGAGGATTCCCCTTCGTCGCTGCCTTGCAGGGTAACGAAAGCAATGGATTGTTATCGTACATTAGTACAAGAGGGGGTAGAAGACCCCCTTCATTTGAATGGGAAAATCCCAATAGAAGAAGACAAAGCTAATCCCAAATTGTAAGGACACAATTATCTAATTGAGTCTTAATGTAGTTTTGGCTCAATTCCGGACAAAAACATTTATTCATAGGATAGTGTTAAATTGTAATCTATTCAAGCCTAAGAAGAGTTTGTTGAAGACGTAACAACAAAGAGTATAAAACTTCATAAAAAATGTCGTTGTTTATATGCCTCGTTTATACGTCATCAACAGTGGTTCCATGCTCCTAAGGTATGAATGCAATAATATATATGTAGGAGCTTGGAACAAGTTTATTGGGTGTTAGGTTTTCAAAACGGTGTTTTGTTTTCAGAAAGATTTCTATTAAAATGTTTATATAAAATATATAAAGTTTCTGGACTAAAAATGACATTTTTGGAACTTTCTGTAAATTCGTTCGAACGAGATTGTCGTTCGAACCATAAGTCGTTCGAACAAGATTGCCAACGAGTTCCCAGACTGAGTACTGTAACTTCGTTCGAAATGTCGTTCGAACGAGATTTATAATGAGTTCAGTTTTTAGTACACTGGAACTTCGTTCGAAGGTCGTTAGATTGTCGTTCGAACGAGACTTCATTCGAACGAAAAATCTCGTTCGAACGAGTTTCCAGCGGGAACAGTTTTTTGGCGGTTTTGAGCAGTTTTTACCCACTTTATCCACTTCTTTCCCCACTATCTTTTCACAACATATCTAAGTGCGGGAATCCTTTTTGGAAAATTATCTTTTTCATATCCTTCTAACTCCTAGAAAGTGTTTTGAGAGAAAAATCATAAAGAGAAAAAGGTCAAGTTTTGAGTGATAACTTTCAAAGACAAATTCATCTACCTGTAATACCCCGTATTTTTATAGTTTTTAAAATTATGGGATTTATTAAATTTAATTGAGATAAATTAATTTTTAATCCGGAATGTTGCTTTGAATATTTACTGCGTGACGAGAGTTAGTAATTATTGGAAATTTGTTATTTGTTGCATATTACTGGATGAGTATAGTAATATATGAGATTTATTTTTTATAATGTTGTCATGAGTGAATTAAATGACTATTTCGGAAATTTAAGTCGGGACGTGCCCGTGTCACGTCAGGACTAATTTTGTTAAATAAAAAGTGAATATTTTTATAAGTTGTTCGTATGGTCGTTTTGAGTGCGCCAACGCGTCCGGTAGGGTCGAGATAGTCAGAAAAGTGTACCCGGGGGTGTAGTTTGGATCTCGGGGCATTTTTAGGCCTAATTGGTACCCCGGGAGGGCATTTTAGTCATTTTACATAATTGGGTAATTAAACCCACGAATTTCAGCAACCTATATCAGCCATTAGGTTAGCCTTTTAGGGTTAGAATATCCAGAAATCAAGTGATGGCCATTGGAGAAGAGAGGAGAGAGCTCCAAGGCAACTCAAGGCCAAAAAGCCACCGGATTGCACCGCCACCACCACCACCGCGCTGATCGCGAGACAAGGAACGCAGTCATACCAAAATCAGTTGTGAATCTGCATACCAAAAATCCCAGGCAAGTATTTGACTTGCATATTTTCGTTAATGCAAACTTCATATTAGTCTAGGATTATTTAGAGATGGAAACTATGAAAGAAAACTCAATTTGTGTTAGGATGATGCATGTAGTTTTGATTATATGGAAATTCTGGAACCCTTGCCATGTAGAGGAATATAACCCACGAAATTTTGATGATATATTAGAAGGAATTTCTGGTAAAAACACATTAGAACCTTGATTAAGGAAAACTCTAGGGTTCTTGATGATTAGATGGGATTTTGAGTTAATTATCCATGTTTAATGATAGTTATACACATGCTTTACGTTATAAACACCTGGTATAATGTTATATTGATGATAGTAGGATTTTTGGGACGATTGGAATGGAAAAACATAGTTTTGGATGAAGAAGTTTAGTGAAACCCGTAACTGCATTCTGCAGAATTTTTCCCAGACCTGCTTGATCGATCGATCGAGCCTAGAGCTTCGATCGATCAAAGGTTCGATCGATCGAGCCCCAAGCTTAGATCGATTGACCCCTCCTGGCAGACTCCTAATTCCCTCTTTAAATGAGTTAAATTCAAATTGTCGTGATATAATTCTTGGGCATTCTTAATAAAATTATTTGGGAGACATTGAGAACCAGTAGGGCATAGGAATAAATGTTTGGACCTTTAATCTTCAACGAGAATGGTATTTATGGGACATTTACTTTAGGGTTGGTGAATTCATAAATTTAAAGGGTGAGGTGCGTAAGAGAGTTACATTGGAACCTAATAAAGACACTTACTGAATTTCAGATTTGTGAGGATATAGTCCACGAGTATCGGATAATGAGTGAGAAAACCCTTCGAGTTAAGGTTAGGAACGAAAACTTATACGTATTGCTCTAAATGTGAAAATTAAGGATAAATGGTATAATTATGGGTGACGTGAAGAACCTATGTTAATATGATAAAATGGTATATTTATATGATTGTGTGTACATCTATTATATACATGTGAAAAACATACCGCGCTACTTGCTATCCTTGAGGTTACCGCACGGAGACAGTCTTATCTCGATGGGACCTTTATGGGGGATATTGACTTGTACCCTAGAAGATAGATATCCTTGGTACAGGCTATTGAATTGATAGTTCAGACGGTCCTAAGAGACGCGAGTATGTGCCATCCTCTTAGAGACTTGGAATCTATGCTTCGCCTCGATATTGTTTGTATATGTGTTAATACAATTAGAGAGTGATTCCGAATTTGTATTCCCCTTGATTTGAGTGGTATGGGGTTTGGATAGTGGAAGTATGCACGCACCATAGTTTTATTCGGGGTGCTGTTATATATATATATATATATATATATTATACGAGTAGTTAATATATATATGAGATTATGATATTTGAAACTGCCTACTGAGATTTGTTAAGTAGGATATGGTTGTTGGCTCAAATTATAAATACTTGTTTTGAGAAAGTATAATATGTCACTGGAAACTTTATTGTTTTTATAAAGTTAAAAATAGAGAACTTTGATTACAAATGGGAACATCTTATTAAAGTGGAAATAGTGTATTGTAAATCTTACGAGTAATCTAAGATATGTTAAATCTTTTAGAAAGACTAGTGCGATAATTGATAAAAGAAACTGTTGGGACGGTTAGTGCGATAGGTGTGCACATTAGAAGAGAGGTGAGTATTTCTCAAGAGAGGGACGCACTAATATGTTGTTGCATTGGCCTGTATCAATTTAAATACTTGCTAAACGTATTTTAAAATCAAACACACTTTCGGGCTCTGACCCGTTTCTTTCTCTCTCTCTCTCTCTTGTATATATATGTATGTATTATAGGTGCCCAGCCACAGGGACGTCTTGATTAGGATCTTTTTGAAGGAACGCGCTGCAACTTAGGTGGGAGTTGCAGGTCTCTTGATTAGACGACTTCGTCCATTCAGATCCACTCTTAGTACTTTCATTTAGTTGGGCACGTGTAGCCCTTTCCATTATTTCATTTGTTATTGGGATATTTATATTCAGTTGTTTCCAGTATTGTTCTATGGGATTTATTCAGTTTGGATTTGTGACTTTAGTTTTCATATGTTGACATTAGATTGACGAATGTATTATATTATTTGGTTTACTGTGATGTGATTCTTAATTGTAGAAATGTTGTTTTTAAATAAATAAATCTTTTTCTTTAAATAAAATTTGGAAAGCATGTATGAAAATGGTTTTGACACTTAGCTTAATTATTTGGGGTGTTAAATTGGAAAATGTATTTATTGACAGTGATGCTGAGAATGAACCAACTGTTTACCTTGATTTAATTTAATAAAGGAGTGATCGCCCGGTATTTAATTAGGCGGGGTGTCACACTACCACTCTAGTTTTTCACCCATAGTTTTGTTTATCCAAGTTCATATATATACATCTTACTTGGAGTTTGGTACCGGGTTTATCTATACACCGAATTGAAGAGAAGTTTGGGTTTTCTTCTACATCCCTCAAAGAAGAAGAAGAATTGTGTAGCTGCGGCTTTCTCACATGATGAAAGGCACCATGTGTGGTTGATGGTGTATGTAATACCCCGTACTTTTGGCTATATTTATTTTTGGGATTAATTAATTAAATGCGTAGTAATTGGAAATTAATCCGGGTTATAAATACTAATGAAATGCGAATTGGTATTTGATTGGGTGCATATATGATTATATATGTATTTGGTGTTATAAAATTCGTCGTGAGATTTATATACGGCATTTTAGAAATTTTGTTGAGACGCGTGGGACCGTCGCGTCACGGTATAATATTTTGTTAATAAAAGTGAATTTAAAAATTGATAATCCGTATGGTCGTTTTGAGTGCGCCAACGCGTCCGGAAGGGTCGAGATAGTCAGAAAACACTAGCCGGGGGTATAGTTTGGGTCCCGGGGTATTTTTAGGCCATACCGGCAACTTAAAGGGTATTTTGGTAATTTCACGTTTTGAGGAATTAAAAGTGACGAAAATTTGGTTAATTAAATCTGATGTGGATAAGACCCACTAAGCCCATAACCAACCCTTATTAACCTAGAAAGCTACGTAGGTTATCATTTAGTCTTCCAACTCTCCCAAAGGAAACCCTAGCCACCATAGCCACCTTTGGAAGAAGAAAGCTTAGAGAGGAAGGGAAAGAGGAGGAATTCTGCAGAAAATCTGCAGAAAGAGCTTACAAATCCAACACCAAATCCAGAGACAATCAAGGCAAGTGATTTATTCCATTTAAATTTCGGAGAATGCTTCTTCCATGTCAGATTATTCAAAAACTTTATGTGTTCTTGGAAGATAATGAAAAACCCATAAGATTGGAGTTATTAGTTTAATTTTTGGGATATAGGTTGCATGTAGAATGTTACTGGAAGATCATATTAAGAGAATTACTGACTTTTGTGATACCAAAAACGGATTTAAGATGAGGTTTATGAATGTTCTTGAGATAAATTAGAAAACTAGGTTTTTGATAAAGATTGATCCATATGTAGCCTTTAGTTGTTGAAATATTGATTTATGGACGTTAGTAATATTGTAGGATGGTTATATGACATTACTATAACGTTATATTAGAGAATCATGCTTTAAAAATAAGTTTTGGGATGTTTTCAAATCTGCAAATCGAAGCAGTCTGTAACCATACCTGTGTAATCGATCGATCGACATTCATCAGTCGATCGATCGACATTCATCAGTCGATCGATCGACAAAATCGATCGATCGAAGGTCAAGGTCGATCGATCGACCTTCCCAGAATAAATGAAGTTTTCCCTTAATTGAATTTTAGTGGTGTTAACCCTTGGATAATATTATTAGAGACTTTATGAATACCCTTAACTTTAAGGAAGACCAGTAGGCATGATTATGAGATGGGATTTTATTTGGAATGTAATTTGAGGAATTTTTTCTAAATAAATGAAATTTGTCATGTGAGATAATATTTAGGTTAATAGTACAAATTTGAATAAGTTGATGAAATAAGGTTTGGGGCAGAAGCAAAGACCTTAGGTATAAAGATGTCATATGTGAGAATTATGGGAGACTTAATAGTCTATTTGAGATAGGTTTTAAGTTTATGGAATTACGACGTGAGACGTGTCGACCATTTAAATTATATATTATCGGGATACTTGAAATATATGGATTTGGAATAATGGTATAATGATGTAGAGTATGACTTTATTAATATTGAGATATCTAAGATGTGTGAATGCTTAGCATAAAATCTTGTGTGTATGACATACCTACCATACTTGCTATCACGGGAGGTTACGTTCGCTTAGGACCCTCTAATCCTTGTGTGCCTACGGGGGGGATATAGACTGGTACCTTGATGAACATAGGTCATAGAAGGACTTATTGTGATATTAATAAGTTTGCATGATCATGGGAGCGTAGGTATGTGCGTGACCCATGTGATGGTGACTGTGTTCGCCTCCACTATTTGTGATTTATGTTATCTGAACTATTCCTGAGAGATTCGGAATATGTGATCCTTATGTACGTGATGTACCGGGATGGATAGCAGAGTATGTGTGCACTACAGCTTAGTTGCGGGGTGCTTGTATTGTATATTTATGATGTGAATAATATACATTTAATTAATGAGAATCATCATGTTAATGTTGTAATTATATTACGGTATTGTTTCGAGAAATATAACGAGTTAATTGACAGTTATAAATATTGCACATTGAGTATGTGAGTTGACGTTAAACCCCTATTTAATTACGAGCATTATTATGTAAATGGAACCAAGTATTATTGGCAGGACCTTTGGCAGTCTAGCTAGATATGTTGTCACTTAGCTAGTAGTATGGGTAGTTATAGATGGGTACTTGCGTTAGGAGTGCACAGTTAGACGAGAGGTGAGAATATAATGTGAGTGCACGTCCTAACATGTACTTTGCATTTAATGTTTTAAATGTTTTTAAAGCACTTGCAGGTTTTAAAATATAACTCCACATTCGGGCTCTGACCCATTTGCTTTTCAAATCTTTTTCTTGTAAAACCTTTTTAGGTGCCCAGCCACAGGGACACCAAGCATAGGATACTCATTCAGGTGACGAGCTGTAGCTGTTTGTGGAAGCTACAGGGATTTGCATGTAGACGCTTATATCGTTTGGATTCCAGAGTCACTATCTATCAGTTGTAGGGCATGTTGCCCATTTCTATTTAGAGATATCTTTTATATTTCAGTTTTCAGACTTTAGCATTTATTGTTTCAGTTTATTTATTTCAGTTTTGGGAATATAGTGAGGGGTTTCCTCCAGACTTTAATTACTGTTATGTGATGGTTATTCGTTTTACTTCAGTATGGTGAATGGTGTTATTTATTTCTTCCTTCCACTTGTTGTATGTTAATCAGACTTAAATTAAAATTTGGCAACTTGCTTTTTTAAATACTAGGTGGTTAGTAATATTAAAATGTTTTCGACAGTGATGCTATTAACTAAGCCAACTTGGCATTTTGAATTAATTTTATAAAGGAGTAGCTACCCGGTATTTAATTAGTCAGGGTGTCACAGGTGGTATCAGAGCATCAGGTTCTAGTGTCCTTTAGGATCTGTACGGCTATTATGTTTCTGCTACGTTTCTTTGATATAGAGCACTATATTTTAGGACTGTTGTACTCTTTTTGTGTATGCTTCGTTCTTCAGCTATTTTAAGTTTATAAACAGCGAACTTATAAACTTTGTTCTTATTTCAGATGCCTCCACGACGTGCACGACGAGTTCCCAGGAATGCAATGCCCGAACCCCAGCCCGCTCCAGTTCAGGGCATGTGGAACGCCGCTGAGGTTGCTGCTATAGTAGCCCAAGCGGTAAATGCCGCGATTGCTGTGATTCAGCAGGCACCCCCTCAGGCGCCGGTTGCCGCGCCAGCACAGGTTAATGCATTCCCGTTTGCTTGGGAGCGTGTACGAGACGCTTTTCAGAAAGCGCATCCGCCAGAGTTTGCAGGTAACTCAGACGTAGTAGTCTCGAGCCAATGGAGGAAGGACATACAGAGGCATTTGAGGATGCATGAGTGCACAGATGTTCAGAAACAGGGGCTAGCTACTTTCAAGCTAGTGGGATCTGCACTACAGTGGTGGGAGTCCATTACCACCGCGGAGGAGAGGGATACCCTCACGATTCAGGAGTTCTGGGTGCGGTTCGACCACAAGTACTTCCCATCCGCAATTCATACAGAGATGAGGAGGAAGCTGATGAGTTTGAAGCAAGAGGGCAAGACAGTGGCCGAGTATGAGGCCGAGTTTACTAACCTGTTGAATATCGTTCCAGACGAGATTCCAACAGAGAAGAAGAAGATTGAGAAGTTCACAGATGGGTTGAATTGGAGGATCCGTCAGCATCTGCTAGGGAACCTATCGTTGGCCACGTATTCTGATGTGGTTAACGCAGCATTGTTACACTGCCAGGACCACCGTTTTCATATGGCCGAGGGCAAACGATCGGGAGAGTCTAGCCATCAGGGCAGGACTGGAGGACATGGTGCCAACGGGGCACAAATCGGTCAGGGGCAGAGACAGACTGAGCAGGGCTCCCAGCAGGGGGATAATAAGAGGTTCCGGCCAGGGAACTACAGGCAGGGACAGGGAGGTTTCCGTCAGGCCCATCAGGGTCCGAACGGCCATCAGGGCCAACAGGGACAGAATGGGCAGCAGTTTCATCAGGGCCAGCAGGGCCAAAGGAGGAATGGTAACGGCCACCAGGGCCGGGGACAGCAGGGGCAGAGGGGAGGGAACTTCCCAGGGAAGTGCTTTACTTGTGTCAAGACTGGCCATAAGAAGCAGGATTGTCCTGATAGGGGCAGGGCCCCACAGCAGCAGCAGCAGGGTACTCGCCAGGAGCCACAGAGGCCGATGTTTCCCGCAGCTCTTCCCGCACCGCCACAGATGGCAGCATTGCCACCCATCCCAGCAGTCCCAGCTCAGCAGGGGCAGCTACAGTATGGACGTGTCTACAACGTTCACCAGGCTGCAGTTCCACAGGCACCGCCCGCGATCGAGGGTACGTTTCCTATCCATGGCACTATGGGTCGGGTGTTATTTGATATGGGTGCTACACATTGTTTCATAGCTACACACTTCGCGAAAGCTTTAGGATTGTTAGCCACGGCAGAGAGCACAGTGACGTGTGTCGACTCACCATTAGGGAGTGGGTCACTTATTTTCTTTATATGCCGGGGAGTGGGGGTAGAGATTGGTGGTTTGGTATTGCCTGCAGACATGTTAGTGTTAGACATGCATGTTCACGAGGTGATCATCAGTATGGATTGGCTCGTAGCATATAGGGCCATGATTGATTGCTTCAGCGGGAGCATTGTTTTTGCCATTCTGGGGCAAGAGATGTTTATAGTGACGATGCCTCGCCCAGAGGGAGGATCGACCGCTCATCTGTATTACATAGAGGAGGATACCTCTAAGGAGGTTGTTATTCCTTTAGATTCGATCCCGGTTGTCAGGGAGTATTCAGATGTGTTTCAGGAGATACCAGGCTTACCACCCAGTCGAGAGATAGACTTCGTTATAGATTTGCTACCGGGTACGAGACCTATAGAACGTGCACCGTACCGTATGGCTCCAGCTGAGATGCGAGAGTTACGGGATCAGATAGAGCAGCTGTTAGGGCAGGGCTTTATTCGCAGGAGTACCTCACCTTGGGGCGCTCCGGTTTTGTTTGTGAAGAAGAGGGATGGTTCACTGAGATTGTGCGTGGACTACCGAGAGTTGAATAAGGTCACGATACGGAATAAGTATCCGTTGCCTCGAATCGATGACTTATTCGACCAGTTGAGGGGAGCTTCTTTCTTCTCGAAGATTGACTTGAGGTCGGGATACCATCAGTTGCGTATCAGGGAGGAGGATGTCTCGAAGACCGCGTTCTTGTCGAGATATGGTTCTTACGAGTTTCGGGTTATGCCTTTCGGCTTGACCAACGCTCCAGCAGTGTTTATGGACTTGATGAACAGGGTGTTCAGGGATTTCCTAGATCAGTTTGTCATTGTCTTCATTGATGACATTCTGGTTTACTCTCAGACGGAGGAGGAGCACGCCAAGCATTTGAGGCAGGTTTTGCAGACACTTCGTCAGAACGAGCTGTATGGAAAATATGAGAAGTGCGGGTTTTGGCTGAAAGAAGTCCAATTCTTGGGTCACATTATTTCCGACCAAGGGATATCTGTTGATCCGGGGAAGGTATCAGCGGTGAGGGAGTGGGGACAGCCCACGACACCAATGGAGATTCGTAGTTTCTTGGGTTTGGCAGGATACTACAGGAGGTTTATTCGGGGTTTCTCGGAGATAGCAGGTCCTTTGAAACATCTTACTCGTAAGGATGTGCCGTACATTTGGAGTGATGCCTGTCAGTTGGCATTCGATGAATTGAAGGACAAATTGACCTCAGCACCTGTGTTAGCATTGCCGAGACCGGGAGTTGAGTATTTGGTTTACACTGATGCGTCCTTGCAAGGACTGGGAGGTGTATTACAACAGGAGAGACAGGCCATAGCTTATGCTTCCCGTAAGCTTAAGCCTCATGAGAAGAATTACCCCACGCATGATTTGGAGTTGGCAGCGGTAGTATTTGCCTTACGAATTTGGAGGCACTATCTTTTGGGGGAGAAGTTTCAGCTGTTCACGGACCACAAGTCACTACAGTATCTGTTCACGCAGAAGGAACTGAATATGCGACAGCGTAGGTGGCTTGAATTTGTGAAGGACTACCAGTTCGACATCCAGTACCACCCGGGTAAGGCTAACGTGGTAGCAGACGCGTTGAGCCGCAGGCCAGCAGATGAGGTGGCAGAGGTGTGGAAAGCTAAGTGGAAGGAATTGGGACACCAGGATGAAGTGGCCCGATCTTTCATGTCTGTGATGACCGTTACACCGCAGATTGTCACAAAGGTAGTACGGGCACATGCTAATGACCCGTTCTGTCAGGAGCAGATAGTTCGATTGCTAGCCGAGGGAGCCGAATCCTATACCGTTAGCTCAGATGGGGGATTACGCTTCAATGGGAGATTGGTAGTTCCGGAAGGGGAAGAATTGCGGCACGATGTTATGGCAGAGTCGCACGGCTCACGGTTCGCTGTACATCCCGGAGGGGACAAAATGTACCAAGACATGAGACGACAATATTGGTGGAGCGGTATGAAGAGAGATATCGCTGAGTTTGTCTCGAAATGCGCCACTTGTCAGCTTGTAAAAGTGGATCATCAGAGACCAGCATGATTGCTACAGCCGTTGAAGGTTCCGGTGTGGATGTGGGAGAGCATATCCATGGATTTTGTCACGGGGTTGCCTACGTCGCAGAGGGGTCATGACTCCGTTTGGGTAATTGTGGACAGGTTGTCCAAGGTCGCTCACTTCTTACCCGTAAGGACTGACTACACTACGGGACAGTATGCCCAGCTCTTCATTTCAAAGATTGTGAGACTTCACGGTGTGCCCCTGAATATCGTGTCTGACAGAGACAAGATATTTGTTTCGCGATTTTGGGAGAGTTTCCAGGAGGCAATGGGCACAGAATTGCGGTTGAGTACTGCTTATCATCCGCAGACCGATGGGCAGACAGAGCGCACCAATCAGATGTTGGAGGATATGCTACGCATGTCATTATTGACTTCGGGGGTGGATGGGAGCAGTACCTTCCACTGGTGGAGTTTGCTTACAACAACTCCTATCAGTTCACGATTGGCATGGTTCCATTCGAGGCGTTGTACGGTAGGCCTTGTCGTTCCCCAGCATGTTGGTTGGAAGTGGGGGACAACAAACTACTTGGGCCGGAAGTGATTCAGGATACTTCGGCAAGGATTGAGTTGATTCGGAGTCGCATTCGGGTAGCTCAAGACAGGCAGAAGAGTTATGCTGATGCGAAGAGGTTTTTCAGGGAGTTCCAAGTGGGGGAACAGGTTTTGCTCAGGGTTTCTCCGATGAAGGGGATTATGCGATTCGGGAAAAAGGGGAAGTTGGCACCGAGGTATGTGGGGTCGTTTCCTATTATTGAGCGGATCGGACCGGTTGCGTATAGACTTGGACTACCGGAGCACTTACATCGGATTCACGACGTGTTCCATATTTCCTCGCTGAGGAAATACCTTAGAGATGATTTGGCTCATTCTCACATTTCTGTGGAGGACATCGATCTCCAGCCGGATAGCTCCTACGAGGAGGGGCCAATTGCTATTTTGGACCGAAGCGAGAGGAAACTGCGGTCAAAGATAGTTCCGTTAGTGCGTGTTCAGTGGCGACATCACAATGTCGAGGAGTCCACATGGGAGCGCGAGGATGAGATGCGCGAGCGTTATCCAGAGCTGTTTTTAGCAGGTACTTTCTAGCTTCGAATTTCGGGACGAAATTCCGTTATTAGGGGGGGAGTATGTAATACCCCGTACTTTTGGCTATATTTATTTTTGGGATTAATTAATTAAATGCGTAGTAATTGGAAATTAATCCGGGTTATAAATACTAATGAAATGCGAATTGGTATTTGATTGGGTGCATATATGATTATATATGTATTTGGTGTTATAAAATTTGTCGTGAGATTTATATACGGCATTTTAGAAATTTTGTTGAGACGCGTGGGACCGCCGCGTCACGGTATAATATTTTGTTAATAAAAGTGAATTTAAAAATCGATAATCCGTATGGTCGTTTTGAGTGCGGTAACGCGTCCGGAAGGGTCGAGATAGTCAGAAAACACTAGCCGGGGGTATAGTTTGGGTCCCGGGGTATTTTTAGGCCATACCGGCAACTTAAAGGGTATTTTGGTAATTTCACGTTTTGAGGAATTAAAAGTGACGAAAATTTGGTTAATTAAATCTGATGTGGATAAGACCCACTAAGCCCATAACCAACCCTTATTAAACTAGAAAGCTACGTAGGTTATCATTTAGTCTTCCAACTCTCCCAAAGGAAACCCTAGCCACCATAGCCACCTTTGGAAGAAGAAAGCTTAGAGAGGAAGGGAAAGAGGAGGAATTCTGCAGAAAATCTGCAGAAAGAGCTTACAAATCCAACACCAAATCCAGAGACAATCAAGGCAAGTGATTTATTCCATTTAAATTTCGGAGAATGCTTCTTCCATGTTAGATTATTCAAAAACTTTATGTGTTCTTGGAAGATAATGAAAAACCCATAAGATTGGAGTTATTAGTTTAATTTTTGGGATATAGGTTGCATGTAGAATGTTACTGGAAGATCATATTAAGAGAATTACTGACTTTTGTGATACCAAAAATGGATTTAAGATGAGGTTTATGAATGTTCTTGAGATAAATTAGAAAACTAGGTTTTTGATAAAGATTGATCCATATGTAGCCTTTAGTTGTTGAAATATTGATTTATGGACGTTAGTAATATTGTAGGATGGTTATATGACATTACTATAACGTTATATTAGAGAATCATGCTTTAAAAATAAGTTTTGGGATGTTTTCAAATCTGCAAATCGAAGCAGTTCGTAACCATACCTGTGTAATCGATCGATCGACATTCATCAGTCGATCGATCGACAAAATCGATCGATCGAAGGTCAAGGTCGATCGATCGACCTTCCCAGAATAAATGAAGTTTTCCCTTAATTGAATTTTAGTGGTGTTAACCCTTGGATAATATTATTAGAGACTTTATGAATACCCTTAACTTTAAGGAAGACCAGTAGGCATGATTATGAGATGGGATTTTATTTGGAATGTAATTTGAGGAATTTTTTCTAAATAAATGAAATTTGTCATGTGAGATAATATTTAGGTTAATAGTACAAATTTGAATAAGTTGATGAAATAAGGTTTGGGGCAGAAGCAAAGACCTTAGGTATAAAGATGTCATATGTGAGAATTATGGGAGACTTAATAGTCTATTTGAGATAGGTTTTAAGTTTAAGGAATTACGACGTGAGACGTGTCGACCATTTAAATTATATATTATCGGGATACTTGAAATATATGGATTTGGAATAATGGTATAATGATGTAGAGTATGACTTTATTAATATTGAGATATCTAAGATGTGTGAATGCTTAGCATAAAATCTTGTGTGTATGACATACCTACCATACTTGCTATCACGGGAGGTTACGTTCGCTTAGGACCCTCTAATCCTTGTGTGCCTACGGGGGGGATATAGACTGGTACCTTGATGAACATAGGTCATAGAAGGACTTATTGTGATATTAATAAGTCTGCATGATCATGGGAGCGTAGGTATGTGCGTGACCCATGTGATGGTGACTGTGTTCGCCTCCACTATTTGTGATTTGTGTTATCTGAACTATTCCTGAGAGATTCGGAATATGTGATCCTTATGTACGTGATGTACCGGGATGGATAGCAGAGTATGTGTGCACTACAGCTTAGTTGCGGGGTGCTTGTATTGTATATTTATGATGTGAATAATATACATTTAATTAATGAGAATCATCATGTTAATGTTGTAATTATATTACAGTATTGTTTCGAGAAATATAACGAGTTAATTGACAGTTATAAATATTGTACATTGAGTATCTGAGTTGACGTTAAACCCCTATTTAATTACGAGCATTATTATGTAAATGGAACCAAGTATTATTGGCAGGACCTTTGGCAGTCTAGCTAGATATGTTGTCACTTAGCTAGTAGTATGGGTAGTTATAGATGGGTACTTGCGTTAGGAGTGCACAGTTAGACGAGAGGTGAGAATATAATGTGAGTGCACGTCCTAACATGTACTTTGCATTTAATGTTTTAAATGTTTTTAAAGCACTTGCAGGTTTTTAAAATATAACTCCACATTCGGGCTCTGACCCGTTTGCTTTTCAAATCTTTTTCTTGTAAAACCTTTTTAGGTGCCCAGCCACAGGGACACCAAGCATAGGATACTCATTCAGGTGACGAGCTGTAGCTGTTTGTTGAAGCTACAGGGATTTGCATGTAGACGCTTCTATCGTTTGGATTCCAGAGTCACTATCTATCAGTTGTAGGGCATGTTGCCCATTTCTATTTAGAGATATATTTTATATTTCAGTTTTCAGACTTTAGCATTTATTGTTTCAGTTTATTTATTTCAGTTTTGGGATTGTAGTGAGGGGTTTCCTCCAGACTTTAATTACTGTTATGTGATGGTTATTCGTTTTACTTCAGTATGGTGAATGGTGTTATTTATTTCTTCCTTCCACTTGTTGTATGTTAATCAGACTTAAATTAAAATTTGGCAACTTGCTTTTTTAAATACTAGGTGGTTAGTAATATTAAAATGTTTTCGACAGTGATGCTATTAATTGAGCCAACTTGGCATTTTGAATTAATTTTATAAAGGAGTAGCTACCCGGTATTTAATTAGTCAGGGTGTCACAGTGTACCTATTGTCCGATCGGTGGTTTCGAGATCGCAGTGGAGCTCCATTGTTATCCACTAAGAAGAGGTGGTTACAAGAAAGCGCGTCAAGGGTTGAGAGGGTTCAAGTTGAGGAAGTAAGTCATCTGTCTTGTAAATGTGAATTCCATACTTAATGGATTTGAAGCTAGGGCCGTCCGAGGTTGTTTCCTGTTGTGGATTTTTCTTCGTACATCGCGGCGTAGTGTGATTGATTTACTTTTATCTGGCATAATAACTTAGAACGCATGCTTATGATAATTCAATATAAAATTGGTTTTAATTGTCACACTTAATTTAATTTGGTGCTAATTAAATTTGGGTAATATTTTATTTAATTCAAGTCTATTGTTAAAACTGGTTTGGCCTAATTTGGAAATAATGATAAATATGACTTAGGTAAATTCTAGGACTTGAATTAATTGTGTTTAAGTGAAATTAATAGTGTGTGTGTATTAATCATATTTCACTTTGTGTTTAATTTTAATTTGAAAGAAGAAATTAAAATTTGGTAATTCATTTTATTGAACCATCACCTTTACGCATCCGCATCTCATAAAAGGAAATTATTACTTTGTGAAGTAAAAAGACTTCTAAGTATTTAAAATCGGGGGTTCTCAATTTGGTATCAAAGCCAAAATGATAAATTATTTCGTTAAAGATCCTTTAACTATTCTTGCCTAAAATGGAGTTTTCCCCATTTTCTAAATTTCCTAATTTTGATGGTTTTAACTACGCGTATTAGAAAGCGCAAATGAAATCGGCACTAAAATCTATCGACGAGCGGGTTTGGTTATCAGTAGTTAACGGGTGGTCTCCACCAACTCATTTAGTTAAAAATGAACGTGTTCCCAAACCGGCCGATAGATGGACTGAGAATGAGTTTAAACTTTCTAATTTTAATTCCCGAGGTTTAAATGTCTTGTTTAGCGCGGTCACACCGGATGAATTTCGACGCATTATGACTTGTGAAACTGCTAAAGAAGGTTGGGATATTTTACAACTAACTCATGAAGGAACTAGTGTCGTTAAGGCTTCTAAACTCCAAAACCTCACCACTCAATTTGAAACCATCAAAATGAACGATAATGAAACTTTTGATGAATTTTATGCTAGACTTTCAGATATTGTTAATTCATCTTTTAACTTCAGAAGGAAAATACCCGACAATCGAGTTGTAAAGAAAATTTTAAGATCCTTACCCGATAGATTTATTCCAAAAGTGGCTGTTTTAAATTCTTTACCAACTTTAGTCTCTATGAAATTAGAAGAGCTCGTAGGTGATTTACAAACCTATGAACTAGACATGTTTCCCTCTAAAACTGAAAATAAATAGAAAAGGGCATTGCTTTAAAAGCCCGAAAAGAGGTCAAACAAGTAGTAGAGAGCGAGAGTGATAGTGACTCGGAAGACATGGCCTTGTTTGCTCAGAAATTTAGAAAATTTCTTAAATTTAACCAAGATAAATTTAGAAACGATTTTAAAAAATTTGAAACTTCTAAGTATGACAAAACTGAAAGGATCCCTAAATCTTCTAACAAAAATTTAAATAGGGACGGGTCAAATAGGTGTTTTGGTTGTGAAGGGTATGACCATAGGGCTTCTGAGTGCCCCACTAAACTAAGGAGAGAGGGTAAGCGACCCATTTCATATAATGCGACCCTTAGTGATAGTGATAAGGAAGAGGGACCCGATTGCCACACTAAGCCTAACTTCGTGGATTTTATGGCTTGTTGTGTGAATTCCGATAATGAATATTCTCATGAAGATATTCAAACACATGACACTTCCTTGGTCAAAGTTATGAATCCCCTGTTTTTGATGGTAGTGAGAGTGAAGAAGAAAGAGAGTGTGAAAATGAAGAGGTTAATGTGAGTGAACTTCAAAATGCTTTTCAAGAATTATTTGAAGAATCTATTAAATTAAAAGGAGCTATTTTGAAGTTAGAAGCTAGTTTAAGAGAGCGTGTCAAGGTTGTTGATGATAGTATGTTAGTTGAAGACCTTAAGACACGAGAGAAGGCTCTTCTAGAGAAGCTTGAATATATAGAAGGCGAGAGAGATAGCCTTAGGGGTTTAATAAAATCCTTGAAAAAGGAGCTTCTTGCTTTTGAAGAGCGAAATGTTTTATTAGAGTATAACATTTTAGAATTGCAAAATAAATTAAAAGACACTAGTAATTCCAAATTTGATTTGGAGTGTCGTTCGGAAAAATTAGATAAAATCTTAGGAATGGTCCAAATTAAAAATGCCATGTGTGATTTAGGCTTTAATACTTGTAATGAATCTACTCATAAAGCCAAAACCAATGTTTTAGGAGAATCTACTAGGAAAGCATTTAGAGATCATTCCTTAGGTACCAAATCTCGACGTTATTTTACTTGTACTAATTGTGGTCGAAAAGGTCATCTTCGAAAATTTTGTTTTGATCTTAGAAAGGGTCTTAGAAAATCCTTCCATAAGGCAATCGAGGTAGCCAAGATTCCTACACCCCGAGTAAGTCACTCATCGTTAGTTTGGGTTAGGAGATCCGACTTAGTAGCTTTACAAGATAGGGTTTTTGATTCTCAGTTACTATCACATGCTTCCTCCCTTGCTAAATCTAAAGGATAAATGTGTTAGTGTTTGCATACTTTAGCTTTTGTGCTTCATGCTATATTATCATGCTAAATGTATGCTTATTTAATCATTTTCTAGTCATTGCTTCATCACATATCTCATGCTAGAATAATGATTTTCTGTTTATCTTGTTGTATTATATTTGTTTATTTTTGTTTGCATTAAATGAAAATTTCGAAAAGATTTTTTTTTATCATTTGTGTTTTAATTGTTTCATTTAAGCTTAATGAAAAATACAAATGATTTTTGTTTGTCTTTTGAGTAAATATTTTTTTGGTTAAAAAGTTCAAAAACTCAAAAAGATTTTATTTTGTGTGTATTTTGGTTTGTCACACTTTAAATGGCATATACTTTTGTTTGAATCCCTCCTTTAACGCTCCCATGTGGCTAGAACTTTTGGTTTAGATTATCAATCCTTAAAATGTTCTTTACCATATTTGTATGGAGTAGTTGGATTTTGTATTGATTAAATGGATTCTATTTTTATATGCCTCTTTTCACACATGCACGAGCTCATTTGAAATTTTAACTTCATATGTATTTTTGAGCTTTATGAGGTGTTCTCCTACCAATCTTGTCATCTGCATATTTGAGACCTAGGAGGACTATTGCATGTCAAAATCCGTTGCACGTGAGATTTGTGTGAAATATAAAAATTCTATATTTAAATGTGCACGGGGAAGGGCTCCAAAAGGACTTAGTTTCCTTTGCGAATAGTAAGCCACCGTAAGTTTGGACCTAAAAGAAATATGTGGTACAAAGGCCTAAAAATAGAAAATATGGCATTAAAAAGAAAAATAATTGCCAAGGCCTATGTTTAGTTGATTTATTCATTCAAAAGAATAATATATATGCTTCTTGAGGGAGATTGGATGGTATATCAACGGTTTACACAATGTCCGTTTATCCTAGTGGTCTTTGTTGTCATGACTCTATTTGGTTTGTAGAATCATCAAAACTCTAGGCTTGTATGCATTGTGTATGTTTGTTCATTGAGTTCAATTTTTATTGTCACATGAGGTTATATTCAAATGTGATAAAGTTTGCAATCAAATGAGAACTCCGTGAACGTATTTTAAGTGTTTGGGTCTAAATTTAACTGTTACTAGTTCACACCCCTACACTACCGTTTCCATATGACACATTTTTGCGATACAAGTGTGCTAAACTTACTGTATTTTTGTGTCATTTGTGTGTTTCTATCTATCTATATATATATGCGTGTGCATTATTGATACTTTAAGAGTATATATATATATGATATTATTTTGTCTTTGCCTCGCTTTCTAGCCCTTCTATGCTTCTACTTCATTCATTGGTATCTATCTTGGATTAGTTATGCTTTTGTTGCTCATATGCTTTGATGTCTTATCACTTTAAGGTTCAACGTGGTTAATTAGTTTTATCCTTTGTCTATTCCTGAACAAAAAGGGGGAGAATGATAGGGGGAGAAATGGTATCTAATCCTATTGTAATCTTATCTAAATTTAGGCGATTTAACTTAGGGGGAGTCACGACCTTCTTTGGTAGACTGTTTTGATAAAAGGGGATAAAAGGGGAGAATTAATTTAGGGGGAGTATTTATTTTAATTGAATTTAATACTTTGATATTCCCTATGCATTTGATAGTTTGCTTAAGTGTGCAGGAATACTTCTAAAGCGACAACTTTCTTCGGCAAAGCGTTTGATCCTTGGGTTTGAGTCAAGTTTGGGTGGGATATGTTTGAGTCTAGTGAGCTTGACGGACCTTTAGGATTTTTGTTTGGTTTTTGTCCCAGAATAGCCAAAGGGAGAGATTTGTTAGGACACAATTCTCCCATTGAGTCTTAATGTAGTTTTGGCTCAATTCCGGACAGAAACATTTATTCATAGGATAGTGTTAAATTCTAATCTATTCAAGCCTATGAAGAGTTTGTTGAAGACGTAGCAGCAAAGAGTAGAAAGCTTCATAAAAAATGCCATTGTTTATGTGCCTCGTTTCTACGTCACCAATAGTGGTTCCATGCTCCCAAGGTATGAATGCATTAATATATATATATAGGAGCTTGGAACAAGTTTATTGGATGTTAGGTTTTCAAAACTGTGTTTTGTTTTCAGAAAGATTTCTATTAAATTTTTTTATATAAAATATATAAAGTTTCTGGGCTAAAAATGACATTTTTGGAACTTTCTGTAAGTTCGTTCGAATGAGATTGTTGTTCTAACCACAAGTCGTTCGAACGATATTGCCAACGAGTTCCCAGACTGAGTACTGTAACTTCGTTCGAAATGTCATTCGAATGAGATTTATAGCGAGTTCAGTTTTCAGTACACTGGAACTTCGTTCGAAGGTCGTTAGATTGTCGTTCGAACGATACTTCGTTCGAACAAAAATCTCGTTCAAACGAGTTTCCAGCGGGAACAGTTTTTTGGCGGTTTTGAGCAGTTTTTACCCACTTTATCCACTTCTTTCCCCACTATCTTTTCACAGCATATCTAAGTGCGGGAATGCTTTTTGGAAAATTATCTTTGTCATATCCTTCTAACTCCTAGAGAGTGTTTTGAGAGCAAAATCATAAAGAGAAAAAGATCAAGTTTTGAGTGATAACTTTCAAAGACAAATTCATCTACCACTCTAGTTTTTCACCCATAGTTTTGTTTATCCAAGTTCATATATATACATCTTACTTGGAGTTTGGCACCAGGTTTATCTCTACACCGAATTGAAGAGAAGTTTGGGTTTTCTTCTACATCCCTCAAAGAAGAAGAAGAATTGTGTAGCTGCGGCGTTCTCACATGGTGAAAGGAACCATGTGTGGTTGACGGTGTACTTATTGTCCGATCGGTGATTCCGAGATCGCGGTGGAGCTCCGTGGTTATCTTCTAGGAAGAGGTGGTTATAAAAAGATGCGTCAAGGCTTGAGAGGGTTCAAGTTGAGGAAGTAAGTCATCTGTCTTGTAAATGTGAATTCCGTACTTAGTGGATTTGAGACTAGGGCCGTCCGAGGTGTTTCCCGTTGTGGGTTTTTCCTCGTACATCGCGGCGTAGTGTGATTGATTTAATTTTATCTTGCATAATAACTTAGAACGCATGCTTAGGATAATTCAAGATAAAATTGGTTTTAATTGTCACACTTAATTTAATTTGGTGCTAATTAAATTTGGGTAATAGTTTATTTAATTCAAGTCTATTGTTAAAACTGGTTTGGCCTAATTTGGAAATAATGATAAATATGACTTAGGTAAATTCTAGGACTTAAATTAATTGTGTTTAAGTGAAATTAATAGTGTGTGTGTATTAACCATATTTCATTTTGTGTTTAATTTTAATTTGAAAGAAGAAATTAAAATTTGGTAATTCGTTTTATTGAACCATCACCTTTACGCTTCCGCATCTCGTAAAAGGAAATTATTACTTTGTGAAGTAAAAAGACTTCTAAGTATTTAAAACCGGGGGTTCTCACAAATATAGACTTCTAAGTATTTAAAACCGGGGGTTCTCACAAATATAGTGAGTTATATAAGAGGGTGAAACACTCCACTAAAGACAGTTACTACATAAGGAGGATCATTGGCGAGTAGGTGGCCAGTGGTACTTTGTAAATACCTCCTGTAGATGTCAACTAGAACCCATTTCTAGTGCATCATTATGACACTACCAATATGGTGGTAGCATATAATGAATAGGCATATCGAGGCCTGATGGAATGGGAAGGAAGCAAGAAGATATGTGAAGAGCTAGAAGGACTGACACTAAACAATGAATAGAGAATTGAGAAGGAGATCAGGCGTGAGGAGTGGTTCTTCAATTCTGATCAAGAAGAGGCTGGATGTGAGAGGGTTGAGCAAATGAACCCCTCAGAAGGCAAAGTAGATGTCATCCGTGCTCTGGATGAAGGAGGGACATCTGAGGCAGAGTATGTCTGTAATGCTCAAACTTATGAAGTGGACCTGGACTCAGAGTGTGAAGCCATAACAAGAAGTCCCAAGTTCAAATGGTTTTTTGACCAAATAGGAATAAAGTATGAGACCTGGGTAGTTATCAAAAGGAAGGTTTTGGAAGTAGTGAAGCAGTGCCGGGACTCCTCGTTAAACTTACAGGGACCCATTGGATGATTGATTAAGAGATACACTTCTGAAGTGGTCCTCTCTGAGGCAGATTGGCAAGTGCTATATTTTCACAATCGCTTGCTCTACGTCACAACCATGATCAAATAAATTTCTTTACCCAGGGTTTTGATGGATGGAGGAGCATCCATAAACATAATTCCAATTAAACACGTTGTATGAGATAAGGATTTCTCAAGAAAAGATAGTGCCCGTATCGTTGGTGATTTTAGGATTTGATAGCTCAGACATGTAGTCGTCACTACACCAAATCTGCCCATTTGTCAAGGTCATTGACCTTGACAAATTCACCTTGTCAAGGTCAATGACCGTGACATTTCGAGGCGAGACAACTTTTTTTGTCACGGTCGTGTCACGGTCATTGACCTTGACACAAAACTCGCGTTTTGTGTCACGGTCGTGTCAAGGTCAATGACCGTGACACGTTTGTCACGATCAATGACCGTGACAAAGCCGTGACCCTTAGTAAAAAAATTGTCACGGTCATTGACCGTGACAAGGCCGTGACAATTTTGTCACGGCCTTATCACGGTCAATGACCGTGACCATTCTGGGCAGAATTAAAAAAAAAACTGCTGGGCAGTATGGCCACTGCCACTGCCCAGCAGTATATTTGTACCTGTTATAGCAACGTTGTACCTGTTCCACACATCATATATCCGAACAAACTAAAGATAATGCAAATATATATTCAAATAAGAAACTATTTAAAAAGAAACAACATCACCATCATTTTATCTCAAATCTACAAACTATTTGCATGGAAAAGAGATTTTGTACCGCGACGCTCGAGAACACCTCCTTATCCTTCCCTTCTCGTCCGAATAGCGACATAAGTATAGAGCATATGTGGCCTACCCTTAGGGCCACTCCCTGTCCCCTGAATTGAAATAAAGTAAAATTAGTATCCGCCCCTCAAATATAGATAAATATAAATTGTAATTGAAATTGAAATTGAAATTGACATATAAATATAAATACATTACCTGTAGTGTCACTCAAACAGCTAACTTGAGCTCATATGGCACCTCCTTCCAACTAATGTACCCCGGGCAATCGTGTCAATTATAATTCCCTTCATATATAAACACTAAGAAATACCATAATCCTATGGAGGTATGCGTTGCAAATTCCTTCCAATCGTTGTGTAGCCAAAAATCAGCAGTTGAAGTTGTCAACTCCACCTTTGAATGGGGTATGGAAAGTGGTGGGGTATGGAAAGTGGAATTGACAACTTCAACCGGTGATGTTTGGCTACATAATGGTTGGGAGGAATTTGCAGAGCATCGCTCCATAGGATTATGGCATTTCTTAGTGTTCGGATAGACGAAGAGATTCAGTCTCCTCTCCACAAATAGGACACCCCAAATAACTATGTACTAATCACCTATTAAAGGTAAGAAGCGTATATTCATGGATTAGTATAAACAAAACTTAGATGTAGTTGGAATATTTACGTATTAATCTCCTCTCCACACACGCACACTACACAAGAGTGAAAATGATAAAGTGCAGATCAAGTAAAAGCATTAAAAATGGATGTTTCGGTACAAATTGAAATAATTATTACAAATTGAAAAATTGTTTCAAATTCGGGTTATCATAAAAAATGGATTAATATTCGGTAGGATCAGCCAAGTCATCCACACTACTATTTAGACGCCTTGGCGCGTGTTGGACAATTGACCACGGCTCGTTGTTGATATACTCCGAGTAAAACACTTGCTTAACCTTTTGAAATGCACAAACAAACGGCTCATCGCTCACGTGGTCGTTGCTCTTCAACTTGGACAAGTCAACCATGATCAAATTGGTGACAGGATCAACTTTTGAAGCATTTTTATCCTCAACTCTTACCCATTCACAGTAAAATACAACCTCTTTGAAGCTTATATAATCCAATTCAAATATATTTTGGATTACACCATAGTAAGTCATTTCAGCTTCAACGAGGTTTTTATCTTTTGCGCTTGCTCGAAAGAAAGTAAGAGCCTTGTATGAAATACCCGAGTTCTGTACATTTGTACTTTCCTCGTACACTTTAGCGCCGAAAATGTAACCGTTCAATCGATATTTTTTGTACTCTTGTGCCACGAACAAGGGTCCAGTGGCTAGACGAGCAAGCCTTGATGTCGCATCACCCATCTTTAGGAGCTGAGAATATAGATAAATTAATTATATTAGTGGTAAAATATGAGTGTAATGTAACGTTATATAACAACTGTTTTCATTGTAATTACCTCTTGTGTCAACCATAGCCTAAATTCGCTGTCTGATTGTACCACTGTTTTTCGTCTTTTATTGTTCTCACAGGCTTCATATTTACTGCATATTACAAAATTAATCATGTATAAAATAATCTAAAATAATGTTAAACATTATAATATTCAAAATTTACTTTTTCCATTCTTCGACATCTTCATGTGTGTCAAATAGATAACGAGCTACTTGTTCATGTTGCAAACTCATTAATTTCACTCGTTTTCCCATCACATTACCACCATCATCGAGGAATTCATCAGTGTCATCAACGCTGGTAGAGTCAGTCATATATTCCCGAGTATATATTGATGAGTCCACGGTGATGTATTCCTCTGCAATTGATCCTGCAATATATCGCGTATTCTTGACGTAATCTTTAAAAACTTTCATCAATCTTTCAAACGGATACATCCACCGATATCTAACTGGACCACAAAGAAGTGCCTCGTCGCATAGGTGTACCAACAAGTGAACACTTATGTCAAAGAATGCTGGGGGAAAGTACTTCTCCAATACACAAATCGCTTCGTTCACAGCCAATTTTGCGGCCACTATGTGTTCTCGATTCACTACCTTCTCACACAAGAGGGAGAAGGTAATACTAATTTGCATAATAGCCCTACGCAAATCCTTGTGCTTGGAGAAACAGTGCTTAAACAATAGAGGAACCAATTGCATGATCACATGCCAATCGTGGGACTTACACTTATGTAAATCATGAGTAGCATAATTCACAATCCTTTGCAAGTTGGACGAAAAAGTAGATGGGCCCTTCAAATTATATATTGTGTCTAGAAGCACCTTCCTTTCCTCACTCGTCAAAGTAAACGCACCAGGGGGAATTATTGTCCTTCCCCTACTATCTTCTTTCAACCATAGTTGTGGTTTAAGTTTTAACGTTTTAAGGTCTTTTCGTGAATTTTCTCCATCCTTCGAATGACTCCCCCCAAGGCAAGTACCCACAATATGTTCAGCGAAGTTCTTCTCTGCATGCATCACATCCAATACATGGCGCACCTTGTTTTTCTTCCAATAAGGAAAGTCAAATAAAATTGACCTCCGAGACCATGCCTTTCTTATCTCAGTTTCATTCCCAGTTGGGGTCTTCTTATGCTTGACATTCTTAAATTTGGGATTCTTACCTGGCATATTTGGGCCACATTTAGAAGATTTACTTTCAATTTCTGAACCCGAAAGTTGTCTCGGCGGTAGCCTATGTTCAACTCCGCCCAATAAAACATTGGAAGCTTTCTCAAATCTGAAACTATGAGCTGGGGGTAAAAACCTCCTGTGGCAATGGTATACATTTTTTAAGCTGGAGGATAGACGAAGAGATTCAGTCTCCTCTCCACAAATAGGACACCCCAAATAACCATGTACTACACATCCGGATAATGTCCCATAAGCTGGAAAATCATGAATTGCCCACATCAACATAGCTTTCAGCGTAAGCTCTTCTTTTCTAAAAGAGTCAAATGATTGCACACCATCTTCCCACAACTCATTTAATTCTTCTACCAAAGGAGCCAGGTAGATATCAATGTCTTCACTTGGTGCCTTTGGCCCAGGTATCAATAAAGCCATCATCGAAAATTCAGGTCTCATAAACTGTGAAGGAGGGAGGTTGAGTGGGGCTAGGATCACTGGCCATACACTCTGATTGGTGCTTAGATTTCCAAATGGATTGAAACCATCTGTTGATATAGCCAAACGAATGTTGCGTTGTTCTCGAGCAAAATCGGGATACTCATAATTCATCCTCCGCCAGGCAATAGAATCAATAGGATGACGCATGATATTACCCCCTACTTTTGCCCTAGCATGCCAAGTCATTGCCTCTGCAATCCATGGTACTGTGAAAAATCGCTTTAATCTAGGCCCAACGGGAAAATATTTCAATACTTTTTGAGGCACTTTTGAGCTTGTGCCTTCCTTACTAGTAGATTGGACATATCTAGGTTCATCGCATACCGGACAACGATCGAGATTTTCATACTCCTTTCGGTATAGTATGCAGTCATACACACAAGCATGAATCGATTTATACTTCATTCCCAAACCTTTCAAACTGTTCTTCATAACAGGATAGCTATTTGGAAGTGTATTCACCTTGGGTAATAAGCCCTTCACCCATTTCAGAATTCCCGTCACGCTATTGCCAGACAAACCGTACTGCGTCTTCAAACTGTGCAAACCAACCATGGCATGTAAAGTTGTTTGATCTTTCTCACAGCCAGAGTATAACGGTTGGGTCGCCTTAAATTTTAAACTTTGGTAGTCATCGTCAAGTTTTATCGTGTTATCTTCACGAGCACTTGAATCTTCTACATCATCAGTAACCTCATTCTCCTCAGCTTCATAAACTCAGTACGCATCATCAACTAAATCCTCTAACATATTATGATCTACGTCGTCCCCTTCTTCATCTATTCTACTTGTTGAAGGATGTTGTGAAGGTTGGTCAGGGACAAAAGGAACTTTCAATTCACCGTGAAAACTCCAAAATCGATAACTATCTTGCATACCCGATCTTAACAAATGTAGTTCAACTGTTTTCCACTCAAACACCTTACCATTCTTACACCTAGCACACGGACACGGAAACTCTTCATCATTACGACATCTCTTTGCATATTTCACAAATTCGTTAGCACCTCTGCGAAACACATCCCCCATTCTATTAGTCTCACCCATCCACTCTTTGTATTTCGGATATCCCATCACAGCTACCACAACTAAACACCTATTAAAGGTAAACAAAACTTAGATTTATAGTATGTTTTTTTTTTAATTATCCCATCATTTAATTATCCTATTAAAGGGTATGTGGTCCTATCCCATTCAAGAATGCATTTTTCTGTAATATACTTAACAGCTCATGCACATTGTTACGATTTGAAAAAAATTCGACAGCATATCCCCTTAGTTCTCCAAGTACACGACGTAGATTGGCAGGTGTGAGTGTTATTTCAATTGGTCAATTAAAATATCAGTCACACTTGTCAATCTAGTATGTACCCAGAGAACATTAAGATATGACTGCAGAACTTCCTCCAAAAGTAACAACTTTAAGCCAATAAGAATATTATACAAAAATTATACAGTCTCAAACTGTCCAAACGGGACAATTCGAGAGATCTCATTACAGGGGTAATGACTCTCGAAAGGGTCTAAGGGTTATTGAATGCGTACGCATAAGATCTAGAATGCTAGTATCTATGCGCACTATATTTAATTTCAAGTATGTTTCATATAATGGGTTAATTCAAATACACAAATAAATTGATGGGATAATTCAAATACAAAAATAAATTCATGTATTGACCACATACACACACACACACACACACACTATCTAAGCTGTTCTATAGGTATAAAAACAATTATTATCCAATTATTATCCAACTATTATCAATTATTTATTTTGAATGTAAATAATATTCAAAACCCCACCCACCCCCGCCCCCACCCCCACCCCCTCAGATTAATTCAAGACATAAGACCCTAAAGGGAATCCAAATTATTTCTTGGACATGAATTCCTCCAAATTATGATCTCATATCTATTCACACAATGATGGGGGAGGGGGTGGTGGAGGGGGGCAGGGGGTGGGGTGGGGTGGGGTGTGTGTGTGTCCGTAGGTGCGTAGGTGTGCGTGTGTGTGTGGCGTAGGTGTGAGTGTGTGCGTAGGTGTGCCCACCCCACCCCACCCCCTCCCCCCTCCACTACCCCCTCCCCCACCCTGCTCCATCCCGCCCCACCCCCACCACACACCACCACACACACCACCACACACACACACACACCCACCCCACCCCACCCCACCCCCTCCCCCTGCCCCCCTCCACCACCCCCTCCCCCACCACACACCACCACACACACACACACACACCACTCTACCCCACCCCCTGCCCCCCTCCACCACCCCCTCCCCCCCTCCCCCAAAACACACCACCACACACACACACACATCGCACCCCACCCCACCCCACCCCCTGCCCCCTCCACCGCCCCCTCCCCCACCCTGCCCCACCCCGCCCCACCCCCTGCCCCCCTCCCCCACCCCCTCCCCCACCCTGCCCCATCCCGCCCCACCCCCCCACACACGCACACACATACACACACACATATATATATACACATACACACATAAATATACAAACAAATATATATATAAATGGAAGAGAGAGAGAGAGAGAGCAGCGTCGAGTCGAGAGAGAGAGAGAGAGAGAGGGAGGGAACAGTGGGAGGGAAAAAAGAAGGGGGAAAGTGTTTTTGCTGGAAAAGTTGTCACGGTCGTGTCAAGGTCATTGACCGTGACACGAATTGTCACGGTCAATGACCGTGACAATTAAATTTGTCACGGGCTTGTCACGGTCAATGACCGTGACAATTCGTTGTCACGGTCGTATCAAGGTCAATGACCGTGACATAAAACGCGTGTTTTTTTGTCACGGTCAATGACCTTGACAAGGCTGGCCGGCTGAAAGGTGACAATTTGCCCATTTTGGTGTAGTGCGTTTCAATACGTAAATGTGGGTATCAAGATAAGGAACTTCATTTCCCATATTAAGTTTCATGTCATCAATGCCAAAACAAGCTACAAGCTGCTCATAGGGCGAGTGTGGATGCACACTTACGACACAGTGGCCTCCACATATCATCAATATGCCAAAGCCAAAATTAGAGGTACTAAGATTATACTCAAAGAAACACAAAAGACATTTTCTGTTGAGGAGGACCACATTCTAGATGCATCATTTTATACTGTGCTTAATGAAGAGAGAAAGAACTCAGAAAGGAATCTAGAGGGGCTACTGGTGGTGGAAGGAGGTGCCCAACAAAGGGTGTCTATTCATGATAGCTTGGGGGAGAGAGTCATTCCCTAGATAGAAAAAGGAAATAGGAAAGTAAAGGAGGTAGCCAAGCCCCCTTGCATATGTAAGAAGGTGGTCCTACCGAACAAAAATGTCATATATCGCTTATAACGGTCTGTGCGGGTGGTATTCTAGGATGATAGCGTCGACTCAACACCAGAGTGTTTTATGGTGGATGAATCCTACATTATCGAACGTAGTGAGGATCCTGAAGAATCCCTCGAGTGTATGAAAGATATACCAAAGAAACAACTGTAAGAGTTTGAGGAAATTAATCTGGGAATAGAAGGGGTGAGAGTAGACCCATTCTAATATCCGAAAGTCTGAAGTAAAAGTAGAAGGAGAAGTTCATCAACCTACTCACGGAATTCACTAATGTGTTTGCTTGGAAGTACACAGAGATGTCGGGGATAGACCCAAAGGTGAGTTCCCACAAACTAAATGTTCTTCCTAATTATTTTCTAGTTAGAAAAGCAACCTGTACATATAAAGATGAGCTAGACCTTAAGACAAAAGTAAAGAAATTATTGGCAGCAGGGTTCATCAAACCCATTCAGCACCCTACGTGGTTCTCTAGTATCATGCCAGTGGCGAAGAAGGATAAAGTCAAATTCGTATTTTTGTGGATTTTCGTGACTTAAACCGTGCTTAGTAGATGCTACTGCGGATCAGATCAAGATGTATCTGACGGATGTAGAGAAGATCGCCTTCCGCATACCATCGAGAAATTTTCATCACACACTCATGCCATTTGGGTTGAATGTTGGGGCCACCTACCAGCGAACCATAATGGCTATCTTCCATGATTTATTCCATGATATATTGCAATTCTACGTGGATGACCTAGGGGTGATGTCAAAGAAATAAAGCAGGCATATCCAAAACCTCAGGAGAGTGTTTGAAAGGTGCCAAATGTATAAGATGAGAATGAACCTTCGAAGTGTACCTTCAGGGTCACTGCAGGAATTTTTTTAGGATAAATAGTAAATTAGAAGGGGGTGCAGGTTGACGAGGAAAAGAAGAAAGCCATTGTGATGATGCCACCCCCAAAGAGTCAGCGGCAACTCAAGAGCTTATTAGGAAAGGTGTTCTACTTAAGAAGATTCATACCCTCACTGGCAGATGTGATCCACCCATTTACCCCCCCGCTGAAGGAAAAAGCTAAGTGGATTTGGGGAGAGGAGCAGAAGAAGGTTTTTGAAAAGATCAAGGAAATTTAAGCCTCTCCATCTATGATGATATTGCTGGAGGCTGGGGCACCTCTGCTGCTTTACCTCACTTCCACAGAAAAATATATAGGAGCACTGATCACTCAAGAGAATGAGGGGTTAGATAGGTCCGTGTATTACTTGTCAAGGGTGATTTTAGGCACATAATCCAGATATACCAATGTTGATAGGCACTACCTTGCCCTGGTCTTCGTGACCCGGAAGTTGAGATACTGCGTACTGGCCTTTATAACCCACATTGTTACTAAGTGTGACATTATCAAGTACCTCTTGGCGCGACCATCAAAACTCAAGTAGTAGCAGACCTAGTAGCACACTTCCCAAGCCAAAACTTTGAGCTCTTGAGCCTCCCAGTGAAGAGCTACTTGGATAGAATTTCCAAGCATGTTTGGAGGAAGAGATGGAGGAGTGGAAGATGGAGTTTGATGGCTCTAGTGAACAAGGAACATGGGGCACAAGTATTATCCTATTAAATAATAAGGATAAGGTCACTCTCTCCTTCAAGCTAGATTTCAAATGCTCAAATAATGAGGCAGAGTACGAGGACCTTATTCTTGGGTTATTGGAGGCGCTATAAAGAGGCATCAGAGTATTATGCATACGAGAGGACTCTAACGTGGTGATAAAACATGTTAATGGGGAGTTTTCCCTCAAGCACACCAACATATCACTGTATAGATCCATCATACAGAAGTTACTGGGCCAGTTCCTAAAAGTGACCGTTGAGAGGCATATGAATAAGTATCTTGATGTCTTAGCTACAATAGCCTAAAAATTAGACATGGACGAGTCGAAAGCAACCATCATGGTACGGTGGAGAACAAGTCCTACCATAGCGACGTCCCTGTTCCCAAGTGATGAGCCAAAATACTATAGTTACCTGGTTATAAAGCATATAGAAACAAGAGAAGCAATAATGAAGATGTTAGCGTTGGCTAACTACCACCTGCTGCAGAGAACACTTTATTACAAAAGCCCCGGGGGTTTCTTAGTAAGGTGTGTTGGAGGACATGAAGCTACATAGAGGTTGGTAATAATGTATGAGAAGTATTTCGAGGATACTGATATCCCTCTTTATCGCCAGTTGCAACGGGGGTCTTATTATTGGCCCACCATGAGCACGAAGGCTGCTCATCAGCAACAGGGCTATTTAAAGTGCCAAACCAAATTTGACCAGCTAGTAGAAGCTAGCTTCATAGAGGCTTCTAAGGATTGGAGGCACCCCTACATAGCTTATATGAAAGATGGTGAATTTCTTGTAGAAAGAGTCGATGAGATTTATCTGCGAAAAAGAGTATCCCGCTTCTACCTAGTAGAAGGGGAGCTCTACAGGAAGGGCTACAATGAGAAAGCACTAAAATGTGTAGCTAAAGAGGATTTGGGAAAAGTGTTGAAGGAGGTCCACGAGCCCTCCCACATAGGAGGTGACAAAATGTATGACCAGCTAATGACAAAGGTATTACTGGCCAACCATGGAAGTTGATTTCATTGGTTATGTGAAAAAGTGAAGATCTTTCCAAGTACATGGAAACATGGTACATGCCCCTTCCGTCAGTCTGCAGAGCCTAGTAACTCCCTACCCCTTCCACACATGGGCATTTGATTTAGTAGGAAAGATCAACCTATCCTCTCGTGGAAAAACTTTCATTATCGTGGCTATCGAAATGTATACCAAATGGGAAGAGGCCATTCCTCTAAGAAGAGTAACTGCCCAAGTGGTTACCTAGTTTATTAGGGAGTATATCATATGGAGGTTTGGTATACCCAAAGTGATTCTAACAGACAATGGTAAATAATTCATATGAAATGAGATGGCACTTCTCACCGATAAGTATAATATTGTGCACAACAACTCAACTATCTCCTACTCAAAGGGAAATGGCCAAGCAGAGGCCACAAACAAAACTCTTATTAATATACTAAAGAAGATGCTTGAGGATATGCCAGGGGCATGGGATGAGAAGTTACCCGTGGTGCTATAGGCTTATCGCGCTTAAGAGAGAAACTCGATCGAGTTTACCCCATTTTTACTTCTGTATGAAATCGAAGCTGTCCTATTAGTGGTATTGCCAGTACCCTCAATTAAGGTCGCTCTAAGCAATGCACTCATCCCTGATCCATGACATATGCAGCTAGAGGCACTAGACAAGCACATAGACAAGGCAAAGGTGAACTTTAAAAGTCTACACTCAGTAGCTTTTCGGAGCCTAAGAGAACCTAGTCAAGCCCAGGGAGTTTCAGGTGGGAGACTTGGTCTTCCGTGCGTCCACTCATCATCTCCGCATCATATCAGCATCAAAGTTCAAACTCAATTGGGAGGTCCCCTTTGTGGTGATGGAGGTAAGCAAATCATGGTATTTCCAGATATCAGAGCCAGAGAGTGACTATCTCCAATCCGTCAATTGCAAGTGGCTGAAGAGATATTATGCCTAGTTTTGTTAAAATTCATTTCTTTTGATGAATTTGAGTGGCTTGCTCTAATACTAGAAATTTTTTTTTAATAAAAATGATAGAGCAACATAGTCTTTGAAATAGTACACAAGATGAAAAAAAATGAATAGCAACTCTTTTTTTATCATTGCATGATGACTCTTGTTTTGTTTAGTTATCTGTTATATGAGGTAGATGCACCATAACACTTTTTGATAAATTTTTTAAATACTCTCTGCTAGACTAGAAAAGGGTCCATGACAAAAGGAACTGTTCTCACTATACTAAGGGATACATCCATCCCAAGGGATACGTATATTGAGCAAAGTTCCTACATGCATAACAAAAAATGGCATGCCACTAGACCAACATGAGGTTGTTCTCTTAGTAATAATAATAAAAAAAATATTTGAACTTTTTTATTATTATCTCACAACATATTTATAGCCTAGGGAACAAGTTATAGCCTCTATTCTCAAGATTTTTTTAAAGATTATCCCTTTACATGACCAGTATTCGGAAAATATGTAGAAAGGGGTCTACCCCCTCTCTAATTTTTTAAGACCAAACGATTCCTAAAAAATGCTGGAACAAAGGGAAAATTTTTGAGGGAAGGAGAAGGACTAACCCCCGTCTTTTAGCTGTTCCCTGAAAAATAAAGGTGCATAGCAAAAAAAACCCACAGTCACATGGGGCTACACTGAAAGTATGACTTGCCCAGATTTATGCAAGTACCCCAAAGTATACGGGGAAATTTAAATAGACCAAGTGTTCACATAAAATTATAGAACGTCATAGTAAACTTACATCAAAGTACAGATGGAAGCAAAGAATAAACAGCATAATGGAAGCCAACATGGTTTTTCATTAATAAATAAACTCGTTCTATACATAGGAAAAAAATACAAGATGAGGCATACAGAGCCAGATCAACTACATGCTACACAAAATAAAAAATAAGTACTACCAGGAGCGTAGGTCTGTGAAGAAAGTACTTTCCTACTCAACGAGTTGCTCCTCTAGTCTGGACATCCTAGCCTCATCCTCAACATCACCGACCTCTAGCTCGGCCATCTTGGCCTGGAGGGATTGAATCTGACCCCAGATCCGAACTTCTTCAGCCTGATTCTGCTATACTTGGGACTGCCTAGAAGTATGGAGCTTCATCATCTTCCTTATAGTAACGTCAAGGAAGTGATGGACCGCAATGTCAAGACTTTCCAACTGAAAGTGATAACAACACCGGAGATCATGAAGGGCTTAGAGGAAAAGCGTAGCCCTCTGAGTGGTCATATCGACAGGAGAAGTAGATAGGAAGTCGTGACTGGCCAGGGACTTCAAGTTGAAGACCGTGAGGCTGTCAATGTTGAGCACACTCTAAGATGTAAAAGTCTCAGGGTGGTTTTCTAGAATCATCTCCAGTACCTCTCGCTCGTGCAGATAAAATCTAGAAGGTAGCTCAGAACGCCACAGCGCACTCATAAAATCCCATGTGACCTCTACCTCAATATCATCATAGCCCGTGTTCCGGGACTTGAGCTCGGATAAAGGAAGAGAGGTATCCTCCCCGAAAGTGACATCATCGATGGCCTCAGACTCTGCTTTACCTCTCTAGCCGCCTTAGCCCTGCTCGTCTACAGGATCTTACAAAAGGAGAAATAAAAAAAGAAATAAGTCACAAAGAAAAAAATCATAAGCAGTTGGATATCTCTACTCAAATATCAGATAAAGAATGCAAAATCTTACCCCATAGCACAAAGGGGTCTGTATGCTCCCACCAAACTGAGGAGGCAGCAAATGAACCTGAATACCAGCCTAACATAAGATACAAAAAGTTAGTATCAATGTCGTTATTGACAAAAAAAAGATAAAAATTTCCTAACATAATAGTTAGAAAAGAACTAGGTATGACAGCTCGATACTTGGGGAGTGCGCAACACAGTACTCACAGTGTGTCTTACGAAATCAGGGACGATCGCCTCACTAACCTGAAAATAAGGAAATGGGGGTGTGAGGGTGATTCTACTTGCATAGTTAAAAGCAACAAGAAAGGGGAAATAAGAACAATAGTATGGTATGATAGTATAATACCTCTCTCGAAGAAACCTCCCTTGGATGTGACACAACCATAGGAACAACTGCGGCACTAACCTGAAAACAAGGAAATAAGTTAGTGTTAACAAACACTTGCACAAAAAATACAAGTTAAAAAAAAGATAAGACAATCCTATTACTTACCTGGGAACTCTCCTCTGAAGCACCAGCCTAAGACCCTACATTGGCAGGGATACGAGCAACACTGACCTATAAGATGAGTCTCCTCAGTCAAAAGAACTTGGGAAGTGCTAACCTGAGAACCCAAGTATAGGTCCCACAGATAAAAGGACCACAGCTACAGATGTGTTAGAAATAGTGCTGAGGCTCTCATATAAGTAAGAGGGTAAAGAAATAACTAATGTAATAAAAAGAGGTGTAAAGATTAACCCACCACAGAAGTAGGTGTTTCCAAGGCAGGAGTAGGACCCTCAGACAAGGGGAGTTCAACTAGGCTGGATGAGGCATCTTCCTTTACAAAAGCAGAGGGAAGACCCACATGTGGTGTCTGGGAAGCTGCCTATGTGACATTCATTGTAGGCGCTGCAAATGAAGAAGCCTCATTAGGATAAACCTATAAATAATGAAAGGGTTTAAATATTCACAAGATCTCCCATAGTGATAAAGGAAAAAAATATTAAGAGGAAGTAGAGTCAAGTTAAAAATAACTACCGGGAGAGGGCCAACGACAATGTCTCCAACAGAGACAACAACAGGGGCTGCCAAAGGAGTAACTGAAGAAGGGGACGAAGAAGTGACAACACCGATGTAATACCCCGTATTTTTATGCTATATTAATTTGGGGATTTATTAAATTTAATGTGAATTAATTATTTAATAAAAATCCAGAAATTAATTATGTTATAATTATTAACGTGATGAGAGTTAGTAATTATGGGAAAATTTGTTGAATATTACTAATGATCAAAGTAATATATAATAGTGGCCATATTAAATGTCACGAGTGAATAAAATGACAATTTTAGAAATTTGAGTCGGGACGCGCCCGTGTCGCGTCGGGACTAAATATTGATAAATAAAAGTAAATATTTTAAAAGTTGTTCATATGGTCATTTTGAGTGTACTACGCGTCTGGAAGGGTCGAGATAGTCAGAAAAGTATACTCGGGATTTTGATTTGGGTATCGGGGCATTTTTAGGCCTAATTAGTACCCCGGGAGGGCATTTTAGTCATTTTGTATTTTTGGGTAATTAAACCCACGAAAATTAAAGGGGTTATATCAGATGTTTAGGTTATCTCCTAGGGTTAGATAACTCAAAACACTAGAACGGCCATTGGAGAGGAGAGGAGAGAGCTCTCAAGGCATTCCAAGGCTCAAAACTCACCCGTTTGCACCGCCGCCACCGCCAACGCGTAGATCGCGAGACGGGGAACGCAACCACACCAAATTCAACACCAAACCAGATTTCTGAAAATCCCAGGCAAGTGTTTATCTTTCTTATTTCGTTTATGCATCATCCATATTAGTTTAGGAGTTATTAGGATGAGATTTATGGAAGAAAAACCTAATTTGAGATGGGAAATTTTCATGTAATGATGATTTATTTGATATTCTGGAAACCCTTTGTCATGTAAAGGATTAAGAGTTTGATTAAGAAAAGAGTTCTAATCAGATACAAAAACTAAAAAAAAAATTTATTCCGGAGGATCGGACCGTTGGAATTGGATGAAATTTTACAGAGAATTAGCTGAAGACGAGAGGAAGCTACAGAAAAAAATTCAGCTCGATCGGACAGTTCAATATTATTAAATATATTTTTTGCTATAGAGTTTTATGTTTTGAGGAATCTTCTAGATAATAAAAAAAAAATCAATTAAAACTCCATTTTAATTCCGATTTCGAAACCGTTTGAAATTCTCATCTTTAAAAATTAAATTCAAAATCCTTTAATGTAAGGCGGAATCTATATTTTTGGGATATTTTGCATAAGGGACAATCTAAGTATATATTAAAGGGGAGAGACACGTAAGAGAGAGTTACGTTGGCACATAAATGGATATCTACTGAATTGTACATTTGGAAGAATTGAGTCCATGAGGGTTACGTAGTAAGTTGGAAAAACCCTTCGAATTAAAGTTAGAAACGAACCATTATACTTGATAAATAATAATGGGAAAATAAGGATAAATGTTGTGAATGTGGGTTATTGGATAAACCTAAATTGATATAATAAAAGTGGTATATTTATATGATTGTGTATGAATATATTATATACTTGTGAAAATCATGCCCGCGCTACTTGCTATCTGTAACAACCCGAGGTTTTGGAGTCGACAATTTATTTATTTTGGGAGGAATAAATAATATTTTATTGGAGAAATAATTAAATTGGCAATTGAGGTCAAAATTTAGAGTCGTCAGAAAGAGTGTCAAATGTCGATTCTGAGGGTACCATCACTTTCAGAAGGGTTGAGAAAGTCGAAATAACTGTACTTGGGGTCTATTTAGGTTCCGAAATAATTTAGGACCGTTTGACTCGAATTAAAGTTACCGGGTCATTTAAAGATGTGTGTCTTGTGGGTTAAGGCTTAAAAGCCACGTGAGAAGTCATTCTCATTTAAGAGAAAGAGGAAAGCCCTAGAAAGAAAGAGAGAAGAAGAAAGAAGAAGGAGAAAAGGGAGAGAAAGTGGAGATTTCCGGTTTCCACGCGATCTCAAGGCAGATTCAGACCCTACGAACCTGAGGCAAGTGATTAAACTTGCTAAATAATTGTTGTGTACCAATTATTGCATGATTTGTGGATTGATATTTTGGGTTTTAGGTTTAGTTTAACAAAACCTAACTTTTGGGTATAATATTAGATTTAGTATGTAGATATTTGATTTAATGATAAAAATCAGTTTATAAGTATTCTAGAATGAATATAAATGTTATGAATATGTTTGGGTTGAAGATTTGTGGTTAAATGCAATTATTGGGGGTTTTTGAGAAGTTGGAGATGTGTAAAAATGGAGTTGGCCGTAATACCTATTAGGGCCGGTCGAGCGCGTACAGAGGACCGGTCGACCGCGCCTCCAAAGTTGGGCATTCTGTCTTCGAGATTAGGCAAAATTTAGAAATGCGGTCGACCGCGGTTTGGGCACCGGTCGACCGGTCCCCTGTTTTGGGTTCAAGTTTGAGAATTTAAGTTATCCCCTTATTCTTTGGGTTTGTATAAATGGACTTCCATAATCAGAGTATCATAAAGGATTAAGTGATTATATAAGGGGATTATAGACCTTAGAGTCAAAAGACGATATATGAGGCTAATTGATAATTGAAAAACTAAATGTAAATATCGGAGAGTCTTAGTGATTTATGTTGAGAAGTGAGAATCTAAAGAGTATATCAATTTTGGGAAAAATCCTCTAAGTATCGAGGTTAGTATTTGAGGAATATAAAATACCGATTGGAGATTTTGGGACTTTTTCTAAGTGGGGAAGACCACTTTTATTTGGGATTTTATTTGGTGATAATAAATAAATTTCATGATCGGAGAACGATAATAACTTAGAGATGCCGGATCTTAGGACCCAATCCCAAATGGGATAACTTTAAAAAGGTTCATAAAATGAATTGAACCCTATTATGAATGGAAAATAATAAATGCTATTTAATGTGCATATGGATATAGAAATATTCTTATTGATGATAGATTTGGGAGATATCTCACACAATGAGAAATATTAATTGAGGAGCAATAAGACATAGAATATCTTATACTTATGTAGAATTGAAAGACAATTCATACTAGAAGTGACATGAGAGCTTCAAGCGAGAATTAGTATAGTATATACTAAGTGGGGTAAATGTGTGAGTATTGACGGTTAGTGTATCAAGAGAGGGATATACTAAACAATGATGTTAATCAATTACGCCTAAGAGCGTATAATGATAATAAATATGTTGTTGCAGGTATACCTTATATAATGGTATATCTTTATTATGTAGGATGTATGTATACCTTATATGATGGTGTATATACATGTTAAGCATACCCCCTCCTTGCTATCATTGGGAAGTTTCGTGCGTAGAGGGTGAGCATTTTGACTAGAAAAGCAGGATGTGGATATTCCCCAGGTCATAGTCGTCCTTTGTGGTCAGCAAATGACATATATATATACATTTATTTATTTTGGGGGTGAGAGGTCGTGGGTATGTGTCGCTCTCACTTGCCGGTTAGGAGCTATGATCGCTTCCCGGGACGTTGTGTGCGTGAGTTGATCACGAGGTGGGTGTCGTTGAACCCCACCAGGTGGCCCCAGTTTGCTACGTATATGGGCTGCTGGAAGATGATAGCATGTGAGCCTGTGTCCTTCGAGTTATAGCTCGATTGGATGGTTATTATTTTCTTGTGTTTGTACTTGGGTGTCAAGGGCATAATGGACCTCAATGACCTACATTGCCAGGATTAGTGTATCGGGGGGTTCCTTATTTGGATTTCGCCTCGGCGAGACGTCCCACGCACGAACCGCAGTGTAATGTTGGAACTCAGGGATAAGTTTAGTCCTTAATGCTCATAATTATATATATAAATATATCACCTATCCCGACAATCGGTAGTGCCAGGAGTAGTGTAACGGGGGGGGGGGGGGGGGGTTCCTTGTTTGGATTTCGCTTCGGTGAGACGTCCCATGCATGAAACGCCGTGTACTGTTGAGAATTGGGAATATTAATTAATTAAAATTGGATAATAATCATTTGGGTTACATGCATCTTGCATTGAGGGCATAATGAGCCCCGAGGATCGATACGGTCAGGAGTAGTGTAACGGGGGGGTTCCTTGTTTGGATTTCGCTTCGGCGAGACGTCCCACGCATGAAACGCAGTACCGTGTTGAGAATCGGGAGGAGTTTAGTCCTTAAATCTTGATGCTAATAACTCATCTATAATAATTATATATATGGTTTCATGCCTTATATGGGCATCACTAGAATATAAATTCTAGTAAATGAGATTGTTGATGTGTTGTGATGATGTGGACATGATTGGATCATGTAACTTTATATGTTCAACAAATGAACATTATAAAGATAACTATAACAATTGCATTAAAGATAATGTATATAACTAATAGTATAGAAATAAATGTAGAATTGGGAGATAGGTTAGATGGTTTCACTTAAATACTTTATTTGGGTTTAAGTTAAAATCCTCTTACCTAATTAGAATCGGACATCCTTTTGGACACACGTGCATACGCTTAGTGCGCGCTTTAGATGAGAGGTGAGTTGAATTTCTATGGAGTGTTCGATTCCAACTAAATCATGTAATAATGCATTTATAATTATTATGCATTTTAATACACTTGCTATAAACTGTTTTTCAAAACTCGGGCTCTGACCCGTTTATATTTTCCTCCTCCATGTATATATTGCATTACTTCAGGTGTTCCTCCGCAAGGACGCCTTTGATATTCCTCCATTCAGGATTTTGTGGAGCTGTGGCAGCAGCGGACTGTTGCAGTACTTTGCTTTAGTCAATTCCTATCTATTGTACATCTAGATTAGGATTCAGATTGTATATCGAGTTAGTATTCAAGTGTTGTAGATTAACACTTCCATATTCCATTTCTCCACTTTGTATTGTCTGTTACCCGACAGCATATTCGGGTATTTCATTGTTGAGATTTTGTTGTACAATGCATTGTACTCTTTCATATTATTGGAGCATGCACTTTTCACTCATCATAGTTAGATGTATATTGTTGGTTGTGTGCATTATTGGTTTTTTTGTTGTTGTTAAAAATAAAAGTTTTAAATTTTTGGCAATTCGCACTTTATGATTTCGGGTAGTTAGCCTTATATTATAGTGCTTAGTAGTTGATGTTGAGACTGTGCCATTTGAGATACCTGATTTATTATAGTATAGGGCTGGCCACCCGTTATTATTTGGAGCGGGTTATCATAGGTGGTATCAGAGCATCAGGTTCTAGTGTCTTTAGGATCTGTGTGCGTTACTATGATCTTCCGTAAGCATTCTTGATGTAGAGCCTTATTATTAGGATGATTACATTCATACGTCCATATCTTTCTGTGATTCGAAAGTATTTGAAAGGCGTTCTGATACAATTGATCTTGTTTCAGATGCCACCGAAGGGAGGTCGTTCAGTCAGTGCAAATAAAGGGAATGTGCAACCCCAAATGCCTCAAAGGAACATGACTACGGATGATGTTGCCAATATAGTGGCACAAGCAGTAACTGCTGCCGTTTCTACGATGGCTCAGCAATCTGCCACTCGAGCAGCCCCACTCCATTTAGGATTGTCCTTATGGGAGAGAGTGAAGGAAGATTTTAGTAAGGGGCATCCTCCCGAGTTTACTGGGGGAGTTGATGCGATGGCTGCAAGTCAATGGAAAAATATTATACAGAGGCACCTTCGTATGGTTGAGTGTAGTGAGGTGCAGAAACAATTTTTATCCACCTTTAAGTTATCGGGTGCAGCTCTTCAATGGTGGGAGTCTGTCACCACATCTGAACAGAGAGATACTTTACCTATAAAAGAATTTTGGGAACTTTTTGATCGAAGGTATTTGCCTTCCCCTACTCAGGATATGGGGATTTTTCAAGGAAATAGGACGGTGGAAGAATATGAAAAAGATTTTTCCCTATGGGCGAGATTAGTACCTAATGAGGTAAATACGGAAGAGAAACGTATATCGAAGTTTGTTCGAGGTTTAGATTGGAAAATCCAATAACATTTGTTAGAAAGTCCTAAGTTAATGACTTTCATCGAGGTAGTGAATGCGGCACTACTAAAGTGTCATGAATATCGTTTTCGTTCTCAAAAGAGTAAGAACTTTGGAGATTCGAGTTCATCAAGTAAGTTTGGCAAAGAGAGTGCCAGTAATGTGAGTGGGCAGAAAGGGTTTATGGGTAAGTGTTTCTTTTGTAAAGAAATAGGTCATAAAAAGAGAGATTATCCTAATAGAAGTAAAGGACCACGTTTTGATGAAATTTTGGAAGTGCAACCCCTACAGCAGATTCGAGGTCGCTTTAGACCGGGGGACTATGTTTGGGAGCCCATTGACGAGGATGGGCAATCGGACTAGAGATGGATGTTGTAAGTAATTTTTCCTTTATTAATAGGATTATTACTATATGAAATTTTGGAATATCGTATGGGAGATATATATGAATCGGGTAGTGCTTTAGCCCTTTTTGTTTATGTATGGTATGTAATGACCCTAAGGGGAAATTTGGAGCAAGATAGGCTCTTATTCTATTATTTTGTAAAGGATTGAGGATTTTGCAAGGTGCTCATAAAGAGCTTTAAACCTTGTAGTTAATGTAAAAATGATTATGGTGATAAGTAGTAATGATAAAAGCTACTTCTTTTATATAGTCATGATAGACCATTATGATTGTTGAATTCCAGATATGGATGTGACTTATAAAAAGGCTATATATATTGAAATGATGTGAGATGTTGTTTATGTTTGGAAGTTTGATTGTAGTTTGATGGGACGCAGGTAAAATTTTAGCTCCCTGTTGATGTAAAAAACTAGATCACTCTAATAATTTAATCACAGATAAATAAATGAGACAGAATATTTTAAAGTGGTTCAGCCTTGTATGAATGGCCTACGTCCACTGTTATGTTATTGCTGAGTGTTTGGGAATTCTCGATTACCAGTTCTATCAAGAAATTCCGGTCCCTTTAAATGAGGGTGATACAAGGTATTTATAGCCCTTAGGCTGTACGTGAAAGGGTGTTACATTAAATGATACACATATGAAGGGGTAATTCATTTAATGCTCTTCAAACGTGTGCGTCAAGATGATAAGCATTCAATGAATAGTTGAACTGTTGATTATCTGGCAATCAATGCTGTGGTCGAGATGCAACTCGAACCACCTTAGTTGCTCGTCGTTCAAGAGTTCCTCGGAGCGTTGGAGTTCCTCGGAGAGTTGGAGTTCCTCGGAGAGCTGGAGTTACTCGGAGTATACTTATTGCTCGGAGTGAGTTTGACTTGGTCGGGGGAATAGACTTCCTCGTTGCTATTGTGCCACTTAGATTGACACGTGTCTTCTTATTATTCGTCCACATCAGCATACTAATTTTGGTATCAACAGAAGCCCCCAATGTTTCATATTTCAAACTTTGAGGAGTATGGAACATTCTTTCTCGGTATATGGCAATATTAAATGACCTTCCTCGGTTTTAGGAGCCTTTTCTTCGTATTTGAATTTCCTTCCAAATTCGCAGAATCCGCCTTTTTTGCATTTTTATAAGAGCTTCGATCTTCGTGCACTTTTTGTCCTTTTAGCCGCCGGTAGCGTAATAGTTTCCTTTTTGTAATCATTTCTTTCGCCGTTTCCCAAGGCAAAGTATTTAAGCTTCAGAGGCAATCCCATCATCTTCTACCTTTTTCAATTTCTGCTTTTGAGTTTTCTATAGCTTTTCTCTCTCCTGTGCGTTCATCCCTTTCTTCGTTTGTTTGTCAACAGATATCCTTTTTCCTATAAGATTTTCTTCCTTCTTCTTCATTTCTTTTTATTCACCATGGTTTATATTATCTAATCTCTTGAGAAATTCCGTTCTGACTTTTCTATTCCTTCTTGGGTAACTTTGGAGAGTCTTTCTGAACCTTCAACTTATTTTAATTTGGCTGAGGGACATTGGTTCCCTAGACTCTTTATTGCTGAATGTGGATTTTCTTTTCCACCAAACCCTTTATGTTTAGAGTTCTGTCAGTATTTCGATGTTGTCCCTACAAAAATAGCCCCCAACACATGGAGAATAGTTAATGGGGTGTATAGGTTAAATCAAACTCATGGAACTCGTATAGAAATTCCTGAGATTATGTACTGTTATAGATGGGCTGTTTTAGACAATGTTTTTTATTTAAAAACTAGGTTTTTGAATAGGGCCTTAGTTATCAACCTCCCTGATGCAAACAGGGATTATTTTGAACACGGGGTAGTCATCAAAAATTGGCAACATACCCCTTTGGTTGGAGATGAAGTATATGAGGGTCCCAGATGCCCCCCATATGGCAATGGGATAGGTTATTTTCATCTTATTTTGTTTTTTGAAATTATGATTTCATTGTGTTTGACAAAATGTATGACTGATATTTCACTATGTATTTGTTTGCAGTTGACAGTAAGAGAAAAACTCCAAAAGAATCAGAAGTAAATATTAAACATTTGAAACATATCTGGAATTTGCATCGAAGAGTTGCAGATGAGCACATCAGGTCTGCTTCATATTTGCTGCAGTACAGGAGCTACACATCATCCTTTACTGCTCGTCCTGTGGTCAGCATTAGTGACCCATTGCCAGCTTCTGAGGAATCTTCACCAGAATCTCACATTCCTTTAAGTCAGAAGATGGGCAAGAGAAGAGTTCCTGCTATCTTGGAGGAGTCTTCCTCTGCTGGGGATGGAAAGAGAAACAAGGTTGAAGTCCCAAAGGGGACAAAGAAAGGAGATGGTGCCCCTTCTGTTGCTCCTCAGAAGGTTGCCGAGAAGCCCCCAGTGGCTCCGAGCAAGAAAAGTGCACCTGTGGAAATGGTCCCAACCAAAAGTTCTTTGGTTGAAACTGCTGAAGTGCCATTGAGGAGATTGAAGAAATCCTCCTCGGTCACTTTGACTGAGACCATTCCCCAGCTCCAAGCTAGTGGAGCTGGTGTCCCAACCATTATTCCCCCGAGTTCTGCAATGAGCTCGGTAAAGACTTGGACTATTCCTGAAGTCCAAGGAATTGAAGAAAACATGTCCAGGGATATGCTGACATCCCTAGCTACTCGTCACATTGCTTCAGTAAGTTTCTCTTATCTTGAATTTTTCTTTCTTTCCATCAATTCATGTATCTCGGCATTGACTTATCATTACCTTCTTTTTCAGCTGGTGAGTTGCTTTAACACCATAGTGAAGAAAGATGAAGCACTCAAGGCTTCTAGCTCCTCGTCTGGAGTGGAGGATGCTTTTGTGGGTTTGGCCCAATCTCTGAAGGAATCCCGTCAAAAATACGACGAGGATAAGGGTGAATGGGAGAAGAAGTTGACTGCGTCTGAGGCAGAGAAAGTGAAGTTGGGAAAGAAGGTGAAGGACTTGGAGAGAGAGAATAAAAAATACGCCGAGAAGCTCACAAGTTTAGGGGAGCTTGAGAATAAATTGAAATCGGCCGAGGAAGAGCTGTCCCTTTTGCGAGAAGTAAATCGCCAGAAAGAGGAGGTGGAGGCCAAATTGAAAACCACCGAGGATCTTCTCTCTGAGAAGCTCTCCTCGGAGAAAATGAAGAGAAAAGTGGCTGTTAAAAAATCCTTTTGAACCGGTTGGGACAAAGGATGGGATAGGGGGGTAGCTGCAATGATGGCTCAGGTGCAGTATGGGAGTTTAAAATACTTTCGAGATGGTTGGGTTGCTGCCTTGCAAGAATTGAAGGTGAGCGAGGACTCTGAACTATTTCAACAACATCTTCCTGGTCCTCCTCCAGCTATTGAAGATGAAGAAGAGGATGAAGCTGCATCCGAGGAGTCTTCACTGATAGTGGGTGATCAAGTCATTGCTACACAACCCAACCAGACATCTACTGAGGAGATTTCTTCTTTGCCTGCTCCTCCTGAACAAATCCCAACTCCAGCCGACCAGATTATTGCTCCCACCGAGCAACCAAGCTCCTCGTCCCAGCCTCCCGAGAAAGTCTTGGGAGACAAGGAAAAGGTGTGAAGTTGTTCGGTATTCTCTTTTATTTTTCCTTTTACTTGTACTTTGTATCCCAGATCTTTGTAATTTTGCCTTATGATCTAATAAAATTTGAGTTCTTTTCTTCCATATGATTGTCTCTTCTCTATCTGCACTCTGTCTTGATCTTCTTTTTCTTTCTCTGTTAGTTTCTGGCCAGGATGGATCTGCTTTCTGCTAATGACACAAAGTTGATGCAGCAATGCCATGAATATTATAAAGCTGGTCACACAGACCTAAGTGCATCAGAAGTTACCGACATCCTTGGCCATGGTGCTTCAGAGCAGGCAGTAGAAGCTTATCAATACCTGAAGGGCTTACTTGATCGAGCTGTGGCCAATAACGTGGCTTACTATGACATGATCGAGGAGCTTCAATATACTTTAGAAGATCTTCAGACTCAGTACAAAGAATCAACTGCCCTTTTGCACGAGGGGTATGAAAATAGATATCAACAGCTTTCTGTCGAGACAGGCCACAAAAAGATCATTGCTGGGTACGATGTCAGGGAGAAAACCCTAAGGGGTGAAGTTGAAGCTTGTAGACAGATTGCCGAGCTTCTAGAGCAAGAAAATAACAATTTGCAGAAATAGCTGGCACAGTATAAGTTTGCAGCATCTTCTTCAACAGCTGTAATCCCAGTGACTGACGAGGGATTTTCCTTTCTAGAAGTTGAGAATGCCAAATTAAGGCAAGAGTTGGATACCTTGAGAAGATCTGGTACTTCTACTGCTACTCGAGGGCGAAGAAGGGGTTCTCGTGGACGAGGACGAGCTGCTCAGAATGTTGTCGAGGAACCAAGTTCCCGACCTGCTCGGGGAGGATCAAGAGCTCTTAATCGTAATGTTGAAGAAGCTCGTACTCGATCAACGTTGGAAACTCAAGCGTTCCAGTTGAATGCAAAAGATTGGGCTTTGTCTGAAATGTCTAAGAAAATCCAAACTCTGGAGGATCAACTTGCTTCGACAAAGTCTGCTCTGAAGAACAAGGATTTTTTTGCCATGAACCTTCATGAGCAGTTAGAGAGAATAACTTTCCAATTCCACAAACAACCTCGTGAGTTCTGGAATGCAGGCTACAATGAGGCCCTTTATCACTTGGATGCTCGCATTGAAAATGCCAATAATGAAGGTTATAAACAGGGATGGTTGAACGCCCTGGGTGTATTAAAATTAGAGCAGGGCCATTATTTATGGGATTATCATGCTCCTGGGCTACTAGACTTGCCTGTGCCACCTTATAAATTGGACATGGAATGGATCCCAGCTCGTGCCATTCCTCGGAGCTTAATTGCAAAATACCTCGGTGACTACAATCTTCATTCTCAGATCGAGGTATCTTGTCCCGAGCATCTACTGGACACACCTTCTGTGATGAACGTTAGGATGCTGAAGGACTTGAACTTCATTAACTCTCCTCAGACTTTAAATGATCCGCCTGCTGGCGAGGAACCTATTTCAAAATCAGAGGGAAAGAAACCAATAGAGTAGGGATCTCAATGTAATAGTTAGTACACATATGTAACTTGTAATTCGTTTTGAATTTTAATGAAAGACTTTCATTTTCTGTTTGCAAATCTGTATTTCTATTGTCTCGTGCTTGTCAAACACTTTATATTTGTGCTTGCATAATAATATTGTGTGGTTCCTCGACCAACTTAGTAATAAAAAATTACAAGTATTAGTAATGTTGCTCGATCACTTAATAATAAAGTAATGAGTATAAAAATGTTAAAATTTCTTACATCCAACCAAGGTTGTTAAGTTTTCCTCGTCGACCAACTACAGTTAGTGGGTTTTTATCCTCGACCAGCTATACTTGGTAAATTTTGTCTTTTTCATAAAATGTGCCCGACCAACCAAGGCCAAAGATTTTTCCTCGTCGACCAACTACAGTTAGTGGGTTTTTATCCCCGACCAACTATACTTGGTTCAGTTTGGAATTTTTGTTCTTCGAGGAACTTTTATGTAATAAACTTACTTCCCGACCAACATAAGTTGGCATTTGAGATAATATCTTACTTCTTGACCAACATAAGTTGGCATTTGAGAGCATATCTTGTTTCCTAACCAACCGAGATTGGTCTTTCGTTGATCATCTTTTGTTCTCGCCCTTTTACCAACCGGAGTTGGTCGTGGGTCTGAACTATCGTGTCCACTAGCTCTTTTACCAACCTTAGTTGGTCACACTAATGTATGCCTCCTAACCAAAGGAGTATAGTTTGTTCTCGCCCTTTTACCAACCGGAGTTGGTCGTGGGTTTGAACTATCATGTCCACTAGCTCTTTTACCAACCTTAGTTGGTCACACTAGTGTACGCCTCCTAACCAAAGGAGTATAGTTTGTTCTCGCCCTTTTACCAACCTTATTTGGTCGTGGGTTTGAACTATCATGTCCACCAGCTCTTTTACCAACCTTAGTTGGTCACACTAGTGTACGCCTCCTAACCAAAGGAGTATAGTTTGTTCTCACCCTTTTACCAACCTTAGTTGGTCGTGGGTTTGAACTATCGTCTTCTTTTTACTGCTGAGCAGCGTTGCGTACCGAGCAGCGTAGTGTTAAACACACTAGTATTCCCCGAAAAACTTTCAATAAAAGGAGAGAAGATTGTGAAATATCATCGTTTTATTCATATTGATGGAACTGCTTTACATTTTACATCACTGATAATACTTGCGTAGGTGTTCAGCATTCCATGCATTCTTAAATTCCTCTCCTTCTAGAGTTGCTATTCGGTAAGTTCCTGGTCGGACAACTGCAGTAACTCGGTAAGGTCCATGCCAGTTTGCTTCCAACTTATTGTGCTTCTGAATGACCTTCTTTAGCACGTAATCTCCTTCTTTTAAGTCTCATTTTTTCACCCTTTTGTTGTAGAATAGGTCTGTTCGCTGTTGATAAGCAGCATTCCTAATGGCTGCCTCTTCTCTAACTTCCTCGAGCATGTCCAAATCTAATCTCCTCATCAGGTCGCTAACTGGGGAATTGAAATTCAGCACTCTGTGTGTTGGAAGACCCAACTCGGCAGGTATTACAGCCTCACTTCCAAAAGCTAGCATATATGGTGATTCTCCAGTTGCTGCTCGGGGAGTTGTTCGGTAAGCCCACAATACTGACTGTAGCTCATTAATCCAATTAGCTTTAGCCTCACTTAGCCTCTTCTTCAAACCATTTAGTAATGTTCTGTTCGTCACTTGAGTCTGTCCATTGCTTTGAGGATGGCCTGGTGCTGAATGAGTCTTCAAAATGTTTGATTGTCGACAATAGGCAGCAAACTCCTCGTTATCGAATTGTGTTCCATGTTCTGTGATGAAGGCATGAGGGAGACCATATCGACAGATTATATTCTTCCAAACGAACTGGTATACCTTCTCGTACGTCATATCAATAAGTGGCTCAGCTTCTATCCACTTAGTAAAATAATCCACTGCGACGACGACGTACCTGAATCTTCCTCGGGTCATTGGCAGTGGCCCAACCAAATCCATTCCCCATATAGCGAAAGGCCAAGGGGAAGTTATGGGTGTTAATAATGCTTGTGGAGTTCGGCGGATGGAGGAAAAATGTTGGCAATTATCACATCTCTTAGCACAGGCTATACAATCAGCCCTCATCATTGTCCAGTAGTATCCTTGTGTCATCACCCTTTGCAAAAGTGTCCGACCTGCTACATGGGCTCCACAGGACCCTTCATGGATCTCTTCAATCAATTCCTTCACCTCGGAGGGATGCACACATCTCTGTAAACGTACCATAATTCCTCGTCTATACAAAACACCATTAGTTAGTACATACCGAGCAACTTTAAACTTCAATTTCTTTGCAGCGAGCTTATCTTCCGGCAATTCTCCCTCCTCAATATATGCCCTGATGGGATCCATCCAAGATGGTCCTAAATCAAGGGTAATAACATTCATCGTCAGGTCTTCATCTATGTTCCGAGCTTCTAATACTTTAATTGGTATCGTTCTTCGCAGCTCGGTACGAGTAAGTGATGCTAGTCGGTCCAATGCGTCTGCTTGTGCATTCTCCATTCTTGGTATTCTGATCAACTGAATGGCATCAAATTCTTCCAATAAATCCATCACCTTTGCATGATACTTGACCATTAATTCTCCTTTAACTGCATATGTTCCCATCATCTGATTCACAATTAATTGAGAATCACTGAATACCATCATTTGTTGCGCTTCCATAAGCTTTGCTAAATTAAGACCTGCTATCAAGGCTTCATACTCAGCCTCATTATTGGAAGCTTTGAATTGGAATTGCAGGGCGTATTCCACGTCGATCTCGTCTGGAGTGCTCAGAACTATTCCCGCGCCACATCCTGCAATGCAAGATGAGACATCTACGTATAACCTCCATATAGGTAATTCGTCTTCAAATTTTTTATCTGACAGAGTTCCTCGGTGAAATATCTGCTGTTTCCTTTCATCCTCCCCTGGTATTTTTTGCTCTTCCTCGACCATCTCTTCTCGTCCTTTTACCAACCGGAGTTGGTCTGGGTTTGAATTTGATGATCTTTCTACATCCACAAGCCCTTTTACCAACCGGAGTTGATCTAGACTTATGTCTGTTGATCCTATAACATCCACAGGTTGGTCAGTGAGTAACTTTTATTCCTAGGGGGCATCAATATATGTAAATTCTGCTATAAAGTCTGCTACAGCCTGCCCTTTTAATGATGATTTAGGTTCATACACAATATAATATTCACCGAGCTCTATTGCCCAATACATCAGTCTCCCTGATTTTTCTGGCTTATGAAGGGCTTGTCTTAATGGCATGTCGGTATACACGACGAGGGTATGGGCCTGGAAATAAGGCCTCATTCTTCTACTTGCTTCAATTAATGCCAATGCCAATTTTTCCAGCTTTGGGTACCTGATCTCTGCACCTCGGAAAGCCTTACTTGTGTAATAAATTGGCTTCTAGACTCCATTCTCCAGTCTGATCAATGCCGAGCTGACTGCATTCTCTGATACTGCTAGGTACAAGTATAATTTTTCTCCCATTACTGGCCTGGACAATAGTGGAGGTGCTCCCAAATATTTCTTCAAGTCTTGAAAGGCTTTTTCACATTCATCATTCTACTCGAAAGTTTTTCGAAGTGTTTTGAAGAATGGGAGGCATCTATCAGTTGCTCGGGATACAAATCTGTTGAGCGCTGCAACTCGTCCTGTAAGACTCTGCACTTCTTTCTTCGTCGTTGGAGATCGCAACCCTAAAAGAGCTTTGATATTTGCTGGATTTGCCTCAATGCCTCGCTGATTGACGATGTACCCGAGGAACATTCCTTCTCGTACTCCAAAGGTGCACTTCGTCGGGTTGAGCTTCATTTGGTATTTATCCAGTTGATCAAAGGTCTGACCTAAGTCAACTAGATGATCAGTAGCTTTTTTTGCTCTTTGTCAGCATATCGTCGACATAAACTTCCATATTGCAACTGATTTGTTCGGCAAAAACCTTGTTCATCAGCCGCTGATATGTCGCTCCTGCATTTTTCAAACCAAAAGGCATAACATTATAATAATAAGTTCCCCTAGGGGTAATAAAAGAAGTGCTTTCCCTGTCTTCAGGTTTCATTTTAATCTGGTTGTAGCCAGAGTAAGCGTCCATGAAGCTGAGCAGCTCGTGTCTCGAGGTAGCATCCACTAGTTGGTCAATTCTGGGCAATGGAAAGTGATCCTTTGGGCAGGCCTTGTTGAGATCAGTGAAATCAACACACATTCTCCATTTATTGTTTTTCTTCTTCACCATCACCACATTTGCCAACCAGTCTGGATACTTCACATCTTCAATGAATTGGGCTTTCTGGAGCTTCTCGACCTCCTCTTGTATGGCTTGATTCTTCTCGGGACTAAACACTCTTCTTCTCTGCTTTACAGGCTTGATCTCCTTATTCGCATTGAGCTCATGACATAAGAAGTTCAGATCTATTCCTAGCATGTCTTCATGACTCCATGCAAAAGTTTTCTTTCTGTTTCTCAAAAAAGTTATCAACTCCTATTTTATTGAAACATCCAACGATGAACCTATCTGGGTTACTCGTTCAGGGTGCTCGTCGTCCAGAATAACATTTTCTGTAGATTCCACCACCTGTCCTTTTACAAGTTGGGATTCATCTCTGGGATCAAGTGTTTCAATTTCTGTACCTTCCTCCACGTGGTAGGTGGTAGTCTTTTTCCTTGACTCTTCAAGCTCCTCTTGCTCGGCAGACGAATAATAACATTCCCGAGCTACTTTCTGATCACCTTTCACAACTCCCACTCCAAAATTTATAGGGAATTTTAAACACTGATGTACTGTAGATGGAACTGCTTCGAACTTCTTCAAACCAACTCTTCCCATGATGATGTAAGCTGACTGCACATTCTTATCCATCACAAAGAAGCGTATTCTTTCTGTTCGACAAGCAGGTCAAGTTTCGATGAATATATCCAACTTGATCGTCCCAAGTGGAAAAACTTTCTCGCCAGCAAAACCCAATAAAGGTCTGTGATAAGGTTCTAATTGAGATAATTTCAAATTTAAACTGTCAAAGCATGAATAGTACATGATGTCGGCCGAACTACCATTATCTACCAGCACCCTTGAAATCACTACTTCTTTCATCCTCATTTTGATTACCAAAGGGTCGTCGTGAGGGTAAAGAACACCTGCCAGGTCGTTTTTTGAAAAGCCAATCACCAGCTTCTCTTAGTTTACCTTCCTCTGGCGATCCTCTTCAGCCAAATTTATTCGCTGAATATATGAGCAAGCTTGAGACTCTCCAAGGTAAGCCTTTCTTTTTGCAGTAAGGTCTCCTCCTCCTGCATCTCCTCCTGTAATAACATTACAATCAAATGATCCAAAACGTATTGAAAATACCTCTCGTTCTGGCTGCCTTGGTTTCTTGGGAAGATCGGGGTCATCCTCTGTATCATCTTCATGACCCCTTTTCTTTTTCTCCTCTGCTCGACGAGGATATCTAAACCTTTCTCTAGTTCGGTCATTATTTCTTCTTTCACCTCCCGGATCAACATACTTCGCTAGCTTCCCTCTTCGGATGAGTGTTTCAATCTTGTTCTGAAGAGCTATGCAATTTTTGGTCATATGGCCGTGATCCTTATGGAACTCGCAATATTTATCCCTGTTCCTCAGGTCAGGGTCTGACCTCAGTTTCTTTGGCCACTTTACTTCCTCGTTATTCTTGATTTCTTCCAAGACATGATTAATACCCATTTTCAAAGGAGTATAATTATCGAATTTCTTCAGGACTTCCCATGACGATTTATTATTCTTGGAATGCTTGTCACCGCCATTCCCTTTATGCTCTTTCTTCTTGGATTTGTCGTCTTCCACCTTGGTTTCTTTATCCATATTCTTCTTCGCAGCCATAGCCTCCTCGGCATTCATGATTTTGGCCGCTTTTGCCATCAACTCTGACATAGTTGTAGATGGATCTTTGGCCAAAGTGTAATATAACTTGTTAGGCAACAACCCACTCATCAAGGCGGTGATTGTTGTCTTTTCTTCATAATCTATAACTTCCAGTTTCTCGTTATTGAAACGAGTTATGTAATCTCTAGTACTCTCACCAGATTTTTGTCTAACACTTAACAAGTGTGCTACTCTTTTTACTGGCTTTGCCCCCAAACAGAAATTGCCAATGAACAACTCGGCCAACTGAAAGAAAGTTGAAATCTTACCCCGAGGAAGATTGTTGTACCATATCTGGGCAGATCCAGTAAGAGTTCCTGAGAATGCTCTGCATCTCATCTCGTCGGGGACAGCATAGATGTCGGCGACAGCTTGATATTGCTCTATATGAAGAACAGGATCTGTCTTTCCATCATATTTGGGGGTCACTACTGGTGCTTTAAACTTTGACGGGGTAGGAAAACCCACAATGGCTTGAACAAAAGGTGTCCCTTGAACAAAAGTTCGTTGTAAGGGATTCTTCGCCTTAGCCATTTCTCCCAATCTATCCTCCAAGCGCTGAATGGAACCCTTCCACGCATCGTTTCCTTCCTCGGGCTTATTAGTTTGAGCAATTGATTGTTCTGATGTGGCCTCTTGAGATCTATCTTGACGAGAAACTGGTCGTGATTGTGCTGATCCTTCTCTTAGATCTGATGGTCATCGAAAACTCCTCGACATGGTCTTAGGTGGACTCCTATTCCTCCTAGGGCCTAATCGACTGAAAGGAGACACCCTACTCAGTCTTTCCAAGGCACTGGGTCTTTTTGGAGAGAGAGTGTTACGTTGATCCGTATCTGTAGCCCTTATTGATGAAGTTTGCCCAGGTTGATAAGAGAAATCATCAGATTCCTCATTACGATATGACTCAGTATGCCTGGATCGTGAAGAAAGTAAATAAGTTTGCCTCTGACCACTTCGTTGTCCTGAACGTGCAGGTGTATCGCCATGAAGGGTCTGTATGAGTTGCCTCATTGTTTCTTGCATGGAGGTTTGTCCTTGAGCCAGATTCGTCATAATCCCAGCCAAATCTGGAGGTGCAGAGGGATTTGGAGGATTTCCAGCATTTCCAGTGTTTCGATTGCTGGATTCTGGATTATCTGCCATTGATGATGAATGATTTTTGATGAAAAACGATAATAACAATCGTTCCCACAGATGACGCCAATCTGTTGATGTAAAAAATTAGATCACTCTAATAATTTAATCACAGATAAATAAATGAGATAGAATATTTTAAAGTGGTTCAGCCTTGTATGAATGGCCTACGTCCACTGTTATGTTATTGCTGAGTGTTTGGGAATTCTCGATTACAAGTTCTATCAAGAAATTCCGGTCCCTTTAAATGAGGGTGATACAAGGTATTTATAGCCCTTAGGCTGTACATGAAAGGGTGTTACATTAAATGATACACATATGAAAGGGTAATTCATTTAATGTTCTTCAAACGTGTGCGTCAAGATGATAAGCATTCAATGAATAGTTGAACTGTTGATTATCTGGCAAACAATGCTGCCGTCGAGATGCAGCTCGAACCGCCTTAGTTGCTCGTCGTTCAAGAGTTCCTCGGAGAGTTGGAGTTCCTCAGAGAGCTGGAGTTCCTCGGAGTATACTTGTTGCTCAGAGTGAGTTTGACTTGGTCGGGGGAATAGACTTCCTCGTTGCTATTGTGCCACATAGATTGACACGTGTCTTCTTATTATTCGTCCACATCAGCATACTAATTTTGGTATCAACAGTGTATAATCATTTTTCTTTGGAAATTGATACTTTAAAACAATGAAATTTTCCCTCAATAATTTTGCTTTCTTAAACACTCTCTAGAGTTTGGTAGGATATGAAAAGTTAAGTTAGAAAAAGTTATTCCCGCACATAGATATTCAGCAAAAAGATAGTGGGATAAAACAAGTGGAAAAGTGGGCAAAACTGATCAAAACTGCCAAAAAACTTGTTCCCGCCAAATCTCGTTCGAACGACATTTCATTCGAACGACATTCTCGTTCGAACGACATTTCGAACGAAGTTCCAGTATGCCGTAATGGGAAGTCATTGGAAATCTCGTTCGAACGACAATCTCGTTCGAACGACACTTCGAACGAACTCACAGAATGTTCAAAAATTCTTTTGAAGCCCAGAAACTTTATATACTTTATATATATAAGTTTTAATAGAAAAACATCTGAAAATAAAACCTAACACCCAATATAAATCTATTCCAAGCTCCTATATATATATATATGTAATGCATTCATACCTTGGGAACATGGAACCACTACTGATGACATAGAAATGAGGCACTTAAACTCGGCATTTTGATGAAGTTTTATACACTTGGACGCTAAGTCTTCAACAAACATGTCATAGGCTTGGAGGATGATCAATATACTCTATCGTATGACACAAACGTTTTTGTTCGGAATTGAGCTAAAAACCCAATTGGACTCAATTGGAAATTTGCGTCCTTACAACATAACTTCAACGATCGATTCCTCTTCTTAACGAATAGTACGGGATCACCCCACGACAAAGTACTCTTACGGATAAACCCCTGCCCCAAAAACTGCTCTATCTGGTCACGTAACTCCCTCATCTCTGCTGGAGCCATACTAAGGTGTGCAAGATATCGGTCGAGTACCTGGCTCTAAATCAATGAATAAGTCCATCTCTATACTCGGTGGTAACCTCAGAATCTCCTAAAATACATCGATAAACTCTCGAACTACAGGAATCGAATCAAGAGGTACCACAACCTCTCCTCCACTATATAATATGAATGAGTGGATGATCCTCCATTAGAGCGAGGCATTGCCACCCGAAACATCTCTTGTTAGGGTATGGAAAAAACTATACTCTTACTAAAACAATCAATTATGGACCTATACCTAACAAGCCAATCTATACCTACAATCGCGTCATACTCGGACATGTCCAATACGATCATGTCAGCGGGTAAGATAAACCTCCCAATCTCTATACCCACTCCCGAACAAATAAAAAGAAATAACGAAACTTCTACTCAACGGTGAATCCACACAATTGACTGTACTCTCTGCAGTATCAAATAATCTCGTAGTATGTGCAAACCCCGTGGTAATGAAATAGTGTGTGGATCTCGTATCAAATAAAATGGGATCCAAAGTCCCCTGGATAGAAAATATACCCTCAATCGCTGGCGGGTCCTACGGGACTGCGGCCTGGTGAAGATTATAGACTCGTCCATACTGAAGCTGCCCTTACTGAACTGGGGTAGCTAGAATGGGTGGCAATGCTGCCATCTGTGGAGGTACTAGGAGAGCTGCGGGAAATAACGGTCTCTGAGGCTCCTGACGAGCACCCTGCTGTTGTTGTTGCTGGCCTCTACCCTTCTGAGGGAAGTCGTGACATTTGTGGCCAGTGTTGCCACACATGAAACATCTCTCTGGGAAGCGTCCTCCCCTCTGTCCCTGCTGTCCCCGACCCTGATGGTCGTTACCGGCCCTCCTTTGGCAATTTTGGCCCTGTTGAACCTGTTGCTGGCCCTGATGGCCGTGTTGACACCGTTGGCCATGTTGAAAGCCTCCCTGCCCATGTCTAAAACCTGCTGACCTGAACCTCTTAGGATCCCCCTACTAGGAACCTGATCACTGTGCCTATGCTAACCCTGAACTGCCTGTGCCCCACCAGCACCATTTCCTCCTATCCGGCCCTGCTGGCTGGACTCTCCTACTCTCTTAGCCTCAGTCAAATGAAAACCATGGTACTGGCAATAGATTAGTGCTACATTAACCACGTCTGAATAGGTGGCCAAAGAAATATTGCCTATCAAATGCTGGCGGATCCTCCATTTCAACCCATCCATAAAATGCTGAATCTTCTTCTCCTCAGTCGGAATTTTATCCGGTACAATATTCAGAAGATTGATAAACTCTGCCTCATATTTAGCCACTGTTGTTCCCTCCTGTTTCAAGTTTACCAATTTCCGTCTCATCTCTGTCTGGACGGACGATGGAAAATACTTGCGGTCGAACTGCACCCAAAAGTCTCGAATAATGAGTGTGTCTCTATCCTCAGTGGTGGTAATAAACTCCCACCACTGCAACGCTGCTCCCACTAATTTAAACTTCGTGCATCCTCAAATGCCTTTGGATATCCTTCTTTCATTGGGTCGCTACTATCACATCGGAACTCTCTGTAAACTCCGGAGGATGCACCTTCTGGAAGGCATCCCTAACACGTTCTCAAGCAGACGGGAAGGCCTGGGCCTAAACTGGAGCCACCACCGATGCCTGAAGTGGTGCCTGCTGCACAACTTCCAATGTCGCATTTACTGCCTGAGCTACAATGGCGACAACTTTAGTGGCATTCATCATGCCCTGAGCTGGTGCAGGCGGAGGTTCGGATTGGGCATCCCTGGGAACTCTCTGTGCACGTCTAGGAGGCATCTAAAAGAAGAGAAAAGTTTAATAAGCCTACATTTATTATCTCAAAGTAGTTGAAGAACGTAAAATTCATAAAGAGTAAAACAATCCTAAAATATAGGGCTCTATAACAAAGGACGCTATGAGAAAACCCAATAAGCCTTACATATCCTAAGGACACTAGAACCGAATCCTCTAATACCACTTGTGACACCCCACCTAATTAATTACCGGGTGATCAGTCCTTAATTAATTAATTTCATAATATCAAGTTGGTTCAGATAATGCATCATTGTCGAAAACTCAAATTTTAATTTAATAAAAACTAATTACCAAGTATTTAAAAAGGTTGGTGTCAAAATTTTATCTTGTTATTAACCATCAACATCAAAGTGAATATATAAAGTCATCAACATACATCACAATAGCATAAAGAAAACCAACTGAATATAAATAAGGAACTTGAGCAAACACATTCAGTCAAATCTCATACAATAATCCAATGACAGTAAATTAAAGTTTAATGATGAAATAAAACAACACTAAATCTCTGAATGTAAATAGGATGGACGACATGTCCAACTGAAATAGAAGACTAGTAGATAAGGAGCAATAGACTCAGAAACGTCTACTAGAAATATCCTGTAGCTTCCACAACAGCTACATCTCGGCAAATGAATGGAAAATTTTAAGTCTGGTGTCCCTATGGCTGAGCACCTAAAATAATGGAATAAGAGAAGAGATTTGCAGAAAAACGAGTCAGAGCCCGAGTAGAAAATAATTTAAATATAGCAAGTGCTTAAATTGATTTAATTAGCACATATATCATCCATGTTAACTTAGCGTACTCACTTGAGATTCTCACCTCTCATCTAATGTGCACTCCTAGCGAGTTTAATTACCCATACTAGTCTCGTCACTCTACCTGACTTTATTTAGGATACTCGCTATGCTGGATACAATAACTAATAACCCGAAACCAATATATTATTATTATTTAGGAATAGGTTTAAGGATGTTATAACTCATTCCTATAGTATTCTATTCCCAACAGGTGACAAAATAAATATATACTTTAATAAAGTATCCAACATGAAACAAATAATGGAACTTAGTATACATATATAAATTCTCACTATGTATACATACAAACATATCTATACAGCACCCATGGTTAAGAAACCCCGGCTATCTAGTCACATTGAAACGCTCACGCATAAAGGACAACATGTTCAATCTCTCAAGAACCAATGAAACATATACACATAGTGGAGGCGAACATAGTCTTAAGCCGATGGGCTACGCACATACCTACGAACCCATATGCCTGTCATCACTATCATTCTCACAGATAGTCTGTACCTAGGTTCCATGCTCTAGTGGTACGACTCAAAATCCCCCGAAGGCACACAAGATATGGTCGTCCACTACGCATTAACCCCCGTTTGATAGCCAGTATCTAGATATGTCATACATATTATATTCCAAGTAATAAGCATGCACAATACTTATATACATTAATAGGTAATAACATAACCCAAATACTATAATCCGTAAGTACTATTAACGCTATTACTCTCCCCGATATCCCTATATATATAACCTCTCTATGACTGACATCCCCTCTTAGGTTTTCACACAGATTCAATACCCCAAGGCCCATTACACCCTTAATTCTCTAACACTTTGGAAATTTAAGCCACCCGTTACTCATGAAGGTTAACACACTTACATAGATAACCCTAGGAAGATTTTCAACGCAAATAAAGCCTAAAAACCCATTCTGGAATTTCGTTAGAAGTTCCAGGATTCTCGTTCGAACAAGGTCGTTCGAACGAAGTTCCCACTTCGAACGAACTCGACAACTCATTAGAAAGGTCGCTGGAAATCTTGTTAGAAGTCTCGTTCGAACGAGTTCGTTCGAACGATCTGGGCAGGTTATCTAACGAAAATTCCAGACAGACCCTGCTCTTCCCTAACTTCGATTTTTCTCAACTTTTAATCCTAAAAAATATATGAATACTCAGCCAAATCCAAATGAAATGTTCCTACTCTAATCCCAATCACCCTAAGACACTTTTTAACATGAATTAAAGGTCAAATCCTTATAAAATCAATCGGAATTCAACAATCTCTTAAACTTCCAATAATTCTCTTAAGTATGAACCTAGAATTTTAATTGTCCAAAACTCTTATTATAATTCATGATTAAGAAATAAAATTCCATGATTTTATTAGCCTAATCAAGGTCAAGACCTCTACGTGCATACCCATCTCCAATTCATAAGTGTTCTTCATCATTTAGTCAATTAAACCTAAGTTCTCATTTTACCAAATTTATATCATCAAACCTAAATTAATAGGAACATTATATGCTAAAAGAGGAGCAAGATAAACACTTGCCTCGAAATGAATTTTTGATTCTCGGACTAAAATTGGTATGGGAACGATCGTCTTAACACGGTCTACGCGCCAGTGTAATTTTTGGAGTGTTAGCTTGAGTTCTTGGCTTAAGGCTCCAATGGAGTCTTCTTCTTCGTTGGGTATCTCTTTCTTTTCTCTCTTTCTCACGTAAGTTGAAACTAACAGTCCACTAACCCTCAATGCTTTTAATTAAACTCAATTATCGTTTATTTAATTACCCAAAAAGACCAAAATACCCCTCCGGGGTGTCGTTTTGGGCTAAAATATCCCGGACTCCAAATAAAATATCCGAGTAGTGTTTTCTAACTATTTCGACCCTTCTGAACTCTCTGGCACACTCAAAATAGTCATCCGAGTTATATAAAAATAATTTACCTTTTTAACCCCCATATATATAATAGTGATGCAACTCACGCGCGTCCCAAATATTTATAACATAACTGCCATGTATCTCATCCCCGGCCATAATAGTAATTATTAGCATAAATTTGGATTACTTACAATTTAACTTCCTTTAATTCAATTAGTCCCCATTTTTCATAATTTCATAAAAATAAATATGCGTAAAAATATGGGGTATTACAATTATCTACTGGGTAAAGTTTTGATTATTCTTTTCCTTCCAGTTATTTACACAGGTACCTATAGATAATGATGAGCAGTTCTAGCTAGAATTATATGAAGCTCGATAATATTACTGATCAGAGAATAGTGGTGTATGATCAGATGTTAGTCAGAAAATAAGGTATGTATTTACCATTATTCGTTGAAACTATGGGTTATAACATCGTGATTTAGCAAAAAGTTTTAGCCTTTGAAAGAAATATTAGTTTCACTCATGATTTAGTATTTATCAGGATAAATCTCACATTCAAAAAACCGGGATATGATAAGTAGAGACTTGAAATGGTTTGAGCATCTGAAATCTCCCCCAAACCAGATGGATAAATCCAAGTATTGTGAATTTCACAAAGACTAAGGGCATAACACAAATAGTTTTATAGCCTCGAAGAACAAATAGAAAGTCTAATACGAAGGGGAAACTCTCTAAATTCGTTGACAGAGAAGGCTGATCAGAAAATTGAGAATCCTGGTGATGATCGGAATCTCCATGTAATGGCGAAGACGATAAGAAAAGAGGCAGATATGATGATGCCAAGGATGATCTGGATCTTCCTAAGAAACCCAAAGAGCCTATGCCATAGGTGAAAATAATTTTTTTTTGTTATTTCATTACAGTGGTGATGCTGGTGAAGGCCATGAAATAGCTGAGAGAAAGGCGTACTTGTATGAAGCCAAAGCATGCTCCTACATATGGCAAATAAATTTGTCTGGTGGTGTTGATAATCGCCCAAGGATGGTGAATAAAGACAAATTGGTGATATGATTCTCCAAGGACGACCTCTCTGGGTTACTTTATCCTCACGATCATCCTCTGGTCGTCACAATGATGGTGCATGAGGGAAGAGTTACCAGAATAATAGTAGTCAATGATAGTTTAGTTGATGTCCTATTTTATGACTACTTCAAGGGACTTGGGATACGAGGCAGTAAATTGGAGCCCTATCACAGGCCCCTCATTAGTTTTTTCGGATAAAAAGTGTATCATTTGGGAACTGTCAAATAGAAGACATAATTGGCAGTTGGCCAATCTGTAAAACTGAGAGGATTCATTTCTTCGTCTTAGAAAATAATGTCCAATCAGCGTATAACATCATCTTCTTCAGGGTTAGCCTGAAAAGTTTATAGCTGTACCATTCACTGTATACTAGTGTGTAAAATTACCCACACATTATGGGGTCAGTGTTGTTACTAAAAATTAAATTGAAGCCAAGTAGTGCTATTACACTTCAGCTGACCAGGAAGAAGTGAAAAAACTTACCACCACTCACCAGATAAAGACCATATATCCTCACGAGGAGGCTAACTTGGTCAAAGGACCAGTTGTAGAGGTAGTGGAAACTATAGTCCTTGATGATGAGAGACCAAAAAGGAAAACACAAATCGACTCATCCATGGATCTATCCTTCAAGTAGGAGTTAATAAACTTCCTTAAACAGCGAAATAATTTGTTCGCTTGGAGCAACGAGGATGTGCCAGGTATTGACCTAGAGTTCATTTTCCATGAACTAAACATTATCAAAGATGAAAATCTGGTAAAAAAGAAATGATGTGTCTTTAGCCTCGAGAAGAATATGACTATCTAGGATGCAAGTTTCATTGAAGACATCAAATATCCCGATTGGTTGGCCAATGTGGTTATGGTAAGGAAGAGGAACAATAAATGGCGCATGTGTGTTGATTTCATGAATCTCAACAAGGCTTGTCCAAAGGACCATTTCCCCTTACCAAGGATTGATTAGTTGGTCGAAGTCACCGTCGAGCATAAATTTCTCAGTTTCATAATGCATATTTTGGGTACAACCAAATTAAAATGAAATCAAAAGATAAGGAGAAGACCTCATTCATCACTAGCCAAGGTACCTACTGCTATAACATTATGCCTTTTGGGCTAAAAAATGCTGAAAAAACATAATAAAGGCTAGTGAACAATGTTTTCAAGGAGCAGATCGACAAAAATATGGAAGTATATATCGATGGCATATTCACCAAGAGTAAGAAAGTAGTCGACCACATCAAATATCTGAGTCAGACGTTTAACCAGTTAGAGAAGCATCAGATGAAGCTCAACACAATCAAGTATGTGTTAGGTGTGCAGGAAGGAATATTCTTTGGAATCATAGTAAATTAGAGAGGCATTGAGGCTAATCCATATAGAATTCGAGCTCTGATAAACATGCAATCTCTTAGAAATAAGAAGGACGTGTAAAAGTTGATCGGAAGAGTAGAGACCCTAATAGGTTTATCTCCCGAGCTACTGACATGTGCTTACCCTTCTTTAAGATGCTAAGGAAGACTTTCGAGTGGAATAAGGAATGTGAGAATTCCTTTTTATAATTATGAAAATACTTGGGGTCTCCATCATTAATCTCAAGGCCAATTCCGAGACATGAAATCTACTTGTACCTGGCGGTATTCGAGTCGACAATAAGCTTGGCACTCATTTAATTAGAGAATGGGGTATAAAAATCAGTCTACTATACAAGAAAGGCCTTCTGAAGAGCACAAAATTGCTACCCACATTTGGAAATCCTTAGACATCATTGAAGCCTCACGAAGAATGAAGCCATACTTCCAAGACTATACTATTGTGGTCTACATGGACTTGCCTTACGCCAAGGCATTCACAAATTTGAGAAGTCAGGGAGATTGATGGCTTGGGTTGTGGAGCTTGGAGAGTACGATATACTTTATTATCCAAGAATAACAGTGAAAGGCCAAACAATAGTAGATTTCATAATGGCGTTTACCTATGAAGAAAAACCTGTCGAGCAGACTCCTACAAAAAAGAGCTCAGTAGTTGATCCAGCCGAGCTGACTTCTTAGGAAGAGAGATAAAAAATCCAAACATCCGAGTGAACTTCTCAGAAAGATAGCTCCATGGTTGATATAACTAACCAAGAGGAAGAAATACTAGAAACATCAATCTAGTGAGAAGTTGCGACACGCTACCTGGAGCAAAGTCACAAGATAATTAATTATGGAACACTGATTGAAGGTGATTTTAAATAAAGATCAATTATTTGGAAGATATATGTGTATGGATCATCATGTGCAACTAGAGATTTCACTGGTCTAATAATCAGCACCCGAGATTACATAGACCTGGAAAACGCGCTCAAGTTCCAGTTAAGATCTTCCATCAATAAAGCAGAGTATAAAGCATTGATCGCGGGGTTTGAATTAACATTTTTTCTAGGCACCGAGTAGGTACTAGCTCAATTCAACTCCCAATTGATTGTCAATAAAGTGTTAGGAGTCTTCAAGGCAAAGGAGATTCTATAATAAGGTACCATGCCAAAGCACACGATCAGATATATAATTTTTTAGCAGTCAAGATGCTTAAGATTTTATGGATTGACAATGTTTGAAAGATGCGCTCGCTCGGCTAGCTTTTATTACCAGAACAGAGTTAAGAAGATCCTCATGCACAAAAGCATTGACGAGGAAAGCATCAAATTAATTGCGTTGGATCTAGATCCCTCATGGATGGAACCATTCAAGGGGTATATTGATAAGGGAATCCTGCTGACCGATCCAAAGACACTAAGGTAACTAAGGTACAGAATAACCAACTACGTTGTCGATAGAGGAATTCTATGAAAGAGAGGATTCATTATTTCACAGCTCAAATGTGTCCATCCGGCCGAGGTGCCAAATCTGATTAAAGAAATACATGAAGGATCTTGTGTGCCAAAGGTTCGTTGCCATCCATAAGACACCTGGGGCTGCGCTCACACTGATCACATCCCCATGGCTTTTTTTCATGTAATGAAATGACTTGGCCCTCCCATTGACAAAGACAAGAAGAATGTTCAAATACCTAGACATTGCCACAAACTATTTCACCAAGTGGGTGTAAGTTGAACCTTTGGTAGACATATCCTATGAAAAAGTCTTCAAGTTTTTATGGAAGAACATCATATGCCAGTACGGTATGCCGTATGCCTTTATCACTGACCATGGCATACAATTTGACAACTAGGAGTTTGAAGATTACTGCATCTAATTTAATATCCAAAAGGTGCATTTTACTCCCGAACACCCTCAGTGCAATGGACAAATAGTGGTGACCAACAAAACTCTGCTCGACAGACTGAAGAAAAAGTTGGATGATGCAAAAGGAAACTGGATCAATGAGCTGCAGAGTGTACTCTAGGCCTATAGGACCATGTCGAGGATAGCTACTAATGAGAACCCTTATATATTAGCATTTAGGACAGGGCCAATGGTCTCAACAAGATTGGTTTGTCCAGTCACAGAGTACTCAACTTCAATTTCACTAAGAATGACCTCATGCGAAGGTTGGACTTAGATTTAATTAAAGAAGTTAAAGAAAATACAGCACTTCACGTGGCCGCATACTAGCAGCGAACTGCTTGGTTCCACAATAGGAAAGTCAAGTCGAGAAACCTGAAAGAGGGTGACTATGTGTTGAAAAAGGTGCTCCAGAAAGGAAATAAATTGTAATGGTCCATATCGTATTTCTGCATTCATCTGGATAGGTACTTATCTTTTAGAAATTAGGGAAGAAGAACAATTCATGAACGCATTGATTGCCGAGCACTTAAAGAAATATTAGTAGTCATGAGTTAAAATGTAATCTCGTACTCTTTTTGTAACTTGTTTCTGCATTTAATAAAAAACACCTAGTATCGAAACAAGTTTGTTTCCTTTTCATATTTCTTTTAACTTTTATCAGGAGTGGGAGATGTACAATATCAAACAATAAAGAAAAAAATAGTCACTAACTAAATACTTACTGGTCAGTCCCAAAAATTAAAATAAAAAACTTTATGTATGACTTTGTCTTTAACAAGTCAGGAACAAGAAGTTTTTAAGCATAAAATTTCATGTATGACACCTTGTGTCAAGAACAAGAAGTTTTACGAGATCGAATTAAGAAAAATGCCTACAACATTTGGTCGCCAATAGTGCGAAGGCCCCTACGTGTATGCGCTTTAGGCCAAAATAATATTTTTACCATATTCTCAATTTTAGTATGCCCCAAATATGTGAAAAATTTTAACTAACCCAATTTTATCTTTTTAATCCTAAACAAGAATCTTGTGAGATTAAGTAGATAAAGTAAAGCAAATTCACAATGCTGATGTATGAGGAAATCACAAAGGGACACGGCCTAGGACAAAAAATCACTATGATATGGCTTTACAAAGCATAGACAATAGACTTACTCAACGACTCGATCCCCACAAGCCTCAACGCTCTTTTATCTTCAACCACTCCTCCATAGTCCAACTTAGGAGTCCACCTAAGCCAGGTCCATAGCACACGGGTCCACACATACCTCGGTATCCACTGATGCAGCCTCAGCAACCATTTAAGAATCAGAACACGGAGTCCATCATTTGTTCTTTACTATCAATACGTACGAAGTCCACATCATGAAAATAGTTTGTTCAATAAAGAAGAACAAAAGTAGGTGCCAAATCAAGACTTTTGTGACATATGGATTATGAAATCCCGGAACTTACCACACGAAGGATATTTATGTTTTTGCTTTGGAAAACATTTGTAAAAAAATTACATAAAATGTATATCTTTCTTTTTGTTCTGCACACATTTTTCTAAGTCAAAGGCGCCTTAAATAATAAAGAACATTTTTTTAGGCGGCGCATCGTTCGAACGAGAAACACATCTCGTTGAAACGATAGGAAAAATAAATTTTTATTAAAAAAATTATCCGTGAATTTTTCTCAAATAAAATTAACTCAAAAAAGATTTATAAAAATCATTTTAAGAACAATTTTAAATAAAAGACAACATCCTTATAAAAAAAACCGAGAACCATAAACCATTACGAATTCATACCTGAGAGAATCTTGGAAAACCATGTGAAAACTAAAACGTGCACCTCAAATGTGGCATGATCTATCTTTGAAGCTTGGTCATTGCGTCTTCATCACAACGTCATGGGCATTAATGGAATCATAACATGAAAATACTATCCTATGAATCAAATATATTTTTGTCCGAAATAATGCCTAAACATACAAATTGATACTATTTAGAAATTTTTCCTTACAAATCTCCGCCTTTGGCTATCCCGTGATAAAACCAAAAATAGTGAAATACCTATGACGAGCCGTCAAGTCTAATGACCTATGTCCCATCCCATAAACCCAAAAATAAAAATACGGGACACGGACTAGAATATGTAGGACACGCAAGCATGAGCTGTCTGAATGTGATGTAGCTAAAAAATCTGAAACTATGAACGATCACTACACACACGAAACAAAAAAATACCAAGTGAATAGTATATAAACAATATGATTAAATCTCAAATCTCCCTCTACATCAAATATCTATCTATCTCTCCCCCTTTTTTCTTGGAATAGATAACTAGTGGGACAAATAAACAATAAAATCCATATGTCGCAAGAGAATAACATGCGAAGCATAAGTAGATAAACATGAGTAACCAGTGAATAAGAGATCAAAATATGACAAAGTATATCTAGTAAATAGCTACATGAATAAATCATCACTATAAAAATGATGTGACAAAATAAAATATCATCCACAATGCAATATAAGAATGAAACATGAATAATCTAAGGCAACTGCATATAAACTTACTACAAACAATCCTGAAGTACCATATGAGAATAATAGAAGAAAATCTAGCATAAAAGTACTGAAACTGAACGAAACAAATTTCAAAATTTATGCAGGTCGTTTAAACGATAGTGAATATTGTTCTAATGACATAAGTATCTCGCTTGAACAAAAAAAATCTCGCTTCTAACGAAGTGAAATAGTAGAACCTCGCCTGAAGCTCGTTTGAAGGGACCATGTAACGACCTTTCGACGACCCAACACTGTATGTCAAACACACCTCGCTAGAATCTCGTTGGAACCCATTCTTTAAATGATAGGCCAAAGTGGTTCAAACGAGACTTATATCTCGTTCTAACGATAGATAAAAACTTCGATTCCAACATAGAAAAATATGAAAAATCAATCCAGATTGATGAACCACTGACATAAACACCAGAGACTTCAAAAATAGGTAAAATACCAACTCAAAAATAGAAACGAGTGACACTTTAAAATGGTATCGATTTGCCTAAACATGGAATGGAATGAATGGGTGTGAACTAACACGAATGAATCATAATTCAAACACATAGATACATTCAAGAAGCTCTAATTAACCGCTAAATATCATCAAACTACGTTTTAACCATATGTGACAATTGTAAATTAAACTTAATGAACTAAACAAACATCATCCACACAAGTCTAGAATTTTAATGATTCTACCAAATAATAGCGTCATGACACTTCTTTTTCAACCTAGGACTTATTATGCAAACCCGTTGATTTTCAACTAAACTCCCTCAAACGATAAACATATATGATTATTCTTTTCTAATGCAATCCTATTTTGAAGTTATACTTTCTCTATTAAGAGATATCTTAGTGGCCCTTTTTGGCAAAAATATTCTCTTTTTATTGCCTTAATTTTTTCTTGGTCTCTTTTTAACGGTGGCTTTCACGACAAGTTAACCTATCTCTCACATGCCTTTCTCGTGCACACTCATATTTTTTAATAAATAATAAATATCCTCACGAGAAACGGTTCTTACATGCACAGCTCCCCCTAAGTCATATATGCGCATAGATGATAATATTGAGATGAGAACGTCTCAGCAAACTTAAATGTAAATGAGAAGTTAAACATCCAAATAAGCTCGTGCATGTGTGTGCAATGGCATATACATAGTCAAATCTAAATGTTAATCGAGTTCAAAACAACTCCATTAAATACATGGTTAAGATCAATCTAAGCATCTAAAATCATGACCAAATGTACTAGTCACATGGAAATAATTAAGTGAAGGGGGCCCAAGCACACCAATATACCATACCGTAAGTGTAAACTCAAAACCCAAAAACCGAAATTATTTTTCAGCTTTTCAAAAATATTTTTGACCCAAAAGAAAAATCTTTTTGTATTTTCAAAAAAAATATGAAACCAAAAATCTTTTTGTGTTTTTCTCAAAATAACTCAAGAAAAGAAAAAGATAAAATACAAAATAAACACATGCCATAACATTAGAAAAGATATATCGTGAACCAAAACTAGCATATGACAAACAAAATACTAACACGTTCAACCATAAGATTTAACATGGGGAGAATCATGTGCGAGCAAACGAGAGTCATGCCTCTAAGTCAGGTTTCCTAACACAAGTAGGTGTGTAATGACACACGGGGGTTTTGGGAGCTGAAATAACTCTATTTTTAGACATTTTAGGAGCATTCTTAAGATCATAGCAATAACGTCTAAGATGACCATTCCTACTGCAATGAGTGCAAGTATAGATATGATGGGGAGTGTTACCTAAATGTTGACATTTACTAACGTTCCTAGGCAACTCTCTCTTATGTATGGTTTTGGCTTTAGGAATGGGAGCAACATGATCATTGAATCCAATACCAAACCTATCATCTTTAATTTGGATAATGCCTAACATCCTATCCAACTTTTTCGACCTGACCTCCAATTTAAATTTGACCCTACTTGAATCTCTCAATCTCTCCTCAAGCTCTCTTATCCAAGACTCGAGTAAACACCTAGAATCCTTAAACTATAGAATCTCCTTATTCATAGCCTCTATCAAACCACGAAGACTATCTCTCTCACCCTCAACATATTATAATTTCTCTCAAAAAGTGTTCTCTCATGCCCTAAGATCCTTAATCAACACATCATTATTTTTTATGGCACGTTCTTTCAACATAGTTTGCAACTTCAAGTTAGCCTTTTACACCTTCATAGTTTTTGCATATAATTCACGAAAGGAAACTTGTAACTCACTCTCCTCTATCTCCTCATCCTCACTCGCTTAACCCTCACTCACTTGGGGATCACTCACGATGGCTTCAGAAGTGTCATTCACATGAGTATATTCATGAGAAGATTTATCGTCGTCGCTCACATGACAAACCATGAACGTGGTGTAGTTGCGCTAAATGGGGGAATCTTCTCCCTCTTTCGGATCACTATCACCAAGGTGGCGTTAAATTCTATCGGTTTCTTACTCCCCTTCTTAAGTTGAGTGGGGCACTCCGTTACCCTATGTCCATAACCCTCACAACCATAACACCTATCCAAATCATCCCTCTTAACATTCTCACTCCGGTTCTTAGGGAAGTGATAGGCCTTATTGTTATTATTTTTCTCAAACCATTTTTCATCTTTAGATTGCTTTTGGAATTTAAGAAATGTTTTGAACTTCTTTGCCAACATGGCCACATTTTTTAATTCAGTGTTGGATTCATCATCTGAAACTTTTGTTTCCTCCTTCAGGGCTTTCAAAGCAATGCCCTTTTCTGTCTTTGACACTTTTTTGGAGGTAAACATGTCGAACTCATAAGTTTGTAGGTCACCTATAAGCTTTTCTAGTTTCGTTGAGTCAAGCATACCCAAAGAGTTAAAAACGGTCACCTTTGGATTAAATCTATCGGCCAATGACCTTAAGATTTTATTTATGATTTGGTTATCAAGTATCTTTTCTCCCAAGTTGCACGATGAGTTAAATATATCGGACAATCTAGCATAGAACTCATCAAACATGTCACTCTCTAACATCTTAATCATCTCAAACTAGGTGGAGAGGTTTTGGAGTTTGGAAGCCTTAACAGTGTTGGTTCCTTCATGGGTGAGTTGGAGTATATCCTAAGCTTCTTTAAACATCTCACACGTTATAATACGCTGAAATTACTCCAGGGTGACTGAAGAAAACAAAGCATGTAAACCTTTAGAATTATATAAAGATAATTTATGCTTGGCGTCACTCCACGACCCAGTAGGTTTTAAACGAAAAAATTCTCCCTCTCTCGTGATTGGTGGAGTCCACCACTTTTCTATATCTAGCCAAATAAGTTCATCTATAGCCTTAACTTCACACTTCATATGCATTTTCCAGTAAGCAAAGTTTGATCCATCAAAAATTGGTGTTCTAGAACAATTAAACCCTCAAAAATTCATACCTAAAGACATGGGATCACAAATACAGTAGTATAGTGTTCTAGCTTTGATACCAATTTGAGAAGGCCCCAACATATATGTTCTTTAGGCAAAAACAATCTTTTTAAAATTTTCTCAATTTTAGTATGCACTATATATGTGAACCAATATAATTAACCCAATTTTATCTTTTTAATCCTAAAAATGCATCTAGTGAGATTAAGAAGATAAACTAAAGCAAGTTCATAACATTGATGTACTAGGAAACCATTAAGGGAAATAACCTCGGGCGTCCCAAGTAAGACAATCACTATGATATGGTTTTACAAAGCATAGACAGTGGACTTACATAATAACTCGATCCCCACAACCCTTGACACTCTTCAATCTTCAACCACTTCTCCACAGTGCAACGTAGTACACAACCTATGTCAGGTCCGTAGCACACGAGTCCATACATACCTCGTTATCCATTGATGCATCCTCAATAACATTCTACAAACCAGAACACGGATTCCACCATTTTTTTTGGTAATCAACACATATGGAATCCACTGCACGAAAACAGTTTGTTCAATAAGGAAGATCTCTATAACATACGGATTATGAAAGCTCAAATCTTGAAACACGAAGGATGTTTATGTTTTTTCTTTAAAAAACACTTGTAAACAAATTACAGAAAACATATATCATTCTATTTTTTCCTGCAGACATTTTTTTGAGTCAAAGACGCTTTAAATAATAAAACACATTTTTCGAGGCGGCACATTCATTGAATGAGAAACACATATTGTTAAAATGAGAATATATGTCATTTGAACGACAGGAAAAATAATTTATAATTTTAAAAATCATCCTCGAATTTTTCTCAATTAAAATTAAGTCAGAAAAGATTTAGAAAAATTGTTTTAAAAACAATTTTAAATAAAAGACAACATCGTTATAAAAAAAATCGAGAACCAAAAACCATTATGCATTCATACCTGAGAGAATCTCGAAAAAACATGTGAAGACTAAAACGTGCACCTCAAATATGACATGATCCATCTTCAAATCTTGACTGCAACGTCTTCATCATAACGTCATAGGCTTTAATGGAATCATAACACGAAAAGACTGTCTTATGACTCAAAGTGGCTTTTATCCGAAATAATGTCAAAACATACAAACTGACACTATTTGGAAATTTGTCCTTATAAATGGTAACTAACGTGAGCACTTGGTCAAAACGATAAGATCCATTTGAATGACCACAAATAAAAGAACGTTGGTTGAACCTAAGGTAGGACAACATAAATTTGCCTGAACTAGTAACCAGTTGGGCTGATTAGTCGGATTAAATGCCGACCACAAAATTATAAGACTAGGCTACTGGTAGGCCACCATCACACAATAAAGCGATACAAGTTTTATTCAAGAAAAATTTTTCATTCAAATAGTTCATTATCTTTGCATCCTTACAAGAAAATGTTCATCGTGAACTATTATAAGGATAGAATAAAAAAAGAACATAAGATGCTTAGTTTATTGGGTGTTTTTTAAGGTCTTTCTCCATCCCAGCAGGAGGAACATGTAATGAAGATGAAAGAACTGTTAATCTGAATTCCCTGAGTCTGGATTGACTACTATAACTGGGTTTATCCACCAAGTGCAAGGATCGACTAATCACATCGTCTCCATGAAGACCATAATCCCTGAGGTGTTTTCTAATTAAGCTAATGGGGATTTCATCTGTAGGATTTCGTGAAGTCTCTACCTTAAATGAAGTAGGTTGATCCAAGAATCTAGGATCATACCAATACCATAGATTATTTCCCCTGACACATTTATTATAGTGAGAGCATTCATCTAACCCCACTTATAGCCTTCTCTATATTCTTGCTCCGATTTCTCACCCAAGTGTGCCAGAGCTTCATCATAGCTATTCATCCATATAGTACAGGGCTTCTTATGAAAGTGACAAGTGAGATGGTCAACTTTCTCATTCAATCTTTGATAGTAGAGGATTGGTTCTTTATCAAACTTACTTAGTCGACTAAGGTCTTCTTCATTCTCTCCTATTCTACAAAGGGACGAGCAATAACAACTTTCCTAGATGATTGACCCTCATTGGATTTATTCTATCTCTCTAGATCCTCCATTAGCCGAACATTCTTATCATAAAAAAATAATGCACCTTCACTCTGATCAGCATCAACAACCTTCTTGATACCCTCTAGTTCATTCCTCAACATATTATTCTCTTGATTTAATAGGCCAACCACTTTTCGAGCACTCTTTACCTTAGACTTCAACATAAACTCCTTTTTGGAATACACCAAGGATAACTCTTGCAATTTCTTATCAAAACCACTAACACTCTAGAGAAAAACAAAATTTTCTCATTATCAGCCAACAAGCTAGCAACTACTTCTTTATAATCTCTTTGAAGTTGGGGTATCATTTCATAATAGGAAGCATTGGTTGCCATAGCTTAGTGAAATGATCTACACATATGGAGGTACACTTCCTTACTCTGGTTAAAATGTATATGTTAAAAACCTCCCCTATTTCCTATTAATCAAGCTCCTCATGGCCTACCCCCAAAATTTGAGTACTTCTCCTAAAGAGTTTACTCTTGGCATAAACAGGATAACCTTCCTAGAACTAAACTGAAATGAATAGGACATCACATAAGTAAAGAAATCAAACGAATGCTCAGAATAAAATAATAATCATTAGTTGAGATAAAGGGAAATTTTATTAAAAATGTAGATAAGGGTTACAAGAAGAGAATTATTCAAACTACAATAACAAAAGTAGTGGTAAAACCAAAAAGACCCTAGCCTTTACACCTTCAAGTTATCCTAAGTAACCTCCTCCTCAGGGAGAGGCACCACCACAGTCATCTCTCGGTCTATAAAATACTCAACCATGCACTCATCTGTGCCTGGGTTATGCTGAAGGAAGAGCTTGAAATCCAATGCAGTGCCAATCTGGTTACATGCGGCATTCCATCATTCCTTGAAAGAAGACTGCTTCAAGTAATCCACCTGCACATCAACGGTGGAGAATGCCTTATCCTATCCCTGAGTGTAGGCATCCTTTTTGTCCTTCTTATCCTTAGCCTTAAGCTCCATAACATGGCTTTTGGCATTCTCGACCATCTTCCTAGCATCCTAAGTAGATTTGTCGACCTTCTCGTCCTTCTTTACGTCATCACTGACTACCTTCTCAGTGTTGACCTTACTATCCTCGAACTTCTTAGAAACATCCTCCAATTTTTTCTTATCTCCTACATAAGTTTTCTTGACTGCCCCGAGGGACTCCGGCATGCCTTAGAATACAACCTCCACATCTTCAGAGGAAGTTCCCAGTCAATCATCCCTCCTCGGCAACCGATCATAATTAACCAGGAACTTAAAAATCCATGAGTTATAAGTGTCGATAAGTGAATAACAGCGATATATATAATAATTAGGAAATAACATATAACCTTTACTTAGGCTAAGTTGTGGTTGGCACGTTTAACTAACATGGCCCTAGAAAGGGCAGTAGGGCTAGCATCATCACCTAGAAGGACTCCCGACCCAATGAGCCCTCGACAAAGGACTGGATTAATAGTTATAGAAGGGGTACCACCCTGGCCCTCATCATCTTGATCCTTCGTAAAAAACTCCATGGGGGTGGATGGACCCCTTTTCAACCTCTTGAACTGAATCTCTTGGGTCTTTATCGCAACATGCTCAATTACTAAAAGGTGTTTAGACCCCAATATCAATATTTTTCTTCTCGACGGGAGGTGGAAACTTTAAACCGACAAGAATATTAAGGATTTTTCTCTTCACCATCTCTGGGGATGAAATGGTGGCTAGCACAAGCGTGAGTTCTAATGATTCAAAGGAGGAAGATGTACCTCTAGTGGAAAAATTTCCTTCGGCTTGATGTGGAGATTCTAACTCAGCAATCGAGGGGGATGAAGTTAGATCCTCTAGGTTTATTGGGGCTAAATGAATGTCTTTGGTGAGGTGAGCGACGAACAAAGTAATAGAACTCTAGCATCCTAACAAAATGGATGTCGAGCATGGATGAGCTTCCTTTATTCTCTATTGGATTGACCAGATAATTTTTAGGTCGACAAAGTTGACCTCTAATGGACAGAGAGTACCCTTCTTCTTGTAAAACAAAAAGACAAAAAGTGTTGTTAGTAACAGAATTAGCTGAAAGACTAAAAATAAGAAAAGTACATAGGAATGAATAAATGCCGACCTGTGCTTTGTCCCTCCTGAGGGAAAAGGAACCCATTATAGTCCTCACTCTCAGGAATAGGGGCAAGCTTCCAGTCTTTTACTATCAACCCATGATCCCAATAATCCATATTGGCATTAGGTAAATTTACTACTAAAACTCTATTTGAAAATTTGGTCCTCAGATAATAAATGTTGTTATGGGTGATCCCCAATTATAATAATACATTAATTCTTTTACACTATGCTAGTTCCAAAATGCTCATTAATACGATTGAACTCATGAACTATTCTCCAAGTGTTGGGAGCCACTTAGTTTGGGATAACATCAAAGTATTGATAAAATTTAAGAAACAAACAATTGGGAGGGAAGGTCACCCCACACAACAATAAATATTGTGGGGATCCAGTGACCCTCCTCTAATGATCAAAGGTCACAAGGACCTATTACAAACTCAACTTTCACCCCTTCTAGGATCCTATAAATTAGCCTAAATGTCTCCAAAGAACTCTCCTATACAAGATACACCATTTCGACAAAGAAGAAAAAAAATACAAGGAAAAAGGAGTCCATATAGTGAAAAGGAACATAGCAACAGTTTTCTCACACATGGCAGCGTAAAAGATTAATGAGAAGAATAGATTAAAATTAAAGGTGAGAGAAACAAGAAGGCAAATGACATTTTATAGGACTCTATGACAACCTCAGAGCTACACAAATTGAAATAATTAAGTGTACATCGCTTCGCATTTTCATGGCATCTCAAATCCCCAGAAGTTAAAATGACTAGCGTACCTCCAGATGGTTCGCTATTTTTTTAACTATCTATAAAATTACCACTCGTTAAAAGATGGCACTCTGAAATTTACAAGTCCCAGAGGTCAATAGTTAACCATACATCTACAGATAGTCGAGCAACTCAAGAACTATAATACTCCATCCTTTTAGTCATTAAATCACTCCAATTAAGAATGATGTAATGGGGTCTTTTGTTGTAACCTAAAATAACACAACCAGGTGGACCAATAAAAAGGTGACACCTGTCATAATACTCAGTGGGTCCATAAACATCGGGTAGATGTGGTCGGCATTATCATCTCACCAGTCAGCATAATAGATGACCACCCTATAAATATGAATAGTTAGTAATGTGAACAGACACACGTGAGACTCTCATTAGTCAACATGCACACACGTGGAGAATATCTAGCTGCTAATTATAATGTAAAGTTTTAATTGCCTAACGTATAAAGGTATTCCATCACTTCATCTTTCCACTACTATAAATAACCCTAGAAATTTCATGAGAGGCATGTACTAAACCCTAATACATAGTCACATTGTACCTATGAATGTAGGCATCTCATTAGCTTGAGCCATGTAAATCCTTGTGTCCCTTTATTTGTCTCTCATACCTCTCTAGTTTATTTCTTACTTACTTTATCTATGGTATATAATTATTGGTTTAATTATACTAAGACTTATCCAAATTAGCAAACCAAATTTGGACACCAACAGGGTCAAAACCCGAAAAATATTTGAAAATACTTTAGACACCAATAAAGTCATCCTTGAGATACCTCCTCAACGATGACACGTGGAACACTTCGTGAATCCACTACAAGTGCTCCGGTAAAGCAAACTTGTTCGCAACCAACCCTACACTACTAAAGATGGGAAAATGCCCCACATATTTAGGTGTCAGCTTCCCCTTATTCCCAAATTGCACCACTCCCTTTAAGGGAGATACCCTTAGCAACACCTGATCACCCACGTCAAATTCTAAGTGTCTTCGGTCCACATAGGCATAACTGTTCTAACGGTACTGAGCTACCCAAATTTGACTCCTGATCAACTCAATCTTTGTTGATGTATCCTAAATCACGTCCGGCTCGAGATGCTTGTTGTCCCTAATTTCTGACCAACACCAGGGTCTCCCACACAAAGCGTCATTAGGTGACATGCCAATAATAGAATGGCACGATTTATCCTATACAAACTCTACCAATGGTAAATAATTCTCCTAAAAACCTTTAAAATCCAGAATACACATCCTCGGCATATCCTCCAATATCAAATTCACCCTCTTTGTTTACCCATTGATCTATAGGTAATTATCATCCTCAGTCGTAACTCCATCCCTATCGCCTCCTAAAAACTCTGCTAAAAATGGGACAAAAAGATCTTATCCCGATTCGAAATAATGTTGAGTGTCACTATGTTCAGTCTCACAATCTCAGTAATGAAAAGTTAGGCATATTTTCCTGTCATGTAATATATCTAAACTAGTAAGAAATGAGATACCTTAATCAATCAATCCATAATAACCCAGATGCATTCATGACCCCTCTGCAACTTTGGTAACCCCGTGATGAAATCCATCGATATAATCTCCCAGTTCCATATTGGAATCCCCGATGGCTACAAAACCCCGACTGGTCTCTGATGATTAACCTTCACCATCTGACAAGCGGTGCACCTAGAGATAAACTCTGCTATGTCCTTATTCATATCGGCCCACAAATACTGCCTCATCATATCCTTGTACATAGTATCGCCTCCTAAATTCACCAAGAATCATCACCCTTGTAACTACTCCATAACTGCGCGTCATAGGTCCACGTCGTTTGAGATAACCAACATCGCATTAAAGCGTAAGCAACCCTCATAACTGACTGAGCCAGACTCCTCTCCATCTGATAATAATAATCTCACATTCTCCTAATAAAAAAGATCCACTGCATTTTCATTGACAATCCTCAAAATGGTATTGGGTGTGACGACCATCACTTCCACAGAAGCCTTAAAAAACTCCTCCTCCTCCTCCTCCTCCTCCTCCTCCTCCTCCTCACAAATATCATTCCACTTCGCCTTCCAAACTACTGCCAACTGCCCTGTAGGCATACGACTCAACGCATGTGACACCATATATCCTTTCCCGAATATTATTGAATGTCAAACTGGTAATCCTTAATGAACCCAATCCATATATGTTGTCTCATATTCAGTTCCTTCTGCGTGAAAATATACTGTAATGACTTATAGTCCATGAACAACCGAAAATTCTCCCCCAATAAGTATTTCCTCCAAATCCTCATGTAAAAAACAAACTCCACTAACTCCAAGTCATAAGTGCGATAGTTCTTCTAATGGGGCTTAAGCTTACGAGATGAAAAAGCTATATCTCCCTCCTACTACTATAGCACTCCCCCAAGTTCCTGTAAAGATGCATTAATAAAAATAAAGTACTCTACTTCAACCCTAGGTAATGGGAACACTGTTTCTAAAGTTAACTTATTCTTTAGCTCATCAAAAGCTAATAGAAAATGATCATCCCAAACAAAAGGCATGACCTTATAAGTAAAATTTATTAAGGGATCTGCAATCTTCTAAAATTATCTAATAAATCAAAATCTTCTAAAATCCTCCATTGGTGTCATAGGATGGTCCTACTACCTCAACGATGTCACGTTACTCGAATCCACCAAAATCCCCCTCTCGGAGACTATATGACTTAAGAACTACACATCCTAGGACAAGAATCCACACTTCTCAAACTTGGCATACAATTAATGGACTCGTAAAGTTTGAAGAACCATACAAAAATGCCTTGCGTTCTCTCCCTCTACTCGAGAATAAACCAAGATGTTATCTATTAAGACAATGAAAAACTTATCCAAGAAATCCCTAAACACTCGGTTCATGAGATGCATGAAAATTATCAGTGCGTTGGGTAGCCAAAACGATATAACCTTGAACTAGTAAGACTCGTATCTCATAAAAATACGGTCTTAGGGACATCCTAATCCCTGATATATAACTGATGGTGCCTTGATCTCAAATCAATATTTGAGAAGTAGGTTGCTCCTCTCAGTTGATCAAACAAGTCATGAATACACGATAATGAATACTTGATCTTAATTGTGACCTTGTTCAACTCACGGTAGTGGATACACAACCTCAATGATCCATCTTTATTCGGAATAAATAGTACAAGGGAACCCCAAGGTGAGGTACTACTATGGATAACATTATACCTCTAATGGAGCCATACTATATAGCGCAGGCGCTATCGACTGGTCCCCGACACTTAATAGATTGCAAACTTGATTTCCTAACTCGATGGTAACCTCCATATCTCCTAAAACACATCAATAAATACCCTAACCACATGGATCGAATCTAACAAGATGATAATACTCTCCGGAGTATCCTCGTTGATGTAATATAAATACGTTTTTGATCCTACCATAGGACGAGGCATTGCCATAAGATATATATCCTGCCCTGGAATAAAAAACATGATAGTCCTACTATAGCAGTCCACCATCGCTCTATACGTAACTAACCAGTCCATTCCTAATATAACATCATACTCGTGCATCTCCAAAATGAGGAAATTAGTTACTACGCATAACTTCCCAATGCCCACACCTACTCCCACGTGGATGGAATGGATGAGAACCCCGCTACCCAACGATTAATCAATGCTCATAATTATATATAACTTTGTATCCACTAAACTTGTCTCATGTGTGAATCTAGTGCTAACAAAAGAGTGTGACATTTTTGTGTAAAATATTACCCGCGCCCATGTGCCCACGGATAGGAAACATGACCTCAACTAGTGGAGGAACTAGTGGAAAAACTAGCCCATGGATGTTATAGACACGCCCAAACGATAACTTCTCCTTCTGAGCCAGTGATGTCGGAACTGCTGGTGGGGATGGTAACTGTGGTAGATTTTGCCCCTATTGGGCATCCTTCGATTGACCCCTATCCCTATTGGGGAAAGCATTCCACACGTGGCCCTTCTCCCCACATATAAAACATCTCCCAATAAAGTCTGTCGGCCTCTGGCCCAGCTGACTTTGATGAGGTTGCCTCGGTCGTTGGCCCTAGTATACACGGCCTTAGTTGCCTCTAGTCTTGGTCCTCTAACCCTATTGGCCCTGAGGAGCATGTTGTTAACACTGATGTCCTTTCTTGTACCCAACATCTATGGGTCTAAATCTCTAGTCGAGTCCCCTACTAGAAACCCTGCCCCTATCAACTGCCCTATAATCATGGTGCCTCGCTAGCCCAAGTATTATCCTACTGGCTCGACACTCCTGTCATCTTGATTCCCCTCAGATGGAAGCGATGATACTGGTAGTTTAGTAATGTGGCATTAACGATGTCAGTATAAGTCCTCAACATTAGGTTCCTTAATAGATGAGGATGGATCCTCCAAGTGAGCCCGTCCATGAACTTCAGAATTTTTTCTCATATGTGTTCACCTTATTTGGTACAAAGATCGCTAGGTAAGTGAAGTCCTCCTCTTACTCGGCCACTGTCCATCCCTCTTATGTGAGATCTAGTAATCTCCCCTTATCTTTGTATGCATAGCTCATAGAAAGAACTTATAGACAAACGCACCCAGAACTCTTGAATCATCATATAATCCATCTCCTTTGGTGTGGTGACTCTCTGACCTATTCAAATCTTCCCCCAGTAGATCAAAAGTATTTAGTACCAGATTCTAAGTGCCACTGCACTCAACCAAATGGAGATATCTCTAATTTTCCTTCTTCCATTAGCTCGCAGCAACTACATCTGATTTCCTGTGAAACTCTGGTGGATGACCCTTTGGGAAGGCCTCCCAAACTCGCTCCCATATGGATGGTAGCATGTGATCCTGCACTGTACTGCCACTGGCACGTGTGGCTATGCCTAAGGCAATTGCTACACTGTGGTTATCATAGTAATGCTAGTTGTGACACCCATGCCCGAGATTGTACCTCCTTTTTCAGTAATTTACCTGATTATTGGCCATGGACCTAATATAATGGATGGTTATCTATTATGAACTATTATTGTGGCCTTTGTGCAATTAAAATGGGATTGTATGGCCTAAAATTTTTATAAAAGATGTTTTGGGTCGTCATTTGAACGAAATGCTATATCGTTCGAACGACATTTAAATCTCGTTAGAACCAAAATTTTTTGTCCATATTTGACGTGCATCGTTTGACAAGCCTCCATCATTTGGAAAACTCTTCAAACGACCATCGAACGATAATTATCTATCCGCGTTTGACGAGCTCGTTAGATCCTTGTTAGAACCCCATTCAAACGAAATGTGTATTAACGTTCGAACGAGGTCTAATCTTTATTGAAAGAGACTGCAAAAATCAGATTTCTTTAGATCCAAATGTGTTGTCGTGATGAGAACCGTTAGATCGTTTGATCTATCGAGCTCCTAATAGAGCAAATGAAATGGGGCAGGGACATTTGGTGGGCAAAAGGTTAAAAGTCTAGGGGGTTTTCGGGTAGGAAAATGAGGGAGGAGAGTGTTTTGGCCATTCCAACACCTTTCAATCAGCTTTTGAAACTTTCTACCTATATTTCGAGGTCCCTCCCTCCATTTCCAACCTTTCTCCACCCATTTCAAAAGTTTATACCTCCATTCCAAGCATTATTCTAGATATTTTCAAGCTTGTAAGACCCATTTCAAGTCTTATCCAAGGAAAAGGTTGGGTTGAAGAATTGCTCTTGGAGCTTTTAAGAGGAGTTGTTGTATTTCTTGGAGCTTTTGGAGTTTTTAGGAGCTTTTTTGAGGTTTTTTCAGAGTTTTAGGAGCTTTCAAGTCATCATTTCATAGTTTCTCATTTTCAAACTTAAGATAGGGTTTTCCTTATTACGTTTTTAGATTAAAACCTAAGGCACATGTTAGGATGCATGCTAGAATGTAGATAATCTTACAAAGTTATTTTCTAGTATGTTTATTTAAAGTTTTCCTATGAAAAATGAAAGTTTTAAAGAAAACTAAACTTGAATGTATTTTTAAGGAACAAGCATCAATATAATCATTGAAATATGATGAATATAAAATATAATTTCATGTTAGTATCATGTTAGGACTCATATTATTGGATTTAGGTTGAAACCCATCCTCATATGTATAGAACCTTATAGTATGTTAGCAAAAAACATATAAATGTGATAAATGAAGATTAAAATGAGTTTTAAAATGAAATTTGAACGTTGGTAAATTCATCCCCTATATATGTTTTGAAATGTTGATAGAATGAGGAATAATTATGTTTAGACAACATAATATTACATGACTAAAATGGACATTTTGGTAAAATGGTCTTCAAAATATTAAATGTATTTCTTGTTAAAGAAATATAAAAAAATGCGATTTTCTTGAAGTAAAATGATGAAGTATGGTTTTTGGACATAAAATGAGGATTTTTGATGTCTTAATTATGAAAAATGTGTTTTCACAAAGTATTGGCAAACTGAAGGGCAAAGAGGTAATTTTGGTAAACTAGAGGGTCCTAGTGGTTGGACTTACTCATTTGATCTTATCGATCGGTTTTGCGAAAAACGGGTGAAATGAATAAAGTCTCATGAAAATGATGTGAGACGTAAATATATACCATAAGAATGATAAGAACGACGGAACAATATGTACATTTGATAAAATATTAAAACACATTAACATGGACTCAGATGCAACGGGGGAAGAGTTAAGAAGGGTACGATGCCCTGGGGTGAAAGATACAAAATTATTGGCCAAAGTATATGGTAGCAAAGTCGACGGTGCATAGCCAATTAAAGTACACAATTATTTGGTAAATTCTGAGAAAAGGATAATGTTTATAACGAAATGATGGAGATCAGAATAAATAAGGTTACACTTAGGAAATGTAAAAAAGACAACATAATGAAAATAATAAAATGGATACTAGTGGATCAATATTTTTGGAACAATAGGCCCCCCAAATTTAAACACCTTTTTACTTGAAAAAGAGTAATTTCCTTTTATGAGATGTGGAAGCATGAGATGGTTCAATTGAACACAAATTTTAATTTCTTTTCAAATTAAAATTAAACAAAGTGAAATATGATGGAACACAAACACAATTTGATTTCACTTAAACACAATTAATTAACCCAAGTCCTAGAAAATTTGCCTAAGTCATATTTTCAATATTCCCAAGTTAGGCCAAACCAAATTTTCACACATTAAATTAATGACTTGAATTATATTAACTACACTTTACCCAAATTTAATTTAGCACCAAATTAAACAAGTAGTGATTAAACAAAATTTTATCTTTTTACCTAAGCATGCGTTCTAGGTGATATAGCAAGATAAAATTAAACAATGATTCACTACGCCGCGATGTACGAGGAAAAACCCACAACGGGAAAAAACCTCGGACGACCCTAGCCTTAAATCCACTAAGTATGGTTTTACAAATACAAGACAGTAAGACTTACAACACTTGACTCGATCCCTCTAAAGCCCCGACGCTCCTTCTTGTATACACCTCCGCCTAGAGAATAACCACGGAGCTCCACCGCGGTCTCGAAATCCACCGATCGAACTTTTTATGGTCACTGCCACCCAAACTAGGAGCCTTTCTCCAAGTGGGTAAATCAACGCAAACTTCTTCTTCTTTGTGGGATTTAGAAGCAAACCCAAACTTCTCTTCAAACGGTAGAGATAAAAATCGGTTCCAAACTCCAAGCAAAATATATATATATATATATATATATATATATATATATATATATGAACTTGGATAAACAAACAATGGGTTTGTAAACAAAAGCGTTTTCAAGATTTTTCTTTAAAAAATGAACACTCAAACTTAAACTTTTTCTTTTTGGAATTTTGCCCTCAAATTCTCTCTTGGAGATGTGAAGATATGAAAAAGTTAAATGGAAAAAGTTAGTTCCCGCACATATTAAGACTGCCCAAAAAGTTAGTGGAAAAAGAAGTGGGAAAGTAGGAAAAATTGCTTAAAACTACCAAAATAACTGTTCCCGCCAAAACTCATTTGAACGACATTTTTGTTCGAACGAAGTCTCGTTCGAACGAGACTTATAACGAAGTTCTAGTATGAACTCGTTAGAAATCTCGTTCGAACATCATTCTCGTTCGAACGGCACTTCGAACGGCATTCCAGTGGCCAATGTGGGAACTCGTTGGCAAACTCGTTCGAACGATATTATTGTTCGAACAAAAAACTCGTTCGAATGAACTTCTAGAATGTGTAAATTTTGATTTTTAGCCCAGAAACTTTATATACTCTATTTTAAAGTTTCAATAAAATCTTTCTGAAATAAACAACAGTTTAAACAAAAATTCACCCAATATAAAATGTTCCAAGCTCCTATATATATATATATATATATATATATATATATATATATATATATATCAAATGCATTCATACCTTAGGAGCAATGGAACCATGTTGATGATGAAGAAACGAGGCACACTAAACTCGGTATTTTGATGAAGCTTTAAATTTAGCCGCTACGTCTTCAACAAACACATCATAGGCTTGAAGGATGGTCAATTACTCTATCATATGACTCAAATATTTTTGTCCGGAATTCAGCAAAAACTACAAAGGACTCAATTGGAAATTTGTGTCCTTACAAATCTCTCCCTTTGGCTATTCTGGGCAAAAACCAACAAAAATCCTAAAGGGCCGTCAAGGTCTACTAGACTGAACACAAATTGTCCCACCCAAAATAAAAATACATAGCTTGACTTAAACAACCCAAGGATCAATATCTTTGCCAAAGATGAAAGTTGCCATATATAGAAGGATTCCTGAACACTTAAGCAAACACATTAAATGCATAGGGAATATTAAAATATTAAAAACAATATAAATAAAGACTCCCCCTTAATTAATTCTCCACTTTATCAAACAAATGAACTACTTAGAAAGACGTCTCCCGCTAAGATAAATCTCCCCCAAACTAAGATACGATTATAATAGGAATAGATACCATTTCTCACCCTATCATTCTCCCCCTTTTTGTTCAGGAATAGACAAAGGTTAACAAATTAATTTAAACATAAAGCTTAGAGTGATAAGAACATGAAAGCATATGGGCTACAAAAGCACAACTAATCCATGCAAATAATAACGGATACTAACTAAGATGCAACAAATAATAATACCAATATGATACATACCTATTAAGCATATGATATCAACAAAGAATTCAACAAGATAGATATAAATTATGAATTAAAATATAGATGGAAAAGAAAGCAAGACAAAGACCAAATAAAAAATATCATATATATACATACTCTAGATATACCAAAGATGCACACGCATATATATATAGATATAAACACACAAATGACACAAAATAAGATAAGATTTTCACACTCGTACGACAAAAATGTGTCATATGGAAACAAAAGTATTGTGGTGTGAACTACTAACAATTAAATTTAGACCCAATCACTTAAAACATGTTCACAGAGTTATCAATTGATTGCAAACTTCATCACATTTGAATATAACCTCATGTGATAATATAAGATGAACACAATGAACAAACATACACAATGCATACAAGCCTAGACTTTTGATGATTCTACAAACCAATAGAGTCATGACATTTCAAGTACAACTAGGATAAACGGACATTGTGCAAACCGTTGATATACCATCCAATCTCCCTCAATAAGCATATATATTTGAATGAATACATCAAACAAAAATAGGCCTTGGCAATTATTTTTCCTTTTAATGCCATAATTCTATTTTTAGGCCTTTGGACCACGTATTTCTTTTAGGTCCAAACAAACGGTGGCTTACTATTCGCAAAGGATAATAATTCCTTTCGGAGCCCTTCCCCTGTACATTTATATATAATATTTTTATTTCTCACAAATCTCACGTGCAACGGATGTTGACATGCACTAGTCCTCCTAGGTCACAAATATGTAGATGACAAGATTGGTAGGAGAACACCTCATAGAGCTCAAATATAACATGTGACGATTAAATTTCAAAAGAGCTCGTGCATGTGTGAATAGAGGCATATAAAAATAGAATCCATTTAAAAAACACAAAATCCAACTACTCCATATAAGCATGGTAAAGAACATTTTAAGGGCTGACAATCTTAACCAAAGGTTCTAGACACATGGAAGTGTAAAAGATGGGATTCTAACACAAGTGTATGCCACATAAAGTGTGTCAAACTAAAATACACAAAAAAAAAAAATCTTTTTTAGTTTTGAAATTTTTAACCAAACATAAAAATATATACTCAGAAGACACACAAAAATCATTTGTATTTATCATTAAGTTCAAATTACTAACAAGGTAAAACACAAATGATAAACAATAATCTTTTTGTCTTTTTCATTTAAAGCAAACAAAAATGAAGGAAATAAAATACAAGAGATAAAAAAAATCATAATTCTAGCATGTGATTAAACATGGAGTATAGACTAGAAAATGACTAAACATGCATACACCTAGCAATGATATATAATATGAAGCACAAAAAGATAGAGTATGCAAAGAAAACTAACACATTCAACCTTTAGATTTTGCAAGTGAGGAAGCATGTGATAGAAAATGAGAATAAAAAACCCTATCTTGTAAAGCTACCAAGTCGGATCTCCTAACCCAAACTAATGATGAATGACTATCTCGGGGTGTAGGAATCTTGACGACCTTGGTTTCCTTACGGTGGAATTTTCTAGGACCTCGTTTAAGAACAAAACTAAATTTCCTAAGATGAACTTTTCGACCACAATGTGCACAAGTAAAAACACGTCAAAAATTAGGACCTAAGGATTGATCTCTAAAGGATTTCCTAGGTGATTCTCTTAAAACATTGGTTTTGGCTTTATGAGTAGATTCATTACAAGTATCGAAGCCTAAACCACAAGTGTCATTTTTTATTTGGATCGTGCCTAAGATTTTATCTAGTTTTTTGGACCTACATTCCAAATCAAATTTGACTTTTATAGAGTCTTTTAATTTATTTTTTAATTCTAAAATATTAGACTCTAATAAAACATTTCTCTCTTCAAACTCAATAATCTCCTTTTTTAAGGATTCCATTAAACGTCTAAGGCTATCTCTCTCACCTTCTACATATTCAAGCTTCTCTCGAAGAGTTCTCTCTCGTGTCCTAACGTCTTCCACTATCACACTATCATCAACAACCTTGACACGCTCTTTTAAACTCGCTTCTAACTTCAAATTAACTCTTTTTAATTTAATAGATTCTTCATAAAGTTCTTGAAAATCATTTTGAAGTTCACTCACATTAACCTCTTCTTCATTTTCATCCTCTCTTTCTTCTTCACTCTTACTACCATAAAAAACAAGGGAATCATAAACTATGACCTTAGAAGTGTCATGTGTTAAAAATTCATCAATAGAAGAGTGATCACTATCACTTACATGACTAGCCATAAAAGCCACAAAGTTGGTCTTAGTGGGAGAATCGGGTCCCTCTTCATAATCACTATCACTAAGGGTTGCATTAAAAGAAATTGGTTGCTTACCCTCTCTCCTTAGTTGAGTGGGACACTCTTTTTCCCTATGGCCATACCATTCACAACCAAAACACTTATTTGACTCGTCCCTATTTAAGCTTTCATTAATAGTTTTAGGGATCTTTTCGGCTTTGACATGCGTAGATTTTTCAAACTTCTCAAAATCATTTTTAAATTTATCTTTGTTAAATTTAAGAAATTTTCTAAACTTTCTAGCAAACATAGCCATATTTTTCGAGTCACTGCCACTTTCACTCTATACTACTTATTTTTCCTCTTTTCGGGCTTTTAAAGGAACACCCTTTTCTATTTTCTTTTTAGTTTTAGAGGGAAACATGTCCCGTTCATAGGTTTGTAAATCACCTACAAGCTCTTCTAATTTACTAGAGGCTAAAGTTGGTAAAGAATTTAAAATGGTCACTTTTGGAATAAATCTATCGGGTAGGGACCTTAAAATTTTCTTTACTACTCGGTTGTCGAGTATTTTCTCTCCCAAGTTAAAAGATGAATTAATAATATCATAAAGTCTAGCATAAAATTCATCAAAAGTTTCTTTTTCGTTCATTTTGATGGTTTCAAATTGAGTGGTGAGGTTTTGAATTTTTGAAGATTTTACGACACTTGTACCTTCATGAGCGAGTTGTAAAATATCCCAAGCTTCTTTAGCGGTTTCACATGTCATAATGCAACGAAATTCATTCAGTGTGATCGCGCAAAACAAGGCATTTAAACCACGTGAATTAAAATTTGAAAGTTTAAATTCGTTTTCACTCCATCTATCGACTAGTTTGGGAACACGTTCATTATCTACTAAATGTATTGGTGGGGAGCACCCATTAACAACGGATATTCAAACTCTCTCGTCGATATACTTTAGTGCCGATTTCATTCGTGTTTTCCAATACGTGTAGTTAGAATCATCGAAAATAGGAAATTTTGAGAATGGGGAAAATTCCATTTTATCCAAAAATATTTAAAGGATATTAAACGTAAAAATTTAGCGATCCTTCTCTGATACCACTTGTTGGAATAATAGGCCCCCCAAATTTAAACACCTTTTTACTTCAAAAAGAGTAATTTCCTTTTATGAGATGCGGAAGCGTGAGATGGTTCAATTGAACACAAATTTTAATTTCTTTTCAAATTAAAATTAAACAAAGTGAAATATGATGGAACACACACACAATTTGATTTCACTTAAACACAATTAATTAACCCAAGTCCTAGAAAATTTGCCTAAGTCATATTTTCAATATCCCCATGTTAGGCCAAACCAAATTTTAACACATTATATTAATGACTTGAATTACATTAACTACACATTACCCAAATTTAATTTAGCACCAAATTAAACAAGTAGTGATCAAACCAAATTTTATCTTTTTACCTAAGCATGCATTCTAGGTAATATAACAAGATAAAATTAAACAATGAATCACTACACCGCGATGTACGAGGAAAAACCCACAACGAGAAAAAACCTCAGACGGCCCTAGCCTCAAATACACTAAGTATGGTTTTACAAATACAAGACACTAAGACTTACAACACTCGACTCAATCCCTTTCAAGCCCCGATGCTCCTTCTTGTATACACTTTCGCCTAGAGAATAACCACGGAACTCCACCGCGGTCTCGAAATCCACTGATCGTACTTTTTATGGTCACCGCCACCCAAACTAGGAGCCTTTCTCCAAGTGGGTAAATCAACGCAAACTTCTTCTTCTTTGTGGGCTTTAGAAGCAAACCCAAACTTCTCTTCAAACGGTAGAGATAAAAACCGGTGCCAAACTCCAAGAAAAGTATATATATATATATATATATATATATATATATATATATATATATGAAATTGGATAAACAAACAATGGGTGTGTAAACAAAAGTGTTTTCAAGATTTTTCTTTGAAAAATGAACACTCAAACTCAAACTTTTTCTTTTTGGAATTTTGCTCTCAAATTCTCTCTTGGAGATGGGAAGATATGAAAAAGTTAAATGGAAAAAGTTAGTTCCCGTACATATTAAGACTGCCCAAAAAGTTAGTGGGGAAAGAAGTGGGAAAGTGGGAAAAACTGCTTAAAACTACCAAAATAACTGTTCCTGCCAAAACTCGTTCGAATGACATTTTCGTTCGAACGAAGTCTCATTCGAACAAGCCTTCTAATGAAGTTCCATTGTGAACTCGTTAGAAATCTTGTTCGAACATCATTCTCGTTCAAACGACACTTCGAATGACATTCCAGTGGCCAGTGTGGGAACTTGTTGGCAAACTCGTTCGAACGATATTATTGTTTGAACGAAAAATTCGTTCGAACGACAATTCGAACAAACTTCTAGAATGTGTAAATTTTGATTTTTAGCCCAGAAACTTTATATACTATATTTTAAAGTTTTAATAAAATCTTTATGAAAATAAACAACAGTTTAAACAAAAATTCACCCAATATAAAATGTTCCAAGCTCCTATATATATATATATATATATATATATATATATATCAAATGCATTCATACCTTAGGAGCAATGGAACCATGTTGATGACGTAGAAACGAGGCACACTAAACTCGACATTTTGATGAAGCTTTAAACTTGGCCATTACGTCTTCAACAAACACGTCATAGGCTTGAAGGATGGCCAATTACTCTATCCTATGACTCAAACGTTTTTGTCCGGAATTGAGCCAAAAATACAAAGGACTCAATTGGAAATTTGTGTCCTTACAAATATAATTAACTGGTCTCTAATTATGTGGAAAGTCGATGTAAAATGGACAATTGTTGGTATGAGCTCATTTCTCGGTTGCATTGCATGGTAGTTAAATTTATACTCATTAAATGATAATACTTTTAGAATTGATAAAATGAACAGTATATGTATAGTATTTTCTTATAAAATGTATTGCTTAGTACTCCCCACCCCGCTGAGCTCTTCACCCACCCCATACTTTTATGTTAGAACCCCTACCCCCAGTTACCTCAGGTAGGGACGTTAGTAAGGCCCTAAATGGAACTAGTCGTCGTTATAGCTTTATCGTGGTATTTTCAAAATTTTTGTTTCAGTACATTTGATTTTATGCCACTTTAAGCAATCTTTTATTCGGGCCTTGGGCCATTTGTTGTAATAATACATGAGTTTTATGATTTATTTATCTTATTATTAGCATTATTGAATTTAACGGAATTTTCCTAAATAAATCTTGCTAATTAACTTAATTACTTAAAGCGGTAACCCGTTTTGTAAGTTAAAATTTGTTTAATAACATTTCGTTCCTTATAAAATGGTGCAAATTAAAGGATTTTCTTAAACAATAAAATTGGAATTCCCCACTCCCCTTTAACACCGTGACTCGGGTGCTGGTTAACCCAATTGTAGCCCAAATCTGGGTCGGGGTGTTATAAATAGTATCAGAGCATTAGGATCCTCGTGTGTGAAGGAGTGTTTTATACCTTCTTTGTAAGTTTCCTCATGCGTTTCGTTATAGTTCTCACTTTCATTTTCGTTACCATTGTTGTATCGATCTCTTATTTCTTATGTAAATAACTACCCGTCGCGGTGGTGCTAGTGAATCTGTGAACAACGAGCTCAGGTTCATGGAACAGGCAGTGCGTCCTCTTGTCGACTCCCTCTCTCAGTAGTAGGGAGCGAATCACAGTGGGACGATTGAAAGTAGAACTTCAACCTCTATCTTGAAAGAGTTCAAGAGGCTGAACCCTCCAACCTTCAACGGGACAACTGGCCCCAATGATGCATAGGAGTGGCTGGATGAGGTCACCAGGGTTATGAACATATTTGATGTGACATCAGGGAAAAAGGTCAAGATAGCGGCCTTTCAGCTCACTGAGTAAGTCACTGCTTGTGGAGCGCCTACTCAGTCAGCGTAACGGAGATCGTAGACTAGGAAGGGTTTGGGGTTGCATTTATGTACCGGTATTTCCCTCATGCATTCAAAGATTTCAACAATGACGAGTTCCTTTATTTTATCCATAGAATGATGTTTATCAATGAATACCAGGTGAAGTTTGGGAGTCTGTCCAAGTATGTGGATGCGATTTAAAAGGATAACATCGAGGAGATGAGGTTGTTTGTCAAGGGCCTTAACCTTAGCATCTGACGGGTTATGGTTTATTTAGATCTGCTAAACTATAGAATGGCAGTGAAAAAGGCCATCAAGCTTGATCTTGAGGCAGAGGATGGTAAAGCCATTTGTGAGAAGAAGCAAGAGGTCGACGAGTCCCAAAGAAATGGCCGTAAGAAATTTTGGAGTGATGCTCGAGGATTCTTTATGATGTTTAAGGCCCCTATGGGTGTTCGTTCATCTTCTACCCAGTGTACGTGATGATCCAAGAAATTACCACATCAAATTAGTGAACAACTCAAGTTTCTAGATCTGTGTAAATAATGGTGGAATAAGAGCAATCATATAAAGAAAATATAGCTAACAAAGAGATGGGAGACAAAAGGAGAGATAAATTTTTAAATGGTTCAACCTTGGCTAATATCCAGTGTGAAACAGGTTATAATTTCACTATAAATGGTGGCTGGAAGAAAAGTCTACAAGCTTTCTCTCTCTGCAAATATATTTCAACAATGTAATAGTAGGGTTTTGGAATTACGATCCTTTGTTAGGATTATGAAGTAGCCTTTTATTTAGTTAGGGGTGCACAGTATCACCCCCAAGCATAAGGCCAACGTACATTATATACGTGAGCAAATGAGAGAGTGCCAGTTGTCCTATTCATGTGTATTTCATGATGGGAAAATATTACCCTCACGTGGGGATGATTAGCCATAATGGTTTTGTCCACGTGTCCTATTGAGGTCCAAACCACATGTTCCACGCGAGTTGATGATGTCGGCTGAGTGAGGTCTCGGCTAGCCGAGCCTGATGTGTAAGGGAAAATTTCTAATTTAGTCAATTTATTGTGTTGGCCTAATTCTAGACAAAACTAATTGAGTCATAGGATAGTAGTTTGTCATATCCTTTTAATCCTATGACATTTGAGTTGAAGACGTAGCCACCAAGTGTTTGAAGATTGTATCATTGACGTTTTATTTGCCAAGCTTTTACATCATCAACATTTGGATTCCAAGGTGGTCTCTAAAGGTATGAATGCATTTAATATATATAGAGACTTGGTTATTTTTTGACGAGTATCTTTTCATAAGCTTTTGTCATAACAAATTTTTATTTTTCTCAGATAATCATTTTAAAACTTTGCATAAAATTTTTTGGGCTTTAAAAGTATTTTTAGTTTTTCTGAAATGTCGTTAGAACGATAATTTTTTCTCGTTCAAACGACTTTTCAATAATATTTTCTCTATTTTCTTGTTAGAAGTTTCATTCGAACGACATATCTAGCTATTCTTGTTACTGAATTTTCGTTAGTAAACTCGTTCGAACAGTGTCGTTCGAACGACATTCAAAAGTCGTTCGAACGACCGACATCAATTTTTGATAGTTTTTTTTTATAAAACTTCCCACTTTCCCACTAACTTTTAACCAACTTTATTATGTGTGGGAACAATGTTTTTCATCAGACTCTTTGCTACTTTCCAAAGGCTTTTGAGAGCAAATTCACTTAACCAAAAAGTTCCATTTTTGTGTTAGTATTTTCAGGGTTTAATCTCTACCAAAAATACAAAGTTTACACCCATTTTTAGTTTGATACAAAATCTAAACATATACTTGCTTTGAGATCACCATTGTTAACATTAAGTACTTTTCTCATCCCAAAAAGAGAAGTTTCCTATGGAGGAGTCCATTTTGAAGAAGATCCGTGGGGTGCATATGGAGGAGAGGATTTCATATGTTTTGACGGTATCTGAGCCTTATCGGTGGATTCCGAGACTGCGGTGGATTTTGAAGTTATCGACTAGGTGGAGGTAGAAGCAAGAATAAGCGTCAAGGCTTGAAAGGGAGTTGAGTCGAGGAAGAATTCTTTTGTCTTTTTTATGTAAACCATACCTAGTGGATTTGTTCGATGGGTCGTCCGAGGTTGTACTGTTGTAAGTTATCCTCGTATAACCCGATCTTGTGTTGTGATTGTTTATTTTATCTTTCAAAACACTTAGATGCATGCTTAGGACTAAAATAAAATTTGGTTAAATCACAATTTTGGTGCTAACTTAGTTTGGGTAAGTTTAATTGAGTGTAATTCAAGTTGATATATTTAAATTTGAAAAATGCATGCTTAAGTTCGTTTGGCATAATTTCTAACTTGAATTATTTTTTTTAAAGAAAAATTATATCTTTGTTTAGTTGAGTTTAATTTTAATTTTGTGAAAATTAAAATTTGGAAACCCGACTTGTTAAATTTGGAAGAAATTCTAAGTATGGTATTTTGTTTGAACCATATCCTATTTTGGAAATTTTAAAATTAGGCTTAGAAGTGGTATCGGATCATTTTATTCTTTTGAGTGGTATCAGAGCGGGAATGCTAAATTATCGTGTTAAAATGCTTTGTTTAAATTTTTTCTTTTAAAATGGGAAATTTACCTTCTATAAAATTTCTTATTTTTTATGGTTCCAACTATGCATATTGGAAAGCGCGTATGAGGTCGGCACTTAAATCCTTAGATGAGCGGGTTTGGCACTCGGTAGTTAAAGGGTGGACCCCACCAACATTCCTAGAAGGAGAGGTTCATCTACCTAAACCTGTTGAGAGATGGAGTGGGATTGAGCTTAAGCTAGCTAATTTTAATTCCCATGGTTTAAATTCCTTTTTTAGTGCAGTCACACCAGATGAGTTTCGCCGAATTATGACGTGTGAAACATCTAAAGAGGCATGGGATATACTTCAAGTCACTCATCAGAGAACAAGTGTCGTTAAAGCTTAGAAACTCTAAAACCTCACCACTCAATTTGAAACCATTAAAATGCTAAAAAGTGAGATGTTTGATGATTTCTATGTGAGATTGTCAGATATTGTGAATTCTTATTTTAATTTGGGAGAAAAGATACCCAACAACTGTGTCGCAAAGAAAATTTTGAGATAATTGCCCAATAGATTTATTCCCAAGGTGACCGTTTTAAATTCCTTAGGCACTTTAGACTCTACGAAATTAGAAGAGTATGTAGGTGACTTACAAACCTATGAAATTGACATGTTTCCCTCAAAGGATGAGAAGAATAAAGACATGGGCATAGCTTTGAAAGCCTGAAAGTATGAAACACCGGTTTCGAATGATGAGTTTAAAATTTACTCAAATGATATGGCTTTGTTTCCTAGGAAGTTTAGAAAATTTCTTAAGTTAAATAAAGATAAACTCAAAAATGACTATAAGAAGTTTGAGAAGTCTAAGCATAGTAAAGGCGAGAAATTCCCTAAAACTCATAATGAAGATCCTAATAGGACGAGTCGAATAGATGTTATGGTTGTCATGGTTATGTCCATAGGACATTCGAGTGTCCTACTAGACTAAGTAAGGAGGGAAAGTAATCGATTTCATACAATGCAACCCTTACTGATTCTAAAAGGGGGACTCGATTCCCCCATTGAGCGCAACTTCACCGTGTTCTTGACAAGTCATGTGAGCATTGATAATGAATCTTCCCTTGAAGATATTTCTTTGCATGACATTCTCGTGGCCATTGTTTGTGAATCCCAAGAGTTTAATGGAAGAGAGGGTGGAGAAGAGAGTGAGAATGAAGAAGAGGTTGAAGAGAGTTAACTTCAAGTAGACTTTCGTGATTTGTATGTGTAATCATTAGAATAAAAAGAGCTAACTTAAAGTTAGAAGCTAAAATAAAAGAACGTTCCATGGCTAATGATAAGTGTGTTTCCGTTGAAGATCTTAAGGCACATGAGAGAACTCTTTGAGAGAAGCTAGAGTATGTAGAAGGTGAAAGAGATAGCCTTAGAGGTTTGATGGAGGCTATGAAGAAAAATCTTCTCGAGTTGGAAAAAAGTAGGAGTTTAGTTGAGTCTCGAATAGTAGAACTTGAACAAAAATTAAAAGACTCAAGTCCGGTCAAATTTAATTTTGAGTGTAGGTCGGAGAAGTTAGATAAATCTTATGGACCATCCAAATCAAAGACGACAAGTTTGATATTGGATTCGATACTCAAGATACTTCCATTAATAAAACCCGAACCATAGTTTTTAGAGAATCATCTAGGAACACTAGAAAAGATCAATCGTTAGGTAATACTTCATGCCGTGTTTTCATTTGCACACATTGTGGTTGGAAGGGGCACCTTAGGAAGTTTTTTTTTTATCTTAAAAATGGTCCTAGAAAGTTGAATAGTAGAGTTGCCAAGGTAACAAAATCCCAAGAGCGTCGTGTTTCAACGTTAGGAGATCTGATTTGGAGACTTTATGTGATAGAGTTTATGATTCTCATTTACTTTCATATGATTCCTCACTTGCTAAATCCAAAGGTTGATTGTGTTGGATTTGTTTTCATACACTAACTTTTGTGCTACATGATATATTTTTGGTAGTTGTATGATTGTTTGTCATTTTCCAATCTTTACTTCATCATATATATGTTGCTAGAATTATGACTTGTGTATCTTTTGTATTTAATTTTTATTTATTGTGTCTTAGTTGAAAAATACAAAAAGATTTTTGTTTGTCTTTTGGGTTATCTTTGTATTTGTGAATAAAAATTTTGAAAACCACAAAAAGATTTTCTATTTTTATGTATTTTAGTTTTACACATTTTATGTGGCATATACTTGTGTTTGAATCCAAATATCATTCTCGCTTCCATGTGGCTAGAACTTTTGGTTAAGATTTTCAATCCTTAAAGTGTCTTTATCATGCTTGCATGGAGTAGTTTGACTTTGACTTTCTTAATGAATTCGCTTTTTATATGCCTAAATTAACACATGCACGAAGTTATTTGATCTTTAACTTCACATGTATATTTGAGCTAAGTGAGTTGTTCTCCTTTCAATTTAGTCATCTACATGTTGCTATGACTATGGAGGATTTGTGCATGTAAGAACCGTTGTCCGGATTTAAAAAAATAGAAAATGTTAATCCAGTGTAGTTATTTATCAATGGAATCGAGTTGCAAAAGACAAAATTACTTTGCGTGAATAGCCACCATTGAATATGGCCTAAAAAATGTGGCATTGTTAAAATTAGCCAATGACAGAGTAATTGAGTTAGAGATGATCATTTAAAAGAAAAGAAAAAAATATTATGTAGGAGGTAGTTTGGATGGATATATCAACGGGTTTTCACAATGGCAATGTATCATAGTTATGCTATTTTTGTCATGACTCTATTATTTTGTAGAATCATTAAAATTCTAGGCTTGTGTGGATTGTGCAATTTTGTTCATTGAGTTCAATTTATCTTGTCAGATGAGGCTATATTTAAGTTTGATAAAGTATTGAATTCAAATAAAAACTCGGTGAACATATTTATGTGATTGGGTCTTAATTATTTTGTTGCTAGTTCACACCCCTTCACTACCGCTTACCACATGTTATTTAGACACATTTTTGCCATATGACTGTGGAAAGCTTAATGTATTTTGTGTCATGAGTGGTGTTTGTAGCTATGTATATGTGCGTGTGTGTTATTGATATTATTTGTGTATATATATATGGTATTTTTTTGAGTCTTTGCCTTTGTATCTAGTCCATGTATGATTCATGTTGAAAAAAATGTTCTTCTTGTTGTGATTGATATCTCATGCTCATATTAGTTTATTCTTTTTGGTATAGTTTTTCTATCGCATCATAGTTGGTATTTATTAGTCTTTATGTTGGATTAGTTGATTCTCATTCCATGTGCTTTATTATTCTTATCACTTTATTCATCATTGTATGATATACTTGTTTTTCCATTATTTATATCCGTTATTCATTTAGGGGGGGGGGGGGGGGGGTGTATTTGATTTTGATTAGGGAGAAATAGGTTATTTAATGCATTTTAATCTTTGTTTATTTTTTTAACAAAAAGTGGGAGAAATGGTATCTAAACCTTTTGTTTTGGGAGATCTAACTTATGGGGAGACATCGCTTTCTTAAGTAGGTCATGTTAGACAAAGGGGAGTATTTAATTATGTTATTTATCTTGTTATATTCCCTATGCATTTAAGGGTGCGTTTAAGTGTGCAAAATTTCATCTTTAGTGGTGTCCTTTAAAGTGGCAAGGCATTTCATCCCATGTGTCTAGTCAAGCATCTGTATTTTATCTAATTTTGGGAGGGTTGTGTATCTTTTAGAAGTGCTTTACAACCCATAGGATTTTTTATTTGGTTTTTGTCCCAGAATAGCCAAAGGGGGAGATTTGTAAGGGAAAATTTCAAATTGAGTCAATTTGTAGTATTGGCTTAATTTCGGACAAAACTAATTGAGTCATAGGATAGTAGTTTATCATATCCTTTCAAGCCTATGACATTTGAGTTGAAGACGTAGCGTCCAAGTGTTTGAAGATTACGTCATTGACGGTTTATTTGCCAAGCTTTTACATCATCAACATTTGGATTCCAATGTGGCCTATAAAGGTATGAATGCATTTAATATATATAGAGACTTGGTTATTCTTTAGTGGGTGTCTTTTCATAAACTTTTGTCATAATGACTTTTTATTTTTCTTAGAAAATCATTTTAAAACTTTGCATAAAAGTTTCTGAGCTTAAAAAGTATTTGTAGTTTTTCTGAAATGTCGTTAGAATGACAATTTTTTCTCGTTCGAACGACTTATCTAACGATATTTTCTCTATTTTCTAGTTAAAAGTTTCATTCGAACGACATATCTAACGACTCCTGTCACTAAATTTTCATTAGTAAACTCGTTCGAACAGTGTCGTTCGAACGACATTCAAAAGTCGTTCGAACGACCGACGTCAATTTTTGATAGTTTTTTTATATAAAACTTCCCACTTTCCCACTAACTTTTAACTAGTTTATTATGTGCGGGAACAATATTTTTCATCAGACTTTTTTCTACTTCCCAAAGGCTTTTGAAAGCAAATTTACTTAACCAAAAAGTCCAATTTTTGTGCTAGTATTTTCAGGGTTTAATCTCTACCAAAAACACAAAGTTTACACCCATTTTTAGTTTGATCCAATTTCTAAACATATGTTTGCTTTGAGATCACCATTGTTAGCACCATGTATTTTTCTCATCCCAAAAAGAGAAGTTTCCTGCATAGGAGTCCGTTGTGAAGAAAATCCTTGGGGTGCATACAGAGGAGAGGCTTTCGTATGTTTTGATGGTAGCTGAGCCTTATCGATGGATTCCGAGATTGAGGTGGATTCTGGAGTTATCAACTAGGTGGAGGTAGAAGCAAGAATAAGCGTCAAGTCTTTAGAGGGAGTTGAGTCGAGGAAGAACTCTTTTGTCTTTTTTATGTAAACCATACCTAGTGGATTTGTTGGCTAGGTCGTCCGAGGTTTTACCGTTGTGGGTTCTCCTCGTATAACCTAGTCTTGTGTTGTGATTTTTTATTTTATCTTGCAAAACACATAGATGCATGCTTAGGACTAAAATAAAATTTGGTTAAATCACAACTTTTGTGTTATTTTAGTGCTAACTTAATTTGGATAAGTTTAATTTAATGTAATTCAAGTTGCTATATTTAAATTTGCAAAATGCCTGCTTAAGTTTGTTTGGCATAATTTCTAACTTGAGATATTTTTGTTTGAAAAAAAAAATTGTTTAGTTGAGTTTAATTTATTTTTGTGAAAATAAAAATTTAGGAACCGTACTTGTTAAATTTTGAAGAAATTCTATGTTTGGTATTTTTTATGAACCATTGCCTATTTTGGAATTTTAAAATTGGGTTTACAAGTGGTATCAGAGTGTTTTTATTCTTTCACGACTAGGGGGTCTTCCATATGGATGAGGCTAAGAGTGATATCTGTTCTCTAAATACTGTCTGGTCTCATCCTGATGACATTGTATGGGGCCGACACATGGAAAGGTCGATACATGGAAATGTCATGCTATGAGTAAAGCGATAGCCTTCATGAATGACCATAAATGTTCTCTTGATTGGGTCTCGGGGGCCGAGATTGTTTGACTTGGCCCATTACGACTTGGGCCCATACGAGGATGAATCTGAGTTGCACTTGGAAGGGGCATGTTGTTGGTTTAAGTCTCATCCAGATGAGGTCAAACTTACGTATATTAATTACCCCTTAGACGTTAGTCTTTAATTTATATGGGAGATTGAGTGGCAAAGTCATCTACTATCATGCGTTAAGATGTCCCCTCAGCACCAGAGAGCATATCAATGATGTGAGTGGGCTGGAAAAGTGCTGGAGACATCATTTCAGTGTTCAGGCAGAAGTGTCACTTCGATATCCCCAAGTGGATACCTATTAGTCCATGGGTGGTATGGCGTGCTGCCAAAGTAGTGGCGATAACGTATGGCTCAGAGGCTTGTGACCTAATGATTTTGCATGGGAAATCGTGTGAAATCATTTACAAGTTTAAATTCCAAAAAATCCCATTTCTCTTTCTTGTTCGCTCATTTCACGCTTTTCCACTAAGGCATACTAGAGCTCTGTTTCTGTCTTTCTCCTCCGTTCTCTACTTTCAGGCGATCTTATCTCCTCTTTCTTCATTCCAAGTGCTTTTCTTTCCCATGTAACCTTTTTCCCTTCCCTTTCAATCTTTATTTTTCCTCTAGTTTCAAGTAATTTATATTTTTCCTTAATTATGACGAAGTTTACATTTTCTGGACACCCTCTCTGGTGGCATTGGGGTTATTTTGGAGGTTCTTAGGTAGTGCTTAGGTTACAGGGGTTTGTGTGGTCAACATTTTGGAGAGACATTACATTTTTAGGTGTTGGTTCCTTTTTTCGATGAGTTTTTAGGTGATCTTCTCCAATGACATTCATTGTGTTTCTTGACATCGTAGTGAAAGCGATTAAGTTCCCTTTGTTAGATCTTTAGGTTAACACAAGTCAAACATCACTTGTTTTTTTCATGTACCGCAGATTGTACGAGTTAGGAGAGTAGTTTCCAAACCTCAGAGAGCATATTCTTAGGGAGATTCATAAGGTCGAGGCTGAGGCTAAGAAGAGAGTCGAGGTCGAGTCTAGATTTCCCATCATCCCTATTCCTTTATATGTGGTTCATACTCCTTTGCTCATAACTTATCCAACTCCAGATGAGCCTAGAATTATCATTACCATCAGTGACTAAATGTTAGTTGCTTCTTCCAGAGGTTCTTTGTCCATATATTCCCTAGGTTATAGCCCGAATTATATTACTAAACCTTGGAACTATTGGCGGGGCGCTAGGTCTGACTCTGTTAAGAAATCCAGACAAGTCCCTAAGTCTCATCTAGACGAGAGTGGGGCGACCGAGTCTAGTCACTGGGGTCTCCCTCAAACACTAACCAGTCTATCAGAAGGTACCGAGCCTGAGGTCCTTAAAATCTCAAATAATGAAGAGCCGAGGGTTGAAGTGTCATTTTGTGAGCCACCAAAGGCTATTCCAATATCGACTATGACTGGGACTGAGTTTGTAAGTTGAGATCCCCATGGTCATGTCCTAGTAGATGATGAGGATAAGTATGAATATAAGGATGAACTTGACACCTCATAGGCCTCAACCATCCCAAGTTATGTCTTAGAGACGGACTTAATTATGGGGAGACACCACTATGGTGTTAAATCTTTTATAAATATGAGAGTCACCTCTAAAGATGAGAGGGCATTCAGCAGTCGAGTGGAGGGTAAGGTTACCGTTAATGAGAAGATATTCAAGGTCAGATTTCATCTGCCAATTCATCCTAACTTTCAGGCCATCCTCACAAGTATCAACCTCTCCCCTGTGTAATTGAACCCTAATTCATGTAGAACTGCTAGGGGATTCAATTATGGAAGTTAACGGATAAATCTAACCTCATATCCGAAGACTTCAAGGCATGTTACAGAGTTTCCAAATAGAAGTCTGTGCCGTGCTACTTTCAATTTATGGCTCATCATTTTGACAAGAAATTCATTCACATCAACCAGACTTCCAACCATGATTGGAAATATCGGTATTTCTTCGTATCTGGTGACTGGGAGTTTGATAGCAATATCCATTCTAGCATCTATGAGCCGAGAGTTCCCCAGAAATGGGATAAGGTAACTATTGCTGCCAAGCTTGACCTCGGGTTAAGTTTAGCTACCCAAGAGGACATCGACTTTCTCCGTACAACTGAAAAAAATGAAAGGATGGTAGAATTTGAGGATCTTATGAATCCAGATCTATTAGTCGAGATTGGATTAGGGGTTAGCCCCCTAACAGTTTTGTGTAAGTTAATTTTGCAAAAATATCTCAAATTAACTATCGTTTTTTCGCAGTTTAAATTAGCCGACACTTATTATTTCCTTTGTTTGCAGATCATCCAACAAAAGTCAGTGACAAAGTTTGGAGAATGGTAGCCCCTATCACCAGTAACCTCTTATCCAAGCTGGGGGGAAAGAATTTTTCTCCTTCACAGCCATGATAAAATACAACCGCAGTTGGTCCCCTTATAACTTTGGGATCAAAGTAGACGGAGGATGTTCCCGAAGGCATTGGTGCCAACCCTTATCAGGCACCAAAGAAGAAGAAGGACATGTCATCCAGGACTAGTAGTGATGTTACTTTCCTTATTTTTAAGGATCTCGTTGCCGTAACACGTCTGGCACAGCTCAATATGACGACCGACTCATTGTTCGATAGTCAGTAGAGGGCCCGAGAGGTTGTGGCAATGATTATCCCTGAGTGTGATTATTGGTACTTCGATTCCCAGGACCCCTCTCTGGACATTGACTTTTCTCTTCATTGAATGACTCAGGTAACAATTATTGTCATTAAAACATTTTAAGTGTTGTATTGTCTTGTACTGACTTTTGTTTTTTAATCTTGAAATCTATGATTTCACTTCAAAATGTACAATTGTGGGTGAAGGAGTCCACCAAGAATATTAAGGACGTCGAGTATTCTATTGTCAAGCATGATGACCTAAAGAAGAAGCTTCAGACTATTGAGGCGACTCATCAGAGTCAGATCACTGAGCTGGGTAACAAGGACAAAGTGGTGTTAAAAATTTAGAGGTTGGACCATAAAGCTAAGATGGACGAGGTCAATTAGAAGATGGGCCAGATCATCAAGGATAAAGAGGCCGAGATCAAAGAGGCATTACAGAACATAATCTCTGCCTTTAAAGAATCTGAAGAATTCTCAAACTCTGCAATTCATTATCTGGAGAAGGGTACAAACACCCCTTATCATTGGGTGCTGAACATGGGCCTTGATCTTATATCGATCGACCCCTAGCTCGACGAGGTCCTGAAGTCATTTAACCTACGGGACTCTGAGAGTATTATTTCCCTGAACCAAGTCCACACTGAGGCCAAGGCACAAGCTACTACCACCGAGAACCAGTGATGACCTAAGAGGTGGCTGAGGTGGTCGATGGAGCTATCCACAATTAGGAGGGAAACACTGCCAACCCTTCTATTATACCTGACATGTCGATCGAGAATTCCAAAGGTGAGAATTGACTTTTTATCTCTTTTGAAGGGCGACCGCTTGTGGTCTTTGTTCCCAATTTTACTGTGTAACCTCGTCGTTTAAATAATCTCAGCTTCAAACATTGTTTATACCGAGTTGAGTTTTTTGTTGTGATCAACTTTAACATCATCTGGCTTAATTGAATGCATCGAATGTCGAATGATTATAATTGCCTATAATTTAACTCTTATCACCAATTATTGATGTTTGAGTATAATATTCAAGTTATTCCATAGGGTTATTTATCACCATTTAACATAGTGGTGTTACACATAACCATAATTATAATGACTTTTAAATTTTTCCTTCACCAATAAGAGTGATTTTCTAGGATTGATCCCCCCTCTCGACGTTATTGAGACGGTACGATGGAGCTGAGACTCCTCAGTCACTCTCGTATCGCCGAGAGAGAGTTATAAGTAAATTCACCATAATAAATGATGTTACACAACTATAATTAAACGACTTTCAATTTTTGCCTTAACCACTAAGAGTGATGTTCTGTAGGTGATCTCCCCTCTCGACGTTATTGGGAGGGCATGAGAGAGACGAGACTCCTCAACCACCCTCGTGTCGCTAAGAGAGAGTTATAAGCCAATTCATCATAATAAATGATGTTACACAACCATAATTAAATGAATTTAAAATTTTGCCATCACCACTAAGAGTGACGTTCCCTGTGTGATCTCCCCTCTCAGCGTTATTACGAGGGTATGAAGGAGCCAAGACTCCTCAACCACTCTCGTATGGCTAAGAGAGAGTTATAAGTTAATTCACCATAATAAATGATGTTACACAACCATAATTAAATTACTTTTAATTTTTTCCTTCACCACTAAGAGTGATGTTCTAGGGGTGATCTCCCCTCTCAACATTATTGGGAGGGTATGAGGGAGTCGAGACTCCTCAATCACTCTCGTATTACCGAGAGAGAATTAGAAGTTAATTCACTATCATAAATGATGTTCTAATTCACCATGATAAATGATGTTCTCGAGTTAGGTGCCGTATAAACCATGCAGGAATTGATAATAAAGTAGAATAAGTATGAAATAACATTTTAAATAATGTATAACTCCTTGATACATCAATAAAATTGAGATGAAAATAGTACAATGAATCAAGCAATACATTGGTCTTTTACATAAATGACATTAGTAGAACAATTGATAATATCTCATCAGATGGTCTGCATTACATGGGTTTGAGAAGTGTCAACCCTTGAGATTTTCAAGTCTAAATGTCCTTAGAACATCCTCTTCTATCACTCTATAGGGGCCCGTGCCAATTTAGGTGTAGCTTGTTAGGTTTTGGCCAAATTTTATTTTGGACCAATTATCCGATGTCTATTGGCCGAGACTTCACTCTCTTGTTATAAAATCTTGCTTATCTGTATTGGTAGGTTGATAATATAATCGTATCATCCTCTCACCTTTCTTTTATCAGATCTAAATCCAACCTTCTCTCTTCCATGTTGGCCTCTGGGTCGTAAGTTTGGGCTCTGTGGCTCGGGAGTTCAAGCTCTATCGTAATGACCGCCTTAGACCTATAGGATAACATAAACGACGTTTCTCCTGTCGACGTTGTTTTGATAGTCCTATGAGCCCATAGGACTCCATGAAGCTCATCTGTCCATTATCATTTTGCATATTCAAGGTTTTTCTTAATCCCATCAACTATGGACCTGTTTATGATTTCAGTTTGGCCATTAGGTTGAGGTCGTCCAGGTGTGAAGAAGAACTACTTAATTTCAAACTTTGTATAATATGCTTCCAAAGACTTGTTCTTGAATTACTTGCCATTATCTAAATTATTGTATTGGCCAGGCCATACCGATAGATGATATTTCTCCATATGAACTTGAACATCTTCACTTTGGTCATAGTTATCATCACTTCAGCCTCCACCCACTTTGAAAGTAGTCAATTTCCACAATCAAATATCTATAGTTTCCTGATGTTTGAGCCAGAGGTCCGACTAAATTTATCCCCTAGAATGGGAACGACCAAGTTTCCATTATGGGTGAGAGAAGCTGATGAGGTTTGTGAAGAATACTTGAGAATTTTTAGCACTTGTCGTATTTCTTGATGCACTCTACTGAGTCTTTGACAAGCATCAACCAAAAATATCCCTGAGTGGTGACCCTCTTAACGAGAGACCGAACACCAATATGGCTTGAACAATACCCTTTTGTGCACATATCGGAGGATATAATCAATCTCTAAGAGATGCACACATTGGAGCAGTGGGAGCAGGAAGCCTCTTTTGTAAAGAGCGTCACCTAAGATAGTGCACTTGGCCTCCCAATATCTTATCTTCTTCCTCTTGGCCTTCGATTTTGGATGTTTTCCATATATGATATACTCAATTATGGGATCCATCCAGGATTCCCCAAAATTCAAGTTTAGATAAAAATTCACGGAACTTCATCCTCTTCGATGCTCGGCCTCATCAAAATTTTAATAAGCACACTGCGCTTAATATCAATTTTGGTTACCAATGTGAGTCTTGCCAAGGCATCATCTCAGCTATTATCCAACCTTAGAATCCTCTTCACTTTGACTTCCCCAAAATTGGCTAAGATTTTCATTACTCTAGCTAAGTATTTGGCCATTTTCTCATCTTTAGACTCGAGCCCCCCAGTATTTGATTGACAACTAGTTGAGAGTCGGTTATCATCTGCCTGACATTAAGTGCTTTGGCTAAGGAGATACCACCTAATAAGTCCTCGTACTCCGATTAATTATATGATTCTAAGAAGATGAACCTCAGATTGTATTCAATGTCCGTCCCAACTAGAGCCGATAGTACCCAACCTTCTCATTCACCACTTTCATAACATGAGCCATCTACAAACAGGATCCAAAGGATCCTCTATTTAAAAGGAACCCTCGTTTAAAATACCATTCTTAAATAAGAATGGTTTCTCTGCAGCATGGACTTGAATTTTTTTTATCTCAATCTCTTTCTGGACATATACGAGCATTTCTGCCTCTTCTTTAATTTCATCATCGTCTCTTGTACGCTAAGGAACTTGACCATGAAATCTGCTATTGCCTACCCCTTAATTGCATTCATTGGTTGATAAATGATGTCAAAATCTCCTAGTTCAACTAACCAAGCCGTTTGCCTACCCTATTTCTCAAGTTTATAAATGACTTGCCTTAGGAGAGTGTTAGTGAGTTCCACCATTGTATGCACTTAAAAGTAGGGCTTCATTTTTCTCAAGGCCCGTATTAGTGCATATTCTAACTTCTCCATCTTCGGATAATTAAACTATGATCCTTGAAAAGTATTTTTATTAAAATAAATTGGCTTCTGAACTCCATCGTTGTCTTGGATAATGTCTGCAATGATGGGAGACTCCGAGACGACCAAATATAAAAATTACTTCACTCTTTGTATTGGCCGAGAGAGAAACATTGGAGACCCCAAATACATCTTCTTTTCTTGAAAACCTATTTCACACTCCTCATCCTAGATAAAGTCTTTCCTTAATATCTTAAAGAAAGTCAAACACTTTTCAGTTTCTCGGGAGACATAACGGTAAAGGGATAAAACTCGTCTAGTCAGCCTCTGCACGTCCTTGATCATCTTTGGTGTCTGCATATCAATCAGAGCTTTAATCTTTACGGGGTTTTCCTCGATCCCCTTCTAGTTCATAATAAACCCCAGGAATTTCCCTGCACCGACCCTAAAGACACATCTAGCTGGATTTAGCTTCATCTTATGCATATTCAGAGTGTAAAATGGGCGTTCTAGGTCGGCTACATGAGTTTTAGCCTATAAGCTCTTTGTGAGCATGTAATCTACAAGTACATCCATGGTCTTCCAAATATAATCTTCAAACATCTTATTGACCATCCTCTGTTAGGTCACCCCTATGTTCTTCCAGCCAAAGGGCATTACTTTATAGCAATAAGTTCTTTTATCAGTGCTAAAGGAAGTATTCTCAACATCATCTTCATGCATGAAGATATGATTGTACCCAGAGTATGCATACATAAAACTCATAATCTCATGCTATGTTGTGGCATCCACCATATGGTCGATCCAAGGTAGAGGAAAACTATCTTTTAGGTAGGCTTTGTTAAAGTCCGTAAAGTCCACACATTATCCACTTCCCATTCTGCTTTGGTACAATATAGAGATGGTCAGGATACTGGACCTCTCTAATGACGTCTGCTGTCTTCCCTTTCTTAACCTCATATCGAATGTCTCTAATTTACAGGCTTTGCATCCTTGTCATTATTGAGCTGTTGGAAGATAATTTCGGGGTCAATCTCCAACATATCCCCATTGCTCTAAGCCAATATGCTTTGCCTTTTTCTCAAAAGTTTCATTAACTCCTCTTTCACCTCTGCTTTTAGGGATGAACCGATTTGGACGATTTTTCTAGCTTTTCCTCATTGAGGATGATGGATTCTACCTCCTCACCGGGTTTATCCTTTTTAAGCTTCCTTTCGTCGCTTGGGTCAAGAGTGTCGATGTTGTATGATGTCATCTTTCTTTTATGGGACTCCCTTTACTTAGCCAATATAAAGTAGCATTTTTGATCTTCCACTTGGTCACCCTCTACTTATCTTACTCTGTAAGGAGTGAGTAATTTCATCATCTGGTGACTGATGGAAGGTACGACCTCAAATTCCTTCAGGGCCACTCTACCCGAGGTAATATTATAGGCCGTGAAAACATGCTCGTCCATGAAAAAAACTAACTTTCTTAGTTAGGCACCTCGGTCAGGTACCCATACAAACATCAGTGGGTGGACTTTCTCTCTTTTGAAGACGATCAATGGTTGATGATACATAACTAATATTTTCTTGATTAGTTTCAGAACATTACATCAGCCAAGCTCCCCCATTGATGAGAATGTGAGACATGTCATAGCCGTGAACTCGCATGCTAATGACCAGAAAGTTTCCATGTAGAGCCAATATGCCTTTAAAATCCAATCTCAGAAAATCTACAATAAGAGTATCTAATTCTTCCTTCTTCGACTTGCTCGGCTTTGCCTCAGTCTCAATAGAATTTATTTCTATCCTCTTTGGCACTATCTTTTCTTTAACCACGTGAGCCTTTCTGTCTGCCATCTCAGTGCCTCCACCTTCCAAGCCACACACATATCATTTTGACGTCAAAGGAAATCATCTTCAAAGCTCCCTTAGCTTTCGAGATTTTTACGGAAAGGTCAGGATCGTCATCCCCACTATCATCAGGCCTTTCTTTATTCTTGTCAACCAACACTTCCTTTTTAGGACTGTTGTCTTTTCTGTCATTAAATCTTTTTATGCGTTTAGCTCGGCCACTACTAATTTCCACATTCTTTCTGAGCTTCCCCTACTTTAATAATTTTTTTATCTCGTCCTTGAGGGTGAAGCACCTGTCAGTCGTATGATCATGATCTTGGTAGAACTCACACCACTTGATTTTATCCATTTTGTGAGGAGGAACTTAAGCTTTCTAAGCAATTTGAGTTCTATGTCATCTATAATTTCATTCAGGATCAAATTCGAGCTTACAGTCAGTGGATTATACCTGGAAAACTTGTTGTCATTTGACATTTTCCTCCATTATTTATCCTTGTTATTGCTGAAATTTCCATTACCTGTCTCATTTGTATCCCCTCTCTTGGCCGCCATACTAGCCTCCATGTTCATGATCCTCCCAGCCAAGGCCTGAAGTTGCTTCATGGTCTTTGGAGGATCCTCAGATACGTTCCATATGTTTTCCTATTTTTATCCCACTGATGAGGGTTGCCATCGCAATGTTCCCATCATAATATTCCACCTCCAACTTATTTTTGTTGAAACGAGATATGTACTCTCTTAGAAGTTCATTGTTCCCTGTTTGACGTGCTAAAAGTGAGTCACACTCTTCGGTGGCTTCATGCCAAAGAATAAGTTATGGAAGAATTTCTCTGCAAACTTCTTAAATTCTATATAGAGCTTCTCGACAGGGCGGTGTACCAAACATGCTTTGCGCATGTAAGAGTGATTGAGAAGGATCGACATCTCATCATGTCAGGCGTTGAATAAATATCTATTGTCGACTAATACGTCTCAATGTGATACATGAAATTTATGCTTCCATCATACCTCAGTGTTACACTTAGCGATTTGAACTTAGATGGGATAGTATAGCTAATAATCCTCGGCATAAAAGGTGACCCCTCCTTATAACCTCGACGGCTTGGGTATCAGATTTTAATAAATTTGCCAATCTTGTCCTCCAACCTTTGAATAAAACGGTTCCATGGCTTCTCTTTTGCCACTACATTGTTGCCATTTGCCTCTATATAAATTGCCTTAGGTGATGGATCTCAGCATGTGGTTCTCTATCGACCGTTGACTTCTCTTTTATTATTCTTTTCATGATCTCGTCTTGACCTTTCATCTTTACGGTGACTGTTTCCCCTTACGCCACTTATCCTATGAGAGCGGGAGTGTCTGTCTCATCCTAATTCATCTCTAGGGTCGAGATGATCAAAGCTCGATCCTCCACCAAGAAAATCAAAGTTTTATCCTCTGATCAACCTATGAAATGTTGAGCCTCTCTATCGGCTCCTAAGAGTATGAAAAATGCTATTACCTTGGTAAGTTTGTGCTAGTTTTACTCTAGGGCGACAGGTGTTGCTAGAAATCTCATATCTCTCCCAACAATCTTCCAAATCATAGTCTTGGTCATCTGGGCAACGTTGAACTTTCTTTCAAAGGCGGAGACATCATGGATAAGGTACATCCCTTCACATGTGGTGGTGTTATGATTCTTTAAGGAGGGTTGGGGGTGGTCTCCCTATAGCGGTGTCCACCACCTCCCTGGCCGCTGGAGTTATGATATTTGTGATTGGATCCTCATGAATTCTACCCATCATGCTTTTACTAAAGGCCATAAACTGTTATTTCATTTGTTGTTGGATGAACACCACGGATCTCAACGTCGCCGCTACATCAGCCATTTCTGACAAAGGAGGCAGATGGCTGGAGCCATTTTAATATGGTTTAAACCAGAAATAGGGAGAGAAAAAATGGAATAACATAACTAGAAATGAGTTAATTTAGGGAAATCTTGACAAACACCACCATATCTCTTTCAATGGTGATCCATGCCCAACGACGGTGGATCTGGATCACCACCAGAGGCAAAGAGGAGTGTCCAAGAGAAGAAGGATAAAAAGAGAATTTTGTAAGGACACAAATTTCCAATTGAGTCCATATATAGTTTTGGCTCAATTCCGGACAAAAACATTTATTCATAGGATTTTATTTAATTGTAATATTCAAGACCTATGAAGTGTTTGTTGAAGACGTAGAGGCAAAGAGTATAAAGCATCATCAACATGCCGTAGTTTATGTGCCTCGTTTGTACGTCATCAACTTAGGTTCCATGCTCCCAAGGTATGAATGTAATTATATTTATATAGGAGCTTGGAACAATGTTTATTTGGGTGTTAGGTTTAATAAAAGCCATGTTTATTTCAGAAATAATTTAAAAAGAACTTTATATTAATATATATATAAATGTTTCTGGGCCAAAATAGAATTTAACAAAAATTTCTGAAACTCGTTCGAAATTTCGTTCGAACGAGATTTTTCGTTCGAACCAAACTTCGTTCGAACGAGACTGCCTTCTAACCTAACTGGTCAGTCGTTAGATAAGTCGTTCGAATGACTTTCTCGTTCTAACGAGATATCTAACGAGGTTCTAACGAGCCCAGGCTGGCCGCTCGTTAGAAACCTCGTTCGAACGACAGTCAAAGTCGTTCGAACGAGAATGCCAGGCGGGAACAGTTTTGAGCAGTTTTTTGGCAGTTTTCTCCCATGATCCCCACTTGTTTTTTAACCAACTTTTTCCAGCTTTATGAGGGACGGGAAACACGTTTTTCCTTCCAACTTTTCCAACTCATTTCCATCTCAAAAAGAGAGTTTGAGAGCATAATTGTTTAGGGAAAAGGTTCATGTTTTGAGTGTCATCTTTTAAAGAAAAATTCACACACTCTAGTTTACACCCAATAATTGTTTATCCAAGTTCTCCTACATAAATATCAATTACTTGGAGGTTGTTTTGGCACCGGTTTTTCTCTACACCGATTTGAAGAGAAGTTCGTTTCATTTCTACCCGTTTGGAGAAAGGCTCCATGTTTGGGTGACGGTGTGCCTAATTGTCCCATCGGTGTATTTCGAGACCACGGTGGAGCTCCGTTGGTTATCCGCTAATTGGAGGTTGATACAAGAAGAAGCATCAAGGCTTGAGAGGGTTCGAGTTTAGGAAGTAAGTCTTTTGTCTTGTAGTTTGTAATACCATTTTTAGTGGATTTGAGGCTAGGGCCGTCCCGAGGTTTTTTCTCGTTAGTGGGTTTTTCCTCGTATATCGCGGTGTAGTGTGACCTTGTTTATTTTATCTTGCACAAAATTTAGAACGCATGCTTAGGTTTAATTTCAAGATAAAATTGGGTTTAATTCTCACACTCATTTAATTTGGGACTTAAATTAAATATTGGATAAAATTGGTTTATTCAAGTCACTTGCTTTAATATGGTTTCGCCTAACTTTGGATATAATTGTTAATCATGACTTAGGCAAATACTAGGACTTGAATTATGTTGTTTTAATTTGTTTCTTAAGATATTAAAACCCGGCCTTGTTTTGTTGTGGAACCATCACTTGTATTTAAAGGAAATTAAATATTTTTAATTTGAGATTATTATTTCAAACCCGGGGATTCTCCAACTTCGTTTTCAAATTGGTATCAGAGCCAAAAACGATAAATTATTTCGTTAAAGATCCTTTACTTTTTGGCTAAATATGGATTTTTCCCCATTTTCAAAATTTTCCTATTTTTTATGGTTCTAACTACGCGTATTGGAAAGCGCGAATGAAATCAGCACTTAAATCTATCGATGAACGTGTTTGGATGTCTGTTGTTAACGGTTGGACCCCACCAACACATTTAATTGAAAATGTACATGTTCCCAAACCCGTTGATAGATGGACTGAAAATGAGTTTAAGCTAGCAAACTTTAATTCCCGAGGTTTAAATGCCTTGTTTAGTGCTGTCGCACCGGATGAATTCTGACGTATTATGACGTGTGAAACCGCTAAAGAGGCTTGGGATATCTTACAATTAACTCATGAAGGAACGAGTGTCGTTAAAGCTTCAAAACTCCAAAACCTCACCACTCAATTTGAAACTATCAAAATGGATGAAAAAGAAACTTTTGATAAATTTTATGCTAGACTTTCTGATATTGTTAATTCATCCTTTAACTTGGGAGAGAAAATACCTGACGACCGTGTAGTAAAGAAAATTTTAAGGTCCCTACCCGATAGATTTATTCCAAAGGTGACCGTTTTAAATTCTTTACCCACTTTAGCCTCTACGAAATTAGAAGAGCTTGTAGGTGATTTACAAACCTATGAACTTGATATGTTTCCCTCTAAAAATGAAAAGAAAATTGAAAAGGGCGTTGCTTTAAAAGCCCGCAAATAGGTTAAACAAGTTGTAGAGAGAGATAGTGATAGTGACTCGGAAGATATGGCTTTGTTTGCTCGTAAATTTAGAAAATTTCTTAAATTTAACAAAGATAAAGTTAAAAATGATTTTAAGAAATTTGAATCTTCTAAACATGATAAAAGTGAGAAGTTTTCTAAAGCCGAGAAGATCCCTAAACCTAGTAATGAAAATGTTGATAGGGACGAGTCTAATAAATGTTTTGGTTGTGAAGGTTATGGCCATAGGGCTTTTGAGTGCCCCACTAAACTAAGGAAAGAGGGTAAACGACCCATTTCATATAATGCGACCCTTAGTGATAGTGATAAGGAAGAAAAGCCCGATTCCCCCACAAAGAAAAATTTTGTGGCTTTTATGGCAAGTCATGTGAGTGATAGTGAGAACTCATCGAATGATGAAATTATTGCACATGCCACTTCCAAGGTCATTGTACATGATTCTCTTATTTTTGATGATAGTGAGAGTGAAAAAGAAGAGGAGAGTGAAAATGAAAAAGAGGTTGATATGAGTGAACTTCAAAATGCTTTTCATGAATTATATAAAGAATCTATTAAATTGAAAAGAGCTAATTTGAAGTTAGAAGCGAGTTTAAGAGAGAGTGTCAAGGTCATTGATGAAAGTGCCTTAATAGAAGACCTTAGGACTCATGAGAGGACTCTTCAAGAGAAGCTTAACTATGTAGAAGGCGAGAGAGATAGCCTTAGGGGTTTAATGGAATCCTTGAAAAAGGAGCTTCTTGCTTTTGAAGAGCGAAATGTTTTACTAGAATCTAAAATTTTGGATTTGGAAAATAAATTAAAAGATTCTAGTAATGTCAAATTTGATTTGGAGTGTCGTTCGGAAAAACTAGATAAAATGTTAGGAACGGTCCAAATTAAAAATGACACTTTTGGTTTAGGCTTCAATTCTTGTAATGATTTTAACCCTAAAGTCAAAACCAATGTTTTAGGAGAATCTTCTAGGAATGCATTTAATGATCACTCCTTAGATAAATCTTTTCGACATATTCTTACTTGTACACTTTGTGGTCGACAAGGTCATCTTAAGAAATTTTGTTTAGATCTTAAACGAATTCCTAGAAAATCACATAGTAAAGTAACCACGATAGCTAACGTTCCTACACCCCAAGATAGTAATTCTTCATTAATTTGGGTTAGGAAATCCGACTTGGTTGCCTTACAAAATAGGGATTTTGATTCTCATTTACTTTCACATCCTTCATCCCTTGCTAAATCTAATGGATGAATGTGTTAGTGTTTGCATACTTTAGCGTTTGTACTTCATGCTATATTCATATGCTAAATGTATGCTTGTTTAGTCATTCTCTAGTCATTGCCTTATTTCATATCACATGCTAGAAATTATGACTTGTTTATCTTTTTGTATTATATTTTGAGTTTGAATCGGCTGCATAATATAAAAATATTTTTGTTTATCATTTGTGTTTTATTTATTTCATTTAAGCTTAATGAAAAATACAAATGATTTTTGTTTGTCCTTTTGAGTAAATATTTATTTTTGATTAAAAATGTTAAAAACTCAAAAAGATTTTGTTTTGTGTGTATATTTGTTTGACACACTTTATGTGGCATATATTTGTGTTTGAATCCTATCATTTACGCTTCCATGTGGCTAGAACTTTTGGTTTAGATTTTCAATCCTTAAAATGTTCTTTACCATGTTTTATATGGAGTAGTTGGATTTTGTATTGTTTAAATGGATTCTATTTCTATATGCCTCTATTCACACATGCACGAGCTCTTTTGAAATCTTAATGTCACATGTTATATTTGAGATTTTTGAGGTGTTCTCCTATCAATCTAGTCTTCTACATATCTATGACCTAGGAGGACTAGTGCATGTCAAAATCCGTTGCATGTGAGATTTGTGCGAAAAATGAAAACATGATAAATTAATATATGCACGGGGAAGGGCTCCGAAAGGATGAATTAAGTCCTTTGCGATAGTAAGCCACCGTTAATTGGATCTAAAATAAATACGTGATCCAAAGGCCTAAAAATAGAATATTTGGCATTAAACAAAAAGCAATTGCCAAGGCCTATGTTTGTTTGATATATTCATTCACAAACAAAAGAATATATATGCTCATTGAGGGAGAATTGGATGGTATATCAACGGTTTGCACAATGTCCGTTTATCCTAGTTGTCTTTAATGTCATGACTCTATTTGGTTTGTAGAATCATCATCATGCTAGGCTTGTATGCATTGTGTATGTTTGTTCATTGAGTTCAATCTTTCTATTGTCACATGAGGTTATATTTAACTGTGATGAAGTTTGCAATCAAATGAGAACTCCGTGAACGTTTCTTAAGTGTTTGGGTCTAAATTTAATTGTTGCTAGTTCACACCCCTACACTTCCGTTTCCATATGACACATTTTTGCCATACGAGTGTGCAAACTTATTGTATTTTGTGTCATGTGTGTGTTTATATCTATATATATATGCAAGTGCACTATTGGTATATTTTTCGTATCTATATATATGATATTTGTTTGTCTTTGCCCTGCTTTTATTGCCCATATGCTTTCACGTCTTATCACTTTAAGCTTTCACATGTTGTTTATTAGTTCTTTATCCTTTGCCTATTCCCGAACAAAAAGGGGGAGAATGATGATAGGGGGAGAAATGGTATCTAATCCTATTATTATCGTATCTTCGTTTGGGGGAGATTTATCTTAGGGGGAGACGTCTTTCTAAGTAGGTCATGTGTTTAAAGGGAGAATTAATTTAGGGGGAGTAATTAATTAATTGCATTTAATATTTTGATATTCCCTATGCATTTGATGAGTTTTCTTAAGTGTGCAGGAATTATTCTAAAGCGGCATCTTTCTATGGCAAAGCGTTTAATCCTTGGGTTGAGTCAAGATTGGGCGGGGTATGTTTTGATTCTAGTAGAGCTTGACGGCCCTTTAGGATTTTTGTTTGGTTTTTGTCCCGGAATAGCCAAAGGGGGAGATTTGTAAGGACACAAATTTCCAATTGAGTCCATATATAGTTTTGGCTCAATTCCGGACAAAAACATTTATTCATAGGATTTTATTTAATTGTAATATTCAAGACCTATGAAGTGTTTGTTGAAGACGTAGCGGCAAAGAGTATAAAGCATCATCAACATGCCGTAGTTTATGTGCCTCGTTTGTACGTCATCAACTTAGGTTCCATGCTCCCAAGGTATGAATGTAATTATATTTATATAGGAGCTTGGAACAATGTTTATTTGGGTGTTAGGTTTAATAAAAGCCATGTTTATTTCAGAAATAATTTAAAAAGAACTTTATATTAATATATATATAAATGTTTCTGGGCCAAAATAGAATTTAACAAAAATTTCTGAAACTCGTTCGAAATTTCGTTCGAACGAGATTTTTCGTTCGAACCAAACTTCGTTCGAACGAGACTGCCTTCTAACCTAACTGGTCAGTCGTTAGATAAGTCGTTCGAACGACTTTCTCGTTCTAACGAGATATCTAACGAGGTTCTAACGAGCCCAGGCTGGTCGCTCGTTAGAAACCTCGTTCGAACGACAGTCAAAGTCGTTCGAACGAGAATGCCAGGCGGGAACAGTTTTGAGCAGTTTTTTGGCAGTTTTCTCCCATGATCCCCACTTGTTTTTTAACCAACTTTTTCCAGCTTTATGAGGGACGGGAAACACGTTTTTCCTTCCAACTTTTTCAACTCATTTCCATCTCAAAAAGAGAGTTTGAGAGCATAATTGTTTAGGGAAAAGGTTCATGTTTTGAGTGTCATCTTTTAAAGAAAAATTCACACACTCTAGTTTACACCCAATAATTGTTTATCCAAGTTCTCCTACATAAATATCAATTACTTGGAGGTTGTTTTGGCACCGGGTTTTCTCTACACCGATTTGAAGAGAAGTTCGTTTCATTTCTACCCGTTTGGAGAAAGGCTCCATGTTTGGGTGACGGTGTGCCTAATTGTCCCATCGGTGTATTCCGAGACCACGGTGGAGCTCCGTTGGTTATCCACTAATTGGAGGTTGATACAAGAAGAAGCATCAAGTCTTGAGGGGGTTCGAGTTTAGGAAGTAAGTCTTTTGTCTTGTAGTTTGTAATACCATTTTTAGTGGATTTGAGGCTAGGGCCGTCCCGAGGTTTTTTCCCGTTAGTGGGTTTTTCCTCGTATATCGCGGTGTAGTGTGACCTTGTTTATTTTATCTTGCACAAAATTTAGAACGCATGCTTAGGTTTAATTTCAAGATAAAATTGGGTTTAATTCTCACACTCATTTAATTTGGGACTTAAATTAAATATTGGATAAAATTGGTTTATTCAAGTCACTTGCTTTAATATGGTTTCGCCTAACTTTGGATATAATTGTTAATCATGACTTAGGCAAATACTAGGACTTGAATTATGTTGTTTTAATTTGTTTCTTAAGATATTAAAACCCGGCCTTGTTTTGTTGTGGAACCATCACTTGTATTTAAAGGAAATTAAATATTTTTAATTTGAGATTATTATTTCAAACCCGAGGATTCTCCAACTTCGTTTTCAAATTTATTCCCATAGACGGTGCTAAAAATGATGATGTGAGAAATCATCACTTCAAATCAGTGAACAACTCAAGTTTCTAGCTTTGTGTTAATAATGGTGGAATAGGAGCAGTAATATAAGGAAAGTATATCTAACAGAAGAGATGAGAGACAATTGTTTAAGTGTTTTGACCTTGGCTTACATTTATTATGTAAACAGGTTGTAATTCAACTATAAATGGTGGATGAAAGACATGAATGAGGTCTACAAGATTTATCTCTACAAATATATTTTGATAAATTAACAGTATGGATTTGAAATTATGATACTTTATGAGGATGATGAATTAGCCATTTATAGTGTTAGGGGTGCACAGTATCACCCCCAAGCATGTAGCTTGCGTGCATGGGATAAGTGAGCAAATGAGAGAGTGCCAATTATCATATGCATGTGTATTCCATGATGGGTAAATATCCCGCTCACGTGAGGCTCATCTGTTGTAACGATTTTGTCCACATGTCCCATAGAGGACTAAACCATATAATCTACACAAGTTGGTGATTTTAGCTCAGTGAGGCCTCGATTGGTCAAGACCGATGAGTGGTCTTCCTTATGGATGAGGTTGAGAGTAATATTTATTCTTCAATTGTTGTCTGGTCTCATCCCGATGACATTATATGGGGATAACACATGGTATGGATGAGACTTGGAAATGTCATACTATGATCACAGCAGTAGCCTTCATGAATGACCAAATTTTTTCTCTTGATTGGGTCTCGGAGCCGAGATTGTTTGACCTATCCCATTACGATGTGGGCCCATACGAGGATGAGTTTGAGTTGCACTGATAGGGGTTGATTAGTTTTACCCTCCTATCTTCATAGGACTTTTGGTCAATGATGGTATAGTTCTTTCTAGGGTATATCAATTTTTAGGTATAGATTAGCTATCGTTCTTCGACGCTAACATCGAATGCCATTGGCATAGTGTGTCGGTGTCTCTACTAGATGAATCTCTCCATCATTTCAATGGTGAGAAGGATATGGGTTATCCTAGAAAGTTTTCTACCATGTGAGAGCATAAGAGGCATTTCGATTCGTTAAGTAGTATGGTGGCACAGAGGGAGCCTAATCGGATGTTATTAGATTTCTCAATGGTGCAGAATTATCCCGATGAGTTCCTCAATGATCTTCCTGATTTACCCCCACAAGAGGAGGTGGACTTTACTATAAAGGTGCATCGGGGCATCTCACCTATCTCTATACCACCTCATAGGATGGCTTCGGTAAAGTTATAAGAGTTAAGGGTTTAGTTGGCAGAATTGACCAACAAGGGTTTCATTCATCCCAGTGTATCCCCTTGGGAAGCTCCAGTCCTCTTTGCCAATAAGAAGGACACCTCCATACGACTTTGTGCCGATTATAGGCAACTGAACAGGGTGACTGTGAAGAATAAATACCCATTACCCCGTATCGATGATTTATTCAATCAGTTACGTGGTTCAGGAAGGTTTTTAAAGATTAACCTTCGGTCCAGATACCATTAGTTGCATGTCAAAGAGGAAGACATTTTGAAGACAGCATTCTAGATTCGGTACGGGAATTATGAGCTCTTAGTGATGACCTTCGGTTTGATGAATGCCCCGATGATGTTTATGGATTTAATGAACCGTATATATCGTCCGTATTTAGATTGGTTCATGGTGGTTTTGTGGATGATATTTTGGTCTACTCGGCTTCACATGTAAATCGGAAGCACCTTTCCACGAGGTTGCAAGTGCTCAAGGAAAATCAGTTATTCGCCAAGTTTAACAACTGCGAGCTTTAGATGAATGAGGTCAAGTTCCATGGCCATGAATTGCGGGTGAGGGCATTTCTGTTGATCCATCAAGTTCAAGGCCATTCTGAGTTTGGATAGGCCGAAGATAGTTACAGAGGTGCGCAGTTTTTTGGTTTTCACCGATTACTATAGGAGATTTGTGCAAGATTTCTCGAGGATTGTGTTGCCTATCACTATGTTGATGCAAATGGATGTTCGCTTCGTGTGGCCAGAGGATTGCGAGACTTATTTTCAGTTGTTCAAAGTTAGGTTGACTTCGACGACCATTCTTATCCTCCCAGAGCTAGGCAAGGGTTATACCATATACTATGATGCTTTCGGATCATCGCTCAGCGCAATATTGTTGCAGAATTGCCAGGATATACATCCCATTGGTTAAAGGTGCATGAGAGGAACTACCCTGCCCATAACTTGGATTTAGTCGTGGTGGTGTTTTGCTAAAGATATAAAGATACAACCTGTACAGTGATCAATTTGAGGTGTATACGGATCATAAAAGCTTGCGATACATTTTCACTCATCACGCTCTAAATCTTCGTTAAAAGAGATGGATTGAGTTGATGGAAGACTATGACTTTTACTTAGAGTATCATCCTGGCAATTTAACTTTCGTTACAATCATAAATTCAATAATGTCTTTTTCAGAAAACTCATTTAAAAATGCCACTACTCTTTAAAATGGATTTATACTCTCTTTAAAGAAATCACCTTTTAAAATCGATTTAGAAATAAAATATGAATTCTAGAATTGAAAATCCAGGTTAATATTCAAATTTTAGGAAAACCCCATCTCTAGTTCGATTCCAAAATGAAATCTTAAAATAAAATTAATTCACTATCTCTCAATACGTAAATTAATGTGTGAAAATTAAGAATAAATTTTCCTATAAATATAACAATCAACAAAATTAATGAATTAAATTAACATCCTACGCAGTTTCATCCGACCCCTTGAGCGAGGTGATTAGCTGAACATATTTAAATAAGCATTCACAATCACAATAATATCAATAAACATTGAAATAGAGAAAGAATATGATACGCAAATTCTCATTTTTGAATCGCGATCTTGAATTGCATCCCAATTTATTCACAATTAACTCACTTGATTACAAAAATGAAAGCAAAAACTAAAAATTTATTTTAAAGCTAAACTATTTTTTTTGTATTTTTTTGAATTTTATTTATTTTCCTAACCTGTACGAAAACTGGACTGCAAAGCAGTCTCTTTTCTCTCTTCTGCTGGTTCATTTCCTTTTAAAAGCCCACGATTTTTCCTTGGTTGATGAGATATTTGAGGGATTTGAATTTTGGCCGAGTTAAAAGGTTTTGTTTGGATACGCATATGGTTTTTATTCGTAAAAGGAGAGATTGGGTTAAAAAAATGGTAGAGTTCCTATTTTTAAGGAATAGAAGGTAATGGTTGGGAAGGGTATGGGTTATCATGGGTATAAGCGGGGTCTTTGGAGGAATATGGGTTTTGGAGTTTTGGGTAATGGAGGTCTTGGTTTCGAGTTTGGTGAAATTGGTCGAGAAATGGACTGGTTTGGATTAATTAGGAGTTGGGTTTGGATCGTTGCCCTGGTTTGGGCTTTGTGTTTGGAACCAGATAAGGTAGGTTGAAATCGCATGTGGATTTTTGGGTTAACCACCACCTACTGGTGGTAAGGTCGCCGGTGAAGGTGATCGGGTTTAAGGGTCTCCCCTACTTGAAATCGGTAGGTAAATGGGTTAGGGGGTCAAAGTCAGCTGGGTAGGAGAAGGTGGTCTCGGGTTATAAAGTTGGGGGAACGGGTATGGAATATGGGGCAGCGGGTGAAGGTAAGTGGAGGTGTTCGACTGTGGCAGAAATGAGAGAGGAGAGAGGTGAGAGAAGGAGGATGTCGGGGAAGATGGTGAGGGGTGTTAAGGTGTGGTAAGGTGCATGGGGGAATGGTGTGTGTGTCTTAACTTGTCTTAGAAAATCAAAAGAAAGTAAAAACTAATGAAATATTTATAACCTTAAAAAAATAAATATAAAAGAAATAAAATTTACTAAAGAAAATAAATTCCTAACCTAACAATAAAAGACACAAAATAAAATAAAATACTAGAATTAGACTAATTATAAAGTAAAAACAAATCAAATGCAAAATTCTTATAAAATATAACAGTTATTATATTTACATCAATAATATAAATATACTCGATGCACGATAACAGTCCCTAATATATTCAACTAAACACGAAAAAATAAAATATAAAATCATAAGAATATAGAATAAATCCTAAAAATTATATACGACTCAAATAAAAAATATAAAAAATAATAAAAGTATAAACTAAACACACACAAGGCTCAAATGATGCGTAGGCAAGGTTTAGGCTTAGGCTTGGTATGGGACTGGGTTTAGGGCATCAGAACTCATCGAGGAAAGATCAAAAAGGGACTTTTGTCTTCGCGGTGCTTTGATTTTCTTCATTCCATGTTTTTGACCGCTACTTTGTCGCAATTATGTCGATTTAGCACAATTTAATACTATGACTGCATATTGACCTGAAATGTAAAAAAATACGAACATAAGGTCATTTTTATTGAAAACGAGTGACTAAAATACACATATTTGGGCATAAATTAAACACTTTTGGGTTCTTATCACACCACCCCCAAACAGAACATTGTTAGTCCTCAAGCAAAAATAGAGAGAAAACATATATATGTGACCAAAAGTGTGCCATTTTCGCAGGCACTGGCGATTGCACTTAGCATGTGCAACAAGCTGTTAAACCTATAGGTTGCCCTACAGGACAAGTGTTGTCTCTTAAGGGTTTCCAGTGAATGTACCCACAAAATTCAAAATTTTGTTTAAAGGCAATTTCTTATTTTGACGATGAAAAGCTATACAACCCAACTAAAATGTCATCAAGGAATACAAAGTTCATCTATCAAAGTATGACATAAAATTACTTAATACCCAAAGCGTAATCCTTTCTAAAACTTAGAATGTGTTAATGTGAAACAATCTTAACTATCATTAGAGTAATTCCTAGATCGCCTTTATAGATTCAACGCTTTGACCTCAATTCTTACTGGATATATCTCTCTAAATTGAACTCTCTGAGAATTAGGTAAGTGTTTCCATCTAGTGTGTGATGAGGCGAGTAAATATAAACAAGGTGAAATGTGTTATTCGCCATATAGACTTCTCGTTTACCCGAACACCTAATCAAGGGTGAAAATAGGGTTTATGAGGGGAAAATGGGATGAAGAAGACGATATGATGGTAGTGCTTTTGAGAAGAGTGTAACACAAGTTGAGTAACTAATGTCTTCATTTTATAAAATTGTGATCGCATGCTTTCTTTTTCTTCTTTTATATATTTTTTCTTTTTATCTACTCGTTTTTATTGCAATGCATTTTTCTTTTCATAACACAAAATGAAGACAATTTTTTTTTCATTGACAATTTTAAACACATTTTTTCCCTTAAAAATGATGGTAGTGATGGGAAATGATATGTGGATGATAAGGAAAATATTGAATGATAATAGGTGAATTAATGGTAATATGATATAGGGAAATAGTAAGTGTAAGATCAAAATAGTTTAATGCTCGAGACAAACTACAAGACACATGTTTCTTACAACTCGAAAGGGATGTCATTCTCAGTGATTATGCCAAAAATGAAAAATAATGAGACCATTCAACGACTAAGTGTGGTACCAAAAGAAAGTTGAGTCAACTTATGACTCGAAGATTATGTAAAAACCCTCAAAAGGGTGAATTTCTCAAATCTCATGAGTTTTAAGTATCCACTAGTGATATTATAAGGATCTCTTGAGAATGTTGTTACTCTTTAACTTTTGATTATAAAATGTGATAGTGCAGATTTTTGAGTTTAGAAATTCATAATGCAAGTATGCCTTAAGAGGTATTATTTAATTTTACACTAAAAAACATATTTTTAGGTTCGAACAAGGGTATTTCGAGATTTCTAAAAGAGTGATGATAGACACTTCATGTCATAAAAATTTTAAATTGAACAAAAAATTTTAAATGATTTGTTTCCGAATTTTTTTCAAAAAAGGTACGATTTTGATAAATTTGCCACCCCCAAACAAAATAGAACATCGTCCTCGATGTTTAAAACTATATATATATATATATGGACAACATAAGAGAAGGGAGAGATTACCAGAATGAACCGCTAATGAAAATGTGTCGAATGATGGAGCAGAGGTGGAACCTGAAGAGCATATGTGGCACAAAAATACGTAAAAGTCTATAAAGCATGTGAAAATTATTGGGAGAGGATAGAACGCCACCCCCAAACAGGATAAGACTCATACTCAGAAACAAGATATATGGGATTCCTCCTGGTAGTGCTAAGTTTAACGTTTTCAGTCAGACCAAACTATTCGCACCCTAACGATAAGAACTATGAAAGAACGGGGTGGAAAAAAAATTAGGTGATGGGAATCACCCCTAAAAAGACTGAAAAGTTAGTCTTGATAAACTGGAATACAAGATCAATGCACTTGTATGACATAGTTTTTCACACGATGAAAAGCATCAGTGGACCATGGGTGGGTACAGAGAAGGGTATATGGAAGAAAGGTAAGGGTGAGGGTGAACAGGCATCGGTCATGTGACATATTGAGTGTGAAGGTGAGGGAAACTATGGCCCTATAATCATGGTGCACAATTTAGATGGGGAGGAAAAATGGTTTAGCAATAGTGATAGGGTGGGTCTCCGAGAAAGTGCACGGCCTTTCTATAAATGGACGATGATAATGGTCGCACCATGACACTACACTGAGCTGACGTGAAGCACAATCACCACGGCAGATGAGTGGTGGGCATGAAAGAACAAGCTCAGTGTGACGAAAGTTGAGAGTAGCAAAATTACTCTCATGGATGGTGGGGTTCATTAAAAACTCATGAATTGGCCCATGGAACATTAGGGTGGAGGAAGGGTTTAGGTGAGGATCTAAATGCATAGATGGAAACAGGTGAGGTGAAATAGTAGGGTCCAAATCAGGTGGGGAGTTGAAATGGAAAATGGGTAGAGAGGATGGGATAAAGGGTAGGGGAAGATGATCCAACTCAATAGTAGGAGATACACACTCCTCGAGAGGCTCAGAGTGATCCTCTAGGGCACTCGCAGGAGGAGTGGAAGTAAATGATTGAGTGATAAACTTATCCACCCGTAATTCACCAGCAGAAGTGGTGGGAAAATCTAACGAGGCATCCAAATTCGAGATAGAAGAATAAAAATTAAGATATGACTCAAATGGAGTCAAACATGGTGGGATAGGATCCATATTCAGAGAGGTAGGAACCATCTCAGATTCAATCTCGGGATAGTGGGAAGCACTCATAGCTGGAGCTAACCTAAAATGAATTGATTCCTCAGGAATACACAAGGTTGGTTCGATAGGCATAAACTCGAGCATATTTTTAGATTCAATGGGAGGGTTAATAGGAACCTCAATGGTGGAGTCATTGAATGCGATAAGGTCGTGATCAGTCGCACAATCAGTGGAGAAGCCAACATAATTGTTAACTTGGTGCCCGGACCACTAGGTGGTATCAACTTAGAGATTATTGAGATGATAGGGTTGATCACACTCAAAATCAGTGGCACAAGATGACTCATCATCACTCCACGTGGGGGAAACAATGGGTTGACTTGGGGGAGGGGAGGAATTCGACTCTCTCGCACACTCAAATTCATTTAATCATTATTCAAGACGTTGAAGGGCATCAAGTTGACATTGAAGAGTGTGGGCGTGTTCGAGGATGAACTTTTGAAAGATGCTGTCGAGAGAGGATGGGCATGGTGGTGGTGAAGTGTTGGCGGGTGGCAGTGGTGGTTGAGGCAGACACAACTCGCTATGGACACTAGGATTGGGAGAAGACTCATAGTAAGTGGGAAGAAAGGGGTCAAATTCGTCATATACAAGAGAAGCGTCTCCGTGAGAGACAAAAGGTTGATAAACATGGTGAACGTAGTGAGGGGACTGATCAAGATGAGGTTCACTAGGTTGCCATGATGATTGTCAAAAACCATGAGGATCCACAATATGGTGTTGGGATTCATATTGTATTGGAGGGTGATTAGGCCTCTATGAATAACTCGAGTGCTCATACCCCTCGACATTGGATATGTCATGACAATACACCAAGAGTGGTTCTGAAACATTGTCATACGGATACACTTGGGCCATACTGGGCTCAGATGGATATGGAAGATATGGGAACTCATAGGACAAGTGATCGGCGTCAAAGCAGTGGGTGCACGACGAAGGATTGGATGGGTTGACACTCATCACCGGAGATGGTGGAATAGAAGATGTTTGCATGGACGACGCAAGAGTATCAATAGTGGGTGTGTGAGAGTTAGAGACACGAAGTAATGTATGTAGGTTTGACTCGGGCTCAACGTCAAACATGCTTTGAGATAATGGGAAATAGACAAAGTATTACCGTAAAGGACGTTCTTCGGCGATGACGAGAGGAATATTTTTGGATTTTTAAATAGTTTTCAAAAAAAAATCTTTTTGGAATTTTTGAATATAAGAAAAAAATATTTTTATGATTATATTGAAAATATTTTTGGAAGTTGTTGGAAAAAGGGGTAATGGACTCACATTGGAAAAACCGGATGAGGGAGCGGAAAATTGACGACTTAAAAGACTAAATTAGACACGTACAAGGAAGGGACAAGTCCTAGAGAGCACATAGCCAAATTATTATCTTCAATTTAGGTGAGAAGGTAATAAACTTTTATTTAATCCGCGGGCGAGAAAAACATGGAACCTTAGACTTCGCTGGAAAAAAGTGTGCTCCTACTTTATTCCCGAGAGAACAAGAGGATTACTAGTATAGTCTCACCACACTAGCTACTACAACGATCAACTGTCTAGTACCACGTTGGGGAGAGCACAAACCCGTTTTACTGGGCGGGCTCACTTAAAACCCAGTTTCCCTAGACAATAGTCTTTAAAAAGTCGATTGAAGATTGGCAGGGGTGGAAAGGACTCACTAGAGTATACTTCGAGTGTCTTGTTCCAAAAGAGTCCTAATGAATACTGATCCTACTTGGCTTGCTAGTTGATTGATTTTAATTTAAGTGATAGCATGGGTAACAAGCAAATATGAGAAAGTGATTGAGTGGATAATGAAATCCCAACTCGTTGCAATGACCGGGTTTAGGTCTTAGGTAGATTAATTCATCAAACCATTCAAATTAAGTGCGATGCAAAAATTAAAAGCACACAGAAGCAATTAATCCTCGACAATGGTGCTATTTGATAACAGACTTTTTGTGCATGGTTTGTCATTGTCTTCAAAGCCAAGTTAATCAAAATCCTTGAATACCTACGAACATGATAAAACTTACATAATGATAAGTAAGGATATCAATCCATATTTAAGGAGTGAAACAAATGAGAAGTACTGTAATTCATTTTTTTTATTTAATTTCTTTTTAGATTTTTTACTTTTTCTATTTTTTTTCTTTTTTAAATTAAATAATTTTCATGGGATGATGAGATGACTAAACTAATGAAAGAAATATACTAAACTATGAGTAAAGTCTAATGAAATAACTAAAAAGTGTGATGAAAAATGATTGAAATATAACTAAATAAAACGTAAAATATGAGATGAGTGAGGAAATAAAAGTGAGGACTAGCAAGAGATAGGATAATACCATATTGTTGATACCAAAATTAATACACTGATGTGGACGAATAATACGAAGACACGTGTCAATATACGTGGCACAATAGTAACGAGGAAGTTCATTTCCCCGACCAATTCATGTTCCCTCCGAGCAGCGAAGATACCCCGAGGAACTCCAACACTCCGAGGTACTCATGCGCTCCGAGGAACTCTTGATCAACGAGCAACTAAGGCGGTCTGAGCTGCATCTCGGCCGTATCATTAATTACCAGATAGACGACAGTTCAACTATTCATTGAATGTTTATAATCTTGACACACACGCTGCATTAAATGTATTACCCTTTCATGTACAGCCTCAAGGCTATAAATACCTTGTATCATCCTCATTCAAGGGGAGGGGAATTTCTTGACGGAACTTGTAATCGAGAATTCCCAAACACTCAGCAATAACATAACAGTGGATGTAGGCTTTTCCTTATAGCCGAACCACTTTAAAAATCTTTGTCTCATTTTATTTATCTGTGATTGAATAATTAGAGTGATCTAATTTTTTACATCAACAGATTGGCGCCGTCTGTGGGAAACGACTGTTGCTATCGTTTTTCACCAAAAATCATTTATCATCAATGGCAGATAATCCAGAATCCAGTAATCGAAATGCTGGAAATACTGGAAATCCTCCAAATCCATCTGCACCTCCAGATCTGGCTGGAATTATGACGAATCTGGCTGAAGGACAAACCGCCATGCAAGAAACAATGAGGCAACTCATTCAAACTCTTCACAGCGGTGCACCTACCCATTCAAGGCAAAGGAGTGATCATGGGCAATCGCGATCCAGGCGTACTGGGTCATATCGTAATGAAGAATCTAATGATTTTTCTTATCAACCTGGGCGAACTTCATCGATACGGGCTACGGATACAGATCAACATATCACCCTCTCTCCAGAGAGAACTAGCGCCCTGGAAAGATTAAGCAGGGCATCTCCTTTCAGTCGGTTAGGACCCAGGAGAAATATGAGTCCGCCTAGAGCCCCATCGAGAAGCTTTCGACCACCATCAGGTTTGAGAGAAGGATCAGCACAATCAAGACCAGCTACTCGTCGAGATAGATCTCAGGAAGCTACGTCAGAACAGTCAATTGCTCGGACTAAGCAGCCCGAGGAAGGAAATGAAGCGTGGAAGGGTTCCATTCAGCGATTGGAGGATAGACTTGGAGAAATGGTTAAAGAAAGGAATCCCTTACAGAGAACTTTTGTTCAAGGGACACCTTTTGTGCAGGCCATTGTGAATTTTCCTACACCATCGAAATTTAAAGCACCTGTAGTGACCCCTAAATATGATGGAAAGACAGATCCTGTTCTTCATATAGAACAATACCAAGCTGCTGCCGACATATATGCCGTCCCCGACGAGATGAGGTGTAGAGCATTTTCGGGAACTCTTACCGGATCTGCACAGATATGGTACAACAATCTTCCTCGGGGTAAGATTTCGACTTTTATTCAGTTAGCCGAGTTGTTCATTGGTAATTTCTATTTTGGAGCAAAGCCGGTAAAGCGAGTATCGCACTTGTTAAGTGTTAGACAAAAATCAGGTGAGAGTACTAGAGATTACATAACTCGTTTCAATAATGAGAAGTTGGAAGTCATAGATTACGAAGAAAAGATAGTGATCACTGCTTTGATGAGTGGATTGCTGCCTAACAAGTTATATTATACTTTGGCCAAAGATCCACCTAAAACTATGTCGGAGTTGATGGCAAAAGCGGCCAAAATATTGAATGCCGAGGAAGCTATGGCTGCGAAGAAGAATATGGATAAAGAAACCAAGGTTGAGGTTGACAAATCTAAGAAGAAAGAGCAAAAAGGTAATGGTGGTGACAAGCATTCCAAGAATAATAGGACGTCATGGGAAGTCCTGAAGAAATATGATAATTATACTCCATTGAAGATGGGTATTAATCATGTTTTAGAAGAAATCAAGAATAACGAAGAAATCAAGTGGCCAGATAAACTGAGGACCAATCCTGAACTGAGGAATAGGGCCAAATATTGCGAGTTCCATAAAGATCATGGCCATACGACCAAAAATTTCATAGCCCTTCAGAACGAGATTGAAACGCTCATCCGAAGAGGAAAGTTGTCAAAGTATGTAGATCGCAGAGGTGAAAGGAAGAATGATGATAGAACTAGAGATCGTTCCAGATCTCCTCGTCGGACGGAGGAGAAAAAGAAAAGAGATCATGAAGATGATCCAGATGAAGACCCCGATCTTCCAAAGAAGCCAAGACATCCTGAACGAGAGGTATTTTCCATACGTTTTAGTTCATTTGATTGTAATGTTATTACAGGAGGAGATGCTGGAGGGGGAGGCCTTACTGCAGAAAGAAAGGCCTATCTCGGAGAGGCTCAAGCCTGCTCATATATTCAACGAATAAATCTTGCCGAGGATGATCGTCCGAGGAAGGTAAATAAAGAGAAGCTAGTTATTGGTTTTTCAAAAAACGATTTGGCCGGTGTTCTTTACCCTCACGACGATCCCTTGGTGATCAAAATGAGGATGAAAGATGTGGTGATTTCAAGGGTGTTGGTTGACAATGGTAGTTCGGTAGACATCATGTAGTATTCATGTTTTGATAGCTTGAATTTGAAATTATCTCAATTGGAACCTTATCACAGACCCCTTCTGGGTTTTGCCGGCGAGAAAGTTTTTCCACTTGGGACGATCAAGTTGGACATATTCATTGGAACTTGGCCTGCTTGTCGAACAGAAAGAATACGCTTCTTTGTGATGGATAAGAATGTGCAGTCAGCCTACAACATCATCATGGGAAGAGTTGGTTTGAAGAAGTTCGAAGCAGTTCCATCTACAGTGCATCAATGCTTAAAATTCCCAACAAACTTCGGAGTAGGAGTTGTAAAAGGTGATAAAAAAATAGCTCGGGAATGCTATTATTCATCTGCCGAGCAAGAGGATCTTGAGGAATCAAGGAAAAAGACTATTACCTACCAGGTAGAGGAAGGTACAGAAATTGAAACTCTTGATCCCAGGGATGAATCCCAACTTGTAAAAGGACAGGTGGTAGAATCTACAGAAAATGTTATTCTGGACGAGGAGCACCCTGAACGAGTAACCCAGATAGGTTCGTCGTTGGATGCTTCAATAAAACAAGAGTTGATAATGTTCTTGAGAAACAGGAAGAAAACTTTCGCATGGAGTCATGAGGACATGCCAGGAATAGATCCAAACTTCTTATGTCACGAACTCAATGTGAATAAGGAGATCAAGCCTGTAAAGCAGAGAAGAAGGGTATTTAGCCCCGAGAAGAATCAAGCCATACAAGAGGAGGTCGAGAAGCTCCAGAAAGCCCAATTCATTGAAGATGTGAAATATCCAGACTGGCTGGCAAATGTGGTGATGGTAAAGAAGAAGAACAATAAATGGAGAATGTGTGTTGATTTCACTAATCTCAACATAGCATGCCCAAAAGATCATTTTCCATTGCCCAGAATTGACCAACTAGTGGATGCTACCTCGGGACATGAGCTGCTCAGCTTCATGGATGCGTATTCTGGTTACAACCAGATCAAGATGAAACCTGAAGACAGGGAAAGTACTTCTTTTATTACCCCTAGGGGAACTTATTGGTATAATGTTATGCCTTTTGGTTTGAAAAATGCAGGAGCGACATACCAGCGGCTGATGAACAAGGTCTTCACCGAACAAATCAGTTGTAACATGGAAGTCTATGTCGATGATATGCTGATAAAAAGCAAGAAAGCTGTAAATCATTTAGTTGACTTAGCTCAGACATTTGATCAACTGGATAAATACCAGATGAAACTCAACCCGACGAAGTGCACATTTGGAGTACGAGAAGGAATGTTTCTCGGATACATTGTCAACCAGCGAGGCATTGAAGCAAATCCAGATAAGATCAAAGCTCTTTTAGGGTTGCGATCTCCAATAACAAAGAAAGAAGTGCAGAGTCTTACAGGACGAGTTGCAGCGCTCAACAGATTTGTATCCCGAGCAACTGACAAATGCCTCCCATTCTTTAAAACACTTCGAAAAACTTTTGAGTGGACTGATGAATGTGAAAAGTCCTTTCAAGACTTGAAAAAGTATTTGGGAGCACCTCCATTGTTGTCCAGGCCAATAACAGGAGAGAAGTTGTACTTATATCTGGCGGTATCAGAGAATGCAGTTAGCTCAGCATTTATTAGATTGGAGAATGGAGTTCAGAAACCCATCTATTACACAAGTAAGGCTTTTCGAGGTGCAGAAATCAGATATCCAAAGCTAGAAAAATTGGCATTGGCATTAATTGAAGCAAGTAGAAGAATGAGGCCATATTTCCAGGCCCATACAATCATCGTATATACCGACATGCCATTGAGGCAAGCCCTTCACAAGCCAGAAAAATCAGGAAGACTGATGTACTGGGCAATAGAACTCGGTGAATATGATATTGTGTATGAACCCAGATCATCATTAAAAGGGCAAGCTGTAGCAGATTTTATAGCAGAGTTTACATACCCTGATACCCCCGAGGAGCAAAAGGTGCTCGCTGACCAACCTGTGGATGTTACAGGATCAACAGACATAAACCCAGACCAACTTCGGATGGTAAAAGGGCTTATGGATGAAGACAGATCATCAACTTCGAGCTCAGACCAGCTCCGGTTGGTAAAAGAGCGAGAAAAGATGGTCGACGAGGAGCGAAAAGTGTCAAGGGAGGACGAAAAGAAGCAACAAATATTTCACCGAGGAACCCTGTCAGATAAGGAATTTGAAGACGGGTTACCCATATGGAGATTATATGTAGATGGCTCATCTTGCACAGCAGGTTGCGGCGCAGGAATTGTTTTGAGCACCCCAGACGAGATTGACATGGAATATGCTTTACGATTCCAATTCAAAGACTCTAATAATGAAGCTGAGTATGAGGCCATGATAGCAGGTTTAAACTTAGCAAAAGTTATGGAAGCACGACAAGTAATTGTATTCAGTGATTCTCAATTAATTGTAAATCAGATGACAGGAACATATGCAGTTAAAGGAGATTTAATGGCAAAGTATCATGCAAAGGTGATGGAGTTACTGATATAATTTGATGCCATTCAATTGGTGAGAATACCGAGGATGGAGAATGTACAAGCAGACGCACTGGCCCGACTAGCATCAGCTACTCGTACCGAGCTGCGAAGAACGATACCAATTGAAGTATTGGAAAGTCGGAGCATAAATGAAAACTTGACGATGAATGTTATTACCCTTGATTTAGGACCATCTTGGATGGATCCAATCAGGATATATATTGAAGAGGGAGGATTGCCAGAGGATAAGCTCGCTGCCAAAAAATTGAAGTATAAAGCTGCTCGGTATGTATTAATTAATGGTATTTTATATAGACGAGGAATTATGGCAGGTTTGCAGAGATGTGTACATCCCTCCGAGGTGAAAGAATTGATTGAAGAAATCCATGAAGGGTCTTGTGGAGCTCATGTAGCAGGTCGAACACTTTTACAAAGGGTAATGACTCAAGGATACTATTGGCCGACGATGAGGGCTGATTGTATAGGCTATGCTAAGAAATGTGACAAGTGCCAACGTTTTTCCTCTATCCGACGAACTCCACAAGCATTGTTGACACCCATAACTTCCCCTTGACCATTCGCTATGTGGGGAATTGATTTGGTGGGACCATTTCCGACCACCCGAGGAAGATTCAAGTACCTCGTCGTCGCAGTAGACTATTTTACTAAGTGCGTAGAAGCTGAACCCCTCATCGACATGATGTACGAGAAGGTATACCAGTTCGTTTGGAAGAATATCATCTGTCGATATGGTCTCCCTCATGCCTTCATCACAGACCATGGAACCCAATTTGATAACGAGGAATTTGCTGCTTATTGTCATCAGTCGAACATTTTGAAGGTCCATTCAGCGCCAGGCCATCCTCAAAGCAATGGACAGACTGAAGTGACGAATAGAAAACTGCTGAATGGTTTGAAGAAAAGGCTAAGTGAAGCTAAAGCTAACTGGATTAACGAGCTACAATCAGTATTGTGGGCTTACCGAACAACTCCCTGAGCAGCGACTGGAGAATCACCATATATGCTGGCATTTGGAAGTGAGGCTGTAATACCTGCCGAGTTAGGTCTCCCAACACACAGAGTGCTGAATTTCAATTCCCCAGTCAGCGACTTGATGAGAAGACTGGATTTGGATATGCTCGAGGAAGTCAGAGAAGAGGCAGCCATTAGGAATGCTGCTTATCAACAACGAACATCTCTTTTCTATAACAAATGGGTGAGGAAATGCGATTTAAAAGAAGGAGATTATGTGCTAAAGAAGGTAATTTAGAAACATAATAAATTGGAGGCAAACTGGCATGGGCCTTACCGAGTTACAGAAGTTGTTCAACTAGGAACTTACCGAATAACAACTTTAGAAGGAGAAGAATTCAAGAATGCTTGGAATGCTGAACACCTTCGCAAGTATTATCAATGATGTAAAATGTACAACGGGTTCATCAATATGAATAAAACAATGATGTTTTCACCATTTTCCTCTCCTTTGTTTGAAAGTTTTTCGGGGAATACTAGTGTTGTACACTACGCTGCTCGACAGCAAAAAGAAGACGATAGTTCGAAAGAACCAAAAAATATACTCCTTTGGTTAGGAGGCGTACACTAGCGTGACCAACTAAGGTTGGTAAGATAACTAGTGGACAGATAGTTCGAAAGAACCAAAAAATATACTCCTTTGGTTAGGAGGCGTACACTAGCGTGACCAACTAAGGTTGGTAAGATAACTAGTGGACAAATAGTTCGAAAGAACCAAAAAATATACTCCTTTGGTTAGGAGGCGTACACTAGCGTGACCAACTAAGGTTGGTAAGATAACTAGTGGACAGATAGTTCGAAAGAACCAAAAAATATACTCCTTTGGTTAGGAGGCGTACACTAGCGTGACCAACTAAGGTTGGTAAGATAACTAGTGGACAAGATAGTTCGAAAGAACCTGATAATTCAATAATCAACTACGGTTGAGGGAAGAACAATATCATTTGATTTGAAAATAAGCCAACAAGTTGGTCGGAAGGTAAAATCATTCCAGAAAATAAAAAGAATTCCAAACTGAACCAAGTATAGTTGGTCGGTGATCAACTATATTTGGTCGACGAGGATAAATTATCAACCATGGTTGTTCGGATACATTTTAGGAAAAAGTTTACCAAGTATGGTTGGTCGGGGATAAAAACCCATCAACTGTAGTTGGTCGACAAGCACAATTTAACAACCTTGGTTGGTTGGAAACAGTTTAAACATTTTATACTCATTACTTTATTATTAAGTGATTGAGCAGCATTGATACTTGTAATTTTGATTACTAAGTTGGTTGATGAACAGCATCATATTGTTATCTTTTTAACAAATACATATACACAAATATAAAAATGTTTGATAAACACAAGACAATCACAATACAAATTTGCAAACAGAAAATGAAATTCTTTCATTAAGATAAAAATGTATTACAAGCTATACATATGTGCTAATTATTACATTGAAAAACCTATTCTATTGGTTTCTTTCCTTTAGCTTTTGAAACAGGTTCCTCGCCGGTAGGAGGATCTTCTAAGCAAAGAGGAGAATTGATGAAATTAATATCTCTGAGCATTCTGACGTTCATCACAGAAGGTTTATCCAAGAGATGCTCTGGACGAGATAATTCAGTCTGAGAATGAAGACTATAGTCGCCGAGATATTTTAAAATTAAACTCCGAGGAATGGAACGAGCTGGGATCCATTCGATGTCCAATTTGAAAGGTGGCACAGGCAAATCTAGTAACCCTGGAGCATGATAATCCCATAAAAAATGCCCTTGCTCCAATTTCAGTACACCCAGGGCGTTCAACCACCCCTGCTTATAACCTTCATTATTGGCATGTTCAATCCGAGCATCTAAATGAACAAGGGCTTCATTGTATCCTGCCATCCAAAATTCCCTGGGCTGTTTATGGAATTGGAAGGTTAATCTATCCAATTGTTCGTGAAGGCTCCTGGCAAAAACATCTTTATCATTCAAAGCAGACTTCGTTGCAGTAAGTTGATCTTCCAAAGATAGATTTTTCTTGGACATTTCAGATAAAGCCCGATCTTTGGCGTTTAATTGGTATGCTTGAGTTTCCAAAGTAGATTGAGTGCGAGCCTCTTCAACATTGCGGCTAAGAACTCTTGATCGACTCCGAGCAGCGAATGGAGAACTTTGCTCCTCGGCAACATTTTGAATAGCTCTTCCTCGCCCACGAGAACCTCTTCCTCGTCCCCGAGCAGTCACAGGAATAACAGATCTTCTTAAGTTATCCAGTTCTTGCCTTAATTTGGCATTCTCAACCTCTAAGAACGAGAAACCTTCATCGGTAACTTGTACTAAAGCAGTGGAAGATGACGCTGCAGATTCATACTGTGCCAACTTTTTCTGCAAATTATTATTCTCTTGTTCCAGCAACTCAGCAATCTGCCTGCAAGCCTCAACTTCACCTTTTAAAGTTCTTTCCCTAACATCGTATCCAGCAAGGATCTTTTTATGGCCTGTTTAAGAAGAAAGCTGCTGATATCTATTTTCATACTCCTTGTGCAGTAAAGCAGTTGATTCATTGTGTTGATGTTGTAGATCTTCTAAGGTATAATGAAGTTCCTCGATCAATTCATAATAGGCCACACTGTTGGCCACAGCTCGGTCGAGTAAATCTTTCAAGTACCGATAAGCCTCAATTGCTTGTTCTGAGGCATCATGACCAATGATGTCAGTAATTTCTGATCCACTCAAATTTGTATGACCAGCTTTATAATACTCACGACATTGCTGCATCAGCTTTGTATCATGTGCAGATATCAGTTCCATTCTAGCAACAAACTAAGGATGAGAAAAAGACAATAATCAACAAAAACAAATCATCAACAACAGAGATAAACAAAGATGTATTTTATTAGATCACAAAAGGATTACATTGTTTGATTACAAATACTGAAAGATAGAAACTATACCGAACAACTTCACACCTTTTCCTTGTCTCCCAAGACTTTCTTGGGAGGCTGGGACGAGGAGCTTGGTTGCTCGGTGGTCACAGCGACTTGATCAGCAGTTGAAATTTGCTCAGGAGGAGGAGGCATGGAAGAAATGTCCTCGTTGGCAGAAGGAAGAGAAGCAGGGACTTGATCACCTATGGCCATGGAAGATTCATCAGAGACAGGCTCATCTTCTTCTTCCTCCACAATTGGTGGGGGAGGACCAGGGAGGTGTAGCTGGAATAGCCCAGAATCTTCTTTGATCTTCAATTCTTGCAGGGCAGCTACCCAGCCATCTCGGAAGTATTTCAACTTCCCATATTGAACTTGGGATGTCATCGCAGCAATCCCCTTGTCCCATCCTTTATCCCAGCCAGCGCTGAAGGATTTTTTAACTGCGAGCTTTCTTTTCAGTTTCTCCGAGGAGAGCTTCGCATCCAATACTTATTTTTGGCCCTTGATATCTCGCAGGGCGGACAATTCTTCCTCTGCCTTCCTCAGCTTATCCTCAAGTTCTCCAAAATTCTTGAGCTTGTCGTCATATTTCTTATGCTCAACCTCTAAACTTTTCACTTTATTCTCCAAACTCTTGGAGATCTCAGCCATCTTCACCTTCCCGGCCTTAACTGTAGATAACTTTTTCTCCCATTCGGCTCTGTCCTCGTCATACTGCTGACGAGAATCCTTCAAAGATTGGGTTAAACCCAGCAGAGCATCCTCTACACCAGACGAGGAGCTGGAAGCTTTAATTGCCTCGTCCTTCTTCACGATATTATTGAAACAGTTCACCAGCTGAAAGATGAGAAAAACAGTAAAGTCAATACAAAATGCAAGCATTCAGAGAAAGAAAGAAAACTCAGAATGTGAGAAATTTACTGAAGCAAGATGACAAGTAGCTAGGGATGTCAGCATATCCCTACAAATTTTTTCATCAATTCCTTGGACCTCGGGTATGATCCAAGTTTTTACCGAGCTCATTGCAGAGCTCGGTGGAATGATGGTTGGAACACCAACACCACCAGCTGGTAGAGAGGAGACAGTTTCAGCCAAATTGACTGAGGTTGATTTCCTCAATCTTCTCAAAGGGACTTCAGCAATTTTAACCAAGGAAAAACTCTTGGTCGGAGAGATAGTAATCACTTCCACAGGAGCAACTTTCTTTCTCGAAGCCACTAGGGGCTTCTCGGTAGCTTTTGAAGGCGCAACATCCACCTTCTTAGTCCCCTATGGGATATCAATTTTATTTTTCTTGGCCTCAGCAGCAGATGAAATGTCATCAAATAGAGCAGGAGGAGCTCTTTTCTTGCCCATTCTCTGACTTAAAAGGATGTGAGAATCTGAAGATGAATCCTCTGGAGTTGAAGCTGGTTCAACAGGACGAGAAGTATAAGAGGTTGTATAGCTCTTATACTGTAGCAAATATGATGCAGACCTGATGTGCTCGTCTGCAACGTTCTTGTGCAAACCCCAGATAAGTTTCAGATGCTTAATATTAACCTCTGATTCTTTTGGAGTTTTTCTTTTACTCTCAACTGCAAACAAACACGTATTAAAATATCAGTCATACATTTTCTCAAACATAATGAATTCGTAAATTCAGAAAAGAAATAAAATGAAAAATAAACCTATCCCATTGCCATATGGAGGACATCTGGGACCGTTGTATACTCCATCTCCAACTAAAAGGGCATATTGCCAATTTTTAATAACCACCCCATGTTCAAAATAATCTCTATTTGCATCAGGGAGGTTAACTACAAGAGCCCTATTCAAAAACCTAGTTTTTAAGTAATAAATATTATCTAGAACGGCCCATCTATAGCAGTACATAATTTTAGGGATCCCTATACGAGTCCCATGAGTTAGATTTAATTTATACACCCCATTAATTATTCTCCATGAATTGGGGGCTATTTTTGCAGGGACAAGATCGAAATACTGACAAAACTCAAGACACAATGGGTTTGGTGGAAAGGAAAAACCACATTCAGCAATAAAAAGACTGGGGAACCAATGTCCCTCAGCCAAACGAAAGTAATTTTGGGGTTCAGAAAGCTCCTCCAAAATTACCCAAGATGGGATGGAAAAGTCAGAATGGAATTTTTCAAGAGATTCAATAATGTAAACCATGATGAATAAAAGAAGAAGGAAGAAAATCTTACAGGAAGGAAGGAGATCTGCTGACAACTAGCGAAGGAAAAGATGAACGCACAAGAGAGAAAGAGAGAATAGAAAGCTTGAATGCAGAAAATTGGAAAAAGAAGAAGACGGTATGGTTACCTAAGAAGTTTAAATACTTTGCCTAGGGAAGTGGCGAAGGAAATGATTACACGAAAGAAACTATTGAGCTTCCGGCGGCTAAAAGGACAAAAAGGACACAAAGATCGAAGCACTCTTAAAAATTCGAAAAAAGGCGGATTCTGTGAATTTGGAAATAAATTCAAATACGATGCTCCTAAAACCCAGGAAGATCATTCAATATTGCCATATACCAAGAAAGAATGTTCCATATTCCTCAAAGTTCGAAATATGAAACATTGGGGGCTTCTGTTGATACCAAAATTAATACGCTGATGTGGACGAATAATACGAAGACACGTGTCAATATACGTGGCACAATAGTAACGAGGAAGTTCATTTCCCCGACCAATTCATGTTCCCTCCGAGCAAAGAAGATACCCCGAGGAACTCCAGCACTCCGAGGTACTCAAGAGCTCCGAGGAACTCTTGATCAACGAGCAACTAAGGCGGTCCGAGCTGCATCTCGGCCGTATCATTAATTACCAGATAGACTACAGTTCAACTATTCATTGAATGTTTATAATCTTGACACACACACTGCATTGAATGTATTACCCTTTCATGTACAGCCTCAAGGCTATAAATACCTTGTATCATCCTCATTCAAGGGGAGGGGAATTTCTTGACTGAACTTGTAATCGAGAATTCCCAAACACTCAGCAATAACATAACAGTGGACGTAGGCTTTTCCTTATAGCCGAACCACTTTAAAAATCTTTGTCTCATTTTATTTATCTGTGATTGAATAATTAGAGTGATCTAATTTTTTACATTAACACATATATTCTAGTTAATCGAAATTAATTAATTCATTAAAATTAATTATCCCAAGTTAGTATCAAAATCACGAATCCACTCTCATTGCAAATGTAATTTTAATAATAATATTTTGGAAAATTAAATTCAACACTCCTACAACTCTTGAAAAGTAGATATAAACTTCATTTAATAAATCACCCGCAAGGATCGATTCATCAAAATTCATATAAATCATAGAAAATAGAAGTTAGAGTAGAAATTCAAGGTATAATACCGCACTTGAGAAACCCATATCTCTAATTTGATTATACATTGGGTATTACATCGGGAATTTTGATTTATCTAAAAAATCATTATACCCTCTCTCAAGGCGTAAATCAAAATTTAAGAGTGCAAAGTTAATTATCAAAGGGACATTTAATATAAGTAAACTAATTATTGTGGGATTAACATCAAATAATGGGATCACCCCACCCCTTGCAAGAGGCTTTAGCCTAACATGGTGATAAAAGACAACAAATGTAATATTATCAATAAACTAAGCATGAAGTTACGAAAAGTAGAGATAAGAGAATAAATCTTAGAATCAAGTATCCTTGAATTATAAGTTTAACTCTAAACTCTTTAATACAATCCAAACTCTCACATTTTAGTCCTAACAAATTCTCTAAAAAAAATAAAGAAAACTAATTACAAAGATGTTTGTCTCTCTATTTCTCTACTTTTCTTCTAAGTCTCACTTTAGGGTTTTATCTCCTCAATATGCTTTCTAACTCCTGAAATGGGTCTTAAATTTATCTTACAAGAGATGCAAGTGGCTAAGGGTATAATTTGAAGGGTAATAGTGGGCATGAGGGATGTGAGGTGTGAGAGGGGTAATATGGAAAATGAGTAGTTGGGGGTATTTTAGGAATAAGGGGAAAAGGCATTAAACTTGTGGGTCTAATTTTCTTTTTGGTTTTGATAGAATGTGGTAAGATGGAATATTGGTACTTTGAGTTTTAAAAGAGAAATGGATAAAAAGAAAATGGGTAAGGGGTTTGGACTGGGTTCGGATAGGGGACTGTCGAGTTGGAATCGGGTAAGGGCAGGTGGTTGTTGGGTTTGAGGTCGGGCGATTTTGGGTTGCTCAGGAATCGTCTTAGAATCGTCGGGGTAAGGTCCAATTTTTTCGCGTAGAAGGGATTTTCGGGCATGAGGTTTGTTGTGGCCGAAGCTCGGGCCATGGGTTTAAGCTTGTGGCTGGCTGGGGATGAGGTTTTGGGATTGGGGGCTGAGCAGGTCCAAGGACTTAGGTTTTGGTTGTGGGTTAAGGTATGGAGATGGGTTGTTAATGGAGGTAAGAGAGAGAGTGTGGATAGGGGAAGATGATGATAGGGTAGGATTAGGTGTGGTGAGGGTGAAGTTTAGCTAGTGTGTGTGCGTTTAGATGTGCACCAAAAGAATAAAATAAAATCAAGACTTAACTAAAATCTATGAAAACCTAACATACTAATTAAAAAGCTCAAAATAAAATAAAATAAAAATAATAAAACTAACCTAAAAAAATTAAAAATAAATAAGATAAAATTAAAAAAATTAAAAACTAAATATAAAAATCTAATAAAACGAACTCCCATAAAACTATAAGAACACTAAAAATAAAATAGAATAAAATATTGATAACACACATGACCCACAATATGGACTCAATTATACACATAAATAAATGCTAAAAAATATGCATGACTCAAAATAAAATATTAAATATATTCTAAAAATTAAAAATGGCTCAAATAAAAATATAAAAAATAAAAATAAAATAAAAGGTGCAAACTAAACACACACAAGGCTCGGGTCATGGGTCTGGACTCGGTGTAGGCTAGGTTCGGGTTTGGGGACAGGATAATAGGGACAAGGATTGGGTTCAACCTTTGTCTCATTTTCTTTGATTTAGAGCGTTTGATACGTCAAATGAACATTAACCTTCAAAATAAACATAAAAGAGCAAAAGACCCATTTTGTCGAGAATTAGCAATTAAAAATCGTTTATTTGGGGTTTTATTTAAACACTTTTGGTTATTTATCACAATCCCTAAGGTTTACTTCCTGAGGTACAAGTCAATATCTCCCCAAATGAGCTCAACGGAATAAAATTGTCCACGACACGAAACCTCCCGTGATACCAAGTAGCCTAGGTATGATTACACATATAAATCAAACAATAGGTATACACACCACCCATATATATGTATAATATCATCATAGGTATGCACGTAACCTATATCATATGCCCCTTACGTAGTATAAAATCTTTCGAATGTTCTACGTAACATAATACTTCTCATACTAAATTTTCGAGTGTTACTCAATACGCAAATGGTTGCCAAGTGTCCCTTAAGTAAATTCAGTAGGTAATCTCACTGTAGGCCTACTGGTCTTGGTCTTCCTTTAATTTTCCATCATAAGAAATCAATATCCGAACGAGCTTTTATTACGCATTAAGTTTAATCAATTACTAATCTTAAACTCTCCTCGTGCAACTAATCTCAAACCCAACATTAGCCTTCTGGTAATTAAAATATACTTTAATAGGTTCGTACAATTAATTCAAGGTCAACCTAAACATTTACCATAAGTTCTAAATGAAAATGGGGAAAACTATGCAATTCTGGGAAACCGAATCGATTATGCCTTGCGTTGAATTGATTTACCTGCTACAGGTCTCGTCTTCTCCACTTATAGCAGTTACGGGATTCACCACTTTCAACCTCAAAACCTCCATGATTCATTCTCAAACTCCAAACTAAGCATAACCATTATACCATCACATATATATGATTTCTAACATATTGGAATCATTAAATCATCAAAGAACACCCTTAAATTCAATTAATTAAAGATTGAACATTCAAAACCCTAGTTTTCCATTCATTCTCAAGAACTTCAATATTTTCCCATATTTCCTCCTAGTTTTTGTGATATTTCTCATCAATTTCAGTTTGCATGTGTAAGGGATCAGTAATAACACCAATCCTTTCCAAGAACATGATTTATATCTCAAATTATAAAGCCAAATTTTATGAATTTCACAAGATTATCACCCAATTCTAACATGGATGATATATCAGATCATAGTTTTATAAGATTAAACACTTGCATATATTTGAAGGTTTGATTCCTTGTAGAAGAATTGTAAGGACACAAATTTCCAATTGAGTCCATATATAGTTTTGGCTCAATTCCGGACAAAAACATTTATTCATAGGATAGTATTTAATTGTAATATTCTCAAGCCTATGAAGTGTTTGTTGAAGACGTAGCGGCAAAGAGTATAAAGCTTCATCGTCATGACGGTTTGCGTGCCTCGTTTCTACGTCATCAACTATGGTTCCATGCTCCCAAGGTATGAATGCAATATTATATATATAGGATCTTGGAACAAGTTTTATTGGGTGTTAGGTTTAATAAAAACTGTGTTTTATTTTCAGAAAGAATTAATTAGAACTTTAAAATAAGTTTATAAAGTTTTCTGGGCTAAAAATCGAATTTTCCAAACTTTCTGGAAGTTCGTTCGATATGTCGTTCGAACGAGTTTTTTCGTTCGAACCAGATGTCGTTCGAACGAGTTTGCCAACGAGGTTCTAGTATATGCCTATGAAATGTCGTTCGAACGAACCTTCTGTTCGAATGAGATATCCAACGAGATTATAACGAGTTCAATCTGGAATGTCGTTAGAAGTCTCATTCGAACGAAATGTCGTTCGAACGAGATGCCAGGCGGGAACAGTTTTTGGCAGTTTTGCACCCACTTCCCCACTTGGTTTGTAACCAACTTTTTCAGATTTTAATATGTGCGGGAATCACTTTTGATAATCAATCTTTTTCATATCATACAAACTCTTAGAGAGTGTTTTGAGAGCAAAATTAAAAAGAGAAAAAAGATCAACTTTTGAGTGTTAATTTTCAAAGAGAAATTTACTTACCACTCTAGTTTTACACCCAAATTAGTGTTTATCAAAGTTCATATATACATAACAATTGCTTGGAGTTTGGCACCGGTTTATCTCTTCCGTTTCAAAGAGAAGTTTTGGTTTGCTTCTACATCCATCAAAGAAGAAGACGTTTTGTTGCGATTCTACCCACTTTGAGAAAGGCTCCTTGCTCGGGTGACGGTGACCATATAAAGTCCTATCGGTGGATTGCGAGACCGCGGTGGTGTTCCAAGGTTATTCGCTAGGAAGAGGTGTATACAAGAACAAGCGTCGAGTCTTGAGAGGGATCGAGTCGTGCGTTGTAAGTCTATCTGTCTTGTAATTGTAATTTCATATCTAGTGAATTTGTGGCTAGGGCAGTCCGAGGTTGTTTCCCGTCTTGGGTTTTTCCTCGTACATCGCGGCGTAGTGTGATTGGTTTATTTTATCTTGCATAATAATTTAGAATGCATGCTTAGGATAATTTCAAGATAAAATTCGGTTTAATTATCACACTCAATTTAATTTGGACTTAAATTAAATATTGGGAAAATTTGGTTTATTCAAGTCTTTTGCTAAAATTTGGTTTGGCCTAACTTCGAAATATGGATAATTATGACTTAGGCAAATTCTAGGGCTTGAATTGGATTAACATTGGTTTAAGTGAAAATTAATACTTGTGTGTTTTGTTTAAATTACACTTGTGTTTAACTTTAAGAAAATTAAAATTTGGAATTTAGTATTTGTTTGTTTTAGTTGAACCATCACCACTGTTGTACGCTTCCGCATCATTTCGTGTTTTACAAAAGGAAATTATAAATAATTTTAATTGTGAAAATTAAAATCCGGGGAGCCATAAACTCACACCGTTTTCAAATTGGTATCAGAGCTTTGATTTAGAATAGCTCGCGCCTACAAATTGGTATCAGAGCCGGAGCGCTAAGTTATCGCATTAAAGATCTGTTTTTCGATTTTTTGTATTTTCTTACCTTTTTAGGTGGTTCAATTTTTTATCACTCTCATATTTTTTCTCTCTCAATGGGACGTCTTAATGAAAATTTGTCCAATTTTAATGAAAATAAAATTTTTGATTTTCGAGAGGAATTAAATGGGCTTAACAAATGTAACGAAAATTTAAAGGAATTAAATTTGAGATTTGTAAAAAGAATTAAATTTCTTGAAAATGAAAATTCTTGTTTTAAAGCTCACATTGAGTGTTTGTAAATCTCCTTATCTCAAAAAGATATTTTTCGTGAAAAGCTCATGGACTTGGATTCAAATTTTGATATTTTAGAAAAGTCCAAGAAAGAGAGTGAAAATCGTGAAAAGACTCTTAGGGACAAGTTTGCTCATATTGAGGGAGAGCGTGTTAACCTTCTAGGAATTATTGAAAATTTAAAGGAGTCCCATAATTTTGAGGAATCTAATTTATTACTTGAGTCCGAAATTTTAAAAATGAAAAATGATTTTCAACACTCTAGTAGTAGTTCTAATGGTTCTAGCACATCATGCTCAAATGCTTCCATTGCTAAAGCTAAAGCCATTGTTTGTTTTAGAGGGTCAACTTTGTCTAAGGTCTTTAAAAAGGGTCACACCTTAGGTATCATTCCTCGTATTTACACATGCTTGCATTGTGGTAGGAAAGGTCACCTTAGGTCATTTTCTTTTGATCTTAAAAGAAGTCCAAGGAAATCACTATCTAGCATTTCATTATTTCCTAATCCCCATCATGTTAAATATAAATCTATATGGGTTAGGAAATCATTATTAAATGCGCTAGATATAAGATTTGTTGATTCTCATTTACTATCACATGAAACCTCCCTTGCTAAATTTAAAGGTTGAATGTGTTAGTGTTTTATGCATACTCTAGCTTATTGTGCTTCATATTATATATCTTTACTAGATGTATGCATGTTTAGTCATTTTCTAGTCATTGCCTTAATTCATATCACATGATAGAAATTATGACTTGTTTATCTTTTTGTATTATATTTTTGTTTGAATTAACTGAATAATATAAAAAGATTTTTGTTTATCATTTGTGTTTTATCTGTTTCATTTGATATTAATGAAAAATACAAATGATTTTTGTTTGTCCTTTTGAGTAAATATTTATTTTTGATTAAAAATGTTAAAAACTGAAAAAGATTTTTTTTGTGTGTATTTTTGTTTGACACACTTTATGTGGCATATATTTGTGTTTGGATCCCATCTTTTACACTCCCACGTGGATAGAACTTTTGGTTTAGATTTTCAATCCTTAAAATGTTCTTTACCATGTTTTATATGGAGTAGTTGGATTTTGTATTGTTTAAATGGATTCTATTTTTATATGCCTCTTTTCACACATGCACGAGCTCTTTTGAAATCTTAATGTCACACGTTATATTTGAGCTTTGTGAGGTGTTCTCCTACCAATCTTGTCATCTACATATTTGTGACTTAGGAGGACTAGTGCATGTCAATCCGTTGCACGTGAGCTTTGTGAGATAAAAAAATCATATATCTAAATGTGCACGGGGAAGGTCTCCGAAAGGATGAATTAAATCCTTTGCGATAGTAAGCCACCGTTTATTGGATCTAAAAGAAATACGTGATCCAAAGGCCTAAAAACAGAATATCTGGCATTAAAAAGAAAACAATTACCAAGCCCTATGTTTGTTTGATATATTCATTCAAAAGAAAAAGAATATATATGCTTATTGAGGGAGAATTGGATGGTATATCAACGGTTTGTACAATGCCCGTTTATCCTAGTTGCGTATTTCATGTCATGACTCTATTGGTTTGTAGAATCATCAATATGCTAGGCTTGTATGAATTGTGTATGTTTGTTCATTGAGTTCAATCTTCATATTGTCACATGAGGTTATATTTAAATGTGATGAAGTTTGCAATCAATTGAGAACTCCGTGAACATGTTTTAAGTGATTGGGTCTAAATTTAATCGTTACTAGTTCACACCCCAACACTTTCGTGTCCATATGACGCATTTTTGCCATTCGAGTGTGCAAACTTATTGTATTTTTGTGTCATGTGCGTGTTTATATCTATATATATGTGCGTGTGCATTTTTTATATATTTATAGTACATATATATATGATATTTTGTTTTGCCTTTGCCTTGCTTTTGTTGCCCATATGCTTTCATGTCTTATCACTTTAAGCTTCAACATGCTTTTATGTTTATTAGTTCTTTATCCTTTGCCTATTCCAAAACAAAAAGGGGGAGAATAAATGATAGGGGGAGAAATGGTATCTAATCCTATTATTATCTCATCTTAGTTTGGGGGAGATTTATCTTAGGGGGAGACGTCTTTCTAAGTAGGTCCTGTGTTTGATAAAGGGGAGAATTAATTTAGGGGGAGTAATTAATTAAAATTGCATTTAATACTTTGATATTCCCTATGCATTTGATGAGTTTGCTTAAGTGTGCAGGATTTCTTCTAAAGCGGCATCTTTCAATGGCAAAGCGTTTGATCCTTGGGTTGAGTCAAGTTTGGGTGGGTTATGTTTTGAGTCTAGTAGAGCTTGACGGCCCTTTAGGATTTTTGTTTGGTTTTTGTCCCGGAATAGCCAAAAGGGGAGATTTGTAAGGACACAAATTTCCAATTGAGTCCATATATAGTTTTGGCTCAATTCCGGACAAAAACATTTATTCATAGGATAGTATTTAATTGTAATATTCTCAAGCCTATGAAGTGTTTTTTGAAGACGTAGCGCCAAAGAGTATAAAGCTTCATCATCATGCTGGTTTGCGTGCCTCGTTTCTACGTCATCAACTATGGTTCCATGCTCCCAAGGTATGAATGCAATATTATATATATAGGAGCTTGGAACAAGTTTTATTGGGTGTTAGGTTTAATAAAAACTGTGTTTTATTTTCAAAAAGAATTAATTAGAACTTTAAAATAAGTTTATAAAGTTTTCTGGGCTAAAAATCGAATTTTCCAAACTTTCTGGAAGTTCGTTCGATATGTCGTTCGAACGAGTTTTTTCGTTCGAACCAGATGTCGTTCGAACGAGTTTGCCAACGAGGTTCCAGTATATGCCTATGAAATGTCGTTCGATATGTCGTTCGAACAAACCTTCTGTTCGAACGAGATATCCAACGAGATTCTAACGAGTTCAATCTGGAATGTCGTTAGAAGTCTCGTTCGAACGAAATGTCGTTCGAACGAGATGCCAGGCGGGAACAGTTTTTGGCAGTTTTGTACCCACTTCCCCACTTGGTTTGTAACCAACTTTTTCAGATTTTAATATGTGCGGGAATCACTTTTGATAATCAATCTTTTTCATATCATACAAACTCTTAGAGAGTGTTTTGAGAGAAAAATTAAAAAGAGAAAAAAGATCAAGTTTTGAGTGTTAATTTTCAAAGAGAAATTTACTTACCACTCTAGTTTTACTCCCAAATTAGTGTTTATCCAAGTTCATATATACATAACAATTGCTTGAAGTTTGGCACCGGTTTATCTCTTCCGTTTCAAAGAGAAGTTTTGGTTTGCTTCTACATCCATCAAAGAAGAAGACGTTTTGTAGCGATTCTACCTACTTGGAGAAAGGCTCCTTGCTCGGGTGACGGTGACCATATAAAGTCCTATCGGTGGATTCCGAGACCGCGGTGGTGTTCCAAGGTTATTCGCTAGGAAGAGGTGTCTACAAGAAGAAGCGTCGAGTCTTGAGAGGGATCGAGTCGTGCGTTGTAAGTCTATCTGTCTTGTAATTTTAATTCCGTATCTAGTGGATTTGTGGCTAGGGCCGTCCGAGGTTGTTTCCCGTCTTGGGTTTTTCCTCGTACATCGCGGCGTAGTGTGATTAGTTTATTTTATCTTGCACAATAATTTAGAATGCATGCTTAGGATAATTTCAACATAAAATTCAGTTTAATTATCACACTCAATTTAATTTGGACTTCAATTAAATATTGGGAAAATTTGGTTTATTCAAGTCTTTTGCTAAAATTTGGTTTGACCTAACTTCGGAATATGGATAATTATGACTTTGGCAAATTCTAGGGCTTGAATTGGATTAACATTGGTTTAAGTGAAAATTAATACTTGTGTGTTTTGTTTAAATTTCACTTGTGTTTAACTTTAAGAAAATTAAAATTTGGAATTTAGTATTTGTTTGTTTTAGTTGAACCATCTCCACTGTTGTACGCTTACGCATCATTTCGTGTTTTGCAAAAGGAAATTATAAATAATTTTAATTGTGAAAATTAAAATCCGGGAGCCATAAACTCACACCGTTTTCAAATTGGTATCAGAGCTTTGATTTAGAAAAGCTCGCGCCTACAATAATGGTATAGTTGTGATCCTCTCCTCTCGATCTACGCGATGGTGGTGTTTGTGGTGCAAGAATGGTGCAATTTGGCCTTGGGACCTCCTCTCTTCTTCCTCATATAGCCTCTTTATGAATTTGTAGATACTAACCCTAACTACCTCATCCTAACTGCTGATATAAACCTATATAATTCATAGGTCCCCTTTCTCCAAAAATGCAAATGAGCAAAATAACCTCTCGGGGTGCCAGTTTAGCCTAAAAGTGCCCCTGGACCTAAACTAAACCCCTGAGTAGACTGTTCTGACTATCTTGACCCTTTCGGACACACTGGTGAAAAAAACAACTTAAGCCGTTTAATTCAAGATTAAACTGTCTAAATGTTTCTGAACAGTTTGTTGAAGAAACTCTTTTCTTAAAAAAAATTAAATACAAGATGCGTAAAACAGTATGAACGAGTGATTTCAGTTATAGGTTTACGAGTTTTGAAAATCAAAACTTTAATAAAATAAACTAACATAACCTTAAGAAAGGGATGAGAGCAAGAGGAAGTATACGCAAGCAATTTTAACGTGGTAAAACCCCACCCAATTGGGGAAACGTCCACGGTGACCTCTAGGTCACAAAAACAAAAATCCAATAAATGAGAATAACAAGTTACAAGCTATATAACAATCAAGACACACAATCAAACGTAAGCTAAGTTCAGAATTTATACCAACTCCTCTGGCATTTTTTGACTTCTCCTAAGGTTCTGATGTTGCTGATGTTCTCCCCGCTTCGTAAATCTATTCCTTTTAGCTTTATGTCGACTCTAAAGTCAAATATATAAATACCAACACTTTTCGGTGTAGTAGTGTGAAGGTGTATGTGGTGATTTGCTCTAAATCACATGCATACAACTCACACGCACTTAATTACAGACAATGTGAGTAACAAATTATAAACAGATCACTTAATATGCAAGATTTCCAAAATCAATCTAGTTAAAGTAATCAGACTTTGGATCTTAAAGATATCAACAAATCAAGAGGGAATCTTTATATAAAAACTAGCCAAGATCCTATACACTTTACTTATATGAAAATATGTACTTATTTCACAAAATGTGAAATATTTGAAAGTGAAATCCCCAATCAAGATCTCAACTAGATCTAAGTCTAAATATTTGAGTAAACTGAAATTAGAAAAGATTTTGTTGGTTTAGGGTTTGAAATCAACATAATAGTTTGAAAATAACCAACAAAAATAAGATTTCTCAAAATACAAAATCTATACGAAGATATATCTAAGTGAATTGAATCGCAGAGGCTTAATCTCAAGGTTCTATGAAAAGAAACGGAGATTTAACCAACGTGATTAAGTTGGAAAAGAGATAAAGAACTATAGAGGATAAACTTCTCAAATCTCAAACTGATTTTTTCTTAGAAAAGGTTTTCTGGTGAGATTTGGACTGAGTTAGGTTTAGGGTTTCATTTCTCTCTCTCTCTCTCTCTCTCTCTCTCTCTCTCTCTCTCTCTCTACTCTCTCTCTAACTCTTATTTTCTCTCTGGTTTGTACGAAGGGAAAAAGTCTCAAATGGCTGAGGCTTAGGTCTCTTATATAGTGAGCGAGGAAGGATCCAGAATCTCAGAGGCAATCCAATGACTGTGATTAATTTTGACCGGTTGACTATCAGTCTAATGGTTAAAATAAAGCGATGCAAATAGCGAACGTTGATTAGTAAAAAAGGATTCACTTGGATTAAGTCTAAACACATGCAGATCGTTGATAACATTGATCCAAGGGTTCTCAAAGAAACACAAGTCTGTGAGAGGGAAGAAATACAAAATCCACCAATAATATACTAGCACGTGTTGGAACAATACAGGCTACAAAACGCGTACAAAATTAACTAAATTTTACACCCTGAAGCCTCTAGCACTTTTGGTTTCTACCCAAGCCAACTTTCATCCATAAAAAGAAATTGCACAATAGCCCCTAAGGTTTATATACAACCAAATTTAATTTCTAAAAATCATTTAAAAATCTTAGAAATTATTTAACACATCCCAAAAATAGTAGAAAATTAATTTTAAGGGATTTAACTCACACACAATAAAATATAGCATGAGATAGTATATGTATGCAGTCCTAGTTTGTGGTGTTGGTATACTACCTTTAGGAACTTGTATAGGAATCAAGTGTAGAGTCTGAGGTTCTTTGGAAAATAATGAAGAGACTTAAATTTTTCACTATTTCTAAACTAGATGAGCACCTATATAATATAGACTCAAGTAAGTCAAAGATATAGGGTGCTTCAATCTCCCCCTTTGGATATATGAGAAAAAATATCCTTTGAGTCAACGAGGTCTCATAGGGATACAAAATAAATAAGAAAATCCTATTCCTATACAAAAACTTCTATCCACCCAATATCCTATAAAGAAAAAATTACATAACTCAACTAGATACAAACCAATACCCTAACAAAATTCTATTGCAACTGACGGTATTGATTCCTGAAAATAATATAACTAAGATCAAGCTTTTTAGTTAAAAATACACCAAAATGTCCAAGAGGACTCAAATTTCTCTCCCATTTTGTCTCAAATGGACAAAGGGCAAAGAAAACTAGAAGAAATAATAATTCAATGTTCTTCCATGACCATACCAATAGAATTGTGTAAAGATTCAAATCGAAGGAAGTCTAAAGGTTTGGTAAATATATTAGCTAATTGTAATTCAGTAGGAAGGTAATTTATTTCTAACTCCTTAGAGTAAACTAACTCGCATATTAAATGATATCTGATTTTAATATGTTTGGTACGAAAGTGCTAAACAAGATTTTTAGAAATATTAATCGCGTTCTGATTGTCATAATAGAGATGTAACTTATCTTCAATGATGCCATAATCTTTTAGCATTTGTTTTATCCAAAGTAATTTAGAACAACATCTTCGTGTTGCAATATATTCAGATTCGGCAGTAGATAAGGAAATGCAGTTTTGTTTCTTACTTATCCATCATACCAAGTTGTTACTATTGTAGTAACATGCTCTTGAAATACTCTTACTATCATCGATACAACCATCCCAATTAGCATCGGTGTAACCTAATATAGTACTAGAAGTGTATTTAGTGTACCAAAGTCCTAAATTTAGAGTGCCTTTGATGTATTTGATAATTCTTTTAATGCACAATGGGTGACTTTCTTTAGGATTATTTTGATATAGGGAACGCACACAGACATAGTACATGATGTCAGGATGGGAGGCAGTAAGATAAAGTAAGCTTCCTATCATACTATGGTAAAAGTTAGTATCAATAGATTTCCCATTATTATCTTTGGAAAGTTTAACAGGGGTAATCATAGGAGTCCTAGCTTCTTTAGCAGTTTCCAGTCCAAACTTCTTAACAATCTCTAAAGCGTATTAGATTGCGATAGAAACAATCCTTCTGAATTATGTTTAACTTGGAGTCTTAAGAAGAATTGTAACTCTCCCATAAGTGACATTTGAAATTCTTTGTGCATAATGTCCAAGAAGGTCTTAACTTCTAAAGGGGAGGTGGATCCGAAAATGATATCGTCAACATAAACTTGAGAAATAGTAATGTTGTTGTTAAAATGTTTAACAAACAAAGTTGGTCATTCCCTACTCTCCTAAATCCATTGTCTAAAAGAAAGGTAGATAGACGCTCATACCAAGCTCTAGGATCTTGTTTTAACCCATAAAGATCTTTTTTAAGACGGTAGACATAATTTGGGTGATGAGTTGGGGTGCAACCGGTAGGGTTTTTATCGTACCGTACCGTTTTGGTTCAGGAAATAATGATTTCGGTTTCATATTATGAAATACTGAAAATCGCTTTTACCGAAACCGAAAATAACCCCAAAAATTTGGTTGGTTTTGGGTTTTAGATATAAAAAACCAATTTACCGTACTGATTTATCGTACCGAATCTACTGTACCAAAATTATCATACCAAAATACCATACCAAGCTTACTGCATAATACCATATCAATTACGAAAAAAAATTTATAATTGAAAATATAAATATACCCAAATATCAAGACTCTTATTTTTTTTAAACTAGTCTCATCCATTCATTTCACTTACTATAAAAGCCAGACAACCCTAAACTCGAATAACAAATTAGCAGCCACACAACAAACAACTGAACAAACCAAGAATCTCTCCCTCCTTGGACAAGGTAACTCTTCTTCTTGATCATTTTTTATTTCTGATTTAGAATCAACTTGCATTTAGTTCGATAAATCAGCTTGCGTTTACTTCTTGTGTTGTTCCCATCTTGTGTATATATTTGTTCGCCAGAGTTGTGTGCATTTGTTCGTCGGAGTTGTTGTTCTTCCATAGCATATAATGATATAACTGTTTGGTAAAAAAATGGTTTTTACTTAACTGGTTTTCCATCGTCGTTCTTCTATAGCTTTAACCTAACTGATTTTACCGAGATGTTCTCCTTTTTCCCCTTTCTTTTTCTTTTAAAAATTTGTTAATATATGAGTTGTCCCTTATTTACCTCTTTGATTATTATAACCGAGATTTCTCATTCCCCCTGTTCTGTTTGTGGCCCGAGGTGGGCTCCAATTTTTTTATCTTATGTATGAGATGGCTCCAATTTTTTATCATGATTGTTGGTTCGGCATTATGATAGTTTTTTATCTTGTGTATCAGAGGGCTCCAATTTTTAGTTCGGCATCATGTTTATTATCTTATTTATTAGTGGTGATTTTGTTAACAACTAGACTCATGTTTTTAATTTAATATGTTTCTGAACAATTATATAGTATTAGAGTTATTTATAACTTTTCGTTTTAGTTCTTGTTTTTTTAAATATGTTTTCTCAACAATTATACTATATTACAATCCATTAAAATTTTAGAATCTACCCCTTTATATATGGCAAATTTTATGTATTTATAAGTTGTTTATGCAATTTGTATTTTAATGTGTATTGATATGGAGTGGAGACCATTAACTACGCAATTTAGTTTGTTTATGCTTTATGATCTTCATTTTATTTTTTAGTGCAGTTTATATTATATTTTTGTTTTAAGTAATGCATTTAATCGATTAAATGAGTTTAAAATTTTGGTATCTAAACTTGTATAAAATTTTATTAGAAGCATAATATTGAAATATATACTAGATTTACCGAATGCATTAACCGATTTGAAATTCTGGTATTTACGAGGAAAAAAACGAATTGAAATTGAAACCAAAAAATTCAAAAATACCGAAAAAATCGAAAAACCAGATGGTTTGGTTTTGGTTTTTCTATTCACGTAATGACCAGTAAATTGGTACGGTACGATTTTACCATTTAGATTGTGATTTTGGTATTGGTAAGGGGTCATTATCGACCATACCGTACCGATTGCACCCCTATAGATGATGGTCAATAAACCCTTTAGGTTGTTCTACATAGGTATTCTTAGTTAAGGAAGGTTGACTTAACATCCATTTGATATAGTGTGAAATAAAAGTGACAGGTTATGGAAAAAATTAAGCGAACATATTCGAGGAGAGTGACAGGAGCAAAAGTTTCCTCGAAATCTATTCCTTCAATCTGAAAGTAGCCCTGGGAAACTAATCTAGCTTTATTTCGAATAATAATCCCATATTTATCAGTCTTATTTCTAAAAATCAAACGCCCTTTCATTTTCAGGCCTGGGTACAAGATACCAAACATCATGAATTACAAATTGAAGAAGTTCCTACTAGATAGCACTTATCCACAAGGTGTCATTCAAGGGTTCATTTACAGTTTTTAGCTCAATAAGAGACACAAAAGATGCAATGAGTAATGTTACGAAGTTGAGATATTGTGCGAACAGGATTAGTAGGATTACCAACTACACTATCTAAAGGATGACCTTTGGAAACCCAGTTAGGTACTTCTGGGGTCTCAGTTGGTAAAGATTCAACTATTTCTGGAGATTCATAATTTAAAATATTTTCGAACTCATGCACAATAATTGGTTCTTTGGTCTTACTTTCTATATTAGTGTCCCTTATAACCATATTAATGGATTCTATCATGGTTTTGGTATGAAGATTGTAGACATGATAGGCTTTACTATTTGGAGAATATCCTAAAAAGATGGCTTTATCTCCTCTGGTTTCGAATTTAGACAGATGTTATCTGTCCTTACAGACATAACAGGTACTACTAAAGGTTCTAAAGTATTTTAGGTTAGGTTTATTCCCATACCAAAGCTCATAGGATGTTTGTTTAGTATTTTTCCTTAAGTAGACTCTATTGATTATATGACAGACAGTACGAATGGATTCTACCCAAAAATATTTTGGTAGGTTTTTTTCATGAATCATCATACGGGCCATTTCTTGAAGAGTGAAATTTTTACTCTCAGTAATCCCATTTTATTGAGGTGTCTTAGGAGCACTAAATTCATATTTGTAACCGTTATAGTCACAATATTTTATGATGCCTGAATCTATGAATTCTCCTCCTCTATCACTACGAATTCTATCTACTTGGATGTCCTTTGCATTTTCTATTCAAACTAAGATTTTCAAAAACTTACGAAAGGTTTCTTATTTATTTTTTCAGAAGGAAACCCAGGTAAATAGAGTGAAATCATCAACCATAACAAGAATGTAACTATTTCCACAAAGACTAACAGTACCAGAAGGACCCATTAGGTCCATATGGATGAGTTCTAGAGGTTTAGTAGATATAACTTCTTTAACTTTCTTATGGGGAGCCTTAATAATTTTCATTTCTTGACATGGACCACAAATAATGTTTCAAATTGGTTTGATCATGGGAAGACCTCTAACTATCTCTTGGGAGCATAATTTGCCAAGATTATCATAGTTACTGTGATCCAACCTATTATGCCATATCTCATTGTCATCCATTCTGGTAATGTTACAAACCTCTGTACTTGGATTGACTGTGTAACAGTTATCTAGAGTATGGAGTCCTATACTAATGCAATCACCTTTCATTTAAAATTTTACAATTGTTTTTTGAAAAAGTGACAGTACGGTTTGAGTCACAAAGTTGTGATATACTTAGTAAATTAGCTTTAGGTCCTTTTACCGAGAGGACATCCTTAAGAATGGGTAATCCTTCTTCATGGAGTGTTCCTTTATCAATGATCTGGGCTAATACACCATCTCCAAATAAGACTTTTCCTCCAGAGAAGTTAGTTTTATTTTAAAGTTTGGAATCATCCCCGGTCATATGTTTTGAACATCCCCAGTCTAAATACCATCCAGTTGTAGTACTTTCAGCTCTAAAAGCACTTATCACTATGCTACATTTTAACTAGGGTAATATATCATCTTTTTTAACCCAAATTGCTCTAGTTTTCAATTTGCGCTTATTAGCTCGTATTAGATAAAACTTGTGAGCTTCTGTCTTTTCTTTAAAAGACTTTTGCGCATTTTTATTGTTGTTATAAACAGTTAGAGCAATTGGTCTAGAATAGAATCTAGGATTCCTTCTTGTAGATTTTCTTTTAGCATTAGTCCTTTTTCCTTCTATTACGATAGTTAGAATTCTTATCTGGCTCTCTAAGAAGGACATACTTGTTTCGGCTTCTCCTAGAATAGTTGAAGTTAAGGTAAATAAAAGAGTTATAGACTGGATTATATAGGCGTTTGGAATATAAACCATCAAGGGAATGTCCATAGCCATCACATTTGGAGCAGTAAATATGGCATATTGAACTCATAACCTTAGGAAAGGTATTATTCAAAGGTTTTTCTAGGTTTTGAGCTCTAATCTTATTCTTAGGTGGCACAGTCGAATCTGCTTATCGAATAGGGGGGCAGACATATTTAGTCTTTTGTTCAACATTATGCTTAGAGTTTCTTAATTCACCAGTGTCTAAATTCAGTTGTTTTTTAACAAACTCATTTTTTAAACCTTTAAAATCTAGAAAAGTTTCAATAGGTCTTTTGCCACCCGACACAAACTTTATAGTTTCAACGTTTTTAGTTTGTGTCTTAAAGTTGGGATAAAATCCTATTCCATTTCTGTCATCAGAATTGGTTTTTATTTTTGCAACACAATCTTCAGAACATTTAGACTTATTTTCAAAATTTGCAAGCTTTCTGAAGACCGTGGATGTCTTTTCTTTTGTTTGTTCCAATTCTAACAACGTTCCTTTGTATTTATTTTCCATAATTTCATTAGACTTAGACAACTCTATCAATTTTTGTTCAAAGTTTTTGGTTTCATTCTCATGAGTTATACATTGAGCAATATACTCTTCAGCATTTTGTTTGATCATCGGACTTAAGGTTTCTATCTTATGGGTAAGATCATTGACTATCTTTTCAAGCCTAGTGCTTTTCTTGAGAGTTTTTATGTACAGTGTGTGATTGTCAAGAAGATCATTATTTTCGGAGTCGCTAAGTATGCCATGTGCATTGTCCCGTAGCAGTTCATTTTTATGACTCACACACCCATTGACATCAACAATAGAGCATTCCCTCTGACTCACACACACGACGCTTGAAGCATTATCAACATTCTCAAGCAATAAGGCAGATAAACTGGTATGCACAATATCAGTCATAGTATGATAGATTCCTTATCATTATTATAGGTTATGTTAGCAAAAAATGACATACAAGGGTAAAAAGTGTTAGATGACTCATGTTCATCATTTTCAGAGTCACTTGAGTCATCCCAAGCCTTACTTACATGAGCCTTATTATGTTTGTCAATTTTTTCTAAGTTAACCCTACAGTCACTAGCCATGTGTCCTAACTTTCCACATCTATAACATTTAACATTTTTATGGTCTTTCTCATGTCTCTTGTGATTGTCATACTAGTATTTGTCTTGTCTTTTCTTATGAGGTCTGTTGTTAGATTTATTTGGATAAGTAGGGTTGCCTTGTCTTTTTGCTATTTTATTTCGAAAGTTCATAATTTTCTAAAACTGTTTAGACATTAAGGTAATCTGTTTATCCAAAGTATCTAAATTAAGGTCCTCATCAGAGTCTAAGTCAATGTTAGGTATTCTAAATTCATGTGTGATCAACTTAGATGAAAAAATAAGATTAGAGGTAGACTGCCTCTTTTGGGACTGGGTTAATTATTTCTTAAATTCTAATTCCATTTCCACAGTTCTCAATTTGCTACTGAGGAGTTCAGGTGTAAGATTTTGATCATCCATCTCCTCAATTGCATATCTCTTATTATCAAATTTTTATGGAAGTGATCTTAGTATTTTAGAAACAATTTCCTTTCTATCATAAATAATCCCATTAGCATGCAATTTCGTTACAATGTCTGTCAGTCTAATATATAAGTAATCAAATGACTCAGTCTCAGTCATGATCAAGGAGTTATACTGCTAAATTAACATTTGTGTTTTAGCAGCTTTAACTCTGGTATCATCCTCATGTGCAGTCACTAGGGTGCCCCATGATTCTTTAGAGGTGGAACATAATGATATCCTCTTAAATTCGTGTTCATTAATAAACATGAATATGAAATTTTTGCCTTTATTATTATTAAGTGAAACATGTTTCTCTTCTTTAGCGAATTCACTTAGTAAATTTCTAATCCTCATAATACTTCCTATAACGGTTGGTTTAGTAGGAAAAGTGTTACCGTTTTCAATAACTTCCCAGACATCATCTCCAAATGTCCCTTGGATGAATGCAACCATCCTTACCTTCCAGTAAGGAAAGTTGATTCCATCAAAGAGAGGGGGTATGGACAGGTTACCTAGTCTCTCAAATTTCTCGTCCATAATTTGTTTTGAGAAAACAATTTTAGAAACTTAAGATCTAAATTTTTTTGAAAAATCAACGCTCTGATACCAATTGAAAAAATACCACATAAGTCGTTTTATTCAAGCTTAAACTATCTAAATGGTTCCGAACAGTTTGTTGAAGAAACTCTTTTCTTCAAACAAAATTTAAACACAAGATGTGTGTGACAATATGAAAGAGTAATTTCAGTTATAGGTTTACCAGTTTTGAAAAACAAAACTTTAAGAAAATAAATCAACACAGCTTTAAGAAAGGAATGAGAGGAAGAGGAAGTATACGAAAGCAATTTTGACGTGGCAGGGGCAACCTACCAGCGGCTGGTCACCAAAATGTTCAAGGACCAAATGGGAGACACCATGGAAGTCTATATCGACGATATGCTCGTCAAAAGCAGGAAGAAAGAAAACCACCTCTCGGACCTGTCAAGAACCTTCAAAATCCTTAGGAAGTACCGAATGAAACTTAACGCAAGCAAGTGTTCTTTCGGTGTCCAGTCAGGAAAATTTCTTGGGTACTTGGTCAGTAAGAGAGGTATCGAGGCTAACCCAGGCCAGATAGATGCAATAAACAGGGTACAACCTCCTCGAACAATTCGGGACATACAGAAGCTCACCGGTATGCTCGCTGCCTTAAACCTATTTATCTCTAAGTCCTCCAGGAGGTGCAAGCCTTTCTTACAGATTCTAAAGGGAAATAAAACGGTAGAATGGAACCCAAATTGCTCGCGGGCATTGGATGAGCTCAAGGCTTACCTCATCTCTCCACCACTGCTCGTCATACCACAGGAAACAGATTCCTTGTACTTATACCTCTACGTTTTGAACCACACTGTCAGTTCTGCATTGATGTGTGAAATTGCAGGAATCCAACACCCCATTTATTACGCGAGCAAGACCTTACTTGATGCCGAGTAGGGGTACCTACCACTGGAGAAACTCGCCTTTACACTAGTAGTGGCTTCAAGAAAGCTGAAGAACTACTTCGAAGCCCACACTATCATCGTCCTTACATCGTACCCCCTTAAAGCAATCCTAAAGAAGGCGGATTTTTCGGGTAGACTGCCTAAATGGTCAGTCAAGCTCGGACGATTTGATATCAAATTTTAACCAAGGAACACAATCAAGGGGAAGGTCCTTGCTGATTTCATTTCCGAATTCACAGGCGATCAGCCTTGCAACCAACCTCAACCAGCAAAGCAAAGAGAGAACCACGCGACAGAGGGAATCTGGAAATTATTCGTTGATGGAGCCTCCAACTGAAAGGGGGAAGGAATAGGCATTGCCCTCATTACTCCAAAGGATACAATCCTTGAACAAGGAATTAGGCTTGGATTTACAGCCTCCAATAACGAAGCAGAATACGAAGCTTTAATAGCTAGCCTCCAGAAGGCGCACACTTTGGGGGCAAAGCATGTACAGGTGTTCGGAGATTCTCAATTACTCTCCAATTAGATAAGTGGAGACTACAATGAAAAAGACGAAAGAATGGCGGCTTACCTTGCCTTAGAAAAAAGACTAATGGCTAGCTTCGAAGAAGTCAATGTACAGCAGTTTCCCAGAGGACAGAACAGCCATGCTGACGCCTTAGCATCCCTGAGTTCAGCAATCGATTTTGACTTAAAAAGAATCATCCCCGTTGATTTCCTCACTTATCCGAGTTTTAGCCGGAATAGTGAGCCACCAAGCATGGAGCAGGTGCTCCAAATAGAGTCAGCACCCAACTGGATGGACCCTCTAAGGGACTATTTGAAGGATGGCACGCTCCCAGATGATAAGAAGACTGCTCACCAGGTAAGAGTCAAAGTTGCTCGCTTTCACTTATCTCCAGAGGGCAATCTATATAAGAGATCCTTTTTCGGTCCCTACCTTCAATGCGTTCACCCAACGGATGTCGAGCAAGTTCTACATGAGCTTAATGAGGGAATCTATGGAAACCATATTGGAGGAAGGTCTCTGACTTTTCGAGCAATGAAGGAAGGTTATTGGTGGCCATATATACAAAGGGACTCTACGATGTATGTTTGCAAGTGCCTGAAATGCCAACTTCACGCTCCTATGGTCCACTAACCGGCTAGCAACCTAAAATCACTGTCCAACCCATGGCCATTCGCCCAATGGGGAATGGACATCGTAGGACCACTTCCTACCGCCACCGCAATTGCAAGTATCTGTTGGTCGCAACTGACTACTTCACCAAATGGATCGAGGCGGAACCCCTAGAAAACATCCGAGATGCAGATATGATAAGTTTCATATGGAGAAATATAATCACCCATTTTGGTATCCCCAGAACCATAATCACTAACAATGGAGCGCAGTTCAAGAGTGACTCCTTTTAGAGTTTTTGTGACGAGCATAGAATCAGACACCATTTCATCTCGGTGGTCTATCCTTAGAGCAATGGCCAAGCCGAGGCTTCCAATAAAACAGTGATTGAAGTATTAAAGAAACGATTAGAGCGAGCCAAAGGCGCATGGGTAAATGAGCTACGACATATTCTATGGGCTTATCGTACTACTCCACAACGAGCAACAGGGGAAACCCCATTATCATTAACGTATGGAATGGAAGTAGTCATCCCCTTGGAAGTAGGATTGGCAACAATAAGGTCCAACCTTGCTGACCAGGGCAATAATGATGCAGCATTGCTCGCCGAGCTCGACCTAGCCAATGAATGTCACAATCTGGCCCTAGTAAAACTAGCAAGCTATCAGCAGCAGCTCGCAATGCACTACAACAAGAAGGTCAATCCAAGGACATTCTGAGTTGGGGACTATGTCCTGAGGAAAGTCCTGGGCAGCGCAGTAAAACCATCAGACGGCAAGCTAGGTCCAAACTGGGAAGGACCATTCAAGATAACTAGAGATGATCTGCAGGGAGCTTATCACTTAGAAACGATGGAAGGCAGAGAGATACCCCGAGTGTGGAATGCAGCCAACCTTAAGAAATTTTATTTCTAGATTCTTCTTTTGATCTTTAATTATGAAACTGGAAGTTCATTTTCCTATCATTAATAAAAATTTGTTTGGCAGTTGCATTCTACGAAGTATCAGTTAACTAATTTGCATTTTTAAAAGGTGTCAATGTATAAACTTTATAACCTACACACCTTTTCCAAGTAATAGGCACACTAATCATTACATTATAGCAGGGAAATGACCCTGCTCAGGTTTTCGTTATGAAATATGAAAGACCTCTTAGCATTTCCCCTGATAATATATGAAGCCCTATAGGAGATCCTTAGGCAATATGGCCAAGTCAAAATTGGTCACCAAACAATGTTTGGTTGAATAAAATCCTGATCGGATAGAGCATCTGACACTAGGTGTGTCCTCGCTAATTGCCACACTTAGGCCTAAGGGAGTGTGACGACACAACCTAAAAGGTAAAGTGAGGCAGAAGGGTATCTCATTGGCATACTGGACTGGAAGGACACTTACTTGATAATGCAAACATACAAATCTAGTCAGCCAAGATAGGCTCAAGACTTTTGAGCAAAGATGTGGAAAATATAAGACACTTGTTTAGTCGGCAAATTTGCCCAAAACATAAATTTTATATTAATTCATCATATTTACAGTAAATGCAATACATGTTTAGTCGGCGAGCTCGCCCAAAACATCGACTTTACATCATTTCAATACAAAATTCAAAGAGTTACTACTGACAGAATCTTAGTGAGGGTGAGGCCTCCGAGCGAGATAATCAGCCACTTGGGCTCTTCGACCGTCGTCAGGATGAGGAACTAGCTCCTCCTCGACTTCATTCGCATTCGACTCCAATAACTGTCGAGAGATGGCATCTATGGGGATTTATTGATCATCTCTCTGGAAGGGGTTAGGCATCAGGGTGGAAGGATAAATCTCATGATGGTACCAGAGCATCGAGTTCCTCGGGACTTGCAGCTCCCTCAAGGCACTCAACCACCCCCTGATGAAGAAGAGCTCTTCAAACTCTATCAGCCTCATTAGAGCATCTATCCAACCCTGATTGTAACCATCGGCCCATACTCGTCGTGGTCCTTTCTTAAACAAATGCCTCAATTGGGCGACGTCCCTCTGGAGCCTAGAAACAATCACATATGCTCGCTGAACATCACCATGAAGCTCTTCCATTTCCCTAACTGAACTCCTGGTGTTCCTGCCAGCTCACGGAATGGTTAGAGGGGTAGAGCCTCGCAGCACAGGAGGAACGTTGGTCAGGCCAGTTCTAGCTCGCGACGAGGTGGAACCTCATAATACTACAGGAGCGATGCTCGGTGCATGCTCCCTAAGTCACGAGACCTCTGTCCTCAAAGCCTCATTCTCTTGCTGAAGAACTTCCCCGACCTGGTTGATCTCAGAAGCATCTAAAAGTTTTGCTCGCAGTGTATTCACCTCTTCTTGCACTAAAGCACCAACTTCTTCCATCTCTTGGATCCTGTCCTTTAGTTTAACAACAAGCTCAGTCTGCTCTATAAAGCGCTTATTCCTCAATCTCAGAGATTTTTAATTCCTCACAAAAGTATGATGAACTTTAGAGCTAATATCAGGTTCAAGCATTCTTCCCAATTGAGAAGTGGCTGGTATATAATCATCAACATCAATCAACTACAAGCAATAAAAGAGCAATGAAGAACAAAATCATTCAATACACTAAGGGAATGAAAAACCTTCTCATTTCATTAATACGAAGAGAATCAGAATACATTGAAGGGTCAAAGGGAAAATTACAAAAAAAAAAGTACAACCCTAAATATAAATTAGCCAGCAACCTTAGGATGATCAGAAGAGGTTGGTTGCTTCCCCTTGTTAGCGGCAGCAGAAGAGCCTCCCTCATCAGGGATAACCTCTGTCACTTGAGGAGGTGGAGCATCAGCAAGAACCATCTGGGAGACAAAAATCAGCACCTTCGGTGGCTGGGGCAGGGGCTTCCTCCACAATCAGCTTCGGACCCGGGTCAGGCTCATCGAACAAGGGAGAGGCAACATCGATACCAGCAGCTATGAGGGCCTTCTTCCAACCTTTCTTGAATTTCAGATGACTGATGTAGCCTATCTGAACCTCGACATCTTCATATGCAGCAGCCCAATCGGAGTTATAAGAGTCCTCCTTGATGGTAGCTATCTGAGAATATTTTTCTTTTAGCTGCTCGGTCAGCACCCTGTTCTCTTCCATGACAGCCAACTTGCTCGAGTAGACGAGGTCATAGGCTTGACTCAGCTCGTTCAGCTCTTTAACTGCCGCCTCCCTCTCTCGATTGGTCTCGGCAAGGGCCGGGTCAAAAAAAGCCCGAGCAGCATAAGCAACCTTCAAACAAGCCTCGAGCTCCGTACCCTTCAACTTCAAGGTAACATTCTGCTGCTCCGGCTCGACATTTTTCTTCACCAGCTCATCGCGAGAATGGTAGAGCACGACAAAGTCAGTCATAAACTGCAAATAGAAGAGGAAATCAGAAAAAAGAAATACCCAAAATTTACTAAAGCATTAAAAAAAGGAAAAGGTCTTACCAAGGCTAGCCTCTGACTAGCTTGCAGGTCCAATTGATCAGACCCCAATGCCCTTTGGTGATCTGTAGGAACAACTGCCCTCTCGAGCAGCGTGGGGGCCAATTGAGGAGAAATGGAAACTGAGGCCCCCTCGGGCGATGCAGACACCGGGATTAAGGCCTGCCCAACCTTCGTCCTTGATTCAATTTTTTTCCTCTCTTCCTCCTTCTCCTTCTCCATTCTCTTCCTCTCCTACATCCTTTTCTTCTCTTCTATATTCTTTCTTTCCTCTTCCTTTTTGCTCTCTCTCTCTCTCTCTCTCTCTCTCTCGCTCTCTCTCATCTGTTCTTCTTCTTTCCTCTTCCTCTCCTGCCCCTGAGCAGTAGACTGAGAGCCAGTAGCAACATCCCCAGTACTGGACTTCTGCTTCTTCCACCTCTGAGCGAGGAGCACATGATCATCATCATCATCATCGTCCCGAATCAAATTTTTCCTTGGAGGAACCATATCCTCGCTTGAGCTGCTAGACGTGCTCGAAGATTCTCGGGCTTCAGAAGCCTCTTATGAATCAGAAGAACTATCACTACTGGAACTCCCCTGGAAAAAATTTCCTCCATCACCTCCTAGGATATCACCCTCAGAACCGCTCTCCTCCTCGTCTAACTGAATAGGATCAGTAGCAGTCACTTCAGAGGTATCAAACTCGAGAATGATATCTACCGGTCTCGCTATAAAACTAGAACCAATATTTTTATACTCGAGCAAGAAAGCAGCAGATAGGGGATTCTCCCCGTCAGCTAGGGGCTCCCTAATATTCCAAGCTTTGACCAACTCAAAGAGACAAACCTCGCTGAGAGCAGGTTCCAAGTTCTTCGACCTCGCTGAAGAAAAAATAGGTAAGAGTTAGAAAGATCACAAATTAGTAAAAAAATTGAAAGAACAGAGCAAAGACTACCTATATATTCTTCCCCATAAAAGGGAACAGAGAACCTATCAGAAATCAACCCCTCAGTTTGGGGGGAAAACTGCCAATTTCTAGCAAGGAAGCCATCCTGCCAATAGTCCTTATGGGAATCAGGTAGGTTTACAACCAATACCCTATCAGGACTCCTGGCTTTGAGATAGAGGACACCAGAACTAGTTCAAGAAAAAAATAACAAATGCAGACTTCGGCAAGCCCTAATTTGGTGCCATAGAGCTGGTTTATTCTATGGATACCATTGATTATCTTCCACACATTAGGCGAACACTGTGCAAGAACAATATTAAAATAACCAAAGAAGTGCAAGAATAGATTGTTGGGAGGAAAAGTAAGTCCCCCTTGGAAAAGTAACAGGACATGGATCCAATAGGCACCCTCTATCTCTCTAACATTTCTAGGGGGGAAGCGCACTCAATCTCTACCCACTCTGGGATATTGTAAAACTTCCTAAACTCAGACACTGATCTATTACCAATCTTTGCCATCGAAAAACCCTAAAGAACTACAAATTCAAAGAGAAAATACAAAGAGAAGGCACAGGGGACTTACAAGATGAATTTTGACTTGAACGATGAAGAATCACAAGCCCAAATGATGAGGAAGATCGAAAGCAATAGAATGAAGACCGGGAGAAGAGAACGTGAATCGCTAGAACTCGAAGAAAATGGAAGAGTACTGAGAAGCTTGAAACGACGATTGAGAAACGACTGCTCTGAATAACTTTTGAGTGTTACTAATCATAGTGCACAAACCACGAAGCAAGTACCACCTAAATCAGTCCTCAAACTTTGGGAAGAGTTGCACGATGTACAAAGGAGCCATTATGAAAAATCATTTAAATTTATTGAGCCCAAAGCGTGGCCCAACAAACTTAGGGGCAATTGTGGGTACCCGAAATTAGAATGATGGGCCTAGACGAGTAGCCCAATTGTAGCGGCCCAAAGTCCAGACCCTCTATATCTTAATCATTTATGATTTAGTCTTCTCCCATGATCTCGTTAAGAGGGGTTTTAGGAGAAGATGGAAAACGTGGGGGAGTCCAACACCCCCACTCCCTGAAAATGGACATGTATATAATAAACCCTAGGTTCGGGGCATAGGACACACACTGTATTCTCTATAATCACTCTCTGGAGTATATAGAAATAATACTGACTGCACCACCGTGGACATAGGCATTTTTGCCGAACCACGTACATCTCTTATTGTGTGATTGGAATTTTGTATTCCTTATTCTGCTTGGTGATTGTGCTTTTCTTATCTCTTTTTATTGAATAACAATTGTCACTACACCTACGGTCTCACTAATATAATGACACACAAAATTAATGGTAATTCGATAACATGTCTCAAAAGTCAAGCCTATACTCAACTGGCTCTATCATCTCTATGTTAGAAAAGATCTCACTTCTATATGTACCAATTTCCCTTATTATCGTACCTAGCCATCACTTCTCATGGGGTACACCCTTAACAATCATTGACTTCTCATGTCACACCTCAAAACTTTGATTCTCATCAAAGTACTCTCACTATAATTCTGAAATATACGAAAAGGATGTGGATTGATTTAATCCTGGTCGGCAGACCATGAATGACTTTGGGTCTGAGAAACTTGTTATTTCCCCTTTTTTAACTATCCAAAGGGTGGGAAAAAAATTTCTCCCTATTAAGCCTCATAAATCACTTAGCAGTTAATCTCCTGATACTGGTAATCACATGCAGACCTACCAGCTGTAGTTAATATTTATAATTACTCTAAAAGTCCAAGACATGAATCCTCTCACTCTGCCACATTCTATATTACCCCTCCCGACTATCCATTGGTCTATGGTTGACACACCTAGCTTAGGGCTTAATTCCGCCATCATTGCTTCCGGATACTCCATATTCAAGGTGGGGCTTAAGGGTATCGCCCTAATTTACAACATTATTGGGCGGCACCTTATGTCGGTTCATTTCTTCTCTTTAATAACATGCTTGGCACATATCCCGATAAATTAACACACCCCAACTAATAACGATTGTTTTGTTTTGGATAATTCACTTCAGAATCCAAAGAAAATCCCGCCCACTCTGTGATTTTGATAATCCAATATATCACAACATTTGGGTCGGTAGTATTGGACTAACCTCTTCCTTTTACGAGTGCGAAACTTGGAAACAACTTCATAATGTCTCATTCAACCCGATATCAACACACTCAACATCTCATGCCATGTGGAACATCTTACTCCCCTTATTATGAGATATACAAATATTATGGCCCGTGCGTTTGCTCCAAAACTGCACACTTCCTAGGCCCTTTTTTGTCTATTAGAATTTTATCAACCTATCTATACGTGAACCAGTCTTCGCATTTGACTAGGTGAGACTCTATTTGTTCCCAACGTATTTCGACTCACCTCGGTTGTGGGAGTTTTCTCATAACATACACACAATCAGACTATCTCCTTTCCTCGAACGAAGTTCAGCCTCTCCTACATTTCCACTTATTTTTTCTGACTGTTCCATAGTCACATTTATAACATCTTTCTACGCCTTCTTATCACAGACGATGTCGAAAGTCTAATGAACCAGGGCGTCCATACACCCTATATCCATGCACAACTACACAATCATCCCTAACGTTCTACACGTAACATACTTATCTCAAGTTCAGCCCCGTATTTTCAGTGTGGATATATCATATGGTTAACCTCAGTTGCCCTACAAAATTCATTTTGTTCTCTTCGAGACTGCCCCACCCATTAACCAGTGGTGCAAAAAAAATTTGGTGCTTCCCACATAGCACTACTGGACTTTATAGGTATTATCTCATAGAATAACTCTCAGCTCATGCTTTCACCTACGTACACGTGTAATAACTAAAGTGATAAACTCATTACCTAGTGACCAACACATCTCTCAAATGTTGACATTCGTTGGGATTCATGCCTGGGATGTCTCACAAGCGAAATCTAAATAATATACCCTCCCGATACAGTACTGCCTAGCATTGTCAGTCATCGAGATTCGTAGGTCCTAAACACGTGAACAGAATATCCAAAATCCTATCCCCAGATGTATAAGTCTGACCATCCACTCCTACATCACGAAAGGAGTTATACAATACGGCACTCTCACTATCACTAGTGTTCCCGTGCTAAGTCGATAACGAGCCAAATTTCTCCGCTAGATAACAAACTTACTATACCTCGATTCATATCAATACAGTCCCTACACACAGGGATCAAATATAACGAGACGACTATAATCTCTGTAGTTTCCTACACGATGTAACATAATGCGAGCTCAACTCTCTTCCAAGTAACACATCTTAAAACAACACAATCCTACCCTCGAATAGGGAACACGATAGCCTTGCTGTAATAGCCCACCATCACTCAACCTCTCTCTAACCAACCCATACATAGAACAATCATCATACTCGAATATCATCTCTCAAAATAAGTAATTCCACTAAAACATATCCTCTCAATGACTATACCCACTTTCTTGTATATAGGACCAAAGAGCTCTACTACTAAATGGTAAAATATAGGCACACAATAGTAATACTAACAATACACTCACTAAACCTATCTCACGCGCGAATCTAGTGCTAACGAATTATTGTGACTCACTCGTGTCACAAAAACATACCCCATTTACCTAGGATAAAACTCATACTTTGAATTGCCAATAGCACTGGTGATACAAATGCTTCCTGTACATAACACTCTCATCCACATCGATCTAAAAACTTTTACAACTACTTCCCCTACTGGGCATCCCTCTCCTATCCCCTAACACGTTGCGGACAAGGTCGGTACATGTGGACCTACTCTTCTAACATAGGACACCTCTTGGTGTTATTCCCTATCTCTATCCCCACTAGTCGTAATGAGATTATCCTTCTCACAGAACTAGTAGTCTTGACCCCGATTACTACCCCTGTTGTTCCCTTGGACTTTGTTGGTCTCGTGGAACACCCTATTATCCCTAATAGCCCTAATTGAATCCATCATCACTCGGTAGTAATTTCATTGATCTACATCATTTAAATGGGTCCCCTGCTGGATATCCCTCTATGGTGCATCCCTATCAACAATTACCTTTAGTCTTGCCCTTTTGGCTAAGTTCTCCAACTCTCTTGGCTCCCTTCACATAAAACCTATAGACACCCCATTTTAACACCACCTAACCTCTCTGTAGGTTCCCTATCACCTCCCCTCAATGCTATAAACCTAAGTCATACCCGGGTATTGACATAAAGGCCATCGGGCACTCCCAGGCTCCGTTTGACTAAAATTCAAACTCTTCAGCTTGATCGAGACTGAATGAATCTTCAAAGGTCACTGAAACCCCTTTCCAATGGTCCACCCCATGCGCGATTTTGACTTATAGTGCGGACGAATGACCAGCTTTCCCCCGAAACTTGATCAGGAGGTCATTGGATATTTTTAGGCTCTGTTTGACCAAAGTTAACTCTTCAGCTCAACCAAGACTAAATGAATCTTCTAAGGTCACTGAAATCCCTTTCCAACGATCTGCCTTGTGCACGATTTTGACTTACGGTGCAGACGAATGATCCGTTTTACTTCGAAAGGTCACTGAGCGGTTCCAGGCCCCGGTTGACCAAAGTCAACTCCCTAAATTTATTCAAGCTCTATGGAATGTCGAAGTACATCTCCTAACCTTTCCAACAGTCCGCCACGTGTGCAATTCTGACTTACCATGCGGACGAATGATCCATTTGTGTCTGACGATTCCCCGTCCAAAGGAACGAAGAAAGCTTCCTAGCCACATTTGACCCAAAGTTAACTCCCAGACTCGAGAGCAGACTAAAGACTTTCGAAGGTCTCTGAATCACCTTACCAATGGTTTTCCCCGTTTATGATTTGAATCAATGGTTTATGCTCTATGACCAATTTCTTGAAGGAACCTGAAAGAGACTACCAAACGGCAGGTTCCAAACCCTGCCTATTGGCAGTGTGCCTAAACACACCAGCCGATTGGTAGGACCAGTTCTATGTAGATCGACAATACACTGGTCTTATAAAAAGGAGGGCCTGAACTCATTCCAAAGAACATAAGATCAGAAATCCATCACTCTTAGCGAGCTCAGAAAACCCCTCTGGAAGTTAGCATGATTTCCACCTCCAAATCCCTATCCAACCTTCACCTTTCATCACCTTTTTCATAAAACATGGTGAATTAAGTACCCTTAATCATCACCCAAGTGCAAGGGTTGCTCTCCAACATCCAAGATCAAGCTCAACATCTCCAAGAAAGTCCAACTTTCTCAACTCTCTCTTTAAATTCTCCTAAATTCGCATTAACTTGTTTGATTACTTAGCACTTGTATTCTCTCATCTCACATACCCTAATATACTTTTTTACTTTGTATTATTGTACATAGCTTATTTTCATATAAATAATACCCAAAAAATAAGAAAAATAGGGTTTGTTCACAAATTCCAAACGGTAATTCTCACACTTTTCTCACAACTAAAACACTTTCTACACACACACATATATAAGAGAAGTCCCCGGTTGGATTTATGGGATAAATCCCACCCCTCATTTTGCACACGAACTATGTGGACTTTGATGCCTCTATAGGCTACATAGGCGTCTCGGGGTAAAACCCGAGACTCGAGTCCTTTTCCTACATTTTTTCCTATTTTTTCTTTATTCTTTAAACTTAACTCTCTTAGATTCTATATGTTTATGTATATATATATATATATATATATATATATATATATATATATATATATATATTTGTTCTTAATGGCGTATTATACCTCATGCGTTATCATTCCCTTATAATGATCAACACTAGGATAATCGCGTAAATCCTATTTTCTAATATTACTTTTAAGAGCATTCCTACGGATGACTCGCTTTATCTCTTCCATGATACAAGTCGAGGATTCCTAGCTCCACTACATATACACATGCCAACATATCACAGGTAAATATAGGAAAATAGCAATAACCCATGAGGGATCGCAAGGGCGGAATGAGTGCCTAACACCTTCCCACTTCGTAACTTAGCGTCCGAACCCTTTTTGAATCATTTTCGTTTCATATATATATATGTATGTCTTTGGATGTTGTCTTTTGGGATGGCTCCCTTTTCTTTTGTCTGTTTGAAGTAAAATAGACTGGCGACTCTATCTCTCTACATTTTCACCTCATCATCGATGCCAGCCAAAGCAACCCCGAGAGGGATGTGCGGGACCAAGATCCTCTCGATGTTGAAGACACCCCTCTTCTCCGTCCCACCCGCCGCGAGTATCGGGGGATGGACACAGTGGTGAATCCACTGGATAACTAATATAACCCCTTGTTATTTATCCCATGACTAGATAACTAATATAACCCCTTGCAACCACCCCACTCCAACCGAGTGTGCCATAATTATGATTTCTTAGTTATTATTAACATTAACTTAATTAATTATTTCCCTTTTCAAAATTATATAACTTTCACACCCATTATATGTATAATACAATTCACGACTTGTATTAATTCACCCGTATATAATTATTTACCTCATTATATACGTATAGTTATATTACAACATTCACAAACATGCTGAAATAATAATTAATACTAAACATCCTCCCGAGTAATAACTCACCGGATGTAATTTCTTTAAAGTGGTATCCCACTAGGTAAATTCACATAACCTAGTTATCCCAAGTCAGAATTTCTCACTAACTTGATTAATACGTAAATATTTGGAGGCGGTCATATTGCTTCCCTGAAAGTGAGATGCCCCTCACCCATATAATGGACGCTATGACCTGAAAATATACTCGCCCTACTACTCAAGCTAGTGGATTCATCCACTACGCACAACCTCCCTCCTATAGCACTAGAGTCGATATAATAATAATATATAACCACTGATATTAATGCACACACCATATATATATATATATATATATATATATATATATACAAATAAAATAAACTATCCCGGCTATCGCGTGTACTAAATCCGTAACACAAGCATATTCAAATTATTATGAGTTTATGGACCAACTCTAATTATTAATTAATTCACACATTGATTAATTAAATTACTTTTGGTGTCGCACCAACCAATATATTCGGACTTACTTTCGTGGCCCGAAATAAAATAATACCCGAGTCTAAATTCCCTACTTCAAATCATTTAGCTTTCACACTAAATAAATATATTGCCTTGGTATCACTCAACCCATATACCCTGACTTGCCCACTCAATCCGTATTTAATTATCTTGAAATATTACTCCCAAAATTTTAATCATGGTGTGACACACATAAATTTCCTCCAAATCCTAATTAATTTTCCTTCATAATTAATTAGATTGAATATCCTATATTTATTTCTCGTTAAATAAGGCCTGGAAGGAAATTTGAGTTTAATTTCCCTTATATATATATAAACTGGCCGAACTCCCAGAAATTATTGATCATCGATCGATCGATCCCCTACCCTCGATCGATCGATCGTACAGGTCATTGTCTTCTCCACCCTTTTGTTTCAGCCATGGAAGAAGAACTCAAAACCCTAATTTATCCTACAGTAGAACCTAAGTCTTCTCATCAATAAAATACACCTAAAACCTCATAAGGGACCGCCATAAAGTCCACGAACACCATTTAATTTCCGTTCTCTATTGTTTTCATAAATTGGGGAAAAATCTGTTTTAATCTTTAACCCATTTAAACATCAAATCCTTATCTCAAATTCATTTTCAATTCATCCGGGTTTACACATCATACCAGATATATATGCTAATCTTAGATTATACAAGAATTTCTACACAATTTAGAAATCAGAATATTGGTTTACAAAAACCCCATGTTTGTACCCCTTTAAATCCCAAAATGAATTTTTGAGTTTCTCACATCACATAAATATGAATCAAAATGCAAATTAAATGCTACATCAAGTTAACCACTTGACTTATGATTCGTAGGGTCTGATTTGGAGTTGTGGATTCCTAAGGTTGAAGATGAGTTTCCCTCTTTTTGGCTCTTTCCTTTGTCCCCTAATTTGCCTTTAACTGCCTCTTAGGTTTTTCCTCTCCCACTAAGCGTTTCCTAAACTTCAATCAGCCATTTCCTTTTTCTTTTAATTAGGTAATTAGGCTGAATCCTATGTTTGGCCTAATGGGCCATGCCCAATTGACTCAAATACCCCTGTGTGGGCCCGACTATGCCTAAAAACGTCTCGTGACCCGTTTACTACCCCGAGTACACTTTTCCGATTATCTCGGCCTATTCGGACTCAACCGTCCACTCAAAATTGGCATTCAAATTAATATATAAAAATTCTTATCTCGTAACCATGTTAGTCTATACCGAATCCCGACTGAGATAAGTACATAACCCATCACTAATACTCGGAATGACGTAAATAAATTATTACTATTCACTTAGTAATTAAATTTCCCTAAATATTAACCATTCACTCCCCGATTTATATTTATATATATATATATATATATATATATATATATATTTCCATAATTAATTCAATTAAAATTACGACACACGAGTAATTTTGAATTCCCGAATTAATTAAATATTAAATGCACAAAAATACGGGATGTTTCATACTCCCCCTTTATAAAGGAATTTCATCGAAATTAGGTCGTACCTGTGGTGAATAGCTGTGGATATTGTTCCCGCATATCCTTCTCCCTCTCCCAGGTAGACTCGTCAACTTTGTGATGACTCCATTGTACTCTAACTAGTGGAACAACCTTGGATCGTAACTTCCGCTCACTACGGTCCAGAATAGCCACCGATATCTCCTCACATGAGATGTCTAGCTGTAAATCAATTTCCTCGAGTGGAATATGCCGGAAGGCTCTCTCACTCCTTTGATATTTCTTCAGCGATGCCACTGGAACACATCGTGTATCCGCTGAAGATGCTCTGGAAATCCCAGTCTATATGCTACCGGTACCACCCTCTCAATGATAGGGAAAGGTACCACGTACCTCGGTGCTAACTTACCCTTCTTGTCGAACCTCATCGCCCCTTTCATAGGCGACATTCGGACTAATACCTAGTCCCCAACCTCTAACTCCACATGTCTTTGTGAAGCATTAGCATAAATTTTTTGCCTATCCTGAGCTATCCAAATTCGCCCTCGGATCAACTCTATCATGGCATACGTCACCTGGACAATCTCCGGCCCCAATATCTTGTTATCCCCCACCTCTAACCAATAAATGGGCGAACGATAAGGTCTCCCGTATAGTACCTTGAATAGTGCCATGCCGATCGTGAATTGGTAAGAATTGTTATACGTGAACTCTACCAGAGGAAGATGTTTCTCCCAGCCTCTCCCAAAGTATAAAATGCACATTTTAAGAATGTCTTCCAGCATCTGGTTGACTCTCTCAGTCTGCCCATTGGTCTGTGGGTGATAGTTTATACTCAAACGTAACTCCGTGCCCATGGCTTCCAAAAAGCTCTACCAAAAGTGGGCCACAAAAATTTTGTCTCTGTCGAACACAGTATTTATCGGCACCCCGTGCAACTTAATAATATGTGCTATGAATAATTGTGCATAACGCATCGTCTCAAAGTTCGTGCGAACCGACAGGAAGTGGGCCACCTTGGTCAACCGATCCACAATGACCCATATGGAATCGTGACCCCTCTGTGATGCAGGTAACCCTGTAATGAAGTCCATGGAGATGCTCTCCCACTTCCATACAGGAATTTCTAGCGGTTGTAGCATCCCTGATGGTCTCTGATGGTTAACTTTCACGAGCTGACATGTGGAACATTTTGAGACAAACTCTGCTATGTCCCGTTTCATTCTTTCCCACCAATACTGCCTCCTCATATCCTGGTACATTTTATCCCCACCGGAATGTACCGCAAATCTATAACCATGGGACCCTTTGTAAGAACATAATTCTTAACATATTCATTTATTTTAATTGGCTTAATTCCGGACAAAATAAATTAAGTCTAGGCTAGTTATCTATGGAGTTTATTTAAAGCCTACGATAAAGTTCAAGTCCAAGAATGTGCAATCAAAGATTTTCAAGAAGACTACAAGCCAAGACATGTTGCATATGTTTAAGATCAATTAGGTATGAATACTTATGAGTAGTTGAGTAATCTGTATATTGATTAAATACTGGGTGATTTAAATGTTTGGGAATTAAATATTTTTATGTTTTAAAAATATTTATGAGTTGCAAACAGTTTAAAAAAAATTCGAGGATTAAATTAAAAAAAGGAAAATATTATTTTTAATGTATCTCGCTCGAACGAGACTGAGAATCATTCAAACGACATTGACATGTCGCTCGAACGAGATCTCATCTCGCTCGAACGACCTGCCACCTCGATTTTCGTGTTTTTATTTTCTTGAACTCTATGCAACTCAGTTATAAATAAAACGTATCTGCAAACGTTTCTGCAGGCAGAATAGTTTCGAAAAATTTATTCCCATACAAGTTTTTCATCTTTCGGTGTTTATTCATGATTGTATTACTCAATTCCAAAGTTAGGTGATCTTGAACGCGTTTACCAGAAAATAATCCATTCACTACACCGTGTTGCACTTTGTGAGGAGAACTCTATAACCAAAGATCCGCGTGCCACTGTATAAGGAGACCTTACGAAGTATCTTATGGAGAAGCCGTTTCTCTTCTTCACTGTTGCCCTCCAAGAAAGGGAAAGTTCCAGCCGAGACATCGAAACCGACACCCGCGGGTATTTCGTATGTTGCACTTATTTCATTGTAATCCGTGTAAGACGTTCTCTTACAAATTATAGTGAAATAAAAAGGTTTTGCCCTTAGGGGATTTTTCCTGAAATTGTTTCATTTACCGCATGCTTTATTCATCAAATGGATTTAATAACTTAGATGGATGTTTAGGGTTTAAGAAGCTAAAATTGGCACAAAATTAGTTTTTACCTAAAGTACACTAAAGGGCCGTTTCAAATTGGTATCAGAGCTTCTTGCACTATTTTATTGTGTTTATGATCCCGTGTCTTTAGGTATGCCTTTCAGTGGTCTTGATGATTTTAGAATTCACCTGTTTAAATCATCTAATTGGAAATCTCACATGAAAACTGCTCTTAAAAAATTGGTTAATAAGGGTGATTGTGAAAAGTGCCTTTACTGCAATGGTTTTAGTCACGGGATGGATGAGTGTCCCACTAAACTTAGGGAGAATTTCAATAAACCGATAAATCGTGTTTCTACCCTTAGTGATAGTGACCCAGAAGAGGAAAACTTTTTTTCTAGTGAGCGTGATCTTTCCACCTTTGTGGTTAGTCATGAAAGTGATAAAGACTTACCTTTTCATGATTCTTCCGCATCCACTGTCATTGATACTCCTGAAAGTGAGGAGGAAGTGAGTGAGGATGAGAGCGAAGACGAGAGAGATTTGCAAACTGCTTTCAAATAATTGTATGGAGAAACTTTAAAAGCAAAGAAAGGAAACCTGAAACTAGCAGCTATGTTGAAAGAACGTGCCATAGAAATAAATAATTCCAATTCTTTAATTAAGGATCTTAGGCACAAGAAAAGAAAATTTGAGAGAAGCTAGAATATGTCGAGGGTGAGAGAGATAGTATTCGGGGATTGATGGAGACTATGAAAAAGGAAATCCTAAAGTTTGAAAATTCTACACGTTTACTTGAGTCAAGGATAAGTGAACTTGAAGAAAAACTGAGAGATTTGAGTAAAGTTTAGTTTGATTTGGAGGCTAGTTCTGAAAAGTTAGACAAAATCTTAGGCACCATCGAAATCAAAGATAATCGGAGAGGTATTGGCTTTAATAATCATGTCGCACTTGCTCCCAAAGCCAAAACCATGACAATAAGAGAGCTTCCTAGGAACTTTAGGAGAGTACCACCTAGGAACGTGAGGCATAATCGGCCTATAGGACATGCTCCTCACTGTATTTACACTTGCACTCATTGCGGTAGGAGAGGTCATCTTAGACGGTTTTGCTACGATCTTAAGAACGCTCCAAGAAAGTCTAGAGCCCTTTCGATTCCAAATGCCCCTACTCGTCAGTTCACACCTACTTGGGTTAGAAAGTCGGATTTAGAAGCGTTAGGTATAAAACTCTGTGATTCTCGCATCATTGCTCGTGGTTCTCCTCATCTTTCTTCTTTCGACTGAGTTTGTTCATTGGTTTTTCATACACTAGTATTTACATCTTGCTTTATATTTGGCTAGTGTTATGGCATGTTTCTTAATTTTGTTATTTATTTGAGTCTTTTCGAAAAATAGAAAAAGATTTTGCTTTTTATAAAAACTTTTGAAAATACAAAAAGATTTTTGATTTTTGAGTTGTGAGGTTACATCATTGATATGGGATATTAGTGTGCTTGATTCCCCCCTTTTTCCATTATTCATGTGACTAGGACTGTTGGTCATTATTATTGATTCCTAGAATGATCTTAACCTTTTCACTATGGGGTTGTTTCGATATTGATATGCATTTTGAATCGACTTTGCTTATATGCCATCCTTGCACACAAGCACGAGTTTATATGAATGTTTGACTTCTCTTGCATATTTGAGTTTGATGAGACGTTCTTATCTCAATTTTGTCATCTACGCATAAGTAAACTTAAGGAGGAGGTGTGCTTGTAAGAACCGTTTTACATGAGAATTGGTATTGAAAATATTTTGAGTGTTCACGGGAAAGGGCTACAAGAGTGTATAATTGACTCATCGTGAAAGCCACCATTTAAAAGAGCCCAAAAGAAAATCAAGGCAACAAAAAGAAATAAATGCCATAATTGGGGCCAATAGGACTTTCTCTAAGTAGAGATTGATAGATAATTCTAAAGATCTTGAAAAATTCATATATTGAGGGAGTTTGGTTGGAAATTAATGTAAACGGGTTTGCACCACGAATCCTATGATGAAACATCGTATCATGACGCTATTGTTTGTATAATCGTCAACAATCTGGACTTGTATGCTTGTTGATTAAGTTTAGTTCATCAAACTCACTCCTATTTTGTCACACATGGTTTTGATAAAGTTTGACGATTCCTTGCTATTAATAAGAACTCTTTGATCGATTCGACGTATTGAAATGATGGCTCAATTGTTGTAGTTCACTCCCAATCAATCCACTTTCTTAATTGAGCACATTAGGACCATGCTAACATGTAATTCCCATTTGTCGCTTTTTACACTATTTTTCTATTTTACAGTCTGTTTTTGTGTTCCAGGTACTGTTTTGGGGTAATTTTTTTGCTGGGCAAACTCTGAAAGTTTTTGGGGTATTTTTGGAAATTTTAATTTCTCGTTCAAACGACATCTCATGTCTCGTGAAAACGTCATTTAAGCGACTTTGAAAATCATTCGAGCGATTCTTAAATCGTTCGAGCGACATCCTTAAATCGTTCGAGCGACATCGTTAAGTCGTTCGAATGACTTCTCGCGAGATCAGGGTTTCTATTAAGCCGTCGTTCTCATTTCTTTCAAGCGACAGCATCTACTTTTTCAAAGTTCCACCATTTTCAGTAGTTAGAGCTATGTTTTTCACCGCTGTCTTCTCTTTCAAACACCTTTGGACTTCGTTTATCTCCCTTAAGCTCCTAAATCAGCCATTGATACTCCTTTGAGCTCATTTAGCAACCATCCGCTAAGGGGTTGTTCAGACAAGCTGTGTCTCACCGGTTGCACTGTTTCTCCGACGTATTGTTCCCATTTTTCGGTGGTTTCAAGGTAACAATGTTAATTCTTAATTTTTTTTGGAATTTTTTTTGTTTCTATTACTGATTTTGACTGTGATTGTGGCTGATGTTCGCGGTGGTTCGGTTGGATGATTGTATGAAGATAGGTGCTTAGGTGTACGTGTGTTCGCGGTGGTATTTTTTTTCACATCACATATTGCACATTCTGGTCATGCCACCTAGACGTCGTGGTGCCCCTTCTGGGCGACTCAATGAGGCACCACCCTCTGCTCGAACTCAGAGAGATCAGGCTAGTCGGCCCCCATACTCTCCTATGAGGTGGGCCACTCATGTTGAGTACGATCACTACTTCTCATTAGGTCTCCACATTTGGTCAGTTGTTTTAGAGAGGGTGTTTCGTTATGCTGAGTTTCCTGAGTTAGGTATTCCTCGTTGATTATCTGGTAGAGGTTGGGATTGTATGTTTGAGGTTTGTGGGGTTGTTTATCCGGACATTGTCCGAGAGTTTTTCTTCCATGCTCTTCCCCATACTGAGGGGATATTTTCTACTGTACGTGGCATTCCTGTTCTCATCACTGTAGATCTCATATCAGCTTTTCTTCACCTTCCTCGTGTCCCAGACGCTGCGTTCCCTCGTTATTCCGACGATGGATCGACTTATGATGATATTTTACGGCATTGTTTCTGGGATATTCCTCTGGTAGGTTCTACGATGTATCATCGATAGCTTTACCCTGCCTTCCGTGTACTAAATAGGTTTGTATCATCATCCATTTATCCTCGAATAAATCATACACAGATTGGGTCAGACATCGTTTACTTTATGTACCATGTTTCTCAAGGGTGGGATATCGATCTTCCGACCGTCATGCTTCGAGTCATATATTCTGTCACTGTTCATGGTTCCATCCCTGTTCGTCCTAATCTTCCATATGGGATTCTCATTTCCACCCTTTGCACTACTACTGGTGTCCCTATTTTAGAGGGTGATCTGCGTCTCCCTACGCATGGTATTATTGATCATAATAATTTCGCTCGTTCTGAGAGTCATTTGCCACAGGCAGCGAGAGAGAGTGCTCCACCCCCAGAGGGAGTCTTCCCTGATCCCTGTCAGGCCTCTGATCACACTAGTCCGAGCACGTATACTATGTCTATGCCACCACCCACTCCTGCACCTACACGTCCTATTGATGAGGAGGTTTCTTCTTTATAGGCATATATAGCTGCCCAGTCCCGAATGTATGATTCTATCATGGCTAGATTTGATGCTGAGGCAATAGCACATGTTTGTGCTGAGTCAAGATGATAGCATTTTTTTATGAGATGCGGCAGAGAGAACAGCAGAGAGGCGCCTGTTCATCTGGACTTAGTCATATTTCTTCCACATACACTGAAGATGATGATGATGATTGTGGGTACCCTGAATTTAGCATTATAGGCCTGGACGAGTAGCCCCGCCTTAGCGGCCCAAAGCCCAGGCCCATCACCTTTTGTATTGATCCGATTACTCCACGATCCCATGAAGAAAAGTTATGGGGGAGCGCGATCCCATGTAGGGGAGATGGCTAATAAGGAGGAACCCATCACCTCCACTAACCAACATATACATGTATAAATTAAACCCTAAGTCCGGGGCAAAGAAAAAGTGGTATTCTCTGTACTTATTCTTCAGAACATAGAGAAATAACATTGACTGCACCACCGTGGACGTAGGCACATCTTTGCTGAACCACGTATACCTGTTGTTGTGTGATTGGTATTTTATTTATCTTTTCTTGGTCATTACCTCTTTCACATTTATTTGTGTAATTATTGTCACCACAATTGGCGCCGTCTGTGGGAAGCGTTCATCTTTCCCTGAGAAGAGCCCACGCCAAGAAAAAATCTAAGATGTCTGGTCACAGCAGCAACGCTCCTCAAGCAGGAGATATTCAGGAGCCACCTGCTCCTCGCAGGATTAGGTCTGAAGTCCGACATTCAGATCAAGGGGCTCGCTTAGAAAGGCCAGCCTCAGAAGAGAGTCAAGGACCAGCAAGGTCCACGCAGATATCCAGATTGATCGATGCATACGAGGCAAGGCTCCACGAGCAGAGGGAGTCTTCTCGCAGATATGAGGCTGAGAATGCCCGCTTGAAAAAAAGATTGGAAAAACTGGAGAAGGAACTACGTCCTGATACCAGGAGACGCCCCTATCGCACTCCTAGCCCTCAGGCGAGCAAATCTCGCAGCCGAGGAAGGAGCCCTAGGCGGCAATATCAAGGGTACGAAGGTGGCGACTCAAACGACGACCTCAGCGAACAACTAAGAAAAGCTCGCCGCTACCAGAGCCCTGCTCGCAGCGACGACAACATACGGAACCTGGTCCGCAGATAAATGGACCAACATCCAGCTCACCGCGGCACCAGGTCGACCAGAGAACTCGCCAGGAGAGCCCTCAAGACCCAGATGAAATCACCCTTCACGAGGGAAATTGAAGAAGAAGAGGCTCCCAAAAAGTTTGCCATTCCAAGGTTCAAGATTTACGACGGGAAGACTGATCCCATTGATCATATCAGGCAGTACCGGCAGGCTATGACCCTCTGGAATCACCGAGATGCACTGATGTGCCGTATTTTTCCCTCGAACCTTCATGACGTGGCCCAGAAATGGTTCGAAAAACTCCCTCACCGATCCATCAGAAATTTCAAATCCCTAGCCGAGCTCTTTACGGCCCGGTTCATCACCAGCAGCTCCCATCCCAAAAGGATGGATGCTCTATTAACAATGAAGAAAACACCTCAGGAGACACTCCGAGACTACGCAAAGAGGTACTGGGAGTTATTCAACGAGGTCGAGGACTGCGTGGAAGAAGTGGCAGTGGCTTCATTCAAAATTGGGCTATCTAGCTCTTCCCTCCTTTACCAGTCCTTGACAAATAAGGAAGCTACAACCATTGACGACCTGATGGCCCGGATTGAGAAATACGTAAAGGTGGAAGATGTCACCCGCCTTAATGTGGGAGAAAACGGTCGGGCCAAGCTCACTACCAAGGGAAGTGAGAAAGTTGAGAACCAGAAAAAAGGAGGAAAGAGTGGGGGCAAGAATGGCTCCAAAAACGGAGGGAACCCTGACGTTACAAAATTGTTCCAGGCGATCAACACCGTCTTCAAAGAACCAATTTACAAAATTCTCGCAAAGATCAAGGATGAGCCGTTCGTCAAATGGCCCCGGAAAATGGGAGGATACCCATCGAAAAGAAACAATGCATTAAGATGCACTTTCCACAAAGAGGGAGGGCATAAGACCGAGCATTGCAAGGATCTTAAGTCCCACCTCGAGGAGTTAGCCCAATCCGGACATTTGAATGACTTTGTGGAAAAGAAGGTAGAGAGAGTGACTGCCCACAAAGAGGCGAAACCCGACAACGTATTGAAAGATGACGCCGGACACGAATTCGCAGTAATCCATGGAGTATCTGATGTCAAGAAAATCCAGGGTAACTCAGCTCGGATGGAGGTAAAGAAACTGGCAGCGGTAATGCAAGCTTTTCAGATCGATCCAGCAAAATCACAGTCAGGAAAACGCCGGCGAGCAGAAGACATCAACTACAACAAGCATGTTGTCTTTACGGATGAAGATCTTGTAGGAGTAAGGACCCCTCATCATGATGCCTTAGTCATTACACTCAGGATAGCCAACTTTGACACCGACAGGCTGCTCGTCGATCAAGGGAGCTCATTCGAAGTAATGTACATCGGCCTGTTCCGAAAATTGAAGTTAAACATCGCCGACCTAAAGGGAACCAATATTTCTCTGGTCGGCTTCGCTGGGAAGATGACCATGCCTCTGGGCAAAATAGTACTGCCTGTGTGCGCTGGAAATGTTTCCAAAATGATCGAATTCTTGGTGGTCGACATCGATTCACCGTATCAAGCCATCCTCGGCAGGGGATGGCTTCACGCAATGAAGGCAGTCTCCTCGACCTACCACCAGAAACTCAAATATGTCACCGAGCGGGGAGTGATGGAGATACATGGCGACCAGGCGATGGCAAGAAAGTGCTTCATAGCCGCCATCCGACCAAAGCCAGAGAAAAGAGCCGTTCAAACCAGCGAGAAAGTGGAGGAAGGTGCAATTCCTTCCAAATAGCAATTAAAATATGGAAGGCCTGGAGTGGAAGAGACCAGGCTCCTCCCCTCCGAGCGCGTCGTCGAGGACCTGGTAGAAGTGTCGGCTAAAGAAGGCAACAACAGCAGAGTCTTCCTGATCGGAACCTCACTCACTGACCAAGAGCAAAAGGATTTGTCAACCTTACTCAGAAGCAACATAGATGTTTTCGCTTGGGAACTCTATGAGCTGCCAGGAATCGATCCCAGTATGGTCTGCCATCAGTTGCACGTCGATCCCACATTCAAGCCGATAGCGCAGAAGGCATGACGAACTGCTCCCGAGAAGGCCAAAGCAATAGAAAAAGAAGTCGAAAAACTGCTGGATGCAGGGTCCATACGGGAAGTGCAATTCCCCAAATGGTTATCCAACCCAGTGGTAGTTCCAAAAAGCAACGGGAAGTGGAGAGTTTGCATAGAATTCACTGACCTCAACAAAGCCTGCCCCAAGGATAGCTTCCCTTTTCCAAAAATAGACCAACTAGTAGACGCCACCGCAGCTCACGAACGAATGAGTTTCTTGGATGCATACTCAGGATATCACCAGATTCCCCTGTATGCCCCAGATCAGGACAAAACGGCGTTTATCACGACGGTTGATTTATACTGTTACAAGGTCATGCCTTTTGGGCTAAAAAATGCAGGGGCAACCTATCAGCGGCTAGTTACTAAAATGTTCAAAAATCAAATGGGAAACACAATGGAGGTCTACATCGACGACATGCTCGTTAAGAGCAAGGAGAAGTAAAATCACCTCTCGGACCTATCAAGTACCTTTGAAATCCTCAGGAAGTACCGAATGAAACTCAACGCGAGCAAGTGTTCCTTTGGTGTCCAGTCAGGAAAGTTTCTTGGGTATTTGGTCAGCAAGCGAGGCATAGAGGCTAATCCAGACCAGATTGATGCAATCAAAAGAGTGCAACCTCCTCGCACAGTCCGAGATGTACAGAAGCTCACTAGAATGCTCGCTGCTCTAAATCATTTCATTTTTAAATCCTCTGAGAGATGCAAGCCCTTCTTCCAACTCTTAAAAGGCAGCAAAACAGTAGAATGGACCCCAGGTTGCTCACGAGCGTTAGACGAGCTCAAGTCCTACCTAAGCTCCCCACCGCTGCTTGTCATACCACAGCAAATGGACTCTTTGTACCTCTACCTCTATGTATCCAGCCATACTGTCAGCTCAGCGCTAATGTGTGAAGTTACAGGGATCCAACATCCAGTCTATTACGCGAGAAAAACCTTACTGGATGCCGAGCAGCGCTACCTACCATTGGAAAAGCTCGCATTCTCCCTAGTAATGACCTCAAGGAAACTGAAGCATTACTTCGAAGCTCATACGATCATCGTCCTTACATCACACCCCCTCAAGGCTGTCCTAAGGAAGGCAGATTTGTCGGGCAGACTGTCTAAATGGTCAGTTGAGCTCGGCCGATTTGACATCCAATTTCAACTAAGGACAACTATCAAGGGTCAAATCCTTGCTGATTTCATAGCTGAATTCAAAGGCGAAGAACCCTTCGACCAGCCTAAGCCAATAGAACAAAATAACCAGGCTACAAGGGAAGGCTGGAAACTATTCGTTGATGGAGCCTCCAACTCAAAGGGGGCAGGAGTAGGAATTGTTCTCATCACTCCAGAAAATACAGTCCTCGAGCAAGGAATAAGGCTGGGATTTGCAGCCTCCAACAACGAAGCAGAATACGAAGCCTTGATAGCAGGTCTCCAAAGGGTGCAAACTCTGGGAGCAAAGCATTTGCAGGTATTCGGAGATTAGTAACTAGTTTCCAATCAGATAAGTGGAGACTATAACGCGAAGGATGAGAGAATGGCAACCTACCTCTCCTTGGTAAAAAACTTAATGATGAACTTTGAAGAGATCAACATCCAACAGTTTCCCAGGGGGCAAAACAGCCACGCTGACGCCTTAGCAGCCCTAAGCTCGGCAGTTGATTATAGCCTTAAAAGGATCATCCCTATCGATTTCCTCAGTTGCCCAAACATTTACCCCAACTGCGAGCCGACAAAAGCAAAACCAATACTCCAATTGGAATCAACCCCCAGCTAGATGGATCCCTTGAGAGATTATCTAAAGAACGAAATGCTCCCAGAGGATAAGAGAACTGCCCACCAGATAAGAGTCAAAGCTGCTCGCTTTCACTTATCCACAGGAGGCGACTTGTATAAAAGATCTTTCTCCGGCCCCTACCTTAGATGCGTCCACCCAGGCGATGTCAAAGAAGTGCTTCACGAGCTTCACGAAGGAATCTGTGGAAGTCACGTCGGAGGAAGGTCTCTAGCCTTCCGAGCAATGAAGGAAGGTTACTGGTGGCCATACATGCAAAAGGACTCCGCAGTATATGTCCGCAAATGCCTAAAATTCCAACTTCACGCTCCCATGGTCCACCAGCCCGCCAACAAATTAAAATCGCTGACCAGTCCCTGGCCCTTCGCCCAGTGGGGAATGGACATCGTGGGACCACTTCCCACCGCTGCCAGCAATCGCAAATACCTGTTGGTGGCAACTGATTATTTTACCAAGTGGATCGAGGCAGAATCACTGGCGAACATCCGAGATGCTGACATGATGAGGTTCATATAGAGAAATATAATCACTCAATTCGGGATCCCCAGAACCATCATCACTGACAATGGAACACAGTTTGAGAGTGGCCCTTTTCAGGACTTCTGCGACAAAGACGGGATCAGGCACCACCTCAGCTCGGTGGCCTACCCTCAAAGCAACGGACAAGCTGAAGCTTCCAACAAGACAGTGATCGCTGGATTGAAGAAGCGGTTAGAGCGAGCCAAAGGCGCGTGGACAACTGAACTACATCATATCCTATGGGCATACAGAACGACTCCTAGGCGAGCCACAGGAGAAACACCATTCTCACTAGCATATGGAATGGAGGCGGTTATCCCACTAGAAGCAGGATTACCTACAATGAGATCCGACCTTGTCGAGCAAGGCCAGAACGATCAGGCTTTGCTCGCTGAACTCGACCTGGCCGACGAGCGTAGGGAACTTGCCCTAGTAAAACTAGCAAGCTATCAGCAACTGCTCGCGAAGCACTACAGCAAAAGGGTCAATCCGAGGAAATTCAAAGTTGGGGACTATGTTCTAAGAAAGGTTCTGGGTAACACAGTGAAGCCATCAGACGGTAAACTGGGCCCGAACTGGGAAGGACCTTATGAGATAATTAGAGACGACCTGCGAGGTGCCTATCATTTAAAAACGATGGAGGGCAGGGAGATACCACGAGCATGGAACGAAGCTAATCTCAAGAAATTCTATTTTTAGGAGTTCTACTGTTAGATCTTTTATTGTACTCATTATGTGAAAGGACAGTTCATTTCTAAATGAAAATCTCTCAGTTGATCACTCTCTAACTAGTAACGATAATATCTTATTACACATCCTTTCCAAATCACAGGCATAATGGATGACATAGCAGGGGAACACCCCTCCTCAGGTCATCATCATGAAGCACGACAGACCTCTTAGCATTGCCCATGGCAATATATGAAGCCCTACAGAGTATTCTTAGGCAACAAACCTACTTTGGTTGAACAAAATCCTGACCGGATGAAGACATCCAATACCAGGTGTGTCCTCACCAATTGCCCTACTTAGGCCTAAGGGAGTGTGACGACACGACCTAAAAGGTAAAGGGAGGGCACAATGGTATTCTTAATACTGGACTGGGCGGACACTCACATGACAAAATAAAAAGGATTGTGAAGCTGCAAAAATATAAAAGGATTGGATGAACACGTTTAGTCGGCAAAATCGCCCAAAACTCGAACTTTCCATTAATCTTTTATATTTACAAACAATAATAGTACATGTTTAGTCGGCAAAGCTCGCCCAAAGCATTTACAATTATTAAAAAAAAAAATCTCAAGGAGGTGGAAGCCTCCGAGCAAGATAATCAGCAACTTTATCTCTCCTTCCATCATCAGGAGCAGGAGCGAGCTCCTCCACGACCTCATTTGCGTCCAACTCCAATAGTCACCGGGGAATAACATCAATGGGGATCCATCGATCATCCCGCCTGAACGGATTGGGCATCAGAGTAGAGGAGGACATCTCGTGTTGATACCACAACGTCGAGTTCCTCGGGACCTGCAGCTCTTTGAGAGCACTCAACCACCCCCTGATGAAGGAGAGCTCCTCGAACTCTGATAATCTTGTGGGATCATCCAGCCAGCCCTGATCATAGCCATCAGACCACACTTGGAGAGGGCCCTTCTTGAATAGATGCCGCAGTGGGGTAACGTCCCTCTGGAGCCTAGCAGAAGTCACATAAGCTCGCTGAACATCGCCGCGCAGCTCCTCCATTTCCCTCTCACGCTGTTCCTCGGCTTCCCTATTCCTACCCCTGGCACTCCTACCAGCACGCGGGAGGGGAGGCCGAGCAGCTCGCGACGAAGAAGAGCCTTGTAGGACTGCCGAAACGATGCTCGGCGAGTGCTCCTTAAGCCTAAGGACTTCCCTCCTCAAGTCTTCATTTTACTGCTGCAGGAACTCCCCAACCTGATTAATCTCGGTGGCCTCCAGCAACCTTGCTCTCAGTGCACTGACTTCTTCTTGTACCGAAGCACCGATTTCTTCCATCTCCTAGAGCTTGTCCTTCAACTTGGCCACTAGCTCGGACTGATCCTTATATTTCTGGTTCCTTGACTTAGCAAACCTACAAAGTCTAGCAAAGGCCTGGCGAACTGCAGGGCTTGCATTAGGACCGAGAGTCCTACTTAGTTGGGAGGTAACAGGAATATAATCATCCACATCAACCAACTACAAGTAAAAGGAAGAGAAAAGAAAGAGATCAGCATAAACAAAAATGGAGTCTTTTCATTAATAAGGAACGAGGTTACATCAGATTGAAAAAGAAAAAATTACAAAGCAGCCCTATCAATTAGCAACCTCGGCTGGCCCAGAGGTGGATGGTCCCTTGTCCTTATCAGCATCAGCAAGTGCATTACCCTCTGCAGGGGTGTCCTCTGTCCTCTCGACCAAAGGAACGTCAATAGAAGTCGCCTGAAAGTCAGGATCAGTGCCTTCAGCAGTTGGGGTCGGGTCCTCATCTACGATTGGCTTTGGCCCTGGATCGTGCTCGTCAAAGAGTGGGGATGCAACGTCCACCCCAGCAGCCACGAGAGCCTTATTCCACCCTTTCTTGAAGTTCAGACGGCTGATATAGCCTATCTGAACCTCAGCGTCCTCATACGCAGCAGCCCATCCAGAGTTGTACGAATCTTCCTTAAGAGTGGCCGCCTGGGCTTTCTCCGCCTCCAGTTGCTCGGCCAGAACCCTGTTCTTCTCTGTAAGGTCTAGCTTGCTCGAGCACACCGGGTTATACGCCTTCCTTAGCTCGCCAAGCTCCCTGACCGCATCATCTTTCTCGCGAGCAGAATTAACAAGAGCCAAGTCAGATGAAGCTCGAGCTGCATCAGCAGCCTTCAGATCGGCCTCCAGTTGAGACCCCCTGGCTACCAGGGCAGATTTTTGCTGCTCCAGCTCACCATTCCTTCTCACCAGCTCGTCGCGAGAGCGATAAAGCACAGCGAAATCGGTCACAAACTGCAAAGAACAATGAAGGGATCAAGAAGAAGAAACCATCAAAACTGGTTAAAAGAAATTGAGAATTAGAAGAGAACTTTACCAAGGCGAGCCTCTGGCTATCCTGCAGAGCCAATTGATCAGACCCCAACGCCCTCTCGCGATCTGCAGGAAGAACTTCTCTCTCGAGCAGCGTAGGGGCAAGCTGAGGAGAGGCAGCCACCGAAGCCCCCTCGGGCAAGGCAGACACTGGGACCAGGGCTTGACCAGTTTTGGTCCTTGATTCCACCTTCCTCCTCTCCTCCTCTTTTTCCCTCTCCCTTCTCTTTCTCTCCTCCACTTTCTTCCTCTCCTCCTCCTTTTTCCTCTCTCTCTCCCTCGCCTGCTCCTCCTCTCTCTTCTTCTTCTCTTGCTCCTGAGAAGAAGGCCGAGAACCAGCAGCTATGGCCCCAGAGGCAGTCTTCGATTTCTTGGACCTCTGTGCAAGGAGCACGTCATCATCATCGTCATCTATGATCAAATTCTTCCTGGGAGGCATCTCTTCACCAGAACTGCTGGTAGTGCTCGACGAGTCTTGAGCCTCGGAATCCCCTTCAGAAGAATTGCTACTGTCAGCACTCCCTGCACACAAATTACTCACAATGCCTGTAGGCTCACTCTCCGAGCTGCTCTCTTCTTTGTCCAACTGGATGGGCTCAGCCGAAATCTCTTCGGAAGAGTCAAAGTCTGGAACACTATCCATAGGTCGGGCTATGAAGCTGGAGCCTGTGTTCTTGTATTCAAGCAAAAAAGCAGCAGACCTAGGATTCTCGCCGTCACCCAGAGGCTCCCTAATATTCCAAGCTTTCACCAGTTCCGAGATACGAACCTCGCTAAGAGCAGGCTCCAAATTCTTTATCCTCGCTGTGAAAGAAAAAGCAAAGAGAGGTTAGAAAAATCACAAGTCAGCAAAGGTTGAAACAATAATATAACATCTACCTATATATTCTTCCCCATAAAAGGGAACAGTGAACCTCTCAGACCTCGACCCTTCAAATTGGGGGGAGAGTTGCCAATTCCTAACCAGAAAACCTTCTTGCCAGTAGTCCTTATGGGAATCAGGTAAATTTACTACCAATACCCTATCAGGGCTCCTAGTCTTAAGGTACAGGACACCTGAACTCGTTCGAGAAAATGAGTAACAAAAGCAGACCTCGGCAAGCCCTAACCTTGTGCCATACAATTGATTTATCATATGCACGCCATTCACTATCTTCCATACGTTGGGCGAACATTGTGCAGGCACAATACTAAAATAGCTAAAGAAATGCAGAAACAGATCATTAGGGGGAAAGGTAAGTCCCCCCCTAGGAGAGCAACAAAACGTGAATCCAATGTGCATCCTCTATATCCCTAACGTTCCTAGGAGGCGAGGCACAACACTCAATCTCTACCCACTCAGGAATATTATAGAATTTCCTAAACTCAGTGACTGACCTATTTCCAATCTTCGCCATTGGAAAAATACCAGAAAAACTACAAACCAAAGAGAAAATGCAAAGAGCACGAGAGACTTACAAGACAGAAGATCAGGTCAAATGGCGAAGAAGCAACAAGAGTAGAGATCGAAAATAGAAGGTACAAAGCGTAAGAGTTCTGAGAAGATAGAAGATTGCTGAAAAAGCTGAAGCGACGAAGAGAAATGTGCCTTATTCCAACAAGCCTTCAATTCTAATCATAGCTAACGGATAGCGAAGCGGGTGCCGCCAAAGTAACTTCACAGTTTTCAAAGAAATCAACCCTAATAGCTGATCATTTAAATTCATTGGACCCATAAAAATGGCCCAACAAATTTAGGGGCAATTGTGGGTACCCTGAATTTAGCATTATAGGCCTGGACGAGTAGCCCCGCCTTAGCGGCCCAAAGCCCAGGCCCATCACCTTTTGTATTGATCCGATTACTCCACAATCCCATGAAGAGAAGTTGTGGGGGAGCGCGATCCCATATAGGGGAGATGGCTAATAAGGAGGAACCCATCACCCCCATATACATGTATAAATTAAACCCTAAGTCCGGGGCAAAGAAAAAGTGGTATTCTCTGTACTTATTCTTCAGAATATAGAGAAATAACACTGACTGCACCACCGTGGATGTAGGTACATCTTTGCTGAACCACGTATACCTGTTGTTGTGTGATTGGTATTTTATTTATCTTTCCTTGGTCATTACCTCTTTCACATTTATTTGTGTAATTATTGTCACCACAATGATGATGATGATTATTCTGTCGATGCTTAGTTGTATTTGTTTTATTATATCTTAGACATCCATACTCCCGATGTATTTTGTATTCTCTCTGATATGATATACTCTTTCGATCAGTTGTATCTATCTTGGTTTTTATCACATGGATGTACAGTCTACTTTTGCCGTTTTAGTGATTCTCGCATTATTATTCTGTTTCTGCTATCTTTTGCTACCCATTATCATATTTCTATTGATTATCTAAATATGCTAATTCATTCTCATATTTTATTGCTAGATATGGTGTGTTTGTCCCACCTTTTGTCTATTCCAGGCAAAAAGGGGGAGAGATATGTGATGTAGGGGGAGTATTTATTATGATTTTATATTAGTTTATTTCCTCCATACTTCACTTGGGTATTTGGTTGTGTCTCGTGTGTGTAGGTATTGTTTTGTTTTTAGAGATTCAGATATTCATTCATACATCACATACAGAGACAGATTCAGATGATTGTCATTCAAAGACAGATTCAGATGGCTACCGTTTATTCAGTCTCACTGTGTCCTGTACTTTTATACTTCTGTGTTTTGGGAAAGGACATGTATTTGTTTATGGCATATAGTTCTATTTAGTTTAGTCCCGGAATAGCCAAAGGGGGAGATTTGTAAGAACATAATTCTTAGCATATTCATTTGTTTTAATTGGCTTAATTCCGGACAAAATAAATTAAGTCTAGGCTAGTTATCTATGGAGTTTATTTAAAGCCTACGACAAAGTTCAGGTCCAAGAATGTGCAATCAAAGATTTTCAAGAAGACTACAAGTCAAGACATGTTGCATATGTTTAAGATCACTCAGGTATGAATACTTGTGAGTAGTTGAGAAATCTGTATATTAATTAAATACTGGGTGATTTAAATGTTTGGGAATTAAATCTTTTTATGTTTTAAAAATATTTCTGAGTTGCAAATAGTTAAAAAAAAATTGAGGATTAAATTAAAAAAAGGAAAATATTATTTTTACTGTATCTCGCTCGAACGAGATTGAGAATTGTTCAAACGACATTGACATGTCGCTCGAATGAGAACTCATCTCGCTCGAACAACGTGCCGCCTCGATTTTTGTGTTTTCATTTTCTTGGACTCTGTGCAGCTCAGTTATAAATAAAACGTATATGTAAACATTTCTCTAGGCAAAATAGTTTCAAAAAACCTATTCCTATACAAGTTTTTCATCTTTTGATGTTTATTCAAGATCGTATTACTCAATTCCAAAGTTAGGTGATCTTGAACGCGCTTACCGGAAGATAATCCATTCACTACACCGTGTTGCACTTTGTGAGGAGAACTATACAATCGAAGAGCCACGTGCCATTGTAGAAGGCAACCTTACGAAGTATCTTGTGGAGAAGCCATTTCTCTTCTTCAATGTTGCCCTCCTGGAAAGGGAAAGTTCCAGTCGAGACATCGAAACCGACACCTGCGGGTATTTCGTATGTTTCACTTATTTCATTATAATCCGTGTAAGTCGTTCTCTTACAAATTATAATGAAATAAAAAGGTTTTACCCTTCGGGGATTTTCCCTGAAATTGTTTCGTTCACCGCATGCTTTATTCATTAAATGGATTTAATCACTTAGATGCATGTTTAGGGTTTAAGAAGCTAAAATTGGCAAAAATTTGGTTTTTACCTAAAGTACACTAAAGGCCCGTTTCACTCTGTCAAAACCGCGTGCCTCAACTCCTCATCCTCTGGCACAATTAACCTCCCATTAAGGCATAAGACTCTTTTCGAGTTGATAGAGTAACCCTCTGCTCCCTCGGCTAACAACTAGCTCACCCTATCCTGGTAGATCTGGTCCTCTGCCTGAGCCCTCATAACCCGCATAATGGTCTCAGGTGTGATGGATAATACTGACATACAGGCCCTAGCTACATCATCCTCATATCGAAGTTCTCCCCACTTCGCTTTCCAGACTTCTGATATTTCCTCAGTCGGTCTCCGACTCAATGCGTCTGCTACCCCATTAGCCTTACGAGGATGATACTGAATATAAAATTGGTAGTCTTTCACGAATTCTAGCCACCGCCTCTACCTTATATTCAAATCCTTCTGTTTGAAGAGATACTGAAGTGACTTATGTTCCATGAATAAAGTGAAATACTATCCTAGAAGATAATATCTCCATATCCTCAAGGCAAAAACGACTGCTGCTAGCTCTAGGTCATGAGTGGGGTAATTCCTCTCGCGGGGCTTTAAATTTCTAGACGCATAAGCTATAGACCTTTCATCCTGTTGAAGTACACCCCCAAGTCCCTGTAAGGATGCATAAGTGTAAACTCGATACTCTAGTCCTCCCTTCAACAAAGTAAGTACGGGTGCAGATGTCAACTTGTCCTTTAGCTCGTCGAAAGCTAATTGACAATGATCACTCCAAGTGAAAGGCACCCCTTTTCGAGTCAGATTCATCAAAGGGCTCGCAATCTTTGAGAATCCTTTAATAAATCGCCTGTAATAACCAGCCAATCCCAAAAAACTGCGCACCTTATTCGGTGTCGCGGTTTGTCCCCACTCCCTCACCACCGACACCTTACTCGTATCCACTGCAATACCTCGGTCTGACACCACGTGTCCAAGAAACTGCACCTCCCAAAGCCAAAATCCACACTTCCCGAATTTGGCATAGAGCTGGTGATCCCGTAGTGTCTGTAGAACCGTAAAATGTCATCAATGAACACGATGAAAAATTAATCAAGATACTCCATGAAAACCCTATTCACGAGGTCCATGAACACTGATGGTGCATTGGTGAGCCCGAATGGCATCACCCTGAACTCGTAAGATCCATATCGCGACAAGAAAGCGGTCTTAGCAACATCCTCCTCTCGTGAACAGTTGATGATACCCTGACCTCAAGTCGACCTTGGAGAAGTAAGACGCCCCTCTGAATTGGACAAATAAATCATCAATCCTAGGTAACAGATACTTATTCCATATTGTCACCTTGTTCAACTCCCAATAGTCCATGCATAGCCGAAGTGAACTATCCCGCTTCTTTACAAATAACACTGGTGCACCCCACGGTGATGTACTCCGCCGGATGAAACCCTGACCCAGGAGGTACTGAATCTGTTCTCTCAACTCACGCATCTCTGAAGGGGCAATACGATATGGGGCCCAAGCAATCGGCCTCATCTCCGGTGCTAAATCGATCACAAATTCGATTTCCCTACTGGGTGGCAACCCTGGTATTTCTTGGAATACATCCTCAAAGTCCCTCACTACTGGGATTGAGTCCAACGGAACCACCACCTCTTGTGAGGTTTCCTCCTCGATGTACTACAAGTGTGTGTGCGACCCTCC